>OX451741.1:889809941-891024388 GCA_948472305.1 Vicia faba | reverse complement strand
TTAGGGATGTTGAAGATTAAGAATGATTTTCTGGACATTATCAAAGAAGCTCAGAAGTTAGATGTGGAGTTGGTAGATTCGGTGGTTAGACTCGATCAGTCTGAGAATGATGATTTCAAGTTATATGTGTAAGGTGTGTTGAGATTCCGTAATCGAATTTGTATTCCTGATAATGCGGAGATGAAGAAAGTAATTCTTGAGTTAGAGAATGCTTAATCGTCGGGTGAGACTAGATGAGTGTAATGTGGACCGTGTAATATGCTGAGCGTTGGTGTCTCATCGACAATATCAAATGAGAGGAAAATTATGGAGGTGTCTGTAAACCTCATTGGAAATTATTGAATTATGGTGCTTTAGGTGACTTGAGTATAAATTTGAAAGGAACACTATTATAGTTAGTAACGATAGTTTATACACCATTATGATTATCGGCTATCTATTGACAAATTGAGGAACTAGTCACCCTTAATCTCTTGTTGATAGTAGACGAGATCGTGTTGGATGGTATAGACTGGTCTTGCTATCCTAATGGTGAGTGAAGTGGTTAATGTTATATCATGAAGTAGTCGCTCACCAATTTGTGTGAAGAGGGGGTAAGAAAGAGTTGAGACATATTGAACAAGTCGGAGTAGTGAGTTATATGCGAGCTAACGTCACAAATGTGAAAGGTTGAGAATATCAAGTGAACAACGATTTTATGGTGGATGTTAAAGAAAGTCCAAAACTATATTGAAACTTGTGAACTAGATAGTTGATGGAAATTTTAACGAGGACGGTGACTTAAGATAGATGATCAGAGTTGTGCAGCTGAAGCGTGATGTGGCACAGTTGTTGAGCTTGTACGACTCGTTAGAAGAGAAGGACTACACATCAAAAGCCTATGGGAATGATATGTCTTGATCTACATGCTTGATTTGGTGGATGGTTGATATAGAGATGTTGTGCCAGGGCACTATGTTTGCTAGTAAATATTTGTGGATTTTATAAGAAGATTGTTGTGGATTGTTGGTTGATGGTGAACTATGGGTATGCTTGCTGAGTTATGCAGTTAAGTTGATGTTGTAATGATTTTGTTATCGTTATTGAGATGTTATTGTTGATTTTCGTAAGTTAGGAATGATGCTACATAATGTGACGAAGTTGATTTTGTTGATGTCACTATAAGAGTGATACGACAATATGAGTAGAGTTGTTGATATTTTGTTGATAATTAACATACGGGAATGAAATTGTGTATGTGTTTTGGTGTTGAAAAGAGTGTTAAGAGGATATTGTGATGATGTATATCCAAGTATAAGTGTGTTATAGTTGTTGCTACTTTAAATGTTGATATGTCAGATTATGGTGGAGTAGCTGAGAAGCTAGTACCGATCATGTCACGAAGTGTTGAATGATTGCATGTGTGTAATAGATTTGTGTCGTGTTAAGTTATTAAGTTATCAGGAAAGTAGTGGTCGAAGTGTTTCCAGACGCGACTTTGGAAATCAACGAGTTGGATGCGAAGCTCGTACTAAGAGTGGTAGTATCGAATAGATTTTCAAGGACGAAAATATTCTAAGTGGGGGAGAGTTGTAATGCCCGTTAATTTAATTAATTATTTAATTAAATTAATTACGGATTTATGTTTGAAAATGTTGTTGAAATTGTTGAAATTGCGAAATGTCGAGAAATGTTGATTTAAGTTGCTAAGTTGTTATTTTGTTTAAATTTTATTGATTGGTTGATTAATATTAGCAATAATATTAATATAGATATTAGAATAATATAAGGTTATTAGTTGGGCTGATTATTTGGTTGTATGGAGTAATAGGTGAGGTGTGAAAGTTAGGCCCAATAAGAATAATAATAATTATAAGGTTAAGCTAATTATAAGGAGAATTAGGTTAATTGAACAAGTCTTGGAGAATTTTGTGGGAACATGAGAAGTTGAAAAGTTATAGAGAAGAGGCAAAGGTTGGAAGCTACGCCGACAGACTTTAATTGATAGAATAGAGCGACCTCCAATCCAAGGTAAGGGTGGGGTTCTGACTATCTAATGGGTTGTATGACAAATTTTTTATGTGGGATTATTACTGTCTGTGTTGATTTGTGTTTGTTGTGATAAGCATTATTAATAATTGATTTAGTTAAAGAATTGTCAAAGAATTTGTATTACTGTGTTACATACTTGGTTGGATTGGATTTGGAATAGTAGACAGTATAGCTGAAAATCCATTAAAACAGTACTGGGAGGACGGAAGATGAAAAAAATAAAATTGGTACTGGTGGGGTGGCCTGTGCCAAACAGCACAGGTTGTTGTTGTTGGATGCCAGTCGACACCATTGAGGAGGAAGGTGTGATGATGGGAAAGGTGGAGAGAGTCGTTCAGCATTGTGCTTGAGGGAAAAGTTGTGCCGCTAGGCACATTGTAGTGTGACGTTAGTCACACTTATTTTCATGGCAGGCACTTGTTTTCTGTAGCTTAGTAATATGTTTATATGTTTATATGGTATCAATATTTCGCATAAGGCATACATTATTTAGCATATTTTATTAATACAAAAGCATTAAGTTATGAAACAAAATTAAACTATTCTTATAAGTAGTATGTTATAGCAGAAGGAACATTAATAAAAGTAGTCTATATGTCAGTAATCTTAATTTAGTAGTTTCAATATAATTTTAACGGCTTGTAGTAATAAGATAGAGTTGGAAATAATTAGTAAAGTTGCAGTAACTGTTTTGGAGGATTAATTAAATAGAAGAAATTAATAGTTACCCAATAAGTAAATTGGTGGTATAATTTGAGAATTTGCAGAGTAGTAATGAGCTTAGTAGTTACCCAATAAGTAGTAGTGAGCTTAGTAGCAGAAAATATAGTGACAATTGGTATATTTTGGAAGAGAATAATAGGAAATAAATTGAAGTGTTTAGTAATAGAATAATTCATAAAAACGAAGAATTAATACATAGAGATTTATGAGAGTGTTTTGTAAACGACTATCATGTTTGTATTTTCCTTTGTGATGTGCATTGATGCTATGATGTTGCGAATATTTTATGATTGTCTATCTGAATTCTTGTTGATAATGTGAAGTTGCAGAGAATTTTAGGTGATAATGAATTACTTCTATTTACTGGTAATAATGGTGATGTGGGCTTATGCCTTGCGATGAATGATGATTGTTATGAGTATGTGATAATTCATTCACTGAGTCACATACATTTTCATACTCTGTAATGGTCTGGATTGGAAATTTGCGAAGAAGGCTTATGCCTTGTTGATGCCTCTATTTATTGGCAGATTTTTAAGATGGGAGTTCTACTCCGTTTTTAAGTTGGGAGTTCTGCTCCAATGGTACCACATGCATGTGCATTGTAATTAAGTTGCATTTGATGTTGCATCTTGAGTTGTGGTGAAGGTAGATTTTTTGTTGCTTTATGTTGTTGACTTATTGTGACATGTATCATCTAAAAGTTGTGAATTAGTCGTTATGTCGTGTTGATGTTTTGTTGAGATTAAAGTTGTTTGAAAGTTGTGAAGTGGTGATTTTATATGAACTGATTCTGATATATTAATTATCATACATTCTATTATATAGTTCAATATCTCACTCCTTCTGTTTGAATGTTTCCCTCTGTTAGTAACGTGCAGGTAATTAAGAAGGATAGTTGTTACCTTCGTTAGTTCGAGTCGATGTTGTCGATCTGATACGTAGCACTCAAGGGGATGAACGCTCGATGTTTAGTTGTTGATATTTATTTCAGTCGCTGAATTTTTAAGTTGATTACATGAAATAATGGTTGTCTTGAAGTTATTATAGTTGAATAAAAGATGTTAAGTGAATTGAAGTTGAGTATGTAAATTCTGCTGCTTATCAATAAAAAGTTGTTTAATTTTAAAGAACAAATCAAGTTGTTATCGGTTCATCCGAATTAAGTGTAATGTATCTATTTTATATGAGATTAAATGAAGTTTGATTTTAAGTTATAAATGTAGCATCCTATTTATGTTGAACTCTGATTTTATTATTATCCGCCGGGTAGAATTGGGGTGTTACAAAATCTGGAACGATTGATAAAGGAACAACATCCAATACTAGGTCAGAAGGGTTGACATCTTCATTGGAAACCTCAACCCTAGGGTTTGATTGATATGGTCCACAGTCTTTAGACATAGCATGCATCAAATCAGATGAATAATATTGAGACATTGTTGATCTTTGTTGAGACAGATTAGTAATTGAGACAAAGAAGTACAACCATACTAACAATTTCTTTTGAATGAAAGCAACAATTTTGAGCGAACAATCTATTTGGTATAAGTAGTGTGCCCAACTATTTAAGTCGTGAAGGAATGAGCTTAAATAGTCGTTGGATTCATGAAAATTGAAAATCCGACTGACCCACAAAGATATCACTAATTGCAATAATTTACTCTGCTCAGTCACTTTTACTTTTTTTTTTTATGTTTGCACATATAAAAGTTACCTCTTTATTTTTGAATTGACTTTTTGCATCCTGTAACCCGATTCTCAAAAGTCTAGCCACACTTTGTTGAGAACCAGGTTCTTCAATTTTTATTTCTCCCAAGATGTCATAGGACAATGTCCTGACATCTTGTAAGACTTTGTAAGCACGCAACATACTCCTTTCAACAACTTTCTTGGCCCTCAGGAAAATTGCAGACCATCATGTTTCTTCTGAACTCCATAAGTAGCAATTGTCTTTTGATCTTTTACCCTTCATAATGACCTAATTCTTATCATTTGTTATTACACATTCAGAGTTTGTAAAGTTGACTTTGAGGCCCTGATCACACAGTTGGCTTATACTAATCAGGTTAATAGATATCCCTTTAACAAACAATACATCATCAAGACTAGGTTATCCTTCATAATTCAGTTTCCCAACACCTATTACTCTTCCTTTATATATGCCTCCATAAGTAACAATTTTAGTGGAAGATGGTTTGATTTCCACCAAAAACTTTTTGATACATGTCATGTGTCTCGAGCAACCACTGTCAAAATACCAAACTTCTCTAGCTGAATCTGTGTAAGTCAGTTCTCCAGATTTAACTCTTTTAGGAGTCTAATTTTTCTTTGTGTTGTCTACAGTCTGTCTTCTGCCAGTTGAAAGTTAGATTTGGGATAACCATGTAATTTGTAGCAGTAGGATTTTTTATGATCAACTCCGCCATAATAATAGCATCTCCATCTCTGATTTTTGCTTCCTTTATATTTTATTTGATGTCTATGTTGATGTTGGAACATGTTCTCAGTCATCTTCTATTATAGTTTCCCTTTTAGATGTACAAACTTTACAACATGCTCTGTGTCTTTATTCATCACACCTTGACTCTCATAGCCTAATCCTCTAACATTTCCAGCATTCCTTCAAGATTCAAGGATCTCATCCAAAGCATCAGAACCACCATTTAACATTCTTATAATATTAGTCATATTATCCAATTTTGGACTGAGCAATACAACCTTTTCTTCAAGATCAGAGATGATGGATACATGTTTCACTTTCTCAGCCTGTAGTTGAGCAATGGTTATCTTTTTTACTTCTCCTTGCTGACACACCTCTTCACTTTTGATACATAACTTTTTGTAAGAGGTGGCTAGTTCTTCAAAAGTAAGCTCTTCATCTGATTCTTCATCAGAACCATAAATCCCATTCAAGGCATTCACTTATTCTTCATGATTAACTTCATAGCCTTCCTCTGACCATGACACACATAGACCTTTCTTCTATTTCTTGAGGAAGGTAGCACACTCGGATTTTATGTGTCTAAATCCTTCGCATTCATGGCATTGAATTCCTTTATCTGGACTTGGCCTTTCATCTAATATGGACCTTTCTTCATTGTCTTAGTCTTTGCTGATGTCTAAGGACATGTTCTTGGCATTTGACTTGGACTTTCTCAGCAATTTATTGAATTGTTTTCCTAGTAACACAAGTTCCTCAGATGCTCCATCTAAGTTCAACTCATTACAGTCTTGTGAGTCTTCAGTACTAGACGTAAAAGCTATACTCTTCTTATTCTCATACCTTTCATTGATAGCAGATTCAAAGGTCTTAAGAGAACCTACCAGTTCATCCACAATCATGGTGCTTATATCATGAGATTCTTCGATGGCAATAACTTTCATGTCAAACTTCCTTGGAAGGGACCTGAGCATCTTCCTGATCAACTTATCTTCAAATATCTTCTCTCCCAAGTCATCTGAGTCATTTTCAATATCCAAGACAGTCATATGAAAGTCCTAATACTTTCATCTTCATTCATCTTCAAATTTTCAAATCTCGAAGACAGGAGTTGAAGTTTTGTCATCTTTACCTTGGAATTTCCTTCATGAACCTTCTTTATGGTTTCCCAAGCCACTTTAGCATGCTTGATATTTTTAATTAGTTTGAAGACATTTTTGTCCACTCCATTGAATATGATATTTAATGCTTTGGAGTTTCCTTGAGCTAATAGCTCATCAGCATCATTCCATTCTTTTTCAGGTTTCAACACATCAGTGGTCTTCCCTTATGCATCCAAAACCTTTGGAGGATCCCATACTTTAATAACATTTCTATAGGCCTTGTCACCCAAGTATTTTATGAAGGTTTCCATACGAGGTTTCCAACTGTCATAGTTGGTACCATCTGTTGTACCCCAAAATTTGCCCTCTCGTTTCTCAAAGGATCATCCTGAACCCTCAGGTTTGCTTCCATCAAGTCTCAAGCCTTGGATTACAATTTTCCAAGAAAGTCATCCACAAGGGTAAAATGGTCAAAAGCATACTGAAAAGTCAAACTTTGACTTTTGGGATCAGAAATTAAGTTTCAACAATTATATTTCATCAAGACATGAAATTAGTTCATCAAAATCAGAAGTCAGAAATTACTTTAAAAAATCAAATTTCTAAACATTTAGAAAATTTTCTAAGTGTTAAGAGAATATGATACTTCAAAACTTCTGGGCCAGATTTCAAGCACAATCAGAATTTACAAAGACGATTCAGAATATGTCTCTTCAATCAGAACATATGAAAGCAATGTTCTTCGGTCAGAACATGACTCTTCAGTATGTGGAGGTTACATTTCTGGTCTTCTGTGATCAGAACATCACCAAATCCCAAAACCTCGTTTGAGCAACCTGCTGCCCTGCTATAGCACAATCCTGTAACCAACTGCTGATCCAGTCCACACCTGCACTTTCTCAAACCCCATATTTGCACCAAATTAGAATACAAAAGCTGTGATTAAAAACAATGGAACAGTATGCCAAAAATATTTAAATCTCATTTGTTTTTCCCCCCAAAACCACAACAAACCCATCTATAAATAAGTTGCTCCATCACACGTTCAAGGGGTTGGCTTTTGGAAATAGAGAATTATCAAAGATAGAAAAGAAAACAGTAAAACATTCTTGAACCCTGAATTTCTAAAAAAAACCAAAACCTTTGTTCTTCCCTTTGAATCAAAGAACATAGCATTTTTTGTTCTGTTGTTCTTGCTGACTCCAGAACATCTGAAGGCAGCAGCTCAAGCCCCAAACACACGTTCCAGATTCAAGGTAAGTCTTTCTGACTTTGAATCTTTTCATTCAGAACATCATTAAATATGTAAATATCATAGTATTGATGTTGTCCATATTATTTCATAAGTATAAAAAACCGTGGACCAGAACTTCTTGGATAAAGCTAGGCTCAGAATTAGGATTAGAACTTCTATAAATTGGAATGCTTTTATCTTTTTGATTCGTTGTTGTTAAGAACTTAATAAGTGGTAGATATTATGACTAATGTAAGGAAGGAGGTGAAGTATAAGACATAACTTCTGAGTTCTCCTCACCATTTTAACACACCAAGAACTTCTAAGACTTTCTCACTGTTTTAACACACACAAAATTTCTGATTCTCACTAACTGTTTAACACAACACATAACTTCTGACTTTTTGCTCACTGTTTAACATAACAAAGAACTTTTGATTCTTTCCCATTGTCTAAACACAACCCATAATTTTTGTTTTTACCCCCTAACGTTTCTTTCAGGATTCCAATGGCACAGTGCCAGAACTTCTGATCACCTCTAACGTTTTTTCTAAGCTACAACACACAGAGTCAGAACTTCTGGTCCCCTTCATTTTTGTGTTTAGCAATGGGCTGATCCTATTTTCATTAAGTTTTTTTCTTCCTTTTTCTCTCTTATTCTTACTATTTCTAGTATTAATTTTATTAAACATAAAAGGGCATAAAAATATTTTCTTTTATCAACTAGTTATTTTCCCTTTAATTTGTTAAGACAAAAAACTATTTTAAAAAAACAAATCCTTTCCTTTTCTTATATTGTACAATTAAATATGGTTGTAATAGATAATTAGGATTTAAAATTCTTGAAAACCCCCATTTGTAAATTTGTACCCCCATCCCTAAATGATATAATAGCGTAGGACTTTACATTTCCGCAATTTATCACTTTCAAATATAAATGCTAGTAATTAGGGTTTGTATGGTAAGACATAAAATCAACAAATAGATAACCCTAATCAAGACAAAATGCATGTAAATTAAAAACACTTGCACACTAGCACCTCTAGGGTGATCTCACTTTGTTTCCTTTTGGAAAATACTCATGTCCCTCGAACATGGACATTTTAGCAAAGACCCTCGATAAAATATCGTAGTCCCTTGATGACCCTTAATGTTGCCTTCGGTAAATGATCTAGTCCCTAAACGACATTTCTAAAACATCCCATAGGTTTCCTTCTATGACTATACAAACGCCCCATGCCCGTCCCTTCACATCCAATGATGAGGCTTCTTACCAAATCAATAGTAAGATAGCAACATCTAAAGGAGGAGGAAAATAACATTTAAGACCTTTTGAGTAGGTAGGTTACTCCTAGTTACTCGCTTGCTCACAACAAAAACATTTTACACCTACAACTTCACTTTGAAACATTTTTCAAAAGACAAAACACTCTTGTACACGTTCTTATAAAGACGGGAACCATTACAAAGACATTCCTTTTCAAAATACTTTCAAAACCCACATCACAAACATACTTTCAAATAAAAAGCAAGTGATCTAGCAAACAACTAAGAGCCCGTAGATAACTACAGATGAAAAGGGTGCTAACACCTTCCCTTTTCATAATCTACCCCCCGAACTCAAGAAATAATATCGAAAGGTCTTTCCTATTATTTTCAACCTTTCCTTATTGGATAAAAGAAAAGTCGGTGGTGACTCTTGCTATCCGCAACAATTGCAATCAAATTCAAAACACCCAAGTCAGTTCTCCCACCATGTTACACCATCCAAAATCGGTATTTTAACCACAATTCTAATATCCTTGTCCATTACACCAGAAAGTAACTTCCCTGAATCTCACCCAGAGTCCGAGCGGATGCCTGCTCTGGTACCAATTGAAATTCTGGCTATAAGATCCTGGATATCCTAAGAGATGTCGAGGCACCGAATCTGACTTCACATACAACAACAAGATGGATAAACAAGAATAGCAGTGCTGAAAGTAAATAACACAGGATATGTTTACCCAGTTCGGAACAACCTTCCTACTCTAGGGGCTACCAAGCTAGAGATGAAATCAACTAGATAGTATCAATTTATAGACCTTACAACAAACCTCCAGTTTACAATATACACACTTAATCACTACCCTTTGCTTAACTTCTACCTAAGACACACCTAGGTATGAGGCCCTCCTCAAATCCTTCTTCAATTACACTTAACAATTAAAGCAAACTCTAAACACAAGTAGAGAATAAAAATAAGCGGAAGCTATACTTCCAAAACATACAAGACTCAATACTTAAAAGCTTATGAGAATTGACACACAATATGTTCAATTCTTAAAAGCTTATGAACATCTAACAGGAAACTTACAACCCAACAATAAGGATTATGAAAACCCTAACACAAATACATCTGTAAGTTCCACCCAATACTAAGTATCCACCAATTTATTTTTTACTTTATTCTAGACTGAGTTGGACTTCAAAACCGTAGCAGTGAGGCTGCAAAAATTCCTCCAAGAAAATAGGTCTTCAATCATTAGTTTCCTAATAAATTTCCATATTTAGAAACTAATCAAATATTTGAAAACTAATCAAATATTCGAAAACCAATAAAAGAATATTCTGATTTTTCAATCTTGGACACCACATAAGCTAACCAATATTATTTGAATATCCAATATATAAATATCAGCTAATCCACATTGTCAGCTTGCTGCAGACGCGATGTCCTAACTCCTTGTGTGTACATCCTCCTCGACATGTTGAAAACAGAAAGTTGGAACATCTTATTCAATATGTTGATGCTAAAATGGTTTTACCAAAATGTAAGCCAATCATAATTTCAGATAAATAACAAGAAGTATTGTCTTTTTATTCTTAAGTACTCAAAACAATCTCATATTGTGATTTATAGTTTTCTCGAGACTATGATGCTGATTGAAGTGGCTGTGTAGATATTCATCAATCCATTTCTGGATTATGTTTTCGTATTGGTCTCTAGGAAGTCTAAAAAGCAGTTAGTATATTGTGGCAAGGTGGAAATTCATGGGTTGTATATAAACTCTTCTCCCTCATTTTTTTAATTCAACTTTGATAATAGAACATTGAACTGACATTCTTCTTTGATACTAATAAGAAATGCTACTAATATAAGTATTTAAATTGTATTCATTTGACAGCATAATGTTGCATATATTTATTATGTGATGATAACTTTGCTTTATTTTATAGTTTCATTTCCTTTATTTAATCTAATATGCTCTATTTATGTTTAAACTATATAATTAGGTCAACTATCTTGAATGAAAGTAACTCATCATTTTGAAAATTCTCTCTATCATTTATGCATTTAGTATTCAATTATGAATCTCATTAAATAATTTTCTTGGTATTTGAGAATATAATACACACACCAATAACCTCTTAAGATACAACAAAAGATGAAACCACCAGAACCGATCTATTCTTAAATCATATTTTTATAATTTGATTGCATATTGATTTTTTTAACTGTCGCTAGCTTCAAATTTAACAAAAATATATGTTTCTTAAAATGAATTTGAATTTTTTTAAAAGCCTTAAATAAATGTCTGTAACAATATTGTCTTTTTTTTCAATTCATTTTCAATGAGAACCATGTGAAAACACGGGTAATCATACCAAATCAGTTAAACACACTAGTACATGTGCGAACGCACAAGTCTGTGCAAACATACAGATCCGTGCTAACGCACGAGTAACACATCAGTACCGTGTGAATACACGGCGTAATCATACCATTTCAGTTAAACCCACGGGTTTTTATATTTTTTTGTATAATTAAAGAAAATAAGTGAAAAATTATGTCAGTTAACTACTGACTTTTTATTTTTTATTTTAACTCATATTTTAAACTCTTTTATTATTACAACTCTATCAACTCTAAATTTTTTTTTTCTTTTCTATTTTTCACAATTATTTTTTTACAAAGTATGTGTTTAATAGTTTTTTTGTTAACAATAGTTGTTTTTAAAACTTATACAATTATCTTCCAGTCCTTGTTTTATTTTATATTTTTTCCTATAATATTTTTATTTTTTCTAAAATATTTGAATTTCTATCACAAAATTGGTATAACTGATTTATTCACTCTTTTAAATCAATTTATTATATTTTTTAGTTTAAGATATAATACTTTTTAATATAATATATGAAAACTTGATATATTTATATATTATTGCTGTAAAACAATTTTGGTTAAACAATTGTGTTTTTATTTTCAATTTTTTTTAGGAATGAAAATATTAAACTATTTTGTTAATTTATTTTTGTTTTTTCGTATTAACATTTTTATTATATTTTTAAAATAAAATTGTGCGTACCCACACCAGAACCCGTGCGGACGCATGGGTTTCCTACTAGTTCGAATGAAAAATAGAGAAAAATGAGCAGTATGCACTAAAGGCGACCAGCATGGCGTTCGCCATAGAGGTAGCCAAGGGTTATGTGACGTATCCCATGCTTCAACAATCACAAAGACCAGGTTATAACACTTTTGTGAAGGTGGCATTCGCCACAAGGGATGGCGTTCACCATCCTTTAATTTACGCCCCAGTTACAAAAGAGAGCTTTACTTGGTCTTGGACTTCCTCCATTCCTTCCTATATTTTATCACACGAAGTCAGCAACTTCCTCATGGTTTTTTAGGATTTTAAAACTCTATAAATACTAGTTTTATTTCCTTTTGAGTGATACAAACTTAGAATAACTTAGGTATAAATTTACATTCCAAAAGCTTTAATTCTTCACATCAGAGAGTTATAGCGTTGTTATTGTTGTCGAGTTTGGAGCACAATTACTTTGAGGTTATTTATCTTTCCGCATTTTAATTTTGTCAAAGTTTATTTCCCGCATTTACATTTCGTAAAAGTTTTTTTTGTTGTACCTGATTCAAGTATTTGTTTGGAGCAGGTTCTTATTTAATTCAGCATTATTTATATTATGTCTGCCTTGTTTTATTTTGCACGCTTTTTTTATTGCATGTTTTTAATTTTCGCTTAATATGTTTAATTCCGTCTTTCAAACAAACATTTTTACTTTTATAATTATGTTCAGCTAATTTATTAGTGCTGGAATGTGAGGATCGTCGATCCAACGATATTATGTTTGTTATTCCTTAGGATCGACACTATGGGCTATTTTAGTATTTATACAAATTTTCTGAACTTAATCTGATCGTCTATTACGAAAGTAAAAGCCATGAACTTGTAAATCAAAACTAATTTTCAACTAAGTAAAAGATCTAATTTCTTAAAGTAAAGATTTACTACTTTAACACAAATGCAATCGGGGAATGTGAGAGCTCTTATAAATATTAGAGAGTAAAATTTTGTTCTGAATACGTGAAAGTGACAGTTCCTGTTAAATTAATTCTTTTTCAAGGTAGAAAATATTATCCAATTAGTAATCAAAATATTGCCCAATTAGTAATCCTATTTAGTAATAATAAGAATATTGTTGATCGATGAAAGCCGCATTCTAGTATTATCATTATGTATTAATTTAGGTCTAGTAATTTATTTTGTTAACGTAACGCAAACACTTATTTTAATGGCCTTAGATAAACACCGTAACAATAGAAAAATCATAGATTGGCCATTTGGTCCATGTGGGTTCGACAAACTTTTATATTACTTTGATAGACTTCGTATACTTGTGGAAATTACCCATCAATTTTTGTCGCTGTTGACGGAGACCTGTTTCTTCAAATACCACAACCCTGTTGTTATACCGTATTAGACTAAGGCACTTTTGTTACTATAGGAGGATAGATCGCCTAAGTTTTCTCTACAACCCCCCCCCCCCCCCCCAAAGTATTTTGAGGGGCTACAAACTTCCCATAGATCCAACCTAGAAATAATAATGGGGAATTTCATTGAGACACAAACTCTTTGTATGCTAGAATATACTATGCAGAGGTTTATGGCAACACAAACTCTCTAGAATAAGGAATTTAGAAACCAAATTCTCTATATTAATGAAACTCTTAGGCAACTTGACACTGTAGTCAAGTCTCTAGTAACTAGAAACAAGGAATTGGAAACTAAAATCTCCCTTCTTGCCCAGACACCTTGAGGACTTTCCACTAGAGGACATACAAATGTTATACTGACTGATAATGAAAAACCAATCAAAAATCCTAAGGGAGGTAATAATTGTAGAAAGGTAAGAAACTTTTCACTAAATTCCATAGAAACTAAAGTAGGTTCCCAACCCAAAAATTAATTCATGATGTCTAAAGTCCTACATAAAAGAAAAAAATAGGAGAACTTAAAACTGGTAGAGTCATGAATATTAAAACACCCACCTTTGCAGAGGTAAGTGGAGGAATTAAAACTAAATCGAAAAAATTTGTGCTTAGGATAGGCCAGATCCATCCCCAAATTACCTGAAGTATAAACCACTTTATAGTGGAAAGAAGAAAAAAAGTAATAGATATGAAAGATGGCTCGATAAGTGGCCCTAGAAACCAAATACTATCGAGGGCTCCACCAAGTATTGATTATCCCTTTTAATTGTCTGGTTGTCGACATTTAAACAAGCGCTACATGGGAGGCAACCCACGATCCCTTTTATATTTTATCTTGTTTATTTTCCCTTTTATTAAAATGGTGAATTATTTTCTTCTAACAGAAACTAACTTGTGTGGTTGTTTATGTTTCAGATCTCATCGTTCTACATTGCTTATTCCCACTAACTATATTTTCAAAATGCAGAACTTCGATGACATGCATGTTCTGTTCAAAGATGAAGCCCAAAAGGAACATTATGCGATTCTATCTAAGAGACCTATGTTACCCACCAGATACCCAGACTCTGCTTGTTCAGAAGCTCTAGGGATTGAGGCTAGCATTAGGTACATGTGTAACCAACTCAAATGGGATGAGTATACAAAAGCCAAAAATGTCACCTACTGGAACCTAACCCTCGAGTTCCTTAGCTCACTTATTTACCAGTCGTATCAAGGTCGTGGATTCTATAGAGGTCTGATTTCTTTTAGGTTATTTAGACGAGAGTATAAGTAAAACCACCGGGATTTTGCTCTTCTTTTAGGATTCCAGTATGGTCCAAACATTGCACCTGAAGTTCCTATTGATAATTACATGCATGACATCTTGGACACTTTCTGGAAAGCTATTACCAGTAACGGAAGCCCCGACCCATCCACCCAATTTTCAAACATTATCCATAATCCATCATTCAGGTACTTCCGAATGATTTTAGCACATACATTCTTTGGTAGAAGTGAAAATAGTGAATCTGTGAATGCAAAGGAGTTATTTATTCTCTTTCATATCACCAAGTCTCGTCCTATTGAATTTGGCACTTTCCTCATATAAAACCTAGGATAAATAGCCCTATTTACAGTAGGACTTATCCATGTAGGTGGGACGGTCACCCAAATTTCTTTTTCCCCTGGCCTCTAAAACAAGCTCACCCACCTAGTACCCTACTATGGTTTTAACTTCTGGACATGAACCATTGTCTTGAAAAAGGCATGATACAACGAGTGTATTTCAGGATTAATGAATATAAAATTCTCATTAATATTGAAGTCATTCACCATTTTTACCTACCTAACCCAGAAAAAACAAGTATCATAATAGGGAGAATTGGGTTTATGCTTTAGAGGACCAAGGAGAAACACCCACCAGACCTACCACCCCTCATACTCTTGAGTACCATCCTTTACCCCTCTCAAATAGGACCATTTCATTTTCCTCCATTGGCTCCGCAAAGAAGAGTGACCGAGATTATGAGCTTACCGTCATGCGCCAAGAGATTTTTGCTCCTCACGAGAAAATTGGCAATCTTACTCAGCAAATGGAAATAGCTAATGCCACTCATACAGAGGAGGCAGATTACCTCTCTCGGGAGATCATCACCCTTCGACGCCAGATCGTAGGAGCTCACGCATCCAGTCTAATCAGATACAAAATCCCTCACACCGATCCATTTAGTCATCTATTGGACTGATTTATTTCACCGACATTGGATTCATATTTTTACCGCTTTTAAATTTATTACTATTTATTTTTCCATTATTTTTACTTTAGAAATTTTTCTTTTCAAATTATTTTTCTTATTTTATGCATTTAGGAAATTCTAGATTTTTCTTTTTTTTACTTAAGTATTATTTAATTATT
Organism: Vicia faba; assembly: GCA_948472305.1. Taxonomy (NCBI): domain Eukaryota; kingdom Viridiplantae; phylum Streptophyta; class Magnoliopsida; order Fabales; family Fabaceae; genus Vicia; species Vicia faba. The sequence continues at coordinate 891,008,680 of OX451741.1, read as the reverse complement.
TTATATATCTAATAAAGATTTTCATTTTTTTCTACTAACTAAGATTTCATTTTAGCAAGGCAAACAACCAAGACATCTCATTACACCTCCAAAAGTGCATTAAAACACCCCCAAAGTCCAAAAATATGCAACTTAAGGCCCATATGTCAAAAGCAAGAGATGGCGTTTGCCACCATAGGGTTGGCATTCACCAAAGTTCTTGGTAGTTGAAATCTGGGACAATAGCGAAAACCCTTCTATCTTCCCCATTTTTCAACCACCTTCTTCTTCCCAATCCCACTACCTTCCACCATTAACTTCATTTACAACCCCACTCACTCAAATAACTTCCCATAACTCAATTACCCACTCATTTTCCATAAATCCACTAAATTCCTCATCTTTAAATACCTCCAATTTTCACTAAAAATCCCAAAATCCCAATTTTAACACTTCCACCAAAATCCTCCATTTTTCCTCATAACAACAACAATGATAAAAATGGGTGATGGACACATCATTTTTTGTCAAGGGATCAGTGGCACTAGGCAATAAAATAAATATGAAGAAATGCTCGACCACGACATTTATTCCATAATGTATGTCGACGACGCTTATTTATATAGTCTGGAAATTTACAATAGCATTCATTTTATGCTTGAGACTGTAGGATTGCAACATCTGATAGCACAAAAAGACCCCACGGTTATACCCCAATTTTCCCCCTAAGATCCTCTATCATTTACAAGCATCACAAACATTTATCTTGGGAAAATTCCTCAAGATACAAGTTTTTTTTCTTCATCAGAATTTCTCCAAGGAACCAGTGCATTAAGATTTGACTTGTGTACTTAAGACTTTATCATGTCTTTATTGAGAATGTTTTTGAGCTAGGGTTTTATTCCTTTCAACATCTCAAGTCACTTTTTCCTCATTGTGCACCCGCAGCCAAAGAATTATGGTTTTCTTCTATCATTGTGCCTGAGCATTAGTGTTGGTTATTCAACAATGATTCTTATTTTGACTTGGTTTTTTCATCAAGGCTACAAGGATCATCATCCTATCCTCATTGGAAGTTCATCATCAACATTTAGGGTCTCTTGTAATAACTTTCTCTATAGGGCTTTACTTTCAGTAAGTTTATAGGATTTAATCAAGGGATTTCTTTCTTGTGATGTTACTTGTCAAGTGATTAAGGATTGCTTTAAGTGTTCATCAAGTCAAGATATGTTTTGTTGGTTGGGATATGGGTTAGGAGATCATTTATGTCTCATTTTCAAAAGTAACTTGGTTGCTTCTAGAATTTGTGATTCAATTTGAGACTAGGTTTCACCAGTCGGATGACATGTATTTGTTTCATGCTCTCATGGAATATTAATGTTAGAACGCACACAGGCTATGGTGCATATTTGTTCTTGAATTAATTCAAGCTAGAAGAAGTTCATCATTCTATTATGTTCTGAAAGAATACTTGAAAAGAAAATTACATTACAAAAAATATAGATCATCGCAATCAGAATAATCTGAATTGGCTGTCACTAAAACACCAATGCCGCGAGTAAAGTCACCCAGAGTCCTTGAAGATGATGTGTTTCAAAGCTTTAATGTTAGTGAGCTTGATGAATCTCTTGCAGTTATACACGGAATCATCAAGCAAAATTTCAACAGATTCAAACTCTAGTAGACAAGAAGGTATGATTACACTAGATCAATTAAGTCAGAGCTTCTAGTGCTACACATTTCAAATAAAAAAAGGAACAACCTAGTCCAATCTCAGTTTTAGAATCTACATTTGAAGAATACAATACATATCTCGGGTCTTTGTAATGCATGAAAGGTGGTCGCATGGAATCGCTGGAGCCTCTGAAGTCGAATTTAATTGACAAATTGCCCTTAATAAATAAGACCAATTAAAAGAGCAAGCAAAATCGGTTCGTTATGAATAAAACCAAGCATATCATTGTTAACTGGAGGAGGAAAAGAAAAATTCAGTAAAACTTGCATTCAACCAAACAAAAAATTCATGATCCGTTCAAATAAGCCAGCCATGCATACCTATTTTGGAAATATAACAGTAAAATAGGGGAAATTAATCACAAAAATCATAACAGAAACAACCAGAAGTAAACTTCAGATAATAAACTCAAAACAAAATTAGGCTCAATCCTACCATCTATTTCTCTAACTGATTTTTTCAATCAAGGGCTAAGATTCATTCTAATCTCTAACCAACTCTCACATATTCAACAAGCTATATAACAGAAATCATAAGAGAATTCAAGGAAGAGAGGATCCGTTATCGAGAAAACACAGAAAAATCAAGAAAAAACTCACCTCTGAGATTCTCTCATCTTTTTGCATTCTATCTGAAATCTCAACTTCCTTTATCATTTGCATCGATTCTTCAACAACTTCAATCTTAATCTTCATCATTCTTCACATTCTGAAGAATCACTAAGTGAAAACTCCAGAAAAATTCTCTACTCTCTCTCTCTCTCTGCACTCTTTGCTCCATGACCGATTTTACAGCAGAATCTTCATCATTCAACAACCTTCTTTGAACCAAACTTCCTCTGCAACTTCTCATCTTCAATATTCATCATCATCATTCACAATTTTCATCATCGACAACCATGGAATCCCCATGTTCATCATCCTCTGATTCAATCTAGAGTGACTTCTCTGCACATGATCATCAAACTTCATTCGTCTGCAAGGAACAACAATTTCAAAATCGCTACAACAACACATTGCAGTACCATAACACAAGCAGAAGGAGAGAAGTAAATTAAGAAGAAAGATACAAACAAGTACGTATACCTGAAACTTCACGGAGCGATATATGGATTTCTCGTCGTCTCAACAGTGTGGAAGGAGCACCAGACTCTTCTCTGGTAGGTAATAACTTTCAATCTTTTCCTTCGGCATATAATGTTGTTATGTTGTTCTTTTGAATCTTTGAAGAGATGAGATGTTGTGGTTGAGATCGGGAACAAAATCGGAAGATCTCTAGGTATAGAAGATCTCTAAGTATGCTGGATTCATATTTTCTTAGATATTCTTAAATAATCATTGACATAAAGATTTTAGCCCAAATCCTTAGATTATCATGAAGATCGTCTATCTTTGAAGCCTTTTTCCTTTTGAAGATAGCTTGATAAATTTCAACCACATTCGACCATCTGTTATTTGGTTCATAGCACCTTATTCCTTTCCCATCATGATCAAGAATTCTTGGAATGATTTGTTCATTTATGATGACTTTATTCCCTTTAACAAACAAAAACTACTTGGTCAGTGGATGATTTAGCATGAACCCAAAAGTATCTCACAAGATAAGGGAGAATTGGTCCATTTATAATATTGAAGTAGTTTTCCCATCCTTTCTTCATTACATCAGTTAAAAGATCAAAATCGTTATCCTTGATATTTTGAAAATCCACAAGAGGTTCACAAATAACGTTTAAGGAATCTAAATATGTGAACAAGGTGACTTCAGGAGCATCATAAGTTTGTTCTTTTATACTCTCTTTACCATGACCATGTGATGTTAATAGAAGATGAGGAAACGATTTAGAGTGAGCAAGTGGAGGCCTTTCATGAACAATTTTGTTCTGAGAATTCATAACTGCTTTAGGAAATGTTTAGGGTTTGAAAGAAATAGTGGGAAGTGAAGTGACAAATTCGAGAGTGAACTAAGTGATTTTTATAAATAGGTTTGAAAGGAGTACTAAGAGATGGAATCGTACACGCAAGGAAAAAAATAATGACCTAGACCTATTTTCAAGAAAACGTTACCAAGCACGATGTGACACTTTACGGCATAATGATGAATAGGAGAATACAATTGTATTATCAAATCAACCTTTCAATTAAATCATAAAATGTAAGAGAGAGTTTAGATGACACCTGTTGTCACTTCATGGGCCAGTTTCTAATAAATTCTCAAGTTATTTTTGAATGTCATGTAATTTTATCCCATTTATGCTTCTGAGAGCTTGTGTCTTATCTTTCTAGAGTTGATCCGTCTAGAGTTATATCTTCAAGCATGATCTTTATTTCTTCTGCAAGCCTAGAATTTTGAAGGCTCTTCAACTGAATATTTTTTGGTGGATGAGCACATCTTCTGACCATGAGTTTTATGATCTTCTTATCCTTATTCAAAGACTTCTTTACTTGGTTTATATGTTCTTCTAGCACCAAGGAACTTATGATCTTGACTTTCTGGTTGGTATCATTTGATTAAGACAGGTGCGTTTCTCTGATGACTTATTATCATGATTTGCTCAACTGACGGTTGAGAGAAAATATTCTGAGTCACTTTAAGAAACATGACGCCTTTTTATGATAAAACTGAATGTTTGAAAGGATCACTCTTTCTTTCATTTCAATCTATATCATTCATAGTTTTTCTCTTTCTAGATCTCTCTACACGGTTAAATTTTGATTCAAAAATCAATAATAGAGTCGGGCTATGATACCACTTAAAGTTAGAGAGAAACACAAGAAAGGAGGGGGGAGGGTGAATTGGGTTTTAAGAAAATATTCCTCTTTAGAAAGTTATTTGATTGAACTATGAAATAATATATAATGCAATAAATATAAAGAGAGAGACACATTCAGTTATCCAGGTTCACCATTAACTAGGCTACTCATGTCCACCCTCCTCAGGTGATTTCGCCTTCAACAAGGATTAATCCACTATATCTAAATCTAATTACAATACACCATAATAATTCCAATCAACCTTGCTGACAACCACAACAAGTTCAGCTGATCCTTATTGCCATATGCAAAGATCGCAGCCTATGCCTTCTTGAGAATCCTGACTCAACCGAGTTTCTCAAGGAACATCACAATGAGATGTTTAGTGATCTCCATAAGATAAAGTGATCATTGACCCACCTAGAATTTAACAAACATGGTCTCCTAGAAAGGATTTTATCTATGATGACTGCAACCACTAGTCTTCTCATGTATCAGATCTTCACAAGATCACTTGAGGAACCACCAATTCTAAATAGAATTGTTTTTTTGGAGATTACATGAGTGCTTATTATCAAGCAGATTACTCCTACTTTAAGTACATATTGTTTGACATAATTTTGAGCAACAACTCTTGTGTTAAAACAATTTACATGAAGATCTTAAGAAACGACACAATTTGATCAACAACTCTTATGTTTTATATGATTCTACAAAGATGAATATAATCTAAGTTTGAATGCAACATCTTGTAGTCTTCTTGTCTTCATCTTCTTTGTTGATCAAGCTATGAGAAACAACTCCTTGATTCTTCATAATTCTTCTAAGATGTATATGATTGATAGTTTGAATAACATATTGTAGAATTCGTCTTCTTCATCTTCTTTGTCGATATTTGGTTAGCTTCAGCATGTTCAACATAATAGATCCAACAATGTCTGCATCCATAACTTTCCAACAACTTTTCTTCATTTCATATTTCTCCTTTTATAGCCTTCAAATAAAAGAGTCGTTGTAAGGATAGAGAAGTGTTTTCTCCTTCCAACAGTTGATTCCCAATTGATATATTCAAGAGAGGTTTGAATATAACTACTGCTTATAGTAGTTAGCGTACATCAGTGGGAGAACAACTTTTGTAAATAGTACAACAAATATCATGATAGTAGAATTTGTTGTGTAATGTATTATTCTTGACTAAGTTTCTTGATCTTTATCTTCTGATGATGTACTTCTGATTCTGAAGTATAAAGCTTGGAAGAGATCAATCAATTGTCTCAGTTCTTTTGATGAATGACTGATGAGTAGTTTAGAAACTAATTTGTTATTGTAGTGCATGAACACCAGATAGTTTAGAACCAAATCTTGTCTTCAGAATTATGAGCAACAGCCTATCTAAAACACGGAGATTTTCTTCTGATCTAGAACTAGTCTTGAAGGCATTTTTTTCCTGAACTGAGAGATGAAGATTGAGTTGAGAAGATGTTTCATTTCAGATTATTTCAATAGTGGATTCTTGTTTTCAGAATGATCGACAATAACCTATCTAAGAAACAAGTATGGGCATTGTATGTTAAAGCTTTTCTGATGAAGATATCAAAAGCTTTTCTGATAATGAATCTAGAAATCAGATATTATGATAACAACCTATGTGATTCTCAAGTCTTTGAGTTCTTGAGCTTTTATTCTTTTCTTCTTACTGGATTGATTCTGATTGAGGAGTGATAATTTTCCAGAAGATTCTTCTTTGTTGTAAAGGTCATAGTTTTTTCAAATATTTTGAAAATTGACTTTGTTGGATTATTTAATCTAGCGTCAACCTTAGGGATTCAAAGGACTTAACATCATACCCATGGCGCTTAGTATGGGCAAGGTGCAACCCCTAAAAAGCTCATATTATATGGAAATAAAGTCGCACCTTCACTGTTAGCAATTGCTTTTAGCATAATGGTAAGCGCTTGATCCAGTTAAAGTGGTACCAGAGCATGATCATGGGTCTGAATCCCCTCGACTGACACTGGGGGAGGGGGGATTGCTGAATTATTTAACTCAGCATCAACCTTAGGGATTCAAAGGGATTAACATCCCACCCATGGTGCTTAGTATGGGCTAGGGGCAACCCCTGAAAAGCTCATACCATATGGAAATAAAGTTGCACCTTTACTATTAGCAATTGCTTTTAGCACAGTGGTAAGCGCTTGATCCATTTAAAGTTTTTTATCCAGCTTCACCAGTAACTAGATTTGGATATGTAAGAACAAGAGTTGGATATATGTTTAATCTCTGAGTTTTGATGATAACAAGCATATATTTTATGAGAAACAATTTTAGTATTAATGGTTTCAGTGAGTGTGCAAATATTAGAATTATGGATAGTCTTAATCAAGATATCATCATAATCACCTCATCACCCAGAAGAAGAACTATTGAGTTCTGTTTCTAATGTAACATCAGTAGTTCTATGGAATGCTGAATGTTCGACAAGAAAATAATCTCAATGAGTCTCCAAGAAGAAAGAGTTTCTGATAAGCTGTTGCTTCAAGATCAGAAATCAAGAGGATACAAGAAACAAGCTTCCAACATAGAAGACCAGAAGTTAAGACTAGTTCATTAGAAGATTTGTTGCTTATAATTCTAAAGGCAGTGTTAAGATTATGTACACATACATAGAAAACTTCTACTCCAAGACCAGAAGTCAAGATTTACTCATCAGAAGAGTTGCTGCTCATATTTCTGAAGAAAAAGTCAAGATTCTGAAGACTCTGAGAGTTCATGGAATACACACTTCTAATCAACATCAGATGTATTCCATCAAAATAAAGAATCAAAGAAAGGAAGATCTTCTAGACTCATTTCTAATCAACATCATAAAGTCCATCAGAAGACAAGATTAAGGATGATATCTTCTCAAGCCAATCTACTCAGAGGAAGTAATATTCACTAGAAGATAAATATCATCATAAGTACCACTACACTCTACAGAAGAACAATTGTGACCTTCTCTAAGGAAACATCAGCAATTCTAAGGATTGCTGAATGTTCATCAAAAAGGGAATTACGTATGTTCTCAGGAAAGCGTCACTTTCATATCATAAAACATATACGCTTCCAAATAAAGAAAAGAGATCATGATCAGACAATAAGATATAACTGACATAAGTTGTTGCTTTCAGCTCAATCTAAAGATCAAATTTCAAGAGATCAGAAAGAAGGAACTCAATGTTAAAATCAGATGTACTGATATAAGCTTCTGCTCAGAAACGAGACATCAGATATGCAGCTCAGAAAATATAATTATCAAGAATCAAGGATGAATTCAAGAAGTTAAGATCAAAAAATCTTTTTGTAATACGTTGGGAGAACTGACTTGGGTGTTTTGCGTTTGATCGTAATGTTGCGGATAGCAAGAGTTGCCACCGACTTTTCTTTTATCCAATAAGGAAAGGGTGAAAAAAAACAGGAAATACCTTTGAGATATTTTCTTGAGTTCGGGGGGGTAGGTTATGAAAAGGGAAGGTATTAGCACCCTTTTCATCCGTAGTTATCTACGGGCTCTTAGTTTCTTGCTAGATTAAAAAATGCTTTGTTTAAAGATGTGTTTTGTGATGGCTGTAAGTTTGAAAGTATTTTGAAAATGCCTTTGTCGCGGAAAACTTTGTAATGATTCTCGTGTCTATAAGAATGTATACAAAGTGTTGGTTTTGAAAATAGTTTAAAGAGATGTTTGTTTTTGAAGATGTTCTTGAAAGTGTAAGTGTGAAAATGGTTTTAATTTGTGAGCAAGCAACTACGAGCGTCCTACCTACTCAAAAGGTATATGTTCTTTTTCTCCTCCTTTAGATGTTTCTATCTTGCCATTTATTTGGTAAGAAGCCTCATCGTTGGATGTGAAGGGACAAGCGTGGGTCAATCGTATAGTCATAGAAGGTAACTTATGAGACGTTTTAGCAATTTTCATAAGGGACAAGATCGTTTACCGGAGGCAACATCGAGGGACATCGAGGGACTACGATCTTTTTTATCGAGGGTATTTGCTAAAACACTCATATTCGAGGGTGTAACACGGTGGAAGAACTGACTTGGGATGTTTTACGTTTGATCGCAAATGTTGCGGATAGCAAGAGTCGCCACCGACTTTTCTTTTATTCAAAAGGAAAGGCTGAAAAGAACAGGAAAGACCTTTAGAGATATTTTCTTGAGTTCGGGGGTAGATTATGAAAAGGGAAGGTATTAACACCCTTTTCATCCGGAGTTATCTACGGGCTCTTAGTTGCTCACTAGATCACCTGCTTTTGTTTGAAAATATGATTTGTGTGGTTTTTGAAAGTATTTTGAAAAGGTGCCATTATTTAGGCAAACTTTGTAATAATTCCCGTTCATAAGAATGTATACAAAGTGTTGATCTTTTAAAAATGTTTTCAAGTTTGAAATATGTTTTTGAAAGTGTTGGTGTTTGTTTTGAAAATAGCAAGTATGTTTTAGTTTGAAAATGAGCAAGCAACTAGGAACATTCTACCTACTAAAAAGTCTTTCTTGTTTATTTCCTCTTTCCTTTGACATTGTTATTTTACCATGGATTGGTAAATAACCTTATCTTTGGATGTAATGGGACAGGCATGGGTCATCGTATAGACATGATTAGAAATGTTGTAAGATATCTTAGCATTTTCTTTAAGGGACTAAGATCATTTTTGAAAGGCAACTTTGATAGCGTCATCGAGGGACTATGATCTTGTATTTTTTGATTGCTTTTGCTAAGATACCCACATGCATAATATGGCCATTTTCATAAGGCAACAAAGTGGATTTACCCTAAGGGTGTAAGTGTGCAAGTATATTGATTTACATGTATTGTTTTGTCTTTGAATTAGGGTTTGCTAATTTTTTGATTTTAATCTTTCCATACAAACCCTAATTTACTAGCATAAAGCATTAAATTGCGGAAAATAAAAATACTAAGCTATTACACCATTAGGGGAGGGGGCGTACAAATTTACAAATAGAAAAATTGCAAGAAAATTAAATCTAAATAATTATTACAACCATATTGAATATTGTACAAAAATGAATAAATATCCAAGAACATAAATGGAAAAAGGAAATGGATTTTTGTTTGGATTTTTAGGAAGGGGTTTGGTTTTGACCTAATTAACTAAAAGAAAATAATTAATTAAATTAAGAAAATTAAACCTAAATTAATTAAGAAAAGAAATTAAGTAAAAATTCTAATCTAAATATTAATTGATTAAGAAAAGAAATTAAGTTTGTAAGAAGAATATTTTTTGATGTTTTTGTCTTGAAAGAAAATTAAAATGATATATGGTATTATAAAAATATTTTTGGTCTTTTTGGTTTTAAGAATATTTTTAATTGTGTAAAAAGAAATAACTAAAACCCTAGTTTCTAATTTAATTTACAAACTAATTAGTAAAATAAATAAAGTGTGATTAAATAAAAATATTTTTTTGTGTAAAGATTAAATGAATAAAAAAAAATATGAATCTAATGTTTTTTTATGATTTTTTATGATTTTTTCAGTATTAAATAAAACATTAAAAGAAAGAAAATAAATAAAAATGAGAAAAATAAAATAAAATGAACCATGTGACAAAAGTTAGCAGGAGCTAGCAAAAAATACCAGGCCCAAAGGAGGAAGGCCCAAGCGCTTGTTTATGAGACAAAAAGAAAAGAAATGTTGAAAAATATTAAAAAGGAGCAGCACTGGGGCTTGAACCCACGCCCTTGACATGATACGCGCGCTGCCTTACCACTGGGGTGACTATACATCCACTAATTTATACAAAACAACAAATACATAACACAAGTTAAGTCCTGGAAATGACTTCATCTTCAACCTCCAGCCAGGACCCCTGCAACTTATTCGTTTCTCAACCATTTGCAAAAATGTAAACATGAAAGTTGTGTAAAATTTCATCACGATTCCAGAAATGTAAATAACTAAAGCTATAAATCAAAGATGAATGAGAATTTTTAATGGTACCAAATTCTGACCTAACTTTTCCAATATGTTCAGATTCAAAATTCTAACTACTCAAGCAATATAAATGAAATCTAAAGACATGGTTAGTTTCAGGGCTATAATATCTACATTATATCTTCACAAATGGAAAATAAATGATGCCTATATGAAGAGTTCAAAAGTCAGAAAACTCACTTTGAAAATGGAATTCGTGTTTTGAGTTGGAGCTTGTTTCAAGGTGCTGCAAGGATCAGGTTAGCTTCCTTGAGGTCCCAGGAAGCTAATGCAATGATTAACTTGGTTAGAGAGTGTCTGAAATGATCTAGAGAAGTCCACTTGCAATGCTCTATTTTTGAGTTTGGACAATGGTGGAAATGGAGTTACAGAACTGTAATAGGTATTGGGATGAGTTGTGGATGGTGTTTAGGAACTTTTGGAATGATTTGGAGAGGAGACGCACGAGTAATGTGAGAGATGGGAGTGTAAGGTCAGTTTATGCACAAAAATGGAGTTTTGTGTGCAATCTGAGTTTGTGAGGGTTTGAGTGAGTTTAAGGGCTTGTACATGCGTGCCTTATATTGCAAATAGTGTATGTATTTATAGGCAAGAGGTTTTGTGTTCTACAACAAGTCAGAATTTGAATTTACAAGTCGTAAAACCTTTACTTGTTTTTGAAGCAAACATGACAAACATCTTCGCAAAGCTTGTACCATGCTATTGTAGAGTGGTTGAACTTTAAACAAGCTTATTTATGACTTGTAGATGTTGTGTGTGCAGAAGGATCCATTGAGAGGCTCAAGAAGGGTTGACATTTGCAAAAGCATACTTTTCCAAAATGGAAGTCTTGCCTTTCTTCCAAAAATGGCAAGTTAACTTAGACAAAGCTTGGATTTAATGGATAATAGATATAAAGTTTATGTGATATTATGATTAAGGATAGATACACAAGTTAGAGGGCCTGAAAAGTGGGATTATGCAGCATGCTATGGATTTGGTTCATGTTTATCACAAAATTCTGTCTTGTAAAACAACTTGAAACCCTAACTTCTGGCCTTCGATTCTCCTTGCTCAAAAATGATCTCAAGGAGTTCTTGGACATTTTAGAAAGCTTTTAATGTTCTATACAACCCCTCTTTGAATCACTTTTTCAAAATCCAATTGGAACTATATGAAACTTGGCTCAGAAGTTAGGTCAAAATCCTGATCAAAATGCTCAAAATTTCACTAAGTGTTTTAGTTTCATGACCATGATTTCATGGATTAATAACTTTAAATCCAAGAATTTCTAGGAGGAGTTATGTTCATCAATGTTTTAGATCTCATTGAGATCTACAAATTTCATGTTGAAAGTTTCCTTTGAATCATCTTGTATCATGGTGAAAAATTGGCTTAAAGTTATGAAAAAATATGAAGTTTTCAACACTTAGAAAAATTTCTAAGTTTGGAAACTTTGACTTTTCAAAATGAAATCTTGACTTTTTGATTTATTGATGAACAAGTTTCATATTTTGACATGTTTTGATGAATTGTGATCTTTGACACACTTGATTTTGACCAAAAAGTCAAAGTTTGACTTTTCAGTATACAGTTGACTGAAAATCAACTATCAATCAATTGATCTCGAGGGAAGTTTTGAGTCATAAAATTAGGTCAAAATTATGCATTTTAAACCTTGAGATCATGTCTCAAACCAATTAACCATTTGCTAGGCCAAAAATCAGAAATTGCCATTTCCCAACCAAAACCCTAATTTTGACCATTTTGCCCTTTTGATGATCTGATCAAATTTCTTGAGGAATTATGGTCCAAACTTGATCAAATTACATATAGGAGTTCACAATGTTGATATGGATCAAAAATTAAGAAGTTTGACTGTAAATTGGCCATTGTTGACTTTTTCCCAATACAATTGATTTTTAGGTCAACTGGTCAATTGATTGAGCAAAAATGTGATCCAAGACTTGAAACTTGACATGAGCAATATTGAGAGTCTAAAATGATCCATGAAAGTCATACGAGGCATTAAAAGTTCAATTATCCTTGTGAGATCTCAAACCCTAATTTTTAGTCATCAGAGCTTGAGGAGATGTCTTGAGCTGATCAACCCTAGCGCAGTCTTGAACCAAAGGAGATATTGTGAGAAATTACTTGATAAATGAGAGAGAAAATTTTGGGGTACAACAGAGGGACATGACTATTTTCTGAGGCAACAAGCGAGATTACCCTAGAGGCGCACGTGTGTGAATAGTGTGTTTGATTGCATGTATTTTTGTCTTTGAAATTAGGGTTGTCTACTTGTTGATTTTATCTTGCCATACACACCCTAATTACTAACAATTTATATTAAAGTGGTAAATTGCGGAAATTAAAATCCTAAGCTATTACATCATTAGGGGATAGGGGATACAAATGTACAAATGAGGGGTGAAAAGCAATAAAGTCCTAATTATTACAACCATATTGAATAGCAATGAAAGAAAATATATATAAAATATAAAAAAGACAAAAATAGCGCAAAAGAGAGAAAAAATAAATCTTTCAATTTATGCAGTATGTTCGAAGAATGCACCCTTCGAATCATAGAGAAAAAACAAATCTTTCGATTCATGCAGCATGTTCGAAGCATGCACCCTTCGATTCAATACCCTTTTTTCTTCTGTTTGGGCCTATAAAGCAGTATGTGTCGAAGCATGCACCCTTAGATTCACCCTTCGAATGCAATGGTTATTACATGTTATCTTCGAAAATTAACACCAATGATGCTTGAAACAGAGAGTTTAAAGTCAAGAAGACTTACCTTGAAGCTGGAGTGTGTGTTTCGAACTTGAGTTGCTGCCTTGAGTGTTATTGGGTTCGAAAGATAAGAATAGAGGTGTTGTGTTTTGTTGGTTCTGGGTTCGAAAGAAAAGAAATATAGGTGTTGTGTTTTTTTGGTTCTGGGTTTAAGAGTGTTCTAAGGCTTTAGCCTTGTGTTCTTTCCTCTCTTTTTTTTCTTATCCTATTTCCTTGTCAAAAAGCCCCCCTTTGTGTGTTGTGGAAACAACTTATTTATATAAGAGTCTTGCTGAAGTTTTGGGGGGAAAAACAAATGAAATTTGAACAGTTTGGGTATGTTATTTTCATAGCTTTCAAGGTGCAGCTCTTATATGCTAGTTTGGTGCAAATATGGGACTGGTTTAGGAGCAGTATAACAGGACTATTTTGTAGCAGTTTTAGAGTGTTGTGGCAGCTTGGTGCAGGGCTATTTCATAGCAGTGCAACAAACTGCTTTTTGACATGGTTTTAGGCTATTATGTGGACAGTACAAAAAGCTTGGGCTTAGCAACATATAGGACTTTGTTCAGCAAGCATCTTGAATACTTCACCCTTTCATTTTAATCACATAGATCCACAAACCTTCGACCAAACTTATCAACAGACAAAACAATATTGTTTCCAACAATTGTGTGTTCTTCGAATGGACCACCAATTGTATGTTCTTCGAATGGACCACCAATTGTATGTTCTTCGAATGGACCACCAATTGTATGTTCTTCGAATGGACCACCAATTGTATGTTCTTCAAATCCACGATTATATGTTCTTCGAATGGACCAATTGTATGTTCTTTGAATGGACCACCAATTGTACGCTCTTTGAATGGACCACCAATTCTATGTTCTTCTAATTCACCAATTGTATGTTCTTGTATGTACCACTTTGAGTATGCAATATGATCTCATTGACATAGTCAAAACAAAAGAATCTTTGGATTGCTTTCCTACCAGTAACCATCAGTTGATTAAGTGGTCGAAAGTTCAAATGTCCAAACCTAACATTGTAATTCATAGTGTAGAAACTATGTATGTTGAATGGTTTAGAGCTGGATCGAAGCAAGCATGAAGGAAGCCATTACCTTGTGGATCAAAGTAAGCATGAAGGAAGCCGTTGCCTTTTGGATCGAAGCAAGCATGAAGGAAGCCATTGCCTTGTGGATCGAAGCAAGCATGAAGGAAGCCATTGCCTTGTGGATTGAAGCAAGCATGAAGGAAGCCATTTCCTTGTGGATCGAAGTAAGCATGAAGGAAGCCATTGCCTTATGGATCGAAGCAAGCATGAAGGAAGCCATTTCCTTGTGGATCGAAGCAAGCATGAAGGAAGCCATTGCCTTGTGGATCGAAGGAATCCCGAAGGAAGCCATTGCCTTGTGGATCAAAGCAAGCATGAAGGAAGCCATTTCCCGGCCGAAGCTTGGGAAATTGAAGCAAGCTTGCTCTTCTTCGATTTATCAAAAATCTGCCAACCGACCCTTTCGACCAGTCATGTAGTTCGACCAACCTGAACCAGAATATTGAATTTGACATAGTTATCTGCAGCTGCACACTTTTTCTTTTATTCGCGTTGCCCTTTCGATAGTTTCCTCTTCGACCTGATGCTTGAAAGTCCAATATGATCCATGGAAACTATATGGGGCATTAAAAGTCCAATTTTACTTGTGCAAACTTGAGCTTTCTTTTGGAAATTTTTGTGAGAAATGCCTTGATAAAAGAGAGGGAAAATTTTGGGGTACAATAGCCGCCCCTGTTCAATCTTCTTAAATTTGAAGAGTTATATTGGCGAGTCCGCCATTCGTGACTTGAGGGTAGAAGATGATTGAACACTAGAGTGCCCAGTAATTTTCACTTGATGATGTGTTAGTTGATTGTGTAGGGAATGGGCTTAAAGATGCTATTTGGAGAGATGATGGAGAGTTGTCGGAGATGGGCTTATAGATGCCATTCAAAGGTGATTGATAGGGATTGGAAGAAGTATCAGAATAAATCTTTGGTCGATTTAATCTAAAGGATAAGATGTAGTGGGATGAGTATCAGAATAATATCCATAAACTGGATTGTATCTGACTCGTATATGAAAGATGTATTGAATGAGTGTCAGAATGTCATTCTCTCTAGACCGTATCTGAATTGTATTTGAAAGATATATTGAATGAGTGTCAGAATGACATCCGTCTCTGGATCGTATCTGAACTGTACTTGAAAGATATGTTGAATGAGTGTCAGAATGACATCCGTCTCTAGATCGTATCTGAACTGTATTTGAAAGATATATTGAATGAGTTTCAGAATGGCATCCGTCTCTGAAACATATCTGAACTATATTTGAAAGTTGTATTGAATGAGTGTCAGAATGACATCCGCATCTGGATGGTATCTGAACTGTATTTGAAAGATATATTGAATGAGTGTCAAAATGACATCCCTCTCTGGATCGTATCTGAACTGTATTGAATGATATGTTGAATGAGTATCAGAATGACATTCGCATCTGGATCGTATCTGAACTGTACTGAATGAGTGTCAGAATGACACCCGTATCTGGATCATATCTAAACTGTACTTGAAAGATTCTGGAATAAGTATCAGAATGACATCTGTATCTGGATCGTATTTGAACAGTTTCTAGAGTGAATCTGGAATAAGTATCAGAATGACATCCGTATCTGGATCATATCTGAAGCATTTCTAGAGTGAATCTGGAATAAGTGTCAGAATGTCATCTGTCTCTGGATCGTATCTGAACTGTTTCTAAAAAATGTATGAGAAGGAACCCGTGTAGGATTTCTTCATGATGAGCCCGTGTGAAACTGCATCTGGAGATGTATGAGAAGGAGCCTGAGTAAGTCTGCTTCATGATGAGCCAGTGTCAAGCTGCATCTAGAAATTAGAAGGAACCCGCTTTTTGTTGGTCGTAGAGATAATTTCCCTGGCTTGTTTCAACAATTAATCTCTGACCTATTTGAGAAAGAAAGATAGTTTCACTGGCTTATTTCAGGAGTTAATCTTCAATTTGCTCATGTAGATAGTTGTCCTGTCTTGTTTTAGGTATTAATCTACAATCGGTTATTCACAGATAGTTGTCGTGTCTTGTTTCAGGTATTAACCCGTAACCCACTTTTTGTTGGTCATAGAGATAGTTACCCTGGCTTATTTCAGGAATTAATCTATGACCCATTTGAGAAAGAAAGATAGTTTCCCTGACTTGTTTCAGGAGTTAATCTTCAATCTGCTCATGTAGATAGTTGTCTTGTCTTGTTTCAAGTATTAATCTACAATCATTTGTTCACAGATAGTTATAATGTCTTGTTTCAGGTATTAATCTGGAACCCGCTTTTTTTGGTCGTAGAGATAGTTGCCCTGGCTGGTTTCAGGAATTAATCTTCGACCTTTTGAGAAATGGTTGTTATATTTTCCAAAAGAGGACTTTTGTTGATTTCCTTTTCCTGCAAGGAAGAGGGTTAGTTGCATGCAGATGTATGCATGGCTTAATAATGTTCTCAAAATAAATGAGATTATGCATTTACATGTATGTAATATGATGTATGAATGTTAAATATTTGTTGAAATGTATCTTCGGAAAATAAATCCTTGACAAGTGCTGGGGAGCTTTGGGAAGTCAAATCCAGGAATGCTGTTGGGGATGAAGAGTATGCACATCTTCAAATCTTGTTTAGAATGTTTCCACTGGGGATTCCCGTTTTGTTGTTTGAGGAGAAATCCGCTGGGGAAGATTGGCTTTGACTTGAGAAATCTTTATGGAGAGTGTTGATTTCTTCTTGGGGAAAAGAGTTCAGGAGTTTTAGTTGTCTGTTGCTCTACTGGGGAGTTATACTCTTGATTGGAGAGAATGGAAGTTAAACAACTTGTTGGGGATAAAGAATTTAACTATTATTTGGTCGGCTTCCAGGCTTTGCAGCAACTCACTGGGGATAGTGGCAAACTTTACTGGGGAAGAGGAGTTTTGTTAGTGTTTTGAAGAAGTTAAACTATTATCTGGTTGGGTCCAGGTTTTAGTAACTTTTGGGGATATCAATGACTCTACCAGGGATTAAAGGGTTTTGTTTGTTGATTTGTATTGGTCTAGCGGATTCATAGTTTATTGGGGAAATAAACCCATTTGACAATCTACTGGAGAGGTGTTTTCTTCTGGCAGAACTCCTCAAGGCTTCCTCTTAAGACTAAATCAGTTGGGGAGAGGTTTTCCAGAGGTTAAAACTCTAGCTGGGGATTGCATGGATCTAACTTTGTGGGGATATCCATGAATTTGGCCTTATGGGGTTTGTACCCTTATCCATGAAGATTATTCTGTGAGGGTAACCTTATAGAGGTGGCTCTGGGGACTTCAATGAGGATCACCTTATGAAAGGGACTTTGTGGGGATTTGTCATTATCCACAGTAGTAAGTGTTATAGTTACTTCCAAAAAACAATTTGCTTGATTGTACATGCCCCTTTGATGGGATTCATGTTCAATGCCCCAAGTGATTCAGATGCAGACCTGCCCCTGGCTATTCAGGACTTTATGAGAGATTACTTGGAATTTTGACTTGACTGCCACAGGTGAGTCGGGCAATAATGTGTCATACCCCTTGGTTATCGAGAGTTTGTCATTGGAAGTGTTTTTCTAATTTAAGTGATTCTATTTCTCGAGAGAATTTTCGTTCATTGGATATTCGTCGTGTGAATTTCTCTATTGTCAAACAAATAACCATATACAAACAACGACAATCAAACAATTCAAAGTTTATGTTTGTCTTGAAGTTTTGAAAATGCATTTTTAGCAGATAAAAGAGTTTTGTAAGAATATAAACTCAACTCAGGATTTACAGTAAGCCTTACAGGAGTCAGGATACCTTTGGTAACAGTATGCTTTTGAACTAATCCATGCTTCAATTAGGACTTTTAAAGGGTTGTAGCGTGGCCTGGTTCACGGTTTAAGAAACAAAGGATAAGGCTCAAAGTGTGTTTGTACCCACCAGTTCTTCATGATATTCTCTAGTCCTAAACTCAGTTAATTGTGCGTTTGAACTCATATTGAATACGGAATGATGTTTTGGTGATGATTAGGATGCTTGGAAGTTTATTTGGGAAGGCAATCATTTTTGCAACATTTTTTCTATTGTCGAGGATTTGTAGTTACCTCTTTTTGATTTACCGTCCCTGATTTTTGCTTAGTTGTTCTTGTTTTGAGATTACAGCCAACGGGATGCCCCCGTTTTTCTTAGGTCTCCTTCATAAGTTTTGACTTAGTGGGCTTTTCTTTTGAGAGATAATGTCTGCCTATTTCACGGGGAACCATCATCGTCTTTTGATTCAGAATGATATTTGTGTATAAAGTGAACGCTTACGGCTAAATGCGCATTTGGATTAAATGAGAAATTACCCTGCCCCAGGTTATGATTAAAGATTACAATTTGTGTGAAAAAGAAAACTCCCACTTCTTTGGCTCAAAGGGGTTGACTAGGGATTATCTTGCTTATAACTCCAGTGTTTAGGAATTTGAAACAACGCCTGTACATCGTCAGCAAGGTCTGTCCAAAAGCATATTGTATGAGATTATGGTATTATTTTTGTTATCCTCCCTCTAAAGGCTTAAAACTTGTAGTCAAGAGTTGAATTATCACAAAAATGAGTAGAAAGCACAGTTTAAATATAGTGACAATGAATGAATTAATTCAAGACAAACATATCCAATTCATTAATGAAAACAAAGTTTGACATGACAAATAAGTGTTCAAACAAAAAAGAAATTACAATTGAAAATTCAGAATGAACTGGACACTCTCAATGATTTGGCATGGGAGCAGTGATCACATTGGGAGTCTCTGGAGGGTCGAATTCAATCTCCTTGGCATCAATCATATCTTGAATTTTTTTCTTCAAAGCCCAGCAACCATTCGTATCATGCCCAGGACTGTCGAAATGGTATGCACACCTTTCATTAGGGTGGTAACTAGGAGCAGAAGTATTGGGATACCGCAGAGGAGCCTTTAACATAATCAACTCTGCCTTCAACATGTGTTGTTACGCTTGAGCTAGTGACATGTTGATTTTTGTGAATCGTCTCTTAGGCGCGACCTCCTTACGCTGATTCCCCTATTGATGTCGTTGCACAGATGCAGGATTAGAGATCAGGACTACCCCCACAGATTGGTTGTGGTTACTCTTGTTACAAACCTTTTGGCTGTACACAACATTGGACTCTTTCTTCCCAATGAAAGGCTTCTTCATTGCACTTGAATATGCATCCCTTTGAATCTTACCGATCTTGATACCAACCTCTACTCTTTCACCTGTCAAAATCAGCTCGGTGAACCCAGTTGAAGAGCTTCCAATCAGATGGTTGAAAAATGGGTATGACAAAGTACCCAAGAACATATCTACCAGCTCTCTATCAGATAGAGGAGGCTGGACTCTTCCTGCAAGATCTCTCCATTTCTATGCATAATCTTTGAAGCCCTCACTGGAAGCCATATACATGCTTTGGAGTTATGTACGGGTTGGAGCGAGGTCAGTATTGTATTGGTACTGCCTATAGAAAGCAACATCCAAATCCTCCCAATTGCAGATGTTGGTTCCTTCCAACTGATAGAACCATTCCAATTGAGTCCCCGATAAACTTTCCTGGAAGAAATGTACCCACAAATTCCTATCAGCGGTGTAAGGTTGGATCTTCCTGACATAAGACCTTAGATGCAGCTTAAGACATGAAACCCCGTCATATTTAGAAAATGCGGGCACCTTGAACTTCATTGGAATGACCACTCCAACAACCAAACCTAATTCTTCAAAATACATACCAAGTACTCTCTGAATTTCCATGGCATCGAGACGATCCTCCAGCTGTTTATATTTGTCATCAATAGGAGGATATTGCTCTTCAGCATAATCAACCTCTTCTTCATCAAACCCCAGACCGCGGTCCCCTTCTTTTGTCTTCTCTTCCTGATTTCCCCCCTCATTTTACGGAGTTGCGAATTCTAGAGCTCGCTTTGCTGGTTCTCTGAATCTCCTTCCCAAATTCAGGACACCCACTGGTTTCTTTGTCTTTTTATTCTTGTCTTTGAGAATGAGAGTCTTCAGGTCCTCTTGTCCTTTAGCCAGAGCCAGGAACATCTGCTTGAATTGAGCATTATGTGCTTGAAGACCCTTAATATTTTGTTCGAGAGCCATCTCTACTGAAATAAATAGTAGGCAAATGAGAAAAACTGTAAGGGACAAATCTGTCATGATATGATGCATGGTATGTGGATGTAATGTTTTCAAGGATCTCGCAGGGTAAACACAATAAGATGTTAGAAGTTGAGCTTTGGTCACGTCTTTGATTGGAGAACTTCGTATCGTTGGATGTCCTTCCACGAGAATCAAGCTCACCATGTAAAATGGGTCATAGCCCCCGACTCAAGTTATCGTGCTTTGGTATTTGACGGTGTTTGGTTAGAGGAAAATAAATCCTCTTGCCTCTTGATGGACGTTTGGTTCATCATGTCCCTGCATCACATGCCCTTGAGATCCTTGAAATGGTCAAAAGAAATGATATGGTATGATGTTATGTACAAGTGAACAAAGCAAACAAGTATTTATGTACAAATAATCATATACAAAAAAAGCACACAAATCCTTAGGTTTAGGCTTGCATGTAGTTCATATGTAAGCACCCTCTTGAAGTTTAGTTGGCTCAACCTGTCCTAGAAATTAATCGGGTTCTAGGGGATCTCAATATCATTGATCTTTCTTCATTGGGCATTGTTTCAGTGCAAGCCTCTTTATTGGCGATTGAAATATCTCAAAATCCAAGATCTCAATGAATGTAGCGTCGAGTATCAACCAACTTCGGACTGCACCAAAGCCGGCTATCTCACTACTTCCTAATTGCCAAGTTATTCAATTAAAGGTTCTAAGTTCATTTAGTGCTTCTTGACACCACACAGCGGCCCCGTATTCTCCATGACTAAACTCAAGGGCTACCGGTACCAACAAATGTGTCACACTAATGTAGCTATCACTTCAACCATGTCGATATACCCCGCACATTCCCCACGATCTATTACTACTTACCTAAAAGGTGCCCCAGATCCGGGTATAAGATCAAAACCCAAACAAGGATCCAGAAATGTAAAGCAAGCAAGTCAAACAAAGAAAGCATTATAAAGGTGATTTAGCTCTAAGGTAACCCCACTTTTAAGTTTCTTCCCCAGGAGAGTCGACAATTCTGTAATACGGTGGGAGAACTGACTTGGGTATTTTACGTTTGATCGCAATGTTGCGAATAGCAAGAGTCGCCACTGACTTTTCTTTTATCCAATAAGGAAAGGGTGAAAATAACAGGAAATACCTTTGAGATATTTCTTGAGTTTGGGGGGTAGGTTATGAAAAGGGAAGGTATTAGCACCCTTTTCATCCGTAGTTATCTATAGGCTTTTAGTTGCTTTCTAGATAAAAGATTCTTTGTTTGAATATGTGTTTTGTGATGGGTGTAAGTTTGAAAGTATTTTTAAACGCCTTTGTTGCGGCAAACTTTGTAATGATTCTCGTCTCTATAAAAATGCATACAAAGTGTTGGTTTTGAAAATAGTTCAAAGATATGTTTGTTTTTGAAGATGTTCTTGAAAGTGTAAGTGTGAAAATGGTTTTAATTTGTGAGCATGCAACTACGAGCGTCCTACCTACTCAAAAGGTCTATGTTCTTTTCCTCCTTCTTTAGATGTTTCTATCTTACCATTGATTTGGTAAGAAGCCTCATTGTTGGATGTGAAGGGACATGTGTGGGTCAATCGTATAGTCATAGAAGGCAACTTATGATACGTTTTAGCAATTTTCGTAAGGGACTAGATCGTTTACCGGAGGCAACATCGAGGGACATCGAGGGACTACGATCTTTTTATCGAGGGTCTTTTCTAAAACGCCCATATTCGAGGGACATGACTATTTTCGAGGCAACAAGCGAGGTTACCCTAGAGGTGCACGTGTGTGAATAGTGTGTTTGATTGCATATATTTTTGTCTTTGAAATTAGGGTTGTCTACTTGTTGATTTTATCTTGCCATACACACCCTAATTACTAACAATTTATATTAAAGCGGTAAATTGCAGAAATTAAAATCGTAAGTTATTACATCATTAGGGGATAGGGGATACAAATGTACAAATGGGGGGTGAAAAGCAATAAAAGTCCTAATTATTACAACTATATTTAATAGAAATGAAAGAAAATATATACAAAATATGAAAAAGACAAAAACAACGTAAAAGAGAGAAAAAATAAATCTTTCGATTCATGCAGTATGTTCGAAGCATGCACCCTTCGATTCACAGAGAAAAAACAAATCTTTCAATTCATGCAGCATGTTCGAAGCATGCACCCTTCAATTCAATATCCATTTTTCTTTCTGTTTGGGCCTGTAAAGCAGTATGTGTCGAAGCATGCACCTTTCTATTCACGCACCCTCTTTTCCTTCTGTTTGGTCCTGTGAAGTAGTATGGATCGAACCCTAAAGCTTTGTGTCGAAGTATGCTGTGAATATGTTCACTCCAAAATTATTTTATGGTCTATACAGGTTAGTTCTTAATATATGATTGACAAGCAAAGAAGACAAACAAAAGGTTAGCTTCAAATGCAATGCTTATTACATGTTATCTTCGAAAATGAACACCAATTATTCTTAAAATGAAGAGTTTAAAGTCAAGAAGACTTACCTTGAAGCTGGAGTGTGTGTTTCGAACTTGAGTTGCTTCCTTGAGTTTTCTTGGGTTTGAAAGATAAGAACAAAGGTGTTGTGTTTTGTTGGTTCTAGATTCGAAAGAAAAGAAACAGAGGTGCTGTGTTTTTTTGTTTTGGGTTTAAGAGTGTTCTAAGGCTTCAGCCTTGTGTTCTTTCCTCTCTCTTTTTTTCTTCTCCTCTTTCCTTTTCTTCAGTCTGGGTATGTTCTTTTCATAGCTTTCGAGGTGAAGCTCTTAAATTCTAGTTTGGTGCAAATATGGGACTGGTTTAGGAGCAGTATAACAGGACTTTTTTGCAGCAATTTTGGAGTGTTGTGGCAGCTTGGTGCAGGGCTGTTTCATAGCGGTTCAACATAATTCTTTTTGACATGGTTTTAGGTTGTTATGTGGATAGTACAACAAGCTTGGGCTTGGCAGCATATATGACTTTATTCAGCAAGCATCTTGAATACTTCACCCTTTCGTTTTGATCACATAGATCCACAAACCTTCGACCAAACTTATCAACAGATAAAACAATATTATTTCCAACAATTGTATGTTCTTTGAATGGACCACCAATTGTATGTTCTTCAAATGGACCACCAATTGTATGTTCTTCAAATGGACCACCAATTGTATGTTCTTCAAATGAACCAATTATATGTTCTTTGAATGGACCAATTGTATGTTCTTTGAATGGACCCCCAATTGCATGTTCTTTGAATGGACCACCAATTGCATGTTCTTCGAATCCACCAATTTTATGTTCTTGTATGTACCACTTTGAGTATGCAATATGATCTCATTGGCATAGTCAAAACGAAAGAATTTTTGGATTGCTTTCCTACCAGTAACCATTAGTTGATTAAGTGGTCGAAAGTTCAAATGTCCAAACCTCAAATTGTAATCCATAGTGTATAAACTATGTATGTCAAAGAGTTTAGAGGTAGATTGAAGCAAGCATGAAGGAATTCATTGCCTTTTGGATCGAAGCAAGCATGAAGGAAGCCATTGCCTTTTGGATCGAAGCAAGCATGAAGGAAGCCATTGCCTTGTGAATTGAGGCAAGAATGAAGGAAGCCATTGCCTCGTGGATCGAAGCAAGCATGAAGGAAGCCATTTCCTTATGGATCGAAGCAAGCATGAAGGAATCCATTGCCTTGTGGATCGAAGCAAGCATGAAGGAAGCCATTGCCTTATGAATTGAAGCAAGTATGAAGGAAGCTATTGCCTTGTGGATCAAAGCAAGCATGAAGGAAGCCAATGCCTTATGGATCGAAGCAAGCATGAAGGAATCCACTGCCTTGTCGATCAAAGCAAGCATGAAGGAAGCTATTGTCCAGTCGAAGCTTGGGAAATCGAAGCAAGCTTGCTCTTCTTCGATTTGTCAAAAATCTGCCAACCAACCCTTTCAATCAGTCATGTAGTTTGACCAGCCTGGACCAGATTTTGAATTTGACATAGTTATCTGCAGCTACACACTTTTTCTTTTATCTGCTTTGCCCTTTTGATAGTTTCCTCTTCGACCTGATGCTTGAAAGTCCAATATGATCCATGGAAACTATATGGGGCATTAAAAGTCCAATTGTACTTGTGCAAACTTGAGCTCTCAAAGAAGACATTGTTCATCAGATAAGTTATTGCTTATATATCTGAAGATAATATTCAACTATCTAAAAGACTATGACTATACAACAATGAAGCATTTTCTGCATCACTTTCATCATCATATCATAATGAATCCAGCAAGAAGAAAAGAAGACAAAGAAAAGATTAAGATTTATCTTCCAAGCTTACTACTTCAAGCCAAAAGTAAATCACCAGAAGATAAGGTCTTAAGAAACTTAGCCACGAAGTTTATAGTATATTCAATACATTTAAAATTCCACTACATGTTTACATATTGTACTATGTTGTCTCCCATGATGAAATGCTACTATCACTGTAACTAGAAAGTGAAAGCGATGTCTTCATACTACCAATGTATTATTCTCAAGTCTATATAAAGATACCTCATCGACATTTGAAGATTGACGAAATATCAACTACTGTCAAGCTTGAATCAAATTGCTGAAATACTGTGAAACATCAAGAGAAAGAAGAATCATTATTCATATACATCTATAAATATTCTTCTAGAGAAATATCAAAAACACAAGAGTTGTTGCTCGTTATTGTGTTAAGATATTAAGGATTAAACACAAAGAGTTGTTGCTCACTATTTGTATGTTAATATTAGAGTTCTCAATACAAAGATTTGTTCCTCATTATTTGTATTAAAGACTTTGTTCTTCATAGTTATGTTAATATGCTATTTAGAAGCAAACATTGTAAACACAATTGATTGTAATTCTATTGAGAATTAATTATTATCTTAAGTGATTAGGTTGTTAGTCTAATACTTGAGAACGATAAGGTGTCAGTTTGGACTCTTAGGAGATTGTGGTTAGTCACCAGTGGGTAGCCCATGCATTTGTGATATGTTGAGATTAGTGGATTAAGTCCTTGTTAAAGGAAAAATCACTTGAGGAGGGTGGACAGGAGTAACCGTGTTGAAGGTGAACCGTGATAAACCAAAGAGTCATTTATAGTCTTTCTTTAGTTATATTCTTTATAGTTAGTTTGCGAATAGTTTTCAAAGTATAACCTTATTTGTAACCCCAATTCACCCCTCCCCCTTTCCTCGTGTTTTTCTCACCATTCTATAGGAATTAGTGCTCTGACTCTTCATTGATTTGCAAATCAAACACTTAACTGTGTACAAAGATCCAGTTGATTAAAAATTTCTATGGTCGCGCCTGCAAACAATAACAAAAGAGATAACTACTTTTCTAAGCCTCCTATTTTTGATGGACAAAGATTTGAATATTAGAAAGATAGACTAGAGAGTTTCTTTATAGGTCATGATGTTGATCTTTGGGATCTGATTATAGATGGCTATAGGGAACTCGTGTCTAAATAAGGTATTCCCATTCCCATGTGTCAAATGAGTGAAGATCAGAAACGACAGAGCAAGAATCATTATAAAGCCAGAACCATTCTTCTCAGTGCCATCTCTTATGATAAATATGAAAAAAATCACCAACAGAGAAACAACTAAGGATATTTTTGATTCATTGAGAATGACTCATGAAGGAAATTCTCAAGTGAAGGAAACTAAAGTGTTAGCTTTAATTCAGAAATATGAAGCATTCAAGATGGAAGAAGATGAAACTGGTGAGACCATGTTCTCAAGGTTTCAAACCTTAGTAGCAGGACTATTTACCAGTGATTTCTGACAAACAACCGCTAGTCTTCCAAATCTTATGCTTTGGTAACTTACAAGATTGACTAAATTGATCTTAGGACATAGTCTTATTGTTATTACAGTCTAATTTGAAAGAAAACATTGTACGGAAAATAACAAGGTTTTTCTATGGTTACAATGATCTCAAGATGTTTAAAGTTTGACTATGAATATTAAATATGACTTTAAAAGGAATAATATGGGAATTTGTGAAAATATAAAGACAATGCTTAATAAGAAAAGTTTAATAAAATTGTTAAAAGACTAGACTGGAAACAAAAAAGGAACAAAAGTGATTAAAGACTTTGTACTGAGAAATTAATTCTGAATAAAACTGGTGGTGTTCTTACATATACATTATCAACAAACTCGTTTCTATCGCTCTGGTACTTTGATTATAATATGATTTTGTATACAATTCGAACACACCTTTTTCTAACATCTAAGACTTCTATTTATACTGATTTGACCCTAATGGTCCTTCTATGAAAACATGCCACGTTCTAAGATTGCATGTCTTTCGAACTATTAGACTTCCACGTGTCTCTTTGGATAAGATCGAAGCTTTTGAATTCGAAATCTTCTTCTTTTAGAAGCGCCAATTCAAACAACATGATGATCGAAATATCTTTCTTTGTAATTCTTCAAATAACTTATATTTCCACAGTTCGAAGATGAACCCTTCGATAATGGTTCAATATAGTAAAACTCTTTACTAGCTCTTCATCAATCTAAGATTCCATAAAAACATTCTTATACGTTCCCTTGAACAACTCTTTCTTTGATCAAAAAGCCTTAAAACTTGTATAATCGAAATTCCCAGCTAACAAATTGCCCCCTCAAAAATGTGTATTTTGTTACATAGAGAAATAGTCATTTTTGAATAACAACTTTGAATTTCGATATATTCATAATAACCACTTCTGACTAATAACAACTTCTGACGACAACTTCTAATTTTGACTCATCTTCAGAAGCTTCATATTCATCTTCTAATTCTGACTCATATTCAAACATTCCAAAGTTATATTTCAGGAAAAGCCATTTTGGAAATTAATTGGATCACCATTTTGGCTATACATACTTTTGTTGCTTATTCCCTTGCCATGATTTTTACTTCCTGCAAAAATGGTTTATACTTCTTTAAGTATTTCCCATTTACTTTCAGGATTCTTCGATCCTCAGCTAACTCCTCTACTTCATAAGCGTTGTTTGAGAATTCCTTTAAGATTCGAAAAGGTCCTTCCCAATGTGGTGACCATTTTCCTAACGCTTTATTCTTTCGATCCATAGGTAAAATGACTTTCCATACTAATTCATTTAGAATAAACGTCTTGCCTTTAACCCTATTATTATATGCTCTTGCCACTCTTTCCTTTTGTATTCTCAATCTTTCTAAAGCATGTAACCTTTTTTCATCTAAATCTACTAATTCATTCATAATCATTTCCCAATAAAGGTCAGAACGAATTTCCTCTAACTTTGACCAACTTTTTTAGTTTCTCTTTAGTCACTTTATACCCTGATGCTATTTGTGCTAAGTCGTTTTCCTCTTGATTTTTTATTATAGGCACATGCTTTGTATATGCATATTCGAATCTTTTGAGCAATCTATTTGCCATAACAAAATACATAATCAAATTTTCTTTTATGCACTTGTACTCCTTTGTCAATTGCTTTATTACTAGCTCATAATCTCCTTTGATTTCGACTCTTGTTGCCCCCAAATCCAACAAGGCTTCAAGTCCTACAATCAAAGCCTCATACTCTGCTTCGTTGTTTGAAAAAAGGGGTCCTTCGATCCCGTACTTGAGTTTCGTTGGGATTCCAACAGGAGAAATTATTAGAATTCCAACTCCACTTCCTTTTTGGTGGGTAGAGCCATCGAAGAACAATCTCCAAGGCTTTAACTCAACATAATGTTGAGGGTTTTCGACCACTGCGTGGTCCACAATGAAATATGATACTACTTGACCCTTCATTGCTTTTAAAGGCATGAAGGCTAAAGAATATCCAGTAAGGGCCAAGGCCCACTTGCCAATTCGACTGTGTAGTATTGGATTTAACAACATATGTCTGATAACATCGAAATGTGAAGACACATATACATCAAAAGGCTTTATATAATATTTGAGTTTTGTACAAGAGAAGTAGAAACAAAGACAAAGCTTTTCTATAACATTATATCTTGTCTCTGCATCATTCAAAACTCTACTTAGATAGTAAATGGCTCTTTCAATGCCATTTTCGTCTTCTTGTGCTAGCATACTACCAATAGTAACATCAGAAGCTAATGTGTATAATCTCATTGGTTTCCTTCTAAATGGTAGTGACAAGACGGGAGGATTCATCAAATATTGCTTGATTTTATTGAAAGCTTCTTGATTTTCTTCGTTCCATTCAAACTTTTCTTGTTTCTAACGAAGGAGGGGAGAAAAGGCTTGAGTTCGACCATTTAGGTTTGAAATGAACCTTCTCAGGAAATTTATCTTCCCTAAAAGTGATTGTAACTCCTTTTTAGTTGATGGTGCTTTCGCTTCCATGATAGCCTTCTTCTTGTTCTGATTGATTTTTATTCCCTAATTATGAACCACAAAGCCCAAGAAGTCTCCAGCCTGCACAAAGAAAGAACACTTAAGGGGATTCATCTTCAAGCCATGTTTTCTCATCCTTTCGAATTGGCGAAGATGATTCTGATGACTTTCGTCTGATACAGACTTTATCACAATATCATCTATATAAAACTGCATAAAAGTTTCTATATAATCATGAAATATTGAATTCATTTCCCTTTGATAAGTTGCCCCAAATTTTTTAGGCCAAAAGGCATAACTACCCACTCATAGGTACCTATTACCCCAGGGCAATGAAAAGATGTTTTGGACACATCTTCCTCAGCAATGAAAATTTAGTTGTATCTAAAGTATCCATCAAGCATACTAAGGTACTCAAATCCTGCGACTGAATCTATTAGCATTTCTGCCACAGGCATTGGATACTCACTTTAGAAGTTGCTGCATTTAAGTCACGAAAATCTATGCATACTCTTAATGAACCATTTTTATTAATAAGAGGAAATATATTGACAAAGTCAAAATTCTAAATACTTAGAATTTTTCTAAGTGTTTAAGAAATATGACAAGCTCAAAACTTCTGGCCAGATTATCACCATGGTGCAAGCTGGTTCTGGAAGAACTTCTAAATCAAGAGTTTTAGATATCAATAAGACCTAAAACATTACAGAACAAAACTTCTTCTAGAAATGCTGGGATTCAAGTTATACATCCTCAAAGTCACGTCCCTGAAACTTAAACACTTAGTAAATTCTGAGAATTTTCAAATCAGAATTTGTTTACAACTTCTGGGCCAGTTTTCACATAGGTTCAGTTAGAAGTTGCAAGAGTAATTCAAAGAGGGCTTACAAAGCATGTCATAGGCTTTTTGGAAAGTATGATAACTCACTCAGAACATGATGAAGCAAAGAGATTCAAGGATCAGAGGTTGGATGTTTGTTCTAAGTTGCGCTGATGGTGAACTTCTGACCCAAAATTAAGCTATGATGTATAATCTCATATTGCAGGATTTCTAGTTTGATAAATCTCATCATCATTTAATGCTCACAACCACTTTTGAGTTTTTATCCAAAGGATTTCCCCACGTGTGGCATAGAAGTACATTGTTGTCCTTGAAAAAGCAAACTTTTGTACAAGAGTATGTTGGGCCTATGCTTTGCTTTTGCTTCTAAGGGTACTTTTCCTTAATTCATGCATACAATTCCAGCTTAGGCACGGCTAAAAGCTACTAACCACCATACTTGTTTAACTTGCTTTAAGAACAAGCCAACATGCTAGCATGATGGTGGTACTTTTGACTTCTCCAAGCTACAAAGTTCTTGCCTATAAATTGAACTTCATTTGCAACTGTGAAGGGGGCCGGTCGAAAAACGGAAAAGAAAAAGCTTTGAAACCTTGCTAGAATTCCAAGAATCCGAAACTGCAAACACAAATACAAAACCTGCTAGTTTTTTATTCTTGCATTCAAACTCCAACCTCCCTCAAGTGTTTCTTGACTAAATCATCCATACAAATTCTGAATTTTCCAGCCATTCATAACCCAAGTTAAAGGTTATTCCAGTCTGCTGAGCACGTGAGGAAGCTGATCAGAATATTACAAGCAGTCAGAACCAAGCTCCGGTTCACAATACTTTCTCCAGCTGCAAGGTAAGCTTCTTCTGACTCTCATCATATCACTTAGGCATTGTTAAACTTGCATGTCCAAAATACAATGTAGACATCCTAATTCTGATGCTATACATATTCTGAGGTTTCATATATTTGTCTGCCTAAATAGGGAGAACATCAATTCAGAACTTCTTAAGGAAATTAGGATTAATAGATACATGCTTGTTTCTAGTTCACAGTCTTGATTTTTTTATGTTTCTGAAACCATGATGGAAACCTGCCATAATTGCTATGAATGTGTTTTCTGTTCTGTTAAGAAATGAATAAGTTGCAGATGTTCTGGTTAGCTTGAAGAAAGAGATGGAATTTATCATCAGAGTTTACTTTGTAATACATGTTTATGCTTTTGCTTCTAATGCCGGATGTACAGCCACCCCAGTGGTAGACAGTGTGTATGCATAAGACATTAGTGCTAGGGGGCCTGAGCTCTAGCCTCAGAAGTATCTTTTTAGGTTTATTTAGTGACATTTTCACCCATTTATCTATCAAATAATATTCCTAAATTATAACTCCTATACAATATTACCCAACAACATTATCACCTCACTCTCTCAAATAGCCAGAACTTCTGATTTGCCAGTGACATTAGAACTTATAGATTCAAAGCTTTACAAAAGTTCCTAGACTCCCTCAGCAATCAGAACTTTTAGATTTTCCTCTATTCCCAACGATTTCAGAACTTCATGTACCCAGACCCAAAACTTATGACCTTTTACTTTCCTACTAACATTTTCTCTCTTGCAGCATATCAAAGTCACTTATGTTCCTTCTCGTTTCAGCAATGTGCTGATTTTGACTCCTTTTTCTCTTATTTATTATATTTTAGCTTTTAATAACCAAAAACACCAAAAAAACATTTTTATATTTACAGAATTTATTTTATATCTTTTTAAACCAAAAGATCAAAAATATTTTCTTAAGCCAATTTATTTCTTTTCTTAACAAAAACAAAACAAGTCCATTTCAATTCTTGTACATTATTTCAATATGGTTGTAATAGATAATTAGGACTTTAATTTCTTACAATCCCCATTTGTAAATTTGTACACCTCATCCCCCTAATGATTGTAATAGCATAGAATATTTACTTTCCGCAATTTATCGCTTTCATATAAATTCTAGTAATTAGGATTTGTATAGAAGGATAAAAATCAACAAATAGATAACCCTAATCAAGAAAAAATACATGTAAATAAAACATACTTATACACTAGCCCCCTTAGGGTAATCCCGCTTTGTTGCCTTTCAGAAAATAGTCACGTCCCTTGAATATGGGCATTTTAGCAAAGACCCTCGATAAAAGGTTGTAGTCCCTCGATGACCCTCAATGTTGCCTTCGGTAAATGATCTAGTCCCTAAACGACATTGCTAAAATGTCCCATAGGTTGCCTTCCATGACTATGCAAACGTCCCACGTCCGTCCCTTCACATCCAACGACAGGGCTTCTTATCAATCAATGGTAAGATAGAAACATCTAAAGGAGGAAGAAAAGAACATTTAAGACCTTTTGAGTAGGTAGATTTGCTCCTAGTTGCTCGCTTGCTCACAACAAAAACATTTTATACACCAACACCTCTTTGAAACATTTTCAAAAGACAACACTTTGTACGCGTTCTTATAGAAACGAGAGCCATTACAAAGGCACATTTTCAAAATCACTTTCAAAAACACACCACAAAAACCTCTTTGAACTATTTTCAAAACAACCCTTTGTACGCGTTCTTATAGAAACAAGAACCATTACAAAGTCACATTTTCAAAATACTTTCAAAACCTATACCACAAGCACATTCAAACAAAAGCAAGTGATCTAGCAAGTAACTAAGAGCCCGTAGATAACTACGGATGAAAAGGGTGCTAATACCTTCCCTTTTCATAATCTACCCCCCAAACTCAAGAAAACATCTCTAAAGCTCTTTCCTGTTCTTTTCAGCCTCTCCTTTTGGATAAAAGAAAATCGATGATGACTCTTGCTATCCGTAACATTTACAATCAAACGCAAAACAACCAAGTCATTTCTCCCACCGTATCATAGAACTGGAGACTCTGCTGGGGAAGTGTAAACTTAAAAGTGGGGTTACCTTAGGGCTAGATCACCTTTACTTGCTTTCTTTGTTTGACTTGCATGCTTTACATTTTGGTTCTTTGTTTGGGCTTAAATCCTCTACCCGGATTTGGGATACCTTATAGGTAAGTAGCAATACATTATGGAAACTGTGCGGGGTATATCGACATGGTCTAAGCAATAACTACGTTAGTATGACATATTTGTGGGTACCGATAGCCCTTGAGTAGTAAAGGAGAATACCAGGCCACTGAGTGATGTCATGAAGCACTAACTGACTTTTAGAACCTTTACTTGACCAACTTGGCCATTAGGACGTAGTGAGATGACCAACTTTGGTGCAGTCTGAAGTTGGTAGGTACTCGATACTACACTTATTGAGGTTTGATTTTCGGATATTTCGGTCGCCGTGAAAGAGGATTGCGCTGAAACAATGTCTGAGAAGACAAATCGGTGATATTGAGATCCTTTAGAACCCGATTACTATTACTAGGACAGGTTGAGCCAACTAAACTTCAAGAGGGTACTTACCTACAAACTCCATGCAATCCTAAACCTAAGGACTTGTCTGCTTTGTGTGTATATGATTATTTGTATATAAACTTGCTTACTTTGCATACTTGTACATAACATCATACCATAGAATTTTCAATAACCGTTTCAAGGATCTCAAGGGCCTATGATGCAGGGTCACGTTGAACCAAACATCTATCAAGGAACAAGAGGATTTATTTTCCTCTAACCAAACACCATCAAAGATCAAGTATAATAACTTGAGTCAAGGGCTACAACCCATTTGAAATGGTGAGCTTAATTCTCGTGGAAGGAAGGACATCCACCAATACAATTCTCTAATCAAAACTTAAGATGGATATGGAACAAACAGTGAGAGATCTCCAAGCTCAAAACGCTCAATTCTAACAAATGTTCATGGCTTTGGCTAAGGGGCAAGAGGACCTGAAGACTCTTCTTCTCAAAGACAAGAAGAAAAAGTCTAAGAAGTCAGTAGGCGTCCTGAACTTGGGAAGAAGACTTAAAGGACCAGTCAAGGGAGCTCTAGATCTTCCAAATCCATCCAACATGAGGGATAGTCATGAAGAAGATAATAGTCTAGAGATTGATGAAGTCGAAGCTGACTACTCTGAGGAACAATCTCCTCCCGCTGATGAAAAGTACAAACAGTTAGAGGATTGCCTCAATGCTATGGAGATTCAGCAGGTACCTGGTTTAGATTTAGGAGACATGGGTTTGGTTTTTGGAGTGGTCATCCTGCCAAAGTTCAAAATCCCTACCTTTTTCCTATACGATGGAGTCTCTTACCCTAAGATGCACTTAAAGTCTTATGTCCGTAAGATTCAACCATACACAACTGATCCGAAGCTTTGGATCCATTTCTTCCAAGAGAGCCTAGTAGGGACTCAACTCGAATTGTTCTATCAATTTGAGAGTTCTCGCATCCACACCTGGGAGGATCTAGCTGCTGCTTTCTATAAGCAGTACCAGTACAACGCTGATCTTGCACCAACTCATGTGCAATTGCAAAACATGACTATGGGTTCCAACGAGAGCTTCAAAAGATACGCCCAAAAGTGGAGAGATATGGCTGATAGGGTGCAGCCCCCTTTAACTGACAGGGAGCTAATTGACATCTTTATGGGAACCTTGACGGAACCTTTCTTCAAGCACCTAATCGGAAGCTCCTCGGTCGGGTTCACCGAGCTAATACTGACTGGCGAAAGGGTCGAAGCTGGCATCAAAAACAGAAAGATCCAAGAAGCTACACCCTCCGATGCTCAGAAAAAGACATACAATGGGAAGAAAGAGTCCAATGCTGTGTATGGTCAAAAGAGTCATCATGACCAACACATGGGGGCAGTTCTGATCTCTGGTTCTGCGTCGCACCAGCAACAGCAAAGGGGAAATCAACGAAGGCCAGGCGAGCCCAAAAGATAGTTTACCAACATCAACATGCTGTTGTCTCAAGCGCTACAACACTTGCTAAGGATGAATCTGATTACGTTGATAGGACCTCATCCAAACCCTAAAACTTCTTCTCCTAACTACAATCCTAATGCAATGTGTGCTTATCATTCTTGCAGTCTCGGGCATGATACTAACGATTGTTGGGCGTTGAAGTACAAGATTCAGAATTTGATTAACGCCAAGGAGATCGAGTTTGACCCTTCAGAGACTCCAAACGTGATCACTGCTCCTATGCCGAATCATTGAGAGCGTCTTGTTCATTTTGAATTTTCAATTGTAATTTCTTTTATTCAAACAATTATATATTAATGTAAAACTTTGTTTCATTAATGCATTAAATATGTTTGTCTTGAAATTAATCCATTCATTTTCATTCTATTTAAATTATGCTTTTTACTCCTTTTATGATATTCAACTCTTGTTTTAAAAGTTGCAAGCCTTTAGAGGGAGGATGATGAAAACAATGCCATAATCTCATACAATATGCTTTTGGACAGACCTTGCTGACGATGTACAAACGTTTATTTCAAATCCTAAACACTGGAGTTACAAGGAAGATAATCCCTAGTCAACCCCTTCGAGCCAAAGAAGTAGAAGTTTTCTTTTTTACACAAATTAAAACCTTTTAATCAAAACCTAAGGGCAAGGTTGACTCTCAGTTAATTCAAATGTGCATTCAGTCGCAGACTTTCACTTTGTAACACAACAAATGACATCAAAAACATTCCTATGGAATCAAAGGATAGTGATGGTTCCCTACTAAATAGGCAGTCATTATCTCTCAAGGAAAAAAAGGCCCACTAAGTCAAAACCTATAAAGGAAACCGAGGCATCCTGCTGACTGTAATCTCAAAACAAGAACAGTCAGGCAAAAATCAGGGATAACAAGTCAAAAAGAGGTCACTACAAATCCTCAACAACATGAAAAATGTTGCAAAAAAAAAACGACCGCCTTCCGATAAACTAAACTTGTCTGAACCATCACCAGAATGTCATTCCAGACTTAATTGGAGTTCAAACGTGCAATTAACTGAGTTTAGGATTGAAGAACATCACGAAGAAAGGGCGGGACAAATACACTTTGAGCCTTATCCTTTGCTTCTTAAATCGTGAACCAAGCCACGTTACAACCTGTGATACGGTGGGAGAACTGACTTGAGGTGTTTGCATTTGTGTTCGCAAATGTTGCGGTTTAGCAAGAGTCACCACCGACTTTTCTTTTATCCAAAAAGGAAAGGTGAAAAAGCACAGGAAAGACCTTTAGAGATGTTTTTGAGTTCGGGGGGTAGATTGTGAAAAGGGAAGGTATTAGCACCCTTTTCATCCATGGTTTTTCATGGGCTCTTAGTTACTTGCTAGATCACTTGCTTTTGTTTGAATGTGTGCTTGTGGTGTGGTTTTTGAAAGTATTTTGAAGATGTGACTTTGTAATGATTCTCGTTTCTATAAGAATGCGTACAAAGTTTTGTTTTGAAAATAGTTCAAAGAGGTGTAGAGTGTTTTTGGAAGTGATTTTGAAAAGGGTTTTATTTGTAATGGCTCTCATTTCTATAAGAACGCGTACAAAGTGTTATCTTTTGAAAATGTTTCAAAGTGAGAGTGTTGGTGTATAAATGTTTTTGTTGTGAGCAAGGGAGTAACTAAGAGTGAATCTACCTACTCATAAAGGTCTTAGATGTGCTTTTACTCCTCCTTTAGATGTTGCTATCTCACTATTAATTTGGTAAGAAGCCCCATCGTTGGATGTGAAGGGACGGGCGTTGGGTCATCGTATGACCCTGATAGCAATGTTGTGAGATGACTAAGCATTTTTCTTTAGGGACTAAGATCATTTCGAAAGGCAACTTTGATAGCATCATTGAGGGGCTATGATCTTATATTTTTGTTTGTGTTAAGACATCCCCACATGTATAACATGGCCACTTTTAGGCAACAAGTGGAGTTAACCTTAAGGGTGCATGTGTGAATAGTGTGTTTGATTGCATGCATTTGTCTTTGATTTTTTGGTGGCCTACTTGTTGGTTTTATCTTGCCATACACGCCTAATTACTATACAGTATAGGGAAAACGATAAATTGGGAGAAATGAAATTCTACGCTATTACAATATTTAGGGGATGGGGGTACATATGTACGAATGGGGATTGCAAGTAAACATAAGTCCTAAGTTACTATTACAACCATATTGAAATGTACAATATAAGAAAGAAATAGACTTGTTTAGAAAATGTTTTTTTATCTTAAATTAATAAATTAAAAGGAAAATATTTTTATGTTTTTATGTTTTTATGTTAATATTAAAAATGATGAAAAGGAAAATAAATGCAAGGGAGAAACAACATGTTGCTGTAAGAAGAACAACTAGGATTAGAAGTTCTGAGGCCAAGAGCACTGTGACTCAGCATGAGACATCTGTGGGATCAGAAGTTCTGGACTGGTAAACTCTGAGGTCCTGCAAGAAACATTAGATGACAAACACAGAGGTTCTGGGTGGTATGCAGCCAGTGAACCAAAAGTCAGAAGTTTTGTATTACACTAAAACAGTGAGCAAACGTCAGCAGTTCAGTGCATTGTCAGCATGTGAAAGTCATAAACTCTGAGTGTTTAAAAACAGCTGATGGAGACATCAGAGGTTCAATGTATTTGACATGTGAGGAGAACTCAGAAGTTCTGTGCTGTGTTAGGACAATGAGTGAATCATCATAAGTTCAGTGTGTGTTAACAGTGAGAAAAATCATAGAAGTTTTGTGTGTTAAAACTATGAATGAACATCAGAAGTTCAGTGTTGTGAAAATGGTGAGTGAGAAACATAAGTTTTATGTTACGTCTCAACTCTTAATCAACACATCAACAATTTATTTAGTTCAGCAAATCAGAATAATCACAACACAACAAATCATAGAAACTCCAATCCTAAGTCTGAGCCTAGCATTATTCTAGAAGTTCTGATCCCTAGTTTTTTCTATTCATACAATGATATGTGCAACATTAATACTATGATATTTACATGTTAATGATGTTCAGAATGAAAAACAAGTGAAGTCAGAAAGACTTACCTGAAGCGTGCTTGGAGTTTTGAGTGGCTGCCTTTGGATGTTCTGAGTCAGTAAAGGTGACAGAACAGTGGTTGTGTTTTTTTATTCAAAGGGACGAACAAAGGTTTGTTTTTGTGTATGAGAAATCTGGATTTTTATGAAGGTTTCACAACCACTTTTCTCTCTTGTTCGTTCTCTCTTTCCAAAAGCCATCTCCCTTTAACGTGTGATGGAGCCAAGTATTTATAGATGATTTTGCTGTGATTTGGGGGGGAAAACAAATGGGATTTGAAACTGTTTTGGCATCCTGTTCTTTTGCTTTTTCACAGCTTTCATATGCTAGTTTGGTGTAATCATGGGATGCAGGCGTAGGCTGAGCCAACTGTTGGTCATAGGTCTACAACAAATTGTATAAGCAAGGTTTTGGGATTTGGTCAAGTTCTGACCAAAGCTTTGAAAATAGCCTTCATGTGCTAAAGTGCTACCTTGTCTTTGAAGCAAGCATGGTGGCTATCAACAGGAATTAAGGAAAAGAAAAAATTAAAGCATGGGCTTAGTAGCAAAGTTGCTGTCCCAAGACAATAGAGGTACACGTGATGAAGATCCTTTGGATAAAGACTCAAAAGGTGGTTGTGAGCATTAAATGAGCATTAAATGATGATGAGACGTATCACAACCAGAAATCCTGCAGCATGAAACTCTACACCAAGGCTTTATTCTGGATCAGAAGTTCTGCTTCAGCGTAGCATCCATCCTCTGATCTTTGTATCTTCTGATTTTAGCATGTTCTAAAGGAGAACATTGTTTCCACATGTTCTGACTAAAGCGTCGTGTTCTGAACCATGTCTGCAACTTATGACTGAAGCTTTTTTTGTGAAAACTTGCCCAGAAGTTCTGACCAAACTCTGCCTTAAGAGTGTCCAGAATTTGCTGAGCGTTAAGGTGATAACCTGGTCAGAAGTTCTGAATTTGTCATACTTTCTTAAACACTTAGAAAAATTCTAAGTATTTAGAATTTTGACCTCTTGGATTTTGATGAAACAAAACTTCATATTTCAACGTGTCTTGATGAAATATGATTCTTGAAGCTTGATTTTGATCCAAAAGTCAAAGTTTGACTTTTCAGTGTGCAGATGACCATTTTGCCCTTATGAGTGATTTTCTTGGAAAATTTATAGTTCAAGGCTTGGAAACTTGATAGAAGAAAACCTGGGATCTAGGATGATCCCTTGAGAAATGAGAGGGCAAATTTTGGGGTACAACAGCTGCCCTTGTTCAATCTTCTTACACCTGAAGAATTAGATTGGTAATTCTGCCATTCTTGATTTGAAGGTGGAAGATGATTGAACACTAGAGTGCCCAGAAATTTGCACTCCATGATGTTGTGATTGATTTTGTAGGGAATGGGCTTAAAGATTCCATTCATAGGTGATTGTTGGACTGTATCTATAAGCTGGAACTGGATGATTTCCAGCATGGCGTCCGTGTCTGGAGCGCATCTGGACTGCATTTGAATGTTGGGTTGTCTGATGATGAGTCTGTATAAAACTGCATCTTGGGAAGAGAGGGAACCGGTGTAGGGTTTCCTGATGATGAGTCCGTGTAAAACTGCATCTGGAAGGGAAGGAACCTGTGTAGGGTTACTATCATGATGAGTCCGTATAAAACTGCATCTTGGAAGTGAGAAGGCACCTGTGTAGGGTTGCTTCAATGATGAGTCCGTGTAAAACTGCATCTGGAAAGGAGGAACCTGTGTAGGGTTGCTTCAATGATGAGTTTGTGTAAAACTTCATCTTGAATTTCCAGAGAAGGAACCTGTGTAGGGTTGCTTCATGATGAGTCAGTGTGAAACTGCATCTGAAATTGAGAAGGAACCTGTGTAGGGTTACTTCATGATGAGTCATTGTAAAACTGCATCTGAAATTGAGAAGGAACCTGTGTAGGGTTACTTCATGATGAGTCCGTGTAAAACTGCATATGGAATTTCCTGAGAAGGAACCTGTGTAAGGTTACTTCATGATGAGTCCGTGTAAAACTTCATCTGGAAAGGAGGAAGGAACCTGTGTAAGGTTGCTTTAATAACGAGTCCGTGTAAAATTTCATCTTGAATTTCCTGAGAAGGAACCTGTGTAGGTTTGCTTCATGATGAGTCCATGTAAAACTTCATCTTGGAAAGGGAAGGAACCGGTGTAGGGTTGCTTCATGATGAGTCCATGTAAAACTGTATCTTGGAAGTGAGAAGGCACCTGTGTAGGGTTGCTTCAATGATGAGTCAGTGTAAAACTTCATCTTGAATTTCCTGAGAAGGAACCTGTGTAGGGTTTCTTCATGATGAGTCAGTGTAAAACTTCATCTGGAAAGGAGGAACCTGTGTAGGGTTGCCTGATGATGAGTCCGTGTAAAACTTCATCTGGAAAGGAGGAACCTGTATAGGGTTGCCTGATGATGAGTCCATGTAAAACTGCATCTCGAAGTGAGAAGGAACCTGTGTAGGGTTACTTCATGATGAGTCCGTGTAAAACTGCATCTGGAAAGGGAAGGAACCGGTGTAGGGTTGCTTCATGATGAATAGGAATCCACATAAGATTTTTTTCATGATGAGCCCGTGTAAAGCTGCATCTGGTCACATAGGTAGTTACTCTGTCTTGCTTCAAAAACTAAACTTGGACCTGTTGAAAATTGTTGATGACACCCATCTGCTGATTGACCTTTTCCTGAAAAAGGTAAAATGTTAGCTGTATGCAATGTCGGGATGCATGAAATACATGATGTCATGATGTTCTAAAAAATAAACGAGATTGTGTTGTATGCACTTATCATGTATGTAGATAGGAGGTATGAAATGTGAAAGTTTATGAATGTATTTTCGTCTGGGAAAATAAATCCTTGACAAATGCTGGGGAGTCGTTAAGTCCTTGACTACTATTGAAGAGTATGTGTGTCTTCAAACTTTGCTTAGAATATTTCCACTGGGGATTCCTGTTTTGTTGTGTGAGGGGAACTCCGCTGGGGAATATTGAAAACTCTGTGGGGAGAATTTTTATTCCTGCTTGGGAAAAGAGTTCAGGAGTCTCGGTTTTCCGTTGCTCTACTGGGGAATCAAAGTTGAACTGGTATCTGATTGGGTCCAGGTTTCACAGTAACTTGTCGGGGATTGTAGAGTAGTCTACTGGGGAAGAGGAGTTGTGGTCCTTTGATTTTGTAGTAGTTGGAGAGGCAAACTCAAGTTGGGGAATTTGTAGTTTGTTGGGGAAATAAACCCTGTTACCGGTCTGCTAGAGAGGTGACGACTTTGTTGGGGAAAGTCCTCGAGGACTCTTAAGGTTATGTCAGCTGGGGAAAGGTTTTTTAGAGATTAAACTCTTGCTGGGGAATCATCCTATGAGAAGGATTTTGGGGAGATTTGCACTGCTTCTAGTAGCGAGTGTTTGTGGCACTTCCTGGAAATGTTTAACTTTATGTAACCCTTTGTCGGGATTGACGTTCAATGCCCCAAGTGATAGAGATGGAGACTTGCCCCTGGTTACTCTGCAATTCTTGAGAGATTTCCTGGAATCTTGACTTGACTGCCCCAGG
This sequence comes from Vicia faba, assembly GCA_948472305.1. Taxonomy (NCBI): domain Eukaryota; kingdom Viridiplantae; phylum Streptophyta; class Magnoliopsida; order Fabales; family Fabaceae; genus Vicia; species Vicia faba. The sequence continues at coordinate 890,967,537 of OX451741.1, read as the reverse complement.
TGTGCTGGATTGTGACATGTCATGTCCCCCTATTGATAGGAGATTTGTCAATGGAAGTGTCATCCTTCTTGAATCGATTTTGTTCACTGAGAGAGCCTTCGTTCATCGGATATTCGTTATGTGAATTTCTCCGCTGTCAAACAAATAGCCATATACAAACAGTGATATTCAAGTAATGCAAAGTTTATGCTTGTCTTGAAGTTGTGAAAAATTCGTTTTTATCAAGTAAATAAGTTTGTAATTCAACTCTGGATTTTGAATAAAGCCTTACAGGAGTCAGGATACCTTTTGTAACAGTATACTTTCGAACTAACCCATGCTTCAATTAGGAATTTTGAAGGGTTGTAACGTGGCTTAGTTCACGGTTTAAGAAACAAAGGATAAAGGCTCAAATGTATTTGTACCCACCCGTTCTTCGTGATGTTCTTCAGTCCCAAGCTCAGTTAATTGTGCGTTTGAACTTCCATTGAGTCTGGAATGACATTTTGGTGATGGTTCAGACAAGTTAAGTTTGTCAGAAGGCAGACAATTTTTTGCATCATTTTTCATGTTGTTGAGGATTTATAGTGACCTCTTTTTTTGATTTGTTATCCCTGATTTTTGCCTGACTGTTCTTGTTTTGAGATTACAGTCAGCGGGATGCCCCAGTTTTCTTAAGTCTCCTTTGTAGGTTTTGACTTAGTGGGCTTTTTTTGGAGATATAATGACTGCCTATGTGATATGGAACCATCACTATCTTTTGATTTGAGAGGAATGTTTCTTTTTGATATCATTCGTTGTATTACGAGATGAGATTTTATGGCTTAACGCGCATTTGAATTAACTGAGAGACTACCCTGCCCCAGGTTTCGATTAAAGGTTTCAATTGGTGTTAAAACAGAAAACTTCTACTTCTTTGGCTCGAAGGGGTTGACTAGGGATTATCTTCCTTATAAATCCAGTGTTTAGGATTTAAAAGAATGCATGTACATCATCATCAAGGTCTATCCAAAAGCATACTGTATGAGATTATGGCATTGTTTTCGTCATCCTCCCTCTAAAGGCTTGTAACTTTTAGCAAGAGTTGAATGTCATAAAGTGAGTAAAAAGCATAGTTTAAATGAAATGAAAACGAATGAATTAATTCAAGACAAACATATGCAATGCATTAATGAAACAAAGTTTGACATTAATAGATAATTGTTTGAACAACAAAAGAAATTACAATTGAAAATTCAAAATGAACAAAACGCTCTCAATGATTCGACATAGGAGCAGTTGTCACGTTTGGAGTCTCCGGAGGATCAAACTCGATCTCCTTGGCATCAATCAAATTCTGAATTTTGTACTTCAATGCCCAGCAATCGTTGGTGTCATGCCCGGGACTGTCAGAATGATAAGCACATGTTGCATTAGGATTATAGTTAGGAGAAGAAGTTTTGGGGTTCAGATGAGGTCCTATCAATGCAATCAGATTCATCCTCAACAAGTGTTGTAGCGCTTGAGACAACGACATGTTAATGTTGGTAAACAGTCTTTTGGGCTCGTCTGGCCTTCGTTGATTGCCCCTTTGCTGTTGTCGGTGTGATATAGAACCAGAGATCGGGACTGCCCCTACATGTTGATCACGGTGACCCTTTTGACTGTACAAAGCAATGGACTCTTTCTTCTCATTGTATGGCTTTTTCTGAGCATCAGAGGGTGTAGCTCCTTGGATCTTTCCACTTTTGATGCCAACTTCGACCCTTTCGCCGGTTAGTATTAGTTCGGTGAACCCGACTGAGGAGCTTCCGGTTAGGTGTTTGAAGAAAGGCCCTATCAAAGTTCCCATGAAGATGTCAACCAGTTCCCTATCAAAGGGTTGATCATGATTCATCAAGGATTGCTCAAAATTCATCAAGACTCAAAAGTTGCTAAATTTGGGTTTTGTAGGAAAAGTCAAACCAACTTTGACCAAGCATACCTTTCTCATACTTTATGAGAAATGGCCCATACAAATCTCATTTTTAAGAGGATTCAATTTCCTACAATCAATCTTCATACCCCAAGTTTAGAAAATGCACTCACAAGAAGTTATAAATTTGGACATTATAGGTCATTTTTGAAAGTCAACAAAAATATCTTTTTTACGAAAGCTTATAACTTGAGCATGGAATATAAAAATGACATGAAACCAAAAGTGTTGGTTAGAGGACATCTCAAGCTTTCTAAAAAGTCCAAGAACACCTCCAAAAGTTCAAAATTGAAGGAGTTATGCATTGTTGAAGTTGGGCATTTTTGCAAAATTGCCAAAAGTCAACTATCCCCAAAACATCAAATTTTATCAAATAAGCCCATTCTTTTCCACTTGATTTGAGCTTTCCCCATTGCACACGTGTCCTAGCTTCATCCTTGAGATCATATTTCTTTTTTATTATTTGATTTGATTTTTATTGAATTATTTCATTTTAAATCAAATTAAATCCAATAAAATCCAAATATTGATTACTTGAGATCTTTTTGGCTATTTCAGGTTGAGATCATCATCATTAAGAGCATCAAATTCGTATCACACAAGATCATGTGCAAAAATATGGATTTTTGACAAATTTGGAAAGCTTTCAAAAGGAGATCAAATCAAATATGGGTGCATTGATTTAGGGAGATTGAATCCATAATTCTTAACCTAATGCATTCCATAATACATAAGGAAGCTTAAGACATGAAAACAAGGGTTAGAGGCTGTAAGAACAAGCAAAAAAAAACTTGAAAAAGTGGTGAAAAAGTTGGAATTCGAAATCATAGCAAGGGAGGTTTTCAGAAGCCAAGAATCATTCCAATCGATTCTTGGGTGATCACATAACCCTCCTGGATCCAAAACACGCATTCTCAAGCCTTTAAGAGCTCTGTAAGTATCACGATGCCAAGCTCTATTCTTGAAACCGTACATCCTCATTCTTGCATTATTTGAATCAATTCTTGGCATACTTATGATCTTTATAGCATTTTTAAACTTTTGGCAATATTCAATTTGGTTTATATGGACTGTAACCTCAAAATGCCATGGTTAGGGTTACGTTTTGGTTTTTAGGGATTTTTGTTTCAGGTGAAATTGATTCCTATAACAGGCATGGTTGCACTGAGGAGAGGGAGACGAACCTAACCATGCATTTGAAGGTCGTTTTTATGGCCTGAAGTTGATTTTTGGATCGAACTACGCTTTTAGCTTCGGATTCAAATCCGCAGGTAAAATTACAGGGGCTGGAGGTAGGGGACGATGGCGTGTCGCTTCCCCAATGGCCAATTCAAATAATTCGCGCGTTTTGTTCTTTTCTGATCCATAAGCGTTGATTCTTTTTATTATATATTATTCATATTTTACTAACAATTTAAGCGAAGTGGCCCAGTTGTTAGCGTGTCTATTTCCAAGGCGTTGATGGCTGGAGGTCAGGGGTTCGATCCATGCCTCCAGCGCTTTGCATTTTCTCTTGGTTTTTCATACAATCAGGTGCATATCCAGGCTTGTGGCATACCATGCGCCTTCACACGTCCAACAACCAGATGGCCAAAGGCCAGATATGGTGATCCAAGTTGAGAGTCCACCATGGAGTCAAGTCTAAATGCGCACAGGGAATCAAAAAAGTCAAACGAGGCCAGATTCAAATGGGCCTCAGATTGCTCCTCAAACCACCCTTTTCAGGCCCAAACCCCTATCTCTCTATTTCATTTATTTTGTTTTAATTGTTTATTTTATTATTTTTATTTAATTAACTAACCAATCAATTTTTTTTCCTTTTATAAAATTAAAACCACAAAAAAATATTTTTTCTTTATCAAATTAAATGTTAGTATTTTATTTTTTATTAACAAATTTATTAATTAATTTAGGCTATTAATTAGAAATAACTTTAATATATTTTTGTAAATAGTTAAAATCAATTAGACTTAATTAGGTTTTTACTAACATTAATTAATTTTATTTTATTTCTTTAAATACCAAAAATCCAAAAATAATTTATTTTCATTAATTAATTAATTAATTAATTAATTAATTTTAATAATTAATTTAGGATAATTTCTTTCTTAAAATAAAAACAATAAAAAACCTTTTCTTTAATAACAAAGGGTCAAAACCCTAGAACTTTGCGCTCGATTTAATTTCCCGCACGCGATTTATTTATTCAATATTGTACTTGTTCCCGGAATGTAATAGATAATTAGGACCATTTAATTATTGTTATCGCTTTATTTATTTTTCCGCATTTAAATTTCAAAGGGTTGCTTTTGGCGATGTAAATACCCGACGCCTTGTAATTTAATTTCCGCAATTTATTTTCCGCAAAATATAACTGTTAGATGTTTGATAATAGGGATGCATGACAAGATTGAATGTTTTAACCTAAAATCAAATTAGATCACCATTAACATGTACAAAGATAAAATAAACTGAAAATGACACACTCGCACATGCGCACTCTTAGGGTACACCTCACTTGGTTGCCTTCGTACGCGGTCATTGAGTATAGGTGGTTTTAGAGGTCGCCCTCTTGTCTAAAAGATCATAGTCGCCTCGAAACGGTTGCCTCAGATATTGTTGCCTCAAAACAAATGATCTAAGACATTAGGGTTACCGCTAAGGCGTCCTAACGTTGCTTTGGTGACCGTAAGTCCATAAATTCGAATTGACCCTCAAACTCCAATGACGATGCTACCTACTCATCAATAGTGGGATAGCATTGTCTAAAGGAAATTAGCATAGAACGATTTCTTTTTCGAGTAGGTAGATTAACTCTTAGATACTTGCTCATTCAAAAAACAAAACCTTTTTCACACTTACACTCATTTTCAAACAAAGTTTTCAAAAACACTTCATTACACTCTTGAGGACAGAAGCAAGAGTTAAAGCGAAGTTTCAAACAAAAACTTTTTCAAACCCACAAGAACAAAGAAAGCAATTTTGAAAACAATATGAGCAAGTACCTAAGAGCCCGTGGATAACCACGGATAGAAAGGGTGCTAACACCTTCCCTTTCTATAATCTACCCCCCGAACCCGAGAAATATCTAGAAAAAGGAATTTTTCTATGCTTTTTCCTTTCCTTGTTGGATAAAATAAAAGTCGGTGGCGACTCTTGCTTACCACGACATTTTGCAAAAACAAACACAAAACGCAAACTAGCATTCCAAAAAACAGTCAGTTCTTTCCCACCGTATCACAGAACTGACGACTCTGCTGGGGACACTTATAAGTGGGGTGTACCTTAGGAATAATTCATAATGTTTTCAATTGCTTGACTTGTATGCTTTATATTTGTGGGCTTGTATCGGAGTTACTATAGATCCTAACCCGGATCTGGGGGATACCCTTTAGGTAAGTAGCAATAAACTGTGAGGGAACTGTACGACGTAGACCGATACGGTTGCAGTAGTAGCTACATTGGTGTGGCACTTTAGTATGTACCGATATCCCTTGTGGCGCAACGAGGAGAATATGGGTCTGCTAAGTGGTCATTAAGCACCAACTGACCTTAGAACCTTTAAATTGACCAACTTGGCCATAGAACAGTAGCAGTATGCTACACTCATTGAGACTAAACTCTCGCGATGATTCCGGCCGCAAGAAAAGGTTGCTAAACTGGAATTATGACCGATCGAGGGTAGTCAGTGATATTGAGATCCTCTAGAACCCGATTACTATTTTTAGGACAAGTTTAAACCGACTAAACTGAAAGAGGGTAGTACCTAAACTCCTTTCCAGCCTGAAATATAAGGGCTCTCTATGTGACTTGTGTGCCTTTACCATGTTTGCTATTTGTGGATACTTATGGTGTGATTTCTATCATGACATCATGACATCATAACATTGCATACATCTTGCATTGGACTAACCTATTTCAAAGACAGGAGGGATTCATCTTTGTTCTATTTTGTAGGTCATGGCACCTATGCGTAGGAACACCATCCAGATCAACTTTGTCCAGGTTCCCACTATGCTTAAAGAATTGGTTGCAAAGATGTCAGATACTACCTCCTTCATCAGGAGACATGGGCATCTTCTTGGTTTGGTCACCTCCAAAATGGACGAGCAGATGATGAGTGTCCTAGTCAAGTTCTTTGATCCACTGTACCATTGCTTTACTTTTTAGGACTACCAGTTGGTCCCCACTTTGGAAGAGTTCTCTGATCTGCTTGGTATCTCTATTATGGAGCAGACCCTGTTCACAGGTTGGGAGGAGATCCTTAGGCCAGAAGAGATTGCTTCAGCTCTCCATCTGACAAAGGCTGAAGTGATGTCTAATTGGGAGACTAGAAGTGGAGCAAAGGGCTTTTTGACTAAGTTTTTGGTTGGTAAAGCAAATCATTTCTGGGACAGTCTAGACTTCCAGGCATTTGAAGACATTCTGGCTCTTCTCATATATGGTTTGGTATTGTTTCCTAACTCAGATTCTTTCGTCGATGTGAATGCGGTAAAGATTTTCATGTCTAGTAACCCTGTACCCACTCTCTTGGGTGACATTCTTCATCATCTTTATGCCCGTACTGCTCGGAAACGGGGAACCCTAATATGCTGTGCTCCATTGTTGGCGAGGTGGTTTATTTCTCACCTCCCCAAATCAGTTCTGAAGAATAAGGAAGGCATGGGATGGGCCTATAGGATCATGTCTCTCTCTCATAATGACATCATTTGGACCACTAAGGGTATGGACGAGGTGGCTATTATTGATCGCTGTGGGGAATACCCCAATGTTCCACTGATAGGAACCAATGGAGGAATTACTTATAATCCGTGCTTGGCCTTACGTCAGTTTGGGAAAGCTAGAAGAGAAGGACCTCATGAGTTGCTAATATATAGTATAGTCTTTGATTTCCAAGGGGATAGTGACGAGCAACGTCGCAGATTCATAAGAGCTTGGGATGGAGTACACAGGTCTGATCCGCACGAGCTGGGTGCAAAGACTTCTCTACCAATGGAGTCATATCTCTGATGGGTTCGTATCCGTGCCCAAAAGCTGGGAATGCCGTATGAAGCCGTCTTGCCTATCATTGTTGAAGTTGCTGACGAGGAAGGGGTTCCTCCTACCATCCTCCACCCTTACATGCCTACTGATATTGGGGCATTGAAGAGATCATGGATGCAGCTGAGAGAAGAGCGGGATACTTACCGAGAAAAGTATCACGAGCAAGAGCAGAAGATTCAGAAGTTGACCAGGAAGCTGGAGAACGAGCGGATCCTCAATGAATATGTCCGCACCGACAAGAAACGACCATGGGAGCACTGATTGTCTTTTTGATTATTTCTAGTTTTGATTTACTTTTCAGTTTTTCTTTCTTGTAATGCCTTAAAGGCATCTGTTGAACAATTGAATTTCAAAGTTTATCTAATAAAAGTGTGTTTCATTTGTTGTTTACGAATTTGAATCTCTCGATGTCTTTGAAATCATATCATGCGCATATCATTCCATGCACCTCATAACATGTACCCTTACAGGTTTTCTCATCTTCTTCGCTATTTATTTCAGCATCATGTCTTTCGAAACATCAATTGAACAAGAAATCAAGGCTCTGCAGGCTCAAAACGCCCAGTTCCAAGAGTTGTTCATGAGTTTAGCTAAGGGTCAGCAAGATCTGAAGACCCTTATCCTGAAAGAGAAGAAGAAGAAGAAGAAGACGGTCCTATTTAATATGGGCCGCAGATTCGGAAACGATTTGCGAGAAGAGGTTGATTTGACCCCCTCATTTGGAGGGAAAGATAATCAGGAAGAAAGGAGGGATCCTAGCCCTGTGGTTTCAGACAATGAGACCGACTTCGATGAAGACCATTATCCTCCGGCTGAGGATAGATATAAGCAACTGGAAGACCGGTTGAGTGCGATGGAAGTTCAGAAAGTGTCTGGTCTGGACTTTGGTGACTTGGGTCTGTCATTCGGGGTGGTGATTCCCCACAAATTCAAAGCACCAGCCTTTGCTAAGTACGACGGGGTTTCTTGCCCGAAACTACACCTCCATTCGTATGTTAGGAAGATTCAACCGTACACCGCTGACAAGAACCTTTGGATCCACTACTTTCAAGACAATCTCTCAGGGACTCAGCTTGAATGGTTTTACCAGCTGGAAGGAACTAGCATCCGTAATTGGGAAGATTTGGCCGCTGCTTTCTATAAGCAGTACCAATACAATACCGACCTTGCTCCTACGCGTAACCAACTCCAGGGTATGTCTATGGGAACGGGTGAAGGTTTCAAAGATTATGCTCAGAAGTGGAGGGATCTTGCCAGTAGAGTGCAACCACCCTTGGCTGATCGAGAGCTTGTGGATATGTTTCTGGGGACCTTGTCTGGTCCATATTTCAACCATCTGATTGGAAGTTCGTCATTCGGGTTTATGGAGCTGATTATGACCGGGGAAAGGGTTGAGGCTGGTATCAAATCCAGTAAAATACAGAAGGGTGCTTCATCAGGCACCGAGAAGAAGCCTTTTAAGAAGGAGTCCAGTGCTGTTTACAGTTCGAAAAGCCAGAATAGACCTGAACGCCGCCAAGCTGTTAATGCGGTTGTTATTTCAAGACCTACTGGTGCTCCTCAGCGCAACAATCAGCCAAGGGCCGAGAAACCTCGAAGACAATTCACTCAGATTAACATGACTTTATCTCAGATTCTGCCACAGTTATTGAAAACCAATCTAGTGATTCCAAGGGAGGCCCCAAAGACTCCCAACACTACATCACCAAAGTACAACACTAATGCCCGCCATGCTTTTCACTCTGATAGCCCGGGGCATGATACAGATGATTGTTGGGTTTTGAAGAATAAGGTACAGGACTTGATTGATGCCAAGGAGATCGAGTTCGGAGCACCAGAAAAGCCTACACATGACGAAGGGGTGAATTCTATCGGGGATGACGATGATGAAGAGTTTGATATTGACAGCTGGATATACCCAACTGCCGATGGTGGATTAAGCAATTGGACGGCAAAGGATTCTATGCCCGTTTCTGTTATTACCCAGTAATGAGACCTTTTGTTTTGTATCTGTAACAGACAATGTTTTAAACTTTACGGCTTGGCGTCTTACCCGGGGCACCGTGGCTTCATTTGTGAGGGCTTTATGTGTGTCATCTACATATATCATTAATAAAAGCATTGGACGTTTCTTGCATTTCAAATTTTGCGCTCCTTGTTTTTCTTTTATTATATATTGCAAAACAGCTATTTTACACACACTCACATATACAGGTTTACATCCACTCTGGATCTCACTGGTAACGACTCTGCTACCGCCAGTTATGACTTTGAAAGTCCGATCAACTTAGCTGAAGATGAAGGTGAAGATGATTGCGAAGTGCATGGTGAACTTGCTAGACTGCTACTCCAGGAAGAGAGGGCTATACAGCCACATGAAGAGCCAGTGGAAATAATGAATCTAGGTACAGAGGTAGACAAGAAAGAAGTTAAGATCGATGCAAATCTGGAAGCTAGTGTGAAGCAACGGTTGATTTAGATGCTGCGAGACTATGTTGAGATCTTTGCCTGGTCTTATAAAGATATGCCTGGGTTGGATACCGATATTGTGGTTCACCGCCTGCCTACCAAGGAAGACTGTCCTCCAGTAAAACAGAAGGTTCACCGAATGAGCCCAGAAACGTCTGAGAAAATCAAACTGAAGTGATGAAACAGTTTGACGCCAATTTTCTAGCAGTTACTTCTTACCCTCAGTGGGTGGCCAACGTGGTTCCTGTGATGAAAAAGGATGGTGAGGTTCGAATGTGTGTTGACTACAGGGATCTGAACAGGGCAAGCCTCAAGGATGATTTCCCTCTGCCTCATATCGACGTTCTGGTTGACAACACCGCTCAACATAAGGTCTTCTCCTTTATGGATGGTTTCTCCGGTTATAATCAGATTAAAATGGATCCCGAAGACATGGAGAAGACAACCTTTGTTACTCAGTGGGGTACCTTTTGCTACAAGGTCATGCCTTTTGGATTAAAGAATAATGGGGAAACGTATCAGTGCGCCATGGTTGCTTTGTTTCATGACATGATCCATCACGAGATTGAGGTATACGTCGATGACATGATTGCAAGATCCCAGACTGAAGAAGAGCATCTGAACCACCTTCATAAGTTATTTGACAGGTTAAAGTTGTATAAACTGAGGTTAAATCCGAACAAGTGCACCTTCGGGGTGAGGTCTGGTAAGCTGCTGGGTTTCGTCGTAAGTGACAAAGGTATTCAAGTGGATCCTGCAAAGGTGGAGGCCATACAGGAAATTCCAGTTCCCCAAACAGAAAAAGAAGTCAGAGGTTTTCTGGGACATCTGAACTACATTGCCCGATTCATCTCGCACCTGACTGCTACTTGTGAGCCAATCTTCAAGTTACTGAAGAAAGATCAAGTGGTACGTTGGAACGATGAATTCCAGGCCACTTTCGAAAGGATCAAAGAGTATCTCCAAGAGCCTCCTATTCTGATGCCTCTAGTTGAAGGGAGACCTTTGATCTTATACTTGACAGTACTCGACAACTCAATGGGGTGTGTGCTGGGTCAGCATGACGAGTCTGGCCGAAAAGAGCATGCTATTTATTACCTTAGCAAAAAGTTTACCGACTGCGAGACCCGATACTCGTTGCTTGAGAAAACTTGCTGTGCTTTGGCATGGGCTGCTCGCCGGCTGAGACAGTATATGCTGACTCACACTACTCTATTGATATCAAAGATGGATCCAATCAAGTATATCTTCGAGAAGTCTGCCTTATCCGGAAGAATAGCAAGATGGCAGATGATCTTGACTGAGTATGACATCCAGTATACGACCCAAAAGGCAATCAAGGGAAGTCTGTTGGCAGACCATTTGGCACATCAGGCAGTGGATGATTACCAGTCTATGAACTTTGAATTCCCGGATGAGAATATCATGATAGTAACTGACTGTGAAGAACCTGGACCGGATGAAGGACCTGAGGAAGGATCCCGATGGTCTATGTACTTTGATGGAGCTTCAAACACTTTGGGTAATGGCATTGGCGCCGTGATCATATCTCCTAAAGGCTCTCATACTCCCTTTACCGCCCGATTATGTTTCAACTGCACCAACAATATGGCGGAGTATGAAACGTGCATCATGGGTCTTCGAGCAGTAATTGACCTAAGAATTTAAGTTTCTGAGTGTCTTCGGAGATTCCGCTCTCGTGATCAGTCAGATCAAAGGCGAGTGGGATACGAAACACCCGAATCTTATTCCTTACAAGGAGTATGTATTGACGTTGCTTCCCCATTTTGAGGAAGTAACCTTTGAACACTTCCCAAGAGAGGAGAATCAGTTGGCGGACGCGCTGGCTACGATGTCTTCTATGTTCAAAGTCAATTGGGACAACGAAGCTCCCCGAATTATCATTGAAAGATTGGATGAACTTGCACATTGCTTTGACATTGAGACTGAAGAGGTAGCAGATAAACCCTGATTTCATGAGGTGAAAAGATATCTTGAGGCTCAGGAATACCCCGAGGGTGCATCTGTTAATGATAAGAAGTTTCTGAGGAGGTTCGCGGCGAAGTTCTTCATCAGCAATGGTATTCTTTACAAGCATAACCATGATTCGACCTTACTGCGATGTGTGGATAAGAATGAAGCAGAAAGGATCATGGTAGAGTTACATGAAGGTACTTTCGGAACCCATTCCAGTGGACATACCATGGCAAAGAAAATCCTTCGGGCAGGATATTTTTGGTCCACTATGGAAGCCGACTGTTATCAACATTCTCGGACATGTCACAAGTGCCAAGTCTATGCTGATAAAGTGCACATAACTCCAGTACTTCTGAATGTCTTGACAGCTGCGTGGCCTTTTGCAATGTGGGGCATTGATATGATCGGCGAGATCAGACCTACGGCATCCAACGGGCATCGTTTCATCCTGGTAGCTATTGATTACTTTACGAAGTGGGTTGAAGCAGATTCCTTTGCTACTGTAACCAAGAACATCGTGGCACAGTTTATTCGGCATAATCTGATCTGTCAATACGATGTACCAGAGAGGATCATTACAGACAATGGTACCAATCTCAACAATAAGATGATCATTGAGCTCTGCAAGCAGTTTAAGATACAACATCACAACTCTTCTCCCTACCGGCCGAAGATGAATGGTGCTGTTGAAGTGGCTAATAAGAACATTAAGAAGATTGTGCAGAAGATGACAGTGACATACAAAGACTGGCACGAGATGTTACCGTTCGCTCTTCATGGGTACCGTACCTCAGCACGGACGTCAACATGGGCAACCCCCTATTCCTTGGTTTATGGAATGGAGGCCGTATTTCCCATTGAAGTTTAGATACCCTCTCTTAGGATCATGAAGGATGCAGGTTTGAGCGAAGATGACTGGATTCATACCCGGCTTGATCAGTTGAACCTAATCGATGAAAAGAGACTTACTGCTATTTGTCATGGTCAGACGTATCAAAAGCGGATGATCAAGGAATTTAACAAGAAAGTTAGACGACAAGAGTATCAAGTTGGGGATCTGGTGATTAAGCGCATCATTTTACCTCAAGGTGATCCCAGGGGAAAATGGACCCGTACTTACGAAGGGCCATTTGTGGTTAAGAATATTTTCTTAGGAGGAGCTATGATTCTAACCACCATGGATGGTGACGACCTTCCTCACCCCTTCAATGCAGACATAGTGAAAAGATACTACGCATAATCAAAGACCCTCTAGGTTGACTGGCCTAGGCAAAAATAAAGGCTTCTCGGCGAACCAAAAGGGTTCGGGCAAAAATAAGGGATGAAAAAAAAACTGTACACCCGACAAGTCGAAAACCTGAAAAGGTGGCTTGGGCTAAAAGGGTATCCTGGTGGACTGAAAACTCGAAAGGGCGGTCCAGGCAAAAATTAGGGATTAAAGCGTAACACTATGTCTCATTGGATCACCTTGCATCCAGACTTCGGTATCGACTATCAAGCTCAAGCGGCACTAATCAATCTGATCTACCTTCAACCAAGTAGCAAAGTGATGAGATGCTCGAGGACATAAAGGCAATAGCAGAGTTGGAACCCGGTGGGATTATTCACATAGATGTTTTGTTTAGTTTTTCACAAATTGTATAAACTATATCTGTTCGGCGGTGTTCTCTTACTAGGATGTCAGCCTCTTGTACAAAAGCGCCTATTTACAGGCCAAACTTCAAAATCAATACAATTCATTTTCAAAGAAATTTCAAACTGTTTTTCCTTTATCTGTTTTGTTTTGCAAAGAACGTCCAATGTTCATTTTTGATATATGCACTTGACATTAATTGCTGCTCATAAATATTTGCATGCGAAACAAAAAGATGATTACTGGTAATATCAGAAACAGGGGCAATAAAATTGTCCAAACTGTACAATTGCTCTATCCACCAGGTACAAGGTAAATTCAGCTGAAGAATATAGTTAAGGTACTTTCACTCCCCGCAGAGTAAGACATTAATGATAGCTCTCCCCAACTGAGGCTCACAACTGTGAATGAATCGGTAATATTCTCCCCAAGGTTTATCTACCCTCAACACTGAAAAGGCTCAATATCCCCCGCATTCTTAATATTCCCCAACGAAATATAAGAATGTTCCCCGGCAGAATACAAGATATCCCCAGTGGAATTAAAATTTTCCCAGTGTAGTCTGAAAAAGCTTCCCCAGTGGAGTTGAAGAATCATCACTAGTAGACTCTGGAAGTTCGTCCCCGACGGAGTATAAAAATAAATATCCCTAGCCGAGCTCGAAGGAAGATCGTCCCCAGCAAAGCTCAAAGGATTATCCCCACAAGAGTCTAACATGTTATCCCCAGTGAAGCCGCAACTGAAATATCATCCCCAACGGAGTTCTTCCCTTTCACAAACAAGAATTCAATCCCCAATAGATTCAATATCACCAGCAACAGTAATTCATCCCTAACGGAATTTATCAGTGGAATCCTCAGCATAACATCTCTTCCCCACAGAGTAATCTCCTCATCGGTTTATTCCCCAACGGAGTTATCCTTTCCTGCAGGTCTATTCTCACAATCATCTTCGTTCGTCATCCCCAGCGAAAATGAAAAATTCAACTCTATTCTCCAGCAGCTATCCAGGATTTATTTTCCCCAGCTAGAAACATTACATTTCCATACATCTTGATACATGCATATACGCATCATATAATACAATCTCATTTATTTTGAGAACATCATTGCTTGATATATATCATGCATTGCATACGACTGACCTTTACTTTTCAGGAAAGATACAGTTAAAGTTCTCAGCAATGTCGAAGACCTGACCAGTTCTTAAATCTCAACTGAATTATCCTCGGTTGAATTTCAGATAAGGTTCTCAATCTCGACAATTTTCCTCTGTCATAGTGTGGACGAGTTCTACAATCTCAACAGTATACTCTGTTGAAGACCAGACAGTTCCTAGATCTTGATGAAGATGTTTCCCTCAGTCGAAGACCTGACCAATTCTTAAATCTCAACTGAATTATCCTCGGTTGAATTTCAGATAAGTTTCTCAATCTCGACAATTTTCCTCCATCATAGTGTGGACGAGTTCTACAATCTCAATAGTATACTCCATTGAAGACCAGACAATTCCTAGATCTTGATGAAGATGTTTCCCTCAGTCGAAGACTTGACCGGTTCTTAAATCTCAATTGAATTATCCTCGATTGAATTTCAAATAAGATTCTCAATCTCGACAATTTTCCTCCGTGATAGTGTGGACGAGTTCTACAATCTCAACAGTATACTCCGTTGAAGACCAGATTGTTCCTAGATCTTGATGAAGATGTTTCCCTCAGTCGAAGACCTGACCGGTTCTTAAATCTCAACTGAATTATCCTCGGTTGAATTTCAGATATGGTTCTCAATCTCGACAATTTTCCTCCGTCATAGTGTGGACGAGTTCTACAATCTCAACAGTATACTCCGTTGAAGACCAGAAAGTTCCTAGATCTTGAAGAAGATGTTTCCCTCAGTCGAAGACCTGACCGGTTCTTAAATCTCAACTGAATTATCCTCGGTTGAATTTCAGATAAGGTTCTCAATCTCGACAATTTTCCTCCGTCATAGTGTGGACGAGTTCTACAATCTCAACAGTATACTCCATTGAAGACCAGACAGTTCCTAGATCTTGATGAAGATGTTTCCTTCAGTTGAAGACCTGACCGGTTCTTAAATCTCAACTTAATTATCCTCGGTTGAATTTCAGATAAGGTTCTCAATCTCGACAATTTTCCTCCGTCATAGTGTGGACGTGTTCTACAATCTCAACGGTATACTCCATTGAAGACCAGACAGTTCCTAGATCTTGATGAAGATGTTTCCCTCAGTCGAAGACTTGACCGGTTCTTAAATCTCAACTGAATTATCCTCGGTTTAATTTCAGATAAGGTTCTCAATCTCGAAAATTTTCCTCCGTGATAGTGTGGACGAGTTCTACAATCTCAACAGTATACTCCGTTGAAGACCAGACAGTTCCTAGATCTTGATGAAGATGTTTCCCTCAGTCGAAGACCTGACCGGTTCTTAAATCTCAACTGAATTATCCTCGATTGAATTTCAGATAAGGTTCTCAATCTCGACAATCTTCCTCCGTCAAAGTGTGGATGATTTCTATAATCTCAACAGAATTATACTCCGTTGAAGACCAGACAGTTCCTAGATCTTGATGAAGATGTTTCCCCCAGTTGAATTACGGACAAGTTCTTAAAACTCAGCAAAGATGTTCTCCCCGCTGAGGTACATGCAAGTTCCTAAATCTCAACAAAAGTTAGACTTCCCCAGCGGAATCTTCTACAATAACAGGTATGCAAGTTCTCGCTAAGGAATCTCTAATGCGATCGACACTCATGCAGATGGCATCTTTAAGCCCATCCTCATGCCAGCAATCTCCAAATGGCATCTGTAAGCCCATTCCCGACATCACCAGGCTGATACCACTTCATGCGAGTGCAAATTTCTGGGCACTATAGTGTTCAATCATCTTCCACCTTCGGATCACAAAAGGCACGAAAGCCAATCTACATCCTCATGTTTAAGAAGATTGAACAGGGGCAGCTGTTGTACCCCAAAATTTTCCCTCTCATATTTCTCAAAACATTTCAAGAAAAATCTCCAAGTGGCTCAAGGTTGCTCAAGAGTGGGTCAGACAAGTCATCTCCTAAGGCAGTCAACCCCAAATTAGGGTTTTGTGTTACATCAAGATCCTTGAGTCCAAATGACCTCAAGTGCTCCCCAATGTCCTAATATGTTCTCAAGGTCATCCATGTCAAATTTCAAGCCTTGTAGAGGAAGTTTGGCCAGTCAATTGCTCAAAGGGTCCAAAAATCGACTGTGTTAGGGCAAAAGTCAACTGTGGCCCACAAACAGTCAAACTTCAAGATTTTTTGTCAACATTCTCATTTTGAAGTATATTTCATCATTTTATCAAGGTTTGATCATGATTCATCAAGGATTTCTCAAAATTCATCAAGACTCAAAAGTTGCTAAATTAGGGTTTTGTAGAAAAAGTCAAACCAACTTTGACCAAGCATAACTTTCTCATAATTTATTAGAAATGACACATACAAAGCTCATTTTGAAGAGGATGCAATTTCCTACAATCCATCTTCATACCCCAAGTTCAGAAAATGCACTCACAAGAAGTTATAAATTTGGACATTATAGGTCATTTTTGAAAGTCAACAAAAGCACCTTTTTTGCCAAAGCTTATAACTTGAGAATGGAATATCAAAATGAGATGAAACCAAACGGGTTGGTTAGAGAACATCTCAAGCTTTCTAAAAAGTCAAAGAACACCTCCAAAATTTCAAAATTGAAGGAGTTATGCATTGTTGAAGTTGGGCATTTTTGCAAAATTGCCAAAAGTCAACTATCCCCCAAAACTTCAAATTTTGTCAAATAAGCCCATTCTTTTCCACTTGATTTGAGCTTTCCCCATTGCACACGTGTCCTAGCTTCAGCCTTGAGATCATGTTTTTTTATATTATTTTATTTGATTTTTTATTGAATTATTTCATTTTAAATCAAATTAAATCAAATAAAATCCAAATATTGATTACTTGAGATCTTTTTGGCTATTTCAGGTTGAGATCATCATCATTAAGAGCATCAAATTCGTATCACACAAGATCATGTGCAAAATGATAGATTTTTGACAAATTTGGAAAGCTTTCAAAAGGAGATCAAATCAAATATGGATGCATTGATTTAGGGAGATTGAATCCATAAATCTTAAACTAATGCATTCCATAATACATAAGGAAGCTTAAGACACGAAAACAAGGGTTAAAGGCTGTAAGAACAAGCAAAACAAAACTTGAAAAAGTGGTGAAAAAGTTTGAATTCGAAATCATAGCAAGGGAGGTTTTCAGAAGCCAAGAATCATTCCAATCGATTCCTGGGTGATCACATAACCCTCCTGGATCCAAAGCACGCATTCTCAAGCCTTCAAGAACTCTGTAAGTATCACGATGCCAAGCTCTATTCTTGAAACCGTACATCCTCATTCTTGCATCATTTGAATCAATTCTTTGCATATTTATGATCTTTATAGCATTTCTAAACTTTTGGCAATATTCAATTTGGTTTATATGGACTGTAACCTCAAAATGCCATGGCTAGGGTTACATTTTGGTTTTTAGGGATTTTTGTTTCAGGTGAAATTGATTCCTATAACAGGCATGGTTGCACTCAGGAGAGGGAGACGAACCTAACCATGCCTTTGGAGGTCTTTTTATGGCCTGGAGTTGATTTTTGGATCGAGCTACGCTTTTAGCTGCGGATTCAAATCCACAGGTAAAATTACAGGGGCTGGAGGTAGGGGACGATGGCGTGTCGCTTCCCTAATGGCCAATTCAAATAATTCGCGTGTTTTTTTCTTTTCTGATCCATAAGCGTTGATTCTTTTTATTATATATTATTCATATTTTACTAACAATTGAAGCGAAGTGGCCCAGTGGTTAGCGTGTCTATTTCCAAGGCGTTGATGGATGGAGGTCAGGGGTTCGATCCCTGCCTCCAGTGCTTTGCATTTTCTCTTGGTTTTTCATACAATCAGGTGCATATCCAGGCTTGTGGCATACCATGCGCCTTCACACGTCCAATAACCAGATGGCCAAAGGCCAGATCTGGTGATCCAAGTTGAGAGTCCACCATGGAGTCAAGTCCAAATGCGCACAGGGAATCAAAAAAGTCAAACGAGGCCAGATTCAAATGGGCCTCAGATTGCTCCTCAAACCACCCTTTTCAGGCCCAAACCCTCTATCTCTCTCTATTTCATTTATTTTGTTTTAATTGTTTATTTTATTATTTTTATTTAATTAACTAACCAATCAAATTTTTTTCCTTTTATAAAATTAAAACCACAAAAAAATATTTTTTCTTTATCAAATTAAATGTTAGTATTTTATTTTTTATTAACAAATTAATTAATTAATTAAGGCTATTAATTAGAAATAACTTTAATATATCTTTGTAAATAATTAAAATCAATTAGACTCAATTAAGTTTTTACTAACATTAATTAATTTTATTTTATTTCTTTAAATACCAAAAATCCAAAAATAATTTATTTTCATTAATTAATTAATTTATTTATTAATTTAATAATTAATTTAGGATAGTTTCTTTCTTAAAATAAAAACAACAAAAAAACCTTTTCTTTAATAACAAAGGGTCAAAACCCTAGAACTTTGCGCTCGATTTAATTTCCCACACGCGATTTATTTATTCAATATTGTACTTGTTCCCGGAATGTAATAGATAATTAGGACCATTTAATTATTGTTATCGCTTTATTTATTTTTCCGCATTTAAATTTCAAAGGGTTGCTTTTGGCGATGTAAATACCCGACGCCTTGTAATTTAATTTCCGCAATTTATTTTCCGCAAAATATAACTGTTAGATGTTTGATAATAGGGATGCATGACAAGATTGAATGTTTTAACCTAAAATCAAATTAGATCACCATTAACATGTACAAAGATAAAATAAATGGAAAATGACACACTCGCACATGCGCACTCTTAGGGTACACCTCACTTAGTTGCCTTCGTACGCGGTCATTGAGTATAGGTGGTTTTAGAGGTCGCCCTCTTGTCTAAAAGATCATAGTCGCCTCGAAACGGTTGCCTCGGATATTGTTGCCTCAAAACAAATGATCTAAGACATTAGGGTTACCGCTAAGGCGTCCTAATGTTGCTTTGGTGACTGTAAGTCCCTAAATTCGAATTGACCCTCAAACTCTAACGACGATGCTACCTACTCATCAATAGTGGGATAGCATTGTCTAAAGGAAATTAACATAGAACGATTTCTTTTTCGAGTAGGTAAATTAACTCTTAGATACTTTCTCATTCAAAAAACAAAACCTTTTTCACACTTACACTCCTTTTCAAACAAAGTTTTCAAAAACACTTCATTACACTCTTGAGGACAGAAGCAAGAGTTAAATCGAAGTTTCAAACAAAAACTTTTTCAAACCTACAAGCACAAAGAAAGCAATTTTGAAAACAATATGAGCAAGTACCTAAGAGCCCGTGGATAACCACGGATAGAAAGGGTGTTAACACATTCCCTTTCTATAATCTACCCCCCGAACCCGAGAAATATCTCGAAAAAGGAATTTTTCTGTGCTTTTTCCTTTCCTTGTTGGATAAAATAAAAATCGGTGGCGACTCTTGCTTACCGCGACATTTTGCAAAAACAAACACAAAACGCAAACCAGCATTCCAAAAAACAGTCAGTTCTTTCCCACCGTATCACACTATGGTATGATGTTATGATGTTATGTACAGATATGCGAGGTAAGCAAATGTATATACAAATAATCATATTCACATAAATCAGACAAGTCCTTAGGTTTAGGCTTGCATGGAGTTTGTAGGTAAGTACCCTCTTGAAGTTTAGTTGGCTCAACCTGTCCTAGTTAATAGTAACTGGGTTCTAAGGGATCTCAATATCACTGATCTTTCCCCCAAATTTCGTTCAACAGGCAATTGACTCACAACCAAACAAAACTCAAGAGTCAAACCTCAATGAGTGTAGCATCGAGTATCAACCAACTTCGGACTGCACCAAAGCCGACTATCTCGATACTTTCTAATGGCCAAGTTAGTCAAGTAAGGTTCTAAGGTCATTTGATGCTTCACGACACCACGCGACGGCCCTGTACTCTCCTTGACTGACTTAAGGGTTACCGGTACTAACCAAAGTGCCACATCAATGTAGCTACTGCTTCAACCGTGTCGGTATACCCCGCACAGTCCCCTCACAGTTTATTTCTACTTACCTAAAAGGTGTCCCCAAATCCGTGTGTAGGATTTAAAACAAGCGCAAACAAGGAACCATAATATAAAGCAAACAAATCAAACAATGTAAGCAAGTAAATATGATCTATCCCTAATGTAACACCCCAATTCTACCCCTCGTAATTAATAATAAAATCAGAGTTTCAAAATTTCATTCAAACATAAATTGAGGTATCACATATTCGTGTTTTTCATCACTTTGCATTATAATGCACATCACAAAATCAAAAGTCGGATATACCGATTCATAACATAAATCATCATGTAAACATATGACTAATCATATCATAGTGGATGTGTTCAAAAAATGTACGTATCATCATGTTATCATCAATACATAAAGTCATAAGAGTATACATAAACTATCCTATCAAAATAATAACGTCGCCCAAATCCCGAGTGTTACTACTATCAGAGCAGAGTGACTCAAAATAAAGAGACTCGAGCTAATCCTCATCATCCTCGCGGATCACCTGCACGTTACCAATATAAAGGAAACGACGAAACAAGTAAAGGGTGAGATACTCCAAAACATATAATTAAAGGCATGATAAAATATATAAATAGTTTTGGAATCATAAATGATATAGGATTAATAAGAATATGTCAACAAATATCAAAATCTCACATACTTTAAAATCATCATTTAGTGTATAAAATCAAAACTTTAATTTTATCACATAATCACCATAATCATGTCAAAACACGACATAAATTCCATCGTCATAAACTCATATCATCTCTTTACCGTCATGTTATATCCATCGCATAATTTTCATGAAATTATCACATCATAATCACTTTATGTTCAACATAAAAATCATCACAAAACAAGGTATCATATAACATCGCAATTCATTATAAGCCATCAAATAAAGCTCAACGCCAAAAGACTCAAAAATAAACATAACTGACTCCATGAGACAGGACTATGTTATGCATGTGGTACCCGTCGCTTTATCCATAATTAGGGACATTCGGCATAAAAGCCCATCGCCGCTTTGGCATAAAAGCCCTCGTCGCTTGGCATAAAAGCCCTCGTCGCCAATGCAATGTATGTAACTCGACAACACGACATCACAAACACGACACAACAAAACATCATTATCGCACATCAAAATTGGTATAAAACCCACGTCACCATATAAATCCACATCAAGATAAACATATCATCGCATCGCATATCATCAAGTATTCATTATAAATAAACCATCACAAACATCATGTTTAATCACCCCACATCATTATCAAATAATTCACTAAATTTCAAACACAGAAAAAATAGTTAAACATCAATAATCATCGCAAAAGTCATTCATAATAATCGTCATCAATCATAATCATTAACATCGCAATCGGATTGTCCATACGCGACTTAAACCAACTAAAACACAACCCGGTTCAACTTAACCGTAAATTGACTTATTTCGGGTCGCTCCGTTAAAAACCCATAATCTCGAAAAACTAACATCACCACGATGTTCTACACATCAAAATTAGCTAGCCCGTCAATTTTCGTTAAATTCGGAACAACTTGCTCCGTCGCTGAAATTTCCGAAATCGAGAAATCGTAACATAATCGGGTTCCAAATTAAATCGGCTAACTTATGTAATATTTATATTTAATTAATATAAATATTTAATATATTAAATTAAAAAAATAAAAACAAAACATAAATTAATTAATTAATTTTTCTAAACTTACTTTTCCATTATGCCTACTGCCAGTTAACGTTACTGCTATTCCTTTTCATTTTAGTTTCAAAACTATATTGCATAATTTTCTTTTTGTTTCAAAACTATACTGCATAATTTTATTTTTGTTTCAAAACTTAATCTTAATTACACATATTTTAGTGTATAAGCTTAGAAATCAATTTCTATAATGCTATCACATGCTGCTAGTTCATTTTTGTTTCAAAGCTTCAATTCAATTACACATGCTTATGTTCTAATCTCCATTTAGTAAATATACTGCATATTTAGTAAATGGTAAATGTAAATATCCTGCTATTTCTTTTTTTTATAAACTAAACTTAATTAATATAATCTCTATTTTCTTTTTAATTCCAATTTAACTAACCTAATACTAATTCAACAACAACAACACCTAATTAACTCTTCTAATTTCTATCACAAATCCTCAACAAAACTCAAAAAAACCTAACTTCAATTTTTTCTCCAAATCTAAAATATATCAAATCAAACCCTAACTATAAGCATTGGAAAATCAAACCCCTTACCTTAAATGATTGAATTGATTCTTGATGTTCCAACCCTAGCTTTGGCTTTGTTCTTGCTCTTCTCTTCTCCAAGACTCTCTTCTCTCAAACTCTCTCTATCTCTGTGTTTTTAATGTTATGACATAAAACAATTAGTGTTGTGTTTGGTTTAGGTACAAGACTTAAGCTAGCAAAATACCAAAAATCCATTGGTCTTAAAATATCACTACTAAATAACACTAAATAATACTAAATAATATTATTACCCAAAAGAATTAAAATAACTCCGAATAATTAAATATCGGTCCGAATAATATTTTACCAAACTGAACAGAATAAATACCGGAACGAATAAAATAATTACCGGTCCCTCAAAAATAAATACTGGACCAAATAAAATAATTACCGGTCCCTCAAAAATAAATACCGGACCGAATAAAATAATTACCGGTCCCTCAAAATAAATATCGGACCGAATAAAATAATTACGGGTCCCTCAAAATAAATACCGGACCGAATAAAATAATTACCGGTCTGAATAAAACGTCGCCGAATATATTAACAAATATAACGGTTAATTTAAATATTCTCGTCGCAAAAATAAACGTCAAACGGTAACTCGAAAATATTAATATAATATAATATTAAATAAAACGGGGCGTTACAACTCTCCCCCACTTAAAAAGTTTCGTCCTCGAAATTACCTGACTCGAAAAGCTCGGGATAGGAATCCCGCATCTTGCTTTCTAACTCCCACGTCGCACTTTCACCAGCTGCTCCTATCCAAACAACTTTAACCAAGGAGATCTCTTTGCCACGAAGAGACTTCATCTCACGATCTTCGATCCTTAATGGAATCGTCTCCACCGTAAGATTGTCTCGCACTTGAATATCATCCATCTCAATCACATGTGAAGGATCCGGAACATACTTCCGAAGTTGCGACACATGGAACACATCATGCAAGTTCGAAAGATTTGGCGGTAACGCCACTCTATAAGCCACTTTTCCCACTTTACTAGTAATTTGGTAAGGACCAATAAAGCGAGGAGTTAACTTCTTCGACTTCAATGCTCTCCCAACGCCGGTTGTAGGAGTAACTCGCAAAAATACATGATCACCATCTTGAAATTCCAAGTCTTTTCTCCTTTTATCATGATAACTCTTTTGTCGACTTTGAGAAATTCTCATCTTTTCTCTAATCATCTTCACCGTCTCAGTAGTCTCTCTAACCAATTCTGGTCTAAGCACCACACTTTCACCCTACTCATGCCAACACAAAGGAGTTCTACACCTCCGACCATACAAAGCCTCGAACGGTGCCATTCCAATACTAGCATGAAAACTATTGTTATAAGTAAACTCAATCAAAGGAAGATATGTATCCCATGAACCACCATGTTCAAGAATACAAGCACGTAACAAGTCTTCCAACGATTGAATCGTCCTTTCCGTCTGACCATCAGTTTGAGGATGATAAGCCGAACTCAACCTCAACTTTGAACCCAAAGCCTCTCGCAAGCTCTTCCAAAATTCAGAAGTAAACCTCAGATCTCTATCCGAAACAATACACAAAGGAATGCCATGTAATCTCACAATCACATGCGTATAAATTTTCGCCAACTTCGATACGGGATAAGTGATGTTAATAGGAATAAAGTGAGTTGACTTTGCAAGCCTATCAACAATCACCCAAATCGCATCGTGTCCTCTTGGTGTATTCGGTAACCCCGTTACGAAATCCATAGAAATGCTATCCCATTTCCATTCTGGAATCTCTAACGGTTGCATCAACCCTGCAGGTTTCTGATGCTCCATTTAGACTTCTGACAAGTCAAACAAGCATAAACAAACTGAGCCACCTCTCTTTTCATGCCTGACCACCAAAATAGTTTCTTTAAATCTTGATACATTTTGGTCGCTCCGGGATGAATACTCAAATTGCTTCTATGACTTTCTTCCAAAATCATTCTCTTCAAATCCACATCATCGAGAATACAAATCCTATCTCGGAACCTCAATACACCCTGAGCATCCAACTTGAAATCTTCATTTTCAGTTTGTCCAATACCAACCAACAAATCAACAAGTTTCACATCAAGCTTCTGAGCTTCTCTAACACTATCAAGGAAATCATTATTGATCTTTAACATTGCCAAGATAACAGTCTTCGGTGTCACTTCTAATACAAGACTCATATCTCTAAATTGCTCAATCAATTCCAACTCTTTCACCATCAACAATGACATATGCAAAGTCTTTCGACTTAAAGCACCGGCCACCACATTAGCTTTACCAGGATGGTAATTCAATCAAAAATCATAATATTTCAACAATTCAAGCCACCGTCTTTGTCTCATATTAAGCTCTTTCTGATTGAACAAGTACTTCAAACTTTTATGGTCACTAAATACTTCAAATCTAGAACCATAAAGATAATGCCTCCAAATCTTAAGCACAAAAACAACTGCTGCAAGCTCCAAATCATGCGTAGGATAATTCTTCTCATGAATTTTCAATTGCCTAGAAGCATAAGCAACCACTTTTCCATTTTGCATAAGTACACCACCTAAACCCATCTTAGAAGCATCACAATAAACAACAAACGGTTCTTCAGGATTAGGTAGAATCAAGATCGGAGCCGTTGTCAACCTTTTCTTCAATTCAACAAAACTTTCTTCACACTTGACATCCCACACAAATGCAGCTCCTTTACAAGTCAACTTTGTCAAAGGGAGCACCAACTTAGAAAAACCTTCAATGAACCTTCTATAGTAACCAACCAATCCTAAGAAACTTCTAATCTCAGTAACAGACTTAGGAGTTTCCCATCTCAACATATCATCAACTTTAGAAGGATCAACTGCAATGCCATCACCAGAAATGACATGCCCCAAAAAGCTCACTTCACTTAACTAGAACTCGCACTTTGACAACTTAGCATAAAGCTCATTCTCTTTCAGAACTTCCAACATGATGCGCAAATGTTCTGCATGCTCTTCTTTCGATTTAGAATAAACCATAATATCATCA
The DNA here is from genome assembly GCA_948472305.1 of Vicia faba. NCBI lineage: Eukaryota > Viridiplantae > Streptophyta > Magnoliopsida > Fabales > Fabaceae > Vicia > Vicia faba. The sequence continues at coordinate 890,941,998 of OX451741.1, read as the reverse complement.
ATGAAAACAACCATGAAACGGTCCAAGTAAGGATGGAAAATACGATTCATGTACTCTATGAATACTCCCGGTGCATTAGTGACACCGAAAGGCATCACCAAATATTCGTAATGTCCATACCTCGTCCTGAAAGCAGTTTTCTGAACATCTTCTTCTTTCAACCTTATTTAATGGTAACCCGATCTCAAATCAATCTTGCTGAACATGCGAGCGCCAACCAATCGGTCCATTAAATCATCAATTCTAGGAAGTGGATACCTATTCTTGATAGTCACTTTATTCAACTGACGATAATCAATACAAAGTCTCATGCTATCGTCTTTCTTCTTCACCAATAACATAGGAGCTCCCCACAGAGACACACTAGGTCTAACAAACTTTTTCTTGAGAAAATCTTCTAATTGGCTCTTCAATTCTGCTAACTCAGATGCGGACATCCTGTATGGTGCCATAGAGATAGGTCTGATACCAGGGATAAGATCCACAAAAAAATTCAACTTCTCTTTCTGGAGGTGCACTAGGAATCTCATCAGGGAATACTTCGGGAAAATCGCACACCACCGGAAAGTTTGCTATCACAGCTTAACTCTCCACAGAAAGAGTCACCATCAACAAGAAAACCAACGCCTCATCCTTCATGAACTCATTCAAATGCTTCGTCGACACAAACATTGATTCTTCTTCTTCTACTAAGGAATAAAACCTCACAGTGTTGTCATAGCAATTGATATAGACATAATTAGCTTTTAACCAGTCCATACCTAAAACCACGTCCAACCCGACAAGCGGTAAACAAACAAGATCCACCACAAAATCTCTATCAAATATTGATAAAGGGCAACTTGCACACACAAAAGAAGTAGTAACCGTTCCCTTAGCCGAAACTTCTACCACCATATCTCTATCCAGAGACGACAAAGTGAGACCCAATCTCTTTACACAATCAACAACAATAAAACAGTGAGTAGCACCAGTATCAATAATAGTAATAAGAGGAAAGCTATTAATGAAACTAGTACCTTGAACAAGACCATCCTCATTTTCCGTTGGAGAACCTGACAAAGCAAACACCTTTCCTGCTCCTTGAGTCCTCTTAGGCTTCTTACATTGAGCACTAATGTGACCTCCCTCGCCATAATTAAAATAGACCACGTCCTTATGTCTACAATCGCGAGTCATATGGCCCACTTCTCCATATCGGAAACATCTCACCTCATTCTCCTTAGCTCTAACATCGCTTCGACAAACATTACTTTTGTGGCCAGGTTTCCCACACTTATAACAAACAATACTAGCGGGAGCATCTCCCCCACTAGTTCTTCTCCCTTGAAACGCTTTCTCTTTCCCTTTACCAGCTGAAGCATCATACGGTTTTCCACGGCTTTGCTGACCTTTGTTTCTCTTATCAGACATAATCTTATAATGAACATTACTGTCCTCCTCAAAGATCCTACAACTATCAATAAAATCCGAAAAAAACACGGATTTTCTGATAACAAACAGCTTTCTTAATCTTAGGATGCAAACTATTTTCAAACTTGATGCATTTAGAGAACTCTCAATTCAGCCTATCATAATGTGGATAGAACTTGGCCAACATAGTGAACCTTGCAGCATAATCAGTGATAAACATGCTTCCTTGCTTCGGCTCAAGGAACTTTATCTCCTTCTTTCCCCGAACATCTTCCGGGTAATACTTCCTCATGAATTCCCTTCGGAAAACTTCCCATGTCACTTCCTCACCAGCAATCTCAAGCCTCTGACGGGTTTCAACCCACCAGTCATCCGCTTCAGCACTTAGTTTATGAGTACCATAACGGATCCTTTGCACAAGAGTGCAATCCATCACACAGAAGATTCTTTCAATCTCCTCCAGCCACGCTAAAGCACCTTCGGGATCATACTTTCCTTGGAAAGTAGGATGATTCTCTCTTTGGAAGGTTGCCAAACTACGAGACCCAATGTTCTCGTCAGCATTCAGAGGGTTTTGGAAAGCCTGAGCCATTGCCTGCATAGCAGCAGCAAGAGCCTCATCATTCCTACCAGTGTTCCTTCCAGCCATAACAACTTCTGCTCAAAACAAAACAAGGATTAGAATCAACAAATAACAATACTTGATTGTTAGACAACAAAAAAACTCAACAACTTGGCCGGACAGACCGACCTGCTCTGATACCACTAATGTAACACCTCAATTCTATCCCTCGTAATTAATAATAAAATCAGAGTTTCAAAATTTCATCCAAACATAAATTGATGTATCACATATTCGTGTTTTTCATCACTTTGCATTATAATGCACATCACAAAATCAAAACTCGGATATACCGATTCATAACATAAATCATCATGTAAACATATGACTAATCACAGCACAGTGGATGTGTTCACAAAATGTATGTATCATCATGTTATCATCAATACAAAAAGTCATAAGATAGTATACATAAACTATCCTATCAAAATAATAACATCGCCCAAATCCCGAGTGTTACTACTATCAGAGCAGAGCGACTCAAAATAAAGAGACTCGAGCTAATCCTCATCATCCTCGCGGATCACCTGCACGTTACCAATATAAAGTCAACGGCGAAACAAGTAAAGGGTGAGATACTCCAAAACATATAATTAAAGGCATGATAAAATATATAAATAGTTTTGGAATCATAAATGATATAGGATTAATAAGAATATGTCAATAAATATCAAAATCTCACATACTTTAAAATCATCATTTAGTGTATAAAATCAACACTTTAATTTCATCACATAATCACCATAATCATGTCAAAACACGACATAAACTCCATCGCCATAAACTCATATCGCCGCTTTACCGTCACGTTATATCCATCGCATAATTTTCATGAAATTATCACATCATAATAACTTTATGTTCAACACAAAAATCATCACAAAACAAGGTATCATATAACATCGCAATTCATTATAAGCCATCAAATAAAGCTCAACGACAAAAGACTCAAAAATAAACATAACCGACTCCATGAGACACGACTATGTTATGCATGTGGTACCCGTCGCTTTGTCCATAATTAGGGACATTCGGCATAAAAGCCCATCGGTGCTTTGGCATAAAAGCCCTCGTCGCTTGGCATAAAAGCCATCATCGCCAATGCAATGTATGTGACTCGACAACACGACATCACAAACACGACACAACAAAACATCATCATCGCACATCAAAATTGGTATAAATCCCACGTCACCATATTCATCCACATCAAGATAAACATATCATCTCATCACATATCATCAAGTATTCATTATAAATAAACCGTTGCAAACATCATGTTTAATCACCCCACATCATTATCAAATAATTCACTAAATTTCAAACACGGAAAAAATAGTCAAACATCAATAATCGTTGCAAAAGTCATTCATAATAATCGAAATCAATCATAATCATTAACCTCGCAATCGGATTGTCCATACGCGACTTAAACTGACTAAAACGCAACCCGGTTCAACTTAACTGTAAATTGACTTATTTCGGATCGCTCCGTTAAAAACCCGTAATATCGAAAAACTAACCTCACCACGACTTTCTACACATCAAAATTAGCTAACACTTCAATTTTCGTTAAATTCGGAACAACTTGCTCCGTCGCCGAAATTGCCGAAATCGAGAAATCGGAACATAATCGGATTCCAAATTAAATCGACTAACTTATGTCATATTTATATTTAATTAATATAAATATTTAATATATTAAATTAATAAAATAAAAACAAAACATAAATTAATTAATTAATTTTTCTAAACTTACTTTTCCATTATGCCTACTGCCAGTTAACGTTATTGCCATTCCTTTTCATTTTAGTTTCAAAACTATACTGCATAATTTTCTTTTTGTTTCAAAACTATACTGCATAATTTTCTTTTTGTTTCAAAACTTCATCTTAATTACACATGTTTTAGTTTATAAGCTTAGAAATCAATTTCTATAGTGCTATCACATGCTGCTAGTTCATTTTTGTTTCAAAGCTTCAATTCAATTACACATGCTTATGTTCTAATCTCCATTTAGTAAATATACTGCATATTTAGTAAATGGTAAATATAAATATCCTGCTATTTCTTTTTTTATAAACTAAACTTAATTAATATAATCTCTATTTTCTTTTTAATTCCAATTTAACTAACCTAATACTAATTCAACAACAACAACACCTAATTAACTCTTCTAATTTCTATCACAAATCCTCAAAAAAACTCAAAAAAACCTAACTTCAATTTTTTCCCCAAATCTAAAATATATCAAATCAAACCCTAACTATAAGCATTGGAAAATCAAACCCCTTACCTTAAATGCTTGAATTGATTCTTGATGTTCCAACCCTAACTTTGGCTTTGTTCTTGCTCTTCTCTTCTCCAAGACTCTCTTCTCTCAAACTCTCTCTATCTCTGTGTTTTTAATGTTATGACATAAAACAAGTAGTGTTGTGTTTGGTTTAGGTACAAGACTTAAGCTAGCAAAATACCAAAAAGCCCTTGGTCTTAAAATATCACTACTAAATAACACTAAATAATACTAAATAATATTATTACCCCAAATAATTAAAATAACTCCGAATAATTAAATATCGGTCTGAATAATATTTTACCGAACCGAACGGAATAAATACTGGACCGAATAAAAAATAATTACCGGTCCCTCAAAAATAAATACCGGACCGAATAAAATAATTATCGGTCCCTCAAAAATAAATACCGGACCGAATAAAATAATTACCGGTCCCTCAAAATAAATATCAGACCGAATAAAATAATTACCGGTCCCTCAAAATAAATATTAGACCGAATAAAATAATTATCGGTCCGAATAAAACATCGTCGAATATATTAACAGATATAATGGTTAGTTTAAATATTCTCGTCGCAAAAATAAACGTCAAACGGTAACTCGAAAATATTAATATAATATAATATTAAATAAAACGGGGCGTTACACCTAAGGTAACCCTACTTTAAGAATTATCCCCAGCAGAGTCTCCAGTTTTGTGATACGGTGGGAGAACTGACTTGAGGTGTTTGCGTTTGTGTTCGCAAATGTTGCGGTTTAGCAAGAGTCGCCACCGACTTTTCTTTTATCCAAAAAGGAAAGGTGAAAAAGCACAGGAAAAACCTTTAGAGATGTTTTTGAGTTCGGGGGGTAGATTGTGAAAAGGGAAGGTATTAGCACCATTTTCATCCATGGTTTTCCATGGCTCTTAGTTACTTTCTAGATCACTTGCTTTTGTTTGAATGTGTGCTTGTGGTGTGGTTTTTGAAAGTATTTTGAAGATTTGACTTTGTAATGATTCTAGTTTCTATAAGAATGCGTACAAAGTTTTGTTTTGAAAATAGTTCAAAGAGGTGTAGAGTGTTTTTGGAAGTGATTTTGAAAAGGGTTTTCTTTGTAATGGCTCTTGTTTCTATAAGAACGCGTACAAAGTGTTATCTTTTGAAAATGTTTCAAAGTGAGAGTGTTGGTGTATAAATGTTTTTGTTGTGAGCAAGCGAGTAACTAAGAGCAAATCTACCTACTCATAAAGGTCTTAGATGTGCTTTTCCTCCTCCTTTAGATGTTGCTATCTCACCATTGATTTGGTAAGAAGCCCCATCGTTGGATGTGAAGGGACAGGCGTTGGGTCATCGTATGACCATGATAGCAATGTTGTGAGATGACTTAGCATTTTTCTTTAGGGACTAAGATCATTTCGAAAGGCAACTTTGATAGCGTCATTGAGGGGCTATGATCTTATATTTTTGTTTGTGCTAAGACATCCCCACATGTATAACATGGCCATTTTTAGGCAACAAGTGGAGTTAACCTTAAGGGTGCATGTGTGAATAGTGTGTTCGATTGCGTGCAGTTGTCATTGATTTTTTGGTGGCCTACTTGTTGGTTTTATCTTGCCATACACGCCTAATTACTATACAGTATAGGGAAAACGATAAATTGCGAGAAATGAAATTCTACGCTATTACAATATTTAGGAGATGGGGGTACATATGTACGAATGGGGATTGCAAGTAAACATAAGTCCTAAGTTACTATTACAACCATATTGAAATGTACAATATAAGAAAGAAATAGACTTGTTTAGAAAATGTTTTTTGTCTTAAATTAATAAATTAAAAGGAAAATATTTTTATGTTTTTATGTTAATATTAAAAATGATGAAAAGGAAAATAAATGCAAGGGAGAAATAGCGTGTTATTGTAAGAAGAACAACTAGGATCATAAGTTATGAGGCCAAGAGCGTTGTGACTCAGCATGAAACGTCCGTGGGATCAGAAGTTCTGGACTGGTAAACTCTGAGGTCCCGCTAGAAACATTAGATGACAAACACAGAGGTTCTGGGTGGTATGCAGCCAGTGAACCAAAAGTCAGAAGTTTTGTATTACATTAAAATAGTGAGAAAATGTCAACACTTCAGTGCATTGTCAGCATGTGAAAGTCATAAACTCTGAGTGTTTGAAAACAGCTGATGGAAACATCAGAGGTTCAGTGTATTTGACATGTGAGGAGAACTCAGAAGTTCTGTGCTGTGTTAGGACAATGAGTGAATCATCAGAAGTTCAATGTGTGTTAACAGTGAGAAAAATCATAGAAGTTCTGTGTGTTAAAACTATGAATAAACATCAGAAGTTCAGTGTTGTGAAAATGGTGAGTGAGAAACAGAAGTTATGTGTTACGTCTCAACTCTTAATCAACACATCAGCAATTTATTCAGTTCAGCAAATCAGAATAATCACAGCACGACAAATCATAGAAACTCCAATCCTAAGTCTGAGCCTAGCATTATTCTAGAAGTTTTGATCCCTAGTTTTTTCTATTCATATAATGATATGTACAACATTAATACTATGATATTTACATATTAATGATGTTCAGAATGAAAAACAAGTGAATTCAGAAAGACTTACCTGGAGCGTGCTTGGAGTTTTGAGTGACTGCCTTTGGATGTTCTGAGTCAGCAAAGGTGACAGAACAGTGGTTGTGTTTTTTTATTCAAAGGGAGGGACAAAGGTTTGTTTTTGTGTATGAGAAATCTGGATTTTTATGAAGGTTTCACAACCACTTTTCTCTCATGTTCGTTCTCTCTTTCCAAAAGCCAACTCCCTTTAACGTCTGATGGAGCCAAGTATTTATAGATGATTTTGCTGTGATTTGGGGGGGGGGGGGGGAACAAATGGGATTTGAACATGTTTTGGCATCCTGTTCTTTTGCTTTTTCATCACAGCTTTCGTATGCTACTTTGGTGTAATCATGGGATGCAGGCGTAGGCTGAGCCAGCTGTTGGTCATAGGTCTGCAGCAAGTTGTATAAGCAAGGTTTTGGGATTTGGTCAAGTTCTGACCAATGCTTTGAAAATAGCCTTCATGTGCTGAAGTGCTGCCTTGTCTTTGAAGCAAGGATGGTGGCTGTCAGCAGGAATTAAGGAAAAGCAAAATGCAAAGCATGGGCTTAGTAGAAAAGTTGTTGTCCCAAGACAGTAGAGGTACACATGGTGAAGATCCTTTGGATAAAGACTCAGAAGGTGGTTGTGAGCATTAAATGAGCATTAAATGATGATGAGACTTATCATAACCAGAAATCCTGCAGCGTGAAACTCTACACCAAGGCTTTGTTCTGGACCAGAAGTTCTGCTTCAGTGTAGCATCCATCCTCTGATCTTTGTATCTTCTGGCTCCAGCATGTTCTGAAGGAGAACATTGTTTCCATATGTTCTGACTAAAGCGTCGTGTTCTGAACCATGTCTGCAACTTCTGACTGAAGCTTTTTTTGTGGAAACTTGCCCAGAAGTTCTGACCAAACTCTACCTTGAGAGTGTCCAGAATTTGCTGAGTGTTAAGGTGATAACCTGGTCAGAAGTTCTGAATTTGTCATAGTTTCTTAAACACTTAGAAAAATTCTAAGTATTTAGAATTTTGACCTCTTGGATTTTGATGAAACAAAACTTCATATTTCAACGTGTCTTGATGAAATATGATTCTTGAAGCTTGATTTTGATCCAAAAGTCAAAGTTTGACTTTTCAGTGTGCAAATGACCACTTTGCCCTTATGAGTGATTTTCTTGGAAAATTTGTAGTTCAAGGCTTGGAAACTTGATAGAAGCAAACCTAGGGTCCAAGGTGATCCCTTGAGAAATGAGAGGGAAAATTTTGGGGTACAACACAACCCTTCAAAAGTCCTAATTGAAGCATGGGTTAGTTCGAAAGCATACTGTTACAAAAGGTATCCTGACTCCTGTAAGGCTTTATTCTAAATTTTGAAGTTGATTTCATATTCTTACTCTTTACTTGCTAAAACGCATTTTCAAAACTTCAAGACAAGCATAAACTTTGCATTATTTGAATATCGCTGTTTGCATATGGTAATTTTTTGACAACGGAGAAATTCACACAACGAATATCCGATGAACGAAAGCTCTCTCAGTGAACAAAATCACCTCGAGTGGGAAGACACTTCAAACGAAAAATCTCATATCAACAAGGGGGCATGACATGTCACTATCCAGAACACCTGGGGAATTCAAGTCAAAATTCCAAAAGAAATGCTGAATAACCAGGGGTAGGTCACCATCTCCATCACTTGGGGAATTGAATGGGTTACGTACAGTCTAACATCTTTTGGCAGTGCCACAAACACTCGCTACTAGGGGAAGTGACAAATCTCCCCAAAATCCCTCTCATAGGATGACCCCCAGCCAGAGTTTCAATCTCTGAAAACCTTTTCCCCATCTAAGTCAACCTCAAGAATCCTCGAAGATTTCTGCCAGTGAAGTCTCCGCCTCTCCAACAGACTCAACAACAAGGTTTATTTCCCCAACCAAATGGAAGGATTCCCCAGTTTGAGTTTACCTCTCCGACTATTACAAATTAAAGGACCACAACTCCTCTTCCCCAGTAGACCACTCTACAATCTCTAACAAGTTATTGTGAAGCCTGGACCCGACCAGATATCAGTTCAACTTCGTCCATCAAGAGATGACTCCCTAGTAGAGTAACAGACAACCGAGACTCCTGAACTCTTTTCCCCAAATAGGAATCAAAAATCTCTATAGATTTTTCGACATTCCCTAGCAGAATTCTCCTCAAACAACAAAACATGAATCCCCGGTGGAAACATTCTAAGCAAAATTTGAAGATGCACCTACTCTTCGACAACAGTCCGGGATTTAATGATTCCCCAACATTTGTCAAGGATTTATTTTCCTAGACAAAGATACACTTCAATAACATTTCATATTTCATACATCCTAGTTACATACATGACAAGTGCATACGACACAATCTCATTTATTTTGAAAACATTATTGCATCATGCATTTCATACATCATGACATTGCATACAATTAACATTTTACCTTTTTCAGGAAAAGGTTAATCAATAGATGGTTATCATCAATAATTTTCAAAAGGTCAGAGATTAATACCTGTAACAAGTCAGGGCAATTATCTACACGACTAGCTGAGGCAACCCTACCCAGGTTCCTTCTCAGATTCCAGATGAAGTTTAACACGGAATCATCATGAAGCAACCCTACCCAGGTTCCTTCTCATTTCCAGATGCAGTTTTACACGGACTCATCATGAAGCAACCCTACCCAGGTTCCTTCTCATTTCCAGATGCAATTTTACACAGACTCATCATGAAGAAACCCTACCCAGGTTCCTTCTCAAAAAATTCCAGATGAAGTTTAACACAGACTCATCATGAAGTAATCCTACCCAGGTTCCTTCTCAGAAAATTTCAGATGAATTTTAACACGGACTCATCATCAAGAAACCCTACACAGGTTATTTCTCATTTCCAAATGCAGTTTTACACGGACTCATCATGAAGCAACCATACCCAGGTTCCTTCTTATTTCCAGATGCAATTTTACACAGACTCATCATGAAGCAACCCTACCCAGGTTCCTTCTCAGAAAATTCCAGATGAAGTTTAACACGGACTCATCATGAAGTAATCCTACCCAGGTTCCTTCTCAGAAAATTTCATATGAAGTTTAACACAGACTCGTCATCAAGCAACTATACACAAGTTCCTTCTCTTTCTAAGATGAAGTTTTACACTGACTCATCATAAAGCAATCCTACCCAGGTTCTTTCCCATGCATTTCCAGATGAAGTCTTACATGGACTCATCATGAAGCAACCCTACACAGATTCCTTCTCTTTCCCAGATGCAGTTTTACACGGACTCATCATGAAGCAGCCCTACACAGGCCCATCATAAATTGAAGAATATCCAAGACCTCTACTGGTTCAGCTTAAATCTCTCAACGGTTTATCCTTATTCCTTCTGGTAGACATTTTCTATGGTTCAGATGAATCACTCCTAGATTTATTTTGATTCTTCTCTAGACCCCTGCTGGTTTAGTTTAAATCTCTCAACGGTTTATCCTAATTCTTTCCTAGTAGACACTTTCTCTGGTTCATATAAATCACTCAAAGATCTATTCTGATTCTCTCCAGTTAAAGAATACCCAAGACCTCTTTTGGTTCAATTTAAACCTCTCAACAGTTTATCCTGATACTTTCCAAATAAACATTTTCTATGGTTAAGATAAATCGCTCCAAGATTTATTCCGATCCTTTCCAATTAAATCAACACGTAAGACTCCTGCTAGTTTCAGTTTAAATCGACTCAAGGTTTACTCTGATTCTTTTCCAAGTTGAAGTCAAATTCAGACTTAGTCTAATTTCTATCAACAATCACCTTTGCACGGAATCTATAAGCCCATCTCCGACAACTCTCCATCATTTCTCCAAATGGAATCTTTAAGCCTATTCCTTACACCTCAACCACAATATCATCAAGTGAAAATTTCTGGGCACTCTAGTGTTTAATTATCTTCTACCCTCAAGTCAAGAATGGCAGATTCGCCAATCTAACTCTTCAGGTTTAAGAAGATTGAACATGGGCAGCTGTTGTACCCCAAAATTTGCCCTCTCATTTCTCAAAGGATCATCCTGGACCCTCAGGTTTGCTTCCATCCAATTCCAAGCCTTGAATTAAAATTTTCCAAGAAAGTCATTCACAAGGGCAAATTGGTCATTTGCATACTAAAAAGTCAAAACTTTGACTTTTGGATCAAAGTCAAGTTTCAAGAATCATATTTCATCAAGACAGGTTGAAATATGAAGTTTGTTTCATCAAGAAATTCAAAATTCAAAATTACTTTGGAAAAGTCAAAATTCTAAATACTTAGAATTTTTCTAAGTGTTTAAGAAATATGACAAGCTCAGAACTTCTGGCCAGATTATCACCATGATGCAAGCTGATTCTGGAAGAACTTATAACTCAAGAGTTTTAGATCTCAATGAGACCTAAAACACTGCAGAATAAAACTTCTTCTAGAAATGCTGAGATTTCAAGTTATACATCCTAAAAGTCACGCCCCTAAAACTTAAACACTTAGTAAATTCTGAGCATTTTCAAATCAGAATTTGTTTACAACTTCTGGGCCAGTTTTCACATAGGTTCAGTCATAAGTTGCAAGAGTAATTCAAAGAGGGCTTACAATGCATGTCATAAGCTTTCTAGAAAGTCTGAGAACTCGCTCAGAACATGCTGGAGCAAAGAGATTCAAGGATCAGAGGTTGGATGTTTGTTCTAATTTGCGTTGATGCTGAACTTATGACCCAAAATTAAGCTATGATGCAGAATATAATATTGCAGGATTTCTGGTTTGATAAATCTCATTATCATTTAATGCTCACAACCACTTTTGAGTTTTTATCCAAAGGATTTCCCCACGTGTGGCATAGAAGTACATTGTTGTCCTTGAAAAAGCAAACTTTTGTACAAGAGTATGATGGGCCCATGCTTTGCTTTTGCTTATGAGGGTACTTTTCCTTAATTCATGCTTACAATTCCAGCTTAGGCACGGCTAAAAGCTTCTAACCATCTGTTGTACCCCAAAATTTTCCCTCTCATTTATCAAGACTTCTCTCACAAGATTGCTTTGACTCAAGACTGGATTAGGGTTTGGTCAGCTCAAGACATCTCATCTTACACTAATGACCCAAAATTAGGGTTTGAGTCTACACAAGGATTTTTGGACTGTCAATGCTTCATATGACTTTCAAACATCATTATGGACCCCTAAGATCACTCATGACAAGTTTCAAGCCTTGAACCACATTTTTTATCAGTCAATTGGACAATTGACCTAAAAATCAACTATATTGGGGAAAAAGTCAACCATGGCCAATTTACAGTCAAACATCATAATTTTTGATCCACATCAACATTTTAGACTCATATGTACCATTTTATCAAGTTTGGATTACAACTCCTCAAAAAATTTGATCAAATCATCAAAAGGGCAAAATGGTCAAAATTAGGGTTTTGACTGAGGAAGGGCAATTTCTGATTTTTAAACTAGAAAATGACCAATTGAGTTAAGGCATGATTTCAAGGATTAAATTGCATCATCTTGACCTTATTACATGGCTCAAAACATCTCAAATTCATTAGATTGACAGATGAAGTTTGCAGTCAACTGATCAAAAGTCAACTGTACACTAAAAAGTCAAACTTTGACTTTTTGGTCAAAATCAAGTGCCAAAAGTCATAATTCACCAAAACATGTCAAAATGTGAAACTTGTTCACCAATAAATTCAAATTTGAAAATTAGGGTTTGAATTTGAAAATTTTCCTAACTTAGAAATTTTCTAAGTATGGAAAATTTTCTTATTTTTTCTCAACTTTAGGCCACTTTTTCACCATGATGCATAATGATTCAAGGAAAGTTCACAACATGAAAGTTGTATAAATCCATGAAATCTACAACTTTTCTTCACACACTTTTCCCTAAAGATGCTTGGATCTCAAGATATAAATTTGTGAATACATGGTCATGAACTAAATAACTTAGTGAAATTTTGCCCTAATTTAGGCAGGTTTTGGACCCAACTTCATGGCCAATTTTCACATAGTTCCAATAGGTATCTCAAAATGCATTTCAAATATGAATTATAGAGCATATTGAAAGCTTTTCAAAATTTCCAAGAACTCCTCAAGATCATTTTTTAGTAGGGAGAATCGAAGAGATGAAGTTGGCAATTTCTCACTTTTTGTCCAAGCCATTTAATGAAGAACAAAGATGCAATCAGTACATATGCTGCGTAATCCATGCTTTACAGGTCCTAAACTTGTTCCATACTCCTAAATTAAATGCTTACTCAGTTGACAAATCTTCTATCCATGCCTTAGAACCTTTATCCAACTTGCAATTCCATTTATGGCAAAAAGGGACCATTGCCATTTTGAAAAAGGTCAACTTTTGCAAACTTTACAATCTTGAGCATTTGACCTGTCCCCTTGGTACATAAAAGTCTCACAGGTCTCAAGTAAAATGTACAAGCTGATACCAACCCTAAGGGAGCAAGTACAAGCATGGCAAGCATGGTCACTTCACTTTACTTCAAATGCAAGGAAAGTTGCTAAAAGGCTAAGGAGGGCACAACTGATAGAGGGTTGACACAAAACCATTTCAATACTAATATACAAACATTATGCAACACAAGACACGTTTAGCAAAGACCTGAAACACTCCTAACCATCAAAACACCAAAAATCTGTCCAAAGCTGCAGATTTTGCACAAGCACATCCATCTTCCATTTAGCTCGTGCGTTTTGGGTTTGGATCATTCAAACATATTACATACTTGATACCTAGTCAATCCAGGCCTTCATCCCTGTTCTATAATCAATCCTCCACCATCCTCCATTGTTGACTTCAGAGCTTGAAGTTTGACTTGGCCAAGGAGTTCCAGCTACTTTCAGAGCAAGGCAAGGGTTGGGATACATCCAGGGAAGTTCAAGGAAGCTCAAGCAAGCATCAGGCCTCCCTCAAACTCACCCCAGTTCCATTCATGATTCCAACTGAAGGAGGTAAAATTTCAAACTCTATCTCCTTGTACAGGCAACCTTAGGCCACAATTTGTGAATAAAAAATGTAGTCCTCATCATAACGAAACTGTACATACCATTATCTTGCATTGCTTTTACTTGTGCTGAGAGAATTTGGAACTTGAAATTTATGGAAATATTAGGTCAAGATTAGGACTGTTAAAATTCTCTTTGTTCTTTGATTAATAGTTCACATAATTTATATGGTTGGAATTGTGTGCTCAAGTACTACAACTTTCATGTTATGAATTTTCATTTTTATGGAAGTATGAGAGAGTTACAGGATGTCTGGCCAAAACTTGAGGAAGAAGATGAAACAGGGCAAGGACTTGGTTCAAATTATGTTATTTTTGTTTCACTTAAGATAATGGAAGTATAGCCACCCCAGTGGCAAAGTAGCGCGCTGGTGAGACCCATGTCCTGGGTTCGAACCTGGGCGCGCTACTTTTGTATTTTTCACTCTTTTTCTTTTCCATTTCTACATTTTTGCAGGTTGGACTTGTCTTTTGGGCCAGAGTTTTTTTTGCTAATATCATCACCACCAATCTGCTACATTACCCCCCCCCCCCCCCCCCCCCTTGCCAACTTCTATATTTTTATTTTTATTTGTTTTATTTTCATTTTTAATATTTTAAATGTTTTCCTTAATGCATAAAAATCCTAAAAAAATATAAATTAATAATATTGCACTTTATTTTACTTTTATTTTATTTCTCACATAAAAAATATATTTTATTTTAATAGAGTATCATTTATTTTCTTAATAAACTTGTAAATATAATTAAACATATTTAGTTTAATTTATTTTTCATTTCATACTTATAAATACTTATTTTTGCATATATATAATTTTATACTTTTTTTATATACAATATTATTTATTATTTATATACAAGAAGATACATAAAATAATACATATAAACTTTATTTTCTTTTAAATAATAATTAGGGTTAAATCCCTTTTAAAAATCAATTCCTTTTCTTTATATTTTTAGGTTTAGATTAAATTTTTCTTTTACATAAAAGCAAGACACAAAAATCTTTTTTTTACATGTACATTGCATTGCATTTTCTTTTTAATATTGTATTGTATTTACTCTAATTCGTACAAGTTCGATTTGGTTGTAATAATTTATTTAGGTTTATATTCTTGCAAATCCCCATTCAAATTTGCATTCCCCCCTCCCATAAATTATTGTAATAGCTTAGAAATATTTACATTATGCAATTTATCGCTTTATATGTCATGATTAGTAATTAGGCTTTGTATGATAAGAACAAAATAAAACAAAATAGAACACCCTAAATACAAGACAAAATCAAAGCATGAAAATGATACACTTTCACACAAGCACCCTTAAGGTTTCCCCACTTGGTTGCCTAAAACAAAAATGGCCATGTTACGCATGTGAAGTATCTTGGAAAAACAAAACAAATATAAGATCATAGTCCCTCGATGACGCTATTCAAAAGTTGCCTTACAAAATGATCTTGGTCTTTAAAAAATGCTAAGATACTTTGCAAACATTGCTAATCATGGTTATACGATGACCCACGCCCGTCCCGTTTACATCCAAAGATAGGGTTTCTTACCAAATCAATGGTAAGACAACAACGTCAAAGGAATAGAAAATACATAAGAAAGACATTTGAGTAGGTAGATAGCTTCTAGTCACTTGCTCCATTTCAAACAACAATCCTTGCTATTTTCAAAACAAATACACACACATTTCAAAAACATTTTCAAAAGACAAACATCTTTGTATACATTCTTATGAACTAGAATCATTGCAAAGATCGCCTAAACGAATGGCCTCCTTTTTCAAATACTTTCAAAACTAAACCAAACACAATTTCAAACAACAAAAGCAAGTGATCTAAGTAAGTAACTAAGAGCCCATGGAAAACCATGGATGAAACAGGTGCTAACACCTTCCCTTTTCATAATCTACCCCCCGAACTCAAGAAAAAATCTCAAAGGTCTTTCCTGTGATTTTTCACCTTTCCTTTTGGATAAAAGAGAAGTCGGTGGCGACTCTTGCTAACCGCAACATTTGCGACAAAATGCAAAACCTCAAGTCAGTTCTCCCACTGTATCACACCACCATACTTGTTTAACTTGATTCAAGAACAAGCCAAAGCACTAGCATGATGGTGGTACTTTTGACTTCTCCAAACTACAAAGTTCTTGCCTATAAATTGAACTTCATTTGCAACTGTGAAGGGGGCCGGTCAAAAAATTGAAAAGAAAAAGCTTTGAAACCTTGCTAGAATTCCAGGAATCTGAAACTGCAAACACAAATACAAGACTTGCTAGTTTTTGATTCTTGCATTCAAACTCCAACTTCCCTCAAGTGTTTCTTGACCAAATCATCCATACAGCTTCTGAATTTTCCAGCCATTCGTAACCCAAGTTAAAGGTTGTTCCAGTCTGCTGAGCACGTGAGGAAGCTGATCAGAACATTACAAACAGTTAGAACCAGACTCCGGTTCACAAGACTTTCTCCATCTGCAAGGTAAGCTTCTGCTGACTCTCATCATACCACTTAGGCATTGTTAAACTTGCATGTCCAAAATACAATGTAGACATCCTGATTCTGATGCTATACATATTCTGAGGTTTCATATATTTGTCTGCCTAAATAGGGAGAACATCAGTTTATAACTTATTAAGGAAACTAGGATTAACAGATACATGCTTGTTTCTGGTTCACAGTCTTGACTTTTTTATGTTTCTGAAACCATGATGGAAACCTGCCATAATTGCTATGAATGTGTTTTCTGTTCTGTTAAGAAATGACTAAGTTGCAGATGTTCTGGTTAACTTGAAGAAAGAGATGGAATTTATCATCAAAGTTTACTTTGTAATACATGTTTATGCTTTTGCTTCTAATGCCGGATGTACAGCCACCCCAGTGGTAGACAGTGTGTACGCATAAGACATTGGTGCTAGGGGGCCTGAGTTCTAGCCTCAAAAATATCTTTTTAGGTTTATTTAGTGACATTTTCACCCATTTATCTGTCAAATAATATTCCTAAATCAGAACTTCTAGACAATCTTACCCAACAACATTATCACTTCACTCTTTCAAATAACCCGAACTTCTGATCTGCCAGTGACATTAGAACTTCTAGATTCCCACCTTTACCAAAGTTCCTAGACTCCCTCAACAATCAGAAGTTTTAGATTTTCCTCTGTTCCCAGCAACCTCAGAACTTGGTGTACCCAGACCCAGAACTGCTGACCTTTTACTTTCCTACTAACATTTTCTCTCTTGCAGCGTATCAGAGTCAGAACTTCTGTTTCTTCTCATTTTAGCAATGTGCTGATTCTGACTCCTTTTTCTCTTATTTATCTTATTTTAGATTTTAATAACCAAAAACACAAAAAAAAAAACATTTTTATATTTACATACTTTATTTTATCTCTTTTTAAACCAAAAGATCAAAAATATTTTCTTAAGCCAATTTATTTCTTTTCTTAACAAAAACAAAACAAGTCCATTTCAAATCTTGTACATTATTTCAATATGGTTGTAATAGATAATTAGGACTTTAATTTCTTGCAATCCCCATTTGTAAATTTCTACACCTCATCCCCCTAATGATTGTAATAACATAGAATATTTACTTTCCGCAATTTATCGCTTTCATATAAATGCTAGTAATTAGGATTTGTATGGAAAGATAAAAATCAACAAATAGATAACCCTAATCAAGACAAAATGCATTTAGGATAATCCCACTTTGTTGCCTTTCGGAAAATAGTCATGTCCCTCGAATATGGGTGTTTTAGCAAAGACCCTCGATAAAAGGTCGTAGTCCCTCGATGACCCTCAATGTTGCCTTCGGTAAACGATCTAGTCCCTAAACGACATTGCTAAAACTTCCCATAGGTTGCCTTCCATGACTATGCAAACGTCCCACGCCCGTCCCTTCACATCTAACGATGGGTCTTCTTATCAATCAATAGTAAGATAGAAACATCTAAAGGAGGAAGAAAAGAACATTTAAGACCTTTTAAGTAGGTAGATTCGCTCCTAGTTGCTTGCTTGCTCACAACAAAAACATTTTATACACCAACACCTCTTTGAAACATTTTCAAAAGACAACACTTTGTACGCGTTCTTATAGAAACGAGAGCCATTACAAAGGCACATTTTCAAAATCACTTTCAAAAACACACTCCACAAACACCTCTTTGAACTATTTTCAAAACAACCCTTTGTACATGTTCTTATAGAAACAAGAACCATTACAAAGTCACATTTTCAAAATACTTTCAAAACCCATACCACAAGCACATTCAAACAAAAGTAAGTGATCTAGCAAGTAACTAAGAGCCCGTATATAACTACGGATGAAAAGGGTGCTAATACCTTCCCTTTTCATAATCTACCCCCCGAACTCAATAAAACATCTCTAAAGGTCTTTCTTGTTCTTTTCAGCCTTTCCTTTTGGATAAAAGAAAAGTCGATGGCGACTCTTGCTATCCGGAACATTTGAGATCAAAAGCAAAACAACCAAGCCAGTTCTCCCACTGTATCACATTCAGCATCAACCTTCATGTGGTTTTTGACTTTGTCAGCAAACTTCAAGCGTCCTTCTTTGATAAGATTTTGAATAAGATCCTTGAAAATAAAGCATTGTGAAGTTTTATGGCCCAGAAAGTTATGATATTTGCAAAAACCTCTTTTCTTCTGTTGTTCTAATGGAGGAGTTTTTGCATTAGGAGGCACTATCATTTGACCATGTTTTACAAGCAAATCGAAAATCTCATCACATTTAGTAATTTCAAATGTATAAGCTTTCTTGGGGAATTTGTCATTCTTTTCTACTTCGACAGGATTTCTGCCGTTTGATGGTGTAAGTATTTTACAAGAGTATGGGGGAGCTTGTTAAAATTCAACCAAATCTACTTCAAATTCCTCAAGATCATATATGTCATCGAGGATTCTGTTTCCTCTTCTTAGATTTCTACATAAGCTACCCTCTCTTTCTTATAATTCTTACTTGCCCTGGGATTTTTTGCTTTCAAACGTTCGATTTGTCGAACTCTGTCTGCTAATTGGGTCATGTCTCTTAGATATTGAGTATCTAGTTTCTTTCGAATGGAGTAATCTAATCCACCAGCAGCCATTTCGACCAATTCATGTTCAGGCACTATTGTGAAACATCTAGATTTCAACAAATGAAACCTATTTAAATAGTCATCTATAGGTTCAGTAAACATTCTTTTAATTCTAGCTAATTCCTTCAGACTTATTTTAGTTTTCCCCATGTAGAATTATTCATGGAACAATCTTTCTAAATGAGGCCATGTATCTATAGAATTTGGTGGCAATGTAGTGAACCATGTAAAAGCATTTTTTTAATGAACTATGAAAATATTTTATCCTTAAGTTTTCATTATTTGACAAGTCCCCTGCTTCTATCAGATACCTGGCCACATGTTCGACAATTGATTCGTTAGTATCTCCTAAGAATTTTGTGAATTTTGGGACTTTACAACCCCTTGGTAATTCTTCCTGCAAAATAAAATCTGTTAATGGAGATGTGTAATTTGGCCGTCAAAACCTTGTATTCAGGCCATTTTGGGCCATGATTCTTTCGATCATGGTGGTTAAATTATTTTCAACCAGTATGTTATCCTGCCTAACTCTATGGATCACTTCTTCTGCATTTTGATCCCTGTTAACCATTACTATTATTCTAGGTTGCTCCTCAGGGATCTCATTTCGAATTTCTCGTCGTTCTACCCTTGCCCCCATATCCCTTTCGCCAGCCTCTTGTCTGGGTGGTTGAACCTGATTGATAGTGGGTTCTTCCTTTTGAATTGCCACCTGATTCTGCCTATGTTGAACAGGTGCTTGTGGGGCTCCAAAAAAGTCTGCTTTGTGCGCCATCTGCATTGACATTTGCTGATAGGATTGGGTATTTTCTTGGTTTATCCTATTAATATTCTGGATCAAAGGAGAGAAAATGGTACTCATTTTACGTGCATGCACTCCTATGATGTCATGGTTACTAGCATCCATTTGTTGCTAAACACTGCCTGAGTTTCAGTTGTGAGTATAGGAAATTGGTTTGACAATCCTTGGTTCTACGTATTTCGACCCACGTGGTTCATGCGAGAACCATATTTTTGCACTGGCAAAAAGGTTGTCATGGTATGTTATGTATGTGTGGTTATATTATTGTGTAATCCTGACATAAGGGAAGTTGGCATCCCGTATTGGGGTTGCTTCCTCCAAGTCCTAAAATTTTCAAATCCTGGTGGTCTAGGGGTTGCAAGTTGAGTCTGGTTTCCCACATATGTCAACACATGTCCAATTTGAGTGTTTGAATGGATCTCTATCGTATTTGCAGAGATAGGCATGGTTGTCGAATTTTTCATGGGTATGGCCCCTGTGGACCCAGGTATCGAACTATTTATAGCCATGGATCCTATGGATGTGGACATGGGTTATGATCCAGGAATCACAGTTGACGCATTCGTCGAACTTGCAATGCTTGTGCTTGATCCTTGTGGAGGATTTCGCTCTCCATCATTGGCAGTATTAACCATCTTTCTGGTTTGTTTTCTAATGGGTATTGGTTATATGTTGTTGGTATCTTACCACTCCTAAGGTTCATATACCGGGCAAGAATAAGTTTGTAACAGAAACTTCTATAAAGACCCAAATCGAAAGAATATAAACAATGTGACTAAAACACTTCGACACTGTCCCACAGGGTATGCCAATTTGTTTACTAATGATTTCTGACAAACAACCGCTACTCTTCCAAATCTTATGCTTTGGTAACTTACAAGATCGACTAGATTGATCCTAGGACATAGTCTTAGTGTTCTTACAGTCTAATTCGAAAGAAAACATTATACGAAAAATAACAAGGTGTTTCTATGGTTACAATGATCTCAAGATGTTTAAAGTTTGACTATGAATCTTAAATACGACTTTAAAGGGAATAATCTGGGAAATTGTGAAAATATAAAGACAATGCTTAATAAGAAAAGTTTAATAAAATTGTTACAAGACTAGACTGGAAACGAAAAAGGAATAAAAGTGATTAAAGACTTTGTACTGAGAAATAAATTCTGAATAAAACTGGTGGTGTTCTTACACATACATTATCAACAAACTCGTTTCTCTCACTCCGGTACTTTGAGTATAATATGATTTTGTATACAATTAGAACACACCTTTTTCTAACAACCAAGACTTCTATTTATACTGATTTGACCCTAACGGTCCTTCTACGAAAACACGCCACGTTCGAAGATTGCATGTCTTTCGAACTATTAGACTTCCACGTGTCTATTTGGATAAGATCGAAGCTTTTGAATTCAAAATCTTCTTCTTTTTAAATCCCCAATTCAAACAACATGACGGTCAAAATATCTTTCTTTGTAATGCTTCAAATAACTTATATTTCCACAGTTCGAAGACGAACCCTTCGATAATGGTTCAATATAGTAAAACTCTTTACTAGATCTTCATCAATCAAAGATTCCATAAAAACCTTATTATACTTTCCATCGAACAACTCTTTCTTCGATGAAAAAGCCTTAAAACTTGTATAATCGAAATTCCCAGCTAACAAGGACTCAAAGTTCTGGACAAATGGTATACGACATCAGACCGTGTTAAGAAGATCAATAGAAGTCTTCCAAATAAGTGAAGACCTATGGTAATAACTTTGAAGCTTTCTAAAGACCTAAACAAAATCATCCTTTAAGAGTTGATCATCACTCCAAGAAGTCACGAAATAGAATTGGAGGAAGATGAACCTCAGAAAAAAGTCAAGTCTATTGCTCCAAGGTCTAAATCAGAAAAGGAGATCAAGACAGGAAGACTAAAATCTCTCAAATCTAAAGAAAAAGAAGATTCGGATGATGAAGACTCTGATGATGATAATGATGATGAATTATCATTACTTTCCAGAAGAGTGAAACAACTCTGGAAAAGATAAAACAATTCTAGAAGATTTAGAAGAGATCACTCGTACTCATATTCAAGGGGAAACAAAGAATTTACATGTTTTGAATGTAATGAACTAGGATATTACAAAAAGGATTGTCCAAAGCTAAAGAAAGAAGGCTTCAAAAATAAAGGTTCCAAGAATAACAACTTCAAAGGTAAAAAGAAATGTCTCATGGCAACATGGGATGATTCAAAAGCACCGGGATCAGATTCTGATGAAGAACATGCCAACGTTGAATTCACAAATATCATCTCAGAAGAAAGCTAATCAGATACATAGTACAACTCTTAAGAGGAATTTTCTAAATTCTCTCAAGCTGTATTAGAATTATGTTTATCAGAAACTCTGAACAAGCATCAAAAGCTTCAACGAAGATTCAAGAATCTTCTTAAGGCTCATGAATATGAAATTGAAGAATTGGATAAGTTAGAGAAAGAAAGTTTTGAAAAAAAAGGTGATCATTCTATTCTAAAATTGAAAATAAATCCTTGAGTAAAAGCTGCTCAGAATTTGAAAAAGATGTTTCTAAAGCTTCTATGTATTCTGAGACTATTGTTTATCAACATGATAAAGCTTTTCAAAAGTTCTTAAATGACAAAGAAGATAGAGGCATAATAGCTTTCATGATCCTTGGTGTTAATTGTAATAAAATGGTAGAAAGAAAGGATAGGATACTGCAAGAAGTAGCCAGATCTTTAGTTAACAAAACTAATATGGCTAAACACTTATGGGTAGAAGCTGTAAAAGCAGCTTGTTACATTCAAAATAAAATATCAATGAAACATATTTCTGAAAAGACTCCCTACGAGTTTTGCAGAAGAAGAAAAACCAATATCCCTTATTTTCATTATCTTGGATGTTCCTATTTTATTTCGGGTGCTAGAAGTAGTTTGAGCAAGTTTCATTCTAGAGCATAAAAGTGTAGTACATTGAGATACTCATAAATCTCTAAAGGCTACAGAGTACACAACACGGGAACACATATTATGGAAGAATCAATAAATGATAAAATCAATGATCAGCTTGACTCAGAAAAGTCAAAATTGTGTGAAAGTTTTGCAGGTTTAGAGATAACATTTGCAGGTTCTGAAGAAAAAGGCAATGATAGTAACGTGATTAGAAATAGTGATACATTAGAAGCATTTGACTTCCTATCAGTTCAAAAAAGGAAAAGATAAAGACAAATTCCTTCTGAAGATTGGATTCTAGAAGGAAAAGCTCAACAAATTGTAAAAACAAGACTCACATATGAAACATCTAAAGAAATGCATATGGGAATGATATCTTTATAAGAATCAACTTCATATGATGAATCACTTGAGGAAAATGGATGGATTATGGATATACAAGAAGAGAAAAACCAGTCCTCCAGAAATGATGTTTTAAGTCGAAAGCCCGAACTAAAGGAAACTCACATTGTTGTAACCAAATGGATCATCAGAAACAAGTTCGATGAGGAAGGCGACCTTTTCATAGACAAAATACACAAGGTTAGAATATACATATTTTCTGATGGAGTATGTCTAGATACTTCTATCGGTTAGAAGATATCTTGAAACATAAACTCAAATTAGAATTTTTTTAATTTGTATATAGTAAAATGTGTGTTATCTCAAACAAGTGTTTGTGACCCCTGTCAAATCACGCCATTTGATTAAACATATAAAGGAACTTGATTCCCTTGAAAATAGGTTGAAATCTTAATGCTTCTCTCCATCTTTTTTTTTATATATAAAAAATATCTTTTAAGAATCTTTTATCTTGACTACCTTTTCCTATGCTTAGTTTTTCGTTTTGTATTCCTCTCTGACAAGTGACTATCAGATTCATCAACTCCAGTCTTGGAACTTGATCTCCCTCATAAGTCTTCATTTTTGGTGTTTTCAGTTTGATATCTTATAGTTAGTCAATCATGTTTTCTGTCTTCCCATTTAAGATCAACCTGTGTTATTAAATCATGAATTCATTTCTCAACCCTCTTGAAAATGATAGTATTCTCTGTCTCTTCCTATTCATTATCTACATTAAAATTTTTTTTTGTTGATTATTAACTTAAGGAATTCATTTCACGTTTCAGTTACGTCTTCTTTTCTCTTTTTTATAATCCTGTTAAATCAAATTTATTCTTATTATTTTCAACATCTTTTCATCGTTCTTACCTCTTAGAAAATAGTTCATCTAAATTGACTATTCCAATCATTTCTCTGATAACCTTTCATGGAGAGGAAAATCTTCTTGAAGTTATTAATGAAGAACATATTCATCTTTCTCGCTCAATGAAGAGACTGCGTCAAGTTTCAACTCTACCATACATTATCACGAATGGTCCAACTACTTTTCCATACTAAGTGGACTCGTCTACCCATATCTTGTAAAAGGTTTATGGAAATATGCTAGATCTGAAGGATATTCCACTGAGTCTCGTATTTATGATGTTCCTTTTATTATCACTCCCCTTGCAATATCTACTGCTATTGGGTGTGAAAATATTGGATTCACTATTAATCAGGCTAAACTTCAGAATCCCTTGTCTGACGAACGTGTTGCTCTTCGTGATATTTCAATTATATATGAGCCTATAAACTCTGAAATCTTCTTCCTATCCCAAAATCTTGGTACAAGTTTATGCTAACAAATTTTTCGTCCTCAAAAAATCTTTAAATTTATTATCCTTCCAGATGATTAGGTTTTCCTCACACTTTTGATAAATTAAATTCAGATTAGTCTACCTCATTTTATTTTTAACTTTCTACAAAAATCCATTACATCCTCCAGAAATGAAGACTTTTGGAAAAGTACTGTATGAAATCTTCAATAAAGCTGGAATTGTTGATTTCGTTCGGCGTAATGAACCAAAAAGTGTCCTTTTGAAAAATTATTGTAATATTTTTGAAGGTTAGCATGAAGATTTTCAGGTATCGTAAAATGTATTTGTCTGAACGTCTGTTATCCTATTTTTCTGTTTGTTTAAGAAGTCTAGTTATTTGTCTTACTTGTCTTTCTTAATGTATCTTTTAGAAAAATCTCTTGTAATTCTGTCTTCTTTGTTTGTACTCTTCCAAATCATCAATGAAAATTTCTAATTTTGTGTGCTCAATCATTTTTATACAAATAACTGAATCCTTTTGATTATGACAAAAAGGGGGAGAAAACATGATAATTTTGATACATACTATAATACGGTGGGAGAACTGGCTTGGTTGTTTTGCATTTTATCGCAAATGTTACGAATATCAAGAGTCGCCACCGACTTTTCTTTTATATAATAAAGGAAAGGGTGAAAAGAACAGGAAAGACCTTTTGAGAATTTTCTTGAGTTCAGGGGCTAGGTTATGGAAAGGGAAGATGTTAGCACCCTTTTCATCCATAGTTATCTACGGGCTCTTAATTGCTAGCTCACTTTGAAATGATTTGTGTTTGTGTATGTTTGAAAATGTTTGAAGGTATTTTGAAAATGGTAATTTTGTAATGATTCTCGTATCGTTGAGAATGTATACAAAATGTTTATTTTAGAAATATTTTGAAAACGTCTTTGTGCGGCAAACTTTGTAATGATTCTCGTATCACTGAGAATGCATACAAAGTGTTTATTTTGAAAATATTTATTTGAAAAGAGAGTGTTTGAAAATATGTTTGTTTTTGAAAGTGTGAGGTGGGAAAATAGTTTTAGTTTGTGAGCTAGCAATTACGAGTAATCTACCTACTCAAAAAGTCTTTGTTCTTTTCCTCCTCCTTTAGATAATGCTTGCCTACCATTAATTAGTAGGAAGCCATATCATTGGATATGAGGGACGGGCGTGAGTCATCGTACAGTCATAGAAGGTAACTTGTAAGATGCTTTAGCAATTGTCGTAAGGGACTAAGATTATTTATCGAAGGCAACATCAAAGGGTCATCGAGGGACTATGATCTTTTAATAGAGGGTCTTTGCTAGAACATCTCACGTTTGAGGGACATGACTGTTTTTTATCCGAGGCAACAAGTGAGGTTACCCTAGAGGTATAAGTGGGTAAAGTGTGTTTGACTCAATTATTTTATCTTGAATTATAGTTTTTCTATGATTGATTTTAATCTTTCCATACAAACCATAATTACTAGCAGGAATAAGGAAAGCGGTAAATTCCAGAAATTAAATGTCCTACGCTATTACAACACTTCGGAATTAGGGGTACAAATTTGTGAATGGAGAGGAAAGCAATAAATTCTAATTATCTATTACATACCAAATAGTTACATCCTATACAATTGATCTAGGAATATAAATAAGAAAGAAGGAAAATGAGAAATTGGAATGTTTTTGTATTTTTTTATGAAAAAATGGTTGGAGTTGGTATGTTTGAAACAAATATATTCATCACAATCAAGATGAGAATCATGGAGCATATCTTTTGATTTTGTATTTGTTTCATGTTTTAATATGAATTTGGTTGATAAAAGTCTTAAAAAAGGCTTAAGCTATCATAAAAAATTTACTCAAGTGTCAAGATATCTCATGTGAATCAAGACTTATCATTGTAAAATCAAGCTTTGGAGAGAAGTTGAAAATTTAATAAAAAAGATAAGAAGGAAGTCTTTAAAAAACCTAAAAAGTACCTATTTTGATTTAATTGAAAAATAATGAAACAAAAATATTTTTTGTGATATTTTTTAATATTCATAAAATAGAGGAAGTAAACTAATAGTCTGCAAAAAATTAGCTTGAACAAATTAAATTTGAATGCAAAAAGAATTGATGGAAAATGATGAAAAATAAGTAAGAAAATGAGGTTTGAAAATAGAGAAAATAGCCAAAAGGGTACCATTGGGGCTCAAACCCAAGTCCCTATAATAAACACGCGCTTGTTTTACCATTGGGGTGACTGTTTCACCCGGTTATGAAACATGTTCTATTAAATATAAAATAAACTCTTTTCAAAAAAATTGGATTTTTCTCTTATTCTTCTTTCTTGCATTCATCGTTACTGTAACTATAACAAAATGTCAAAAAAACATAACTTTCTCATTTCTCATCCAAATTCGAAAATATAAAAATGAAACTTACTTAGAAATTCACAAGGAAACTAATGGTATAATTTTATGAAGCTATAACTCAAAGATTTTCACGAATTTTCTATTGGTACCAAATGAAAACCTAAATGTCCAAAAAATCTAGTTTCAAAATTCTCATCCCACAATCAATTAAAATTAAATTTAAGGATATGGTTAGCTTCATAGACATGATATCTACATTTTATCTTTTAAACGTAAGTGCAAATGATGCTTGTATCAAGATTTCAAAGTTTGAAAAACTTACCTCTTGATGCACAAATTCAATATCCTCTACACGACTTCTAGAAGTAATGTGATGCTTGCTTTAGCTTCCCTGGACCTTGGTGAGTATGTTGCAACTCTTACTTTTCCTTGAGAGTGTCTGGATTGGTATACTCAAGTCAAGTTGCAATGGTGGATTTTGGAAATGGTGTATGATGATAGAATGATTACAGAAGTTAAATAAGTGTTTGGATCACTTCTATATGATGTATATAAAGTGTTTGGATGATTTGTTTGGACAAAAGTTGCAAGAGTGATGAGTTTCAAAGAAATGGATTTTGAAAACTCAAGAAATGAGTTTTATGGCCAATTCGGGTTTTAGAGTGTATGAGAGGGATTAAGGGCTTGTCCATTCGTGCTATAGCTTGCAAAGATGACCTCTATTTATAGGGAAAAGTTTAAGGGAAGGAGCTGACCAGGTTTGCAAGTTTGAAGTTATGGTTTGTGTTGTACCCCAAAATTTTCCCTCCCATATTTCTCAATACGTTTCAAGTAAGGTCTTCAAATTGCCCAAGGAAGTCCAAGAGTTGACCAGACAAACTCTCTCATAAAGGCAGTATACCTCAAATTAGGGTTTCATTTTGCATCAAGATGTTTGAGTCCAAGGGATCCCAAATGCTCACTATTGTCCTAATATGTTCTCAAGATCATCCATGACAAGTTTCAAGCCTTGCAGAGGAAGTTTGGTCAGCCAATTGCTCAAAGGCCTGAAAATCGACTATGCTAGGGCAAAAGTCAACTGTGGCCCACATACAGTCAAACTTCAAGATTTTTGGTCCACATCCTCATTTTGAAGTATTATTCATGATTTGATCAAGGTTTGATCATGATTCATCAAGGATTGCTCACAATTCATCAAAACCTAAAAGTTGCTAAATTAGGGTTTTGTAGGAAAAGTCAACTCAACTTTGACCAATCATAACTTTCTCATACTTTATCAAGAATGACCCATACAAAGCTAATTTTGAATAGGATGCAATCCCCTACAATTCATCTTCAGCTCCCAAGTTCAAAATATGCACTCACAAGAAGTTATGAATTTGGACATTATAGGTCATTTTGAAAAGTCAACAAAAACACCTTTTTTGTCAAAGCTTCATACATGTACATGGAAGACTCAATTGAGATGAGATCAAAAAGGTTGCTTATAGGACATCTCAAGCTTTCTAAAAAGTCAAAGAACACCTTCATAGATTCAAAATTGAAGAAGTTATGCATTGGTGAAATTGACCTTTTTGCAAAATTGTCAAAAGTCAAAAGTGCCTCAAATTGCAATTTTTGTCAAATGGGCCCAACTTTTTGTGCTTGTCTTGAGTTTGTAACATGGTCCACGACCCATGATCCTTCCCACTTGCCTTTATTATATTTTTTCCATTTATTTTGATTTTTATTTCAATTAAATCAAATTAAATCAAAATAAAATCATGGAAATATCAAAATCATTTAAACTTTGAGATTTTGTGCATATTTCAGGTCCCTTATATAGCTACCAATGAAATCAAATCGTGCAAAGCCTATTTGTACACAAAAATATTGGTTTTTGGCTTATTTTGGAAAGATTTTCAAAAGAATCAAATCTTGATCAATGACCATAATTGAAAAAGATTTAGAGCAAGCTTGTAAACCTAATTCACTCATTGATATATATTGAACAAATGCAGACCAAAAGAACGAAGGTTAGAGGCGTGAGAAGCTGAGAAGAAACTTGCAAAAATCACCAAAAAGTGTTGAATCAAATTGCAGGTTAGAGGACGATTTACACCATTCCAAGCATTCCTTTCACTTGTTGGGCACTCAAGGAATCCATCCCAATCTCTAGCAAGCAATTTCGTGCATAAAAACTCACTATAAGTGTCTCACGACTTTGGCATTTTTCTTGAAATCCAATATCATGATTCTGGCACATGTAGCATGAATTACTTGTATATTCTTGTTCATTAAAACATTTGCAAACTATTGGTAATGATTAATTGCATTTTGCTAACCATACAGAAATCCACCATTGTTCGGTTTTCTTGGTTCATTTTAGGGTTTTCTTATACATGAACAATTAGCCCTAATGGAGGAGACCATTGTAATCAGCGGTTCAAACCCAGCTGATCCATGGTCTTGAATTTTATTTATATCGTTGGTATGCAATTTCTGAGATGCACGAGGTTATAGCTACAACAACATGCCTGTAGGTAAAGGTTTAGAGTTTTAAACGACGGATCCAGGAAGAAGACGATGGTGTGTCATGACTCTACTGGCCGGTTTAAATTTTGGCGCGTTTATGCTGGCCAGAAGCCTATAGTTCTGATCTATTTGTTTGTTTTTGTTGTATTGATAAACTAACACCCAACGCAGTTGGTCAGAAGAAGGAACTCAGAAGTTCATCATTATGGGTTCGATCTCAGGCGTGACCTTTTGGCATTTTTTCCCCTTTGTTTTCACCAGATCTAGCGCCTACATCTTCTGAGCGTTATCTTCTGGTTTCATCAACCAGGACCGGATCAAGCATCCTCTGGGCATTATCCTCTGGATCCATTAGTCCGAGCCAGATCCAGCGCACCACTTCTTCTGATGGCCATAATCTGCTGGATCCACCAGCCAGGAGCATGTCCAGTATCACCATCCTCTGGATCACCATCCTCTGGACCACCATCCTCTAGACCATCATCCTCTGATCAGAGCCGCTGATGGCAGGCCCTTGGGTTATTTCTTATTTTTCTTTAATTTACCTTTCTTAGTTATTCTTTTATTTTTTATTTTTTTATTATCAACACCAAAATCACCTTTTTTCCAACAAAAAACTCATAAAAATCAATTTCATCAAATTTAGGTTTTTTATATATTTTGTCAAAATTAATTTAATTAGTTTAATTTAATTTTAAGGTAAATTTAATCTTTTTTTGTAAATAACTTAAAATAAATTAGAAAATTAGGGTTTTGTTTAATTTAATTTTTATTTTCTTTTCTTAAAATAACCAAAATATAAAAATAGGTCAAATTAATTATTTTTCTTAATTTAAAATTAATTAGTAATTAGGTTTGTATTTATTTAATTAAAACCTTATTTTTCTCAAAATAATCAAAAACAACGAAAAATGATTTTTCTTTTAATTAGGTTTAGACGGGGTCAAAACCCTAATTCCTTTCTCGCTCTCGATTCATTGCGCGCGTTTATTCATTTATTTTTACAATATTAATGTAACTGCTCATGGGATGTAATAGTTTAATTAGGACTTTTCGTTTATATATCGTTTTTTATTGGTTTTTGGCTATGTAATTAATCCCCCTCCCCGAAGCCTTGTAATAGCTTAGCTTTATTTTCTGCATTTTAACTTTCACAAATATTAACTGTTAGATGTATGATAATAGGATTGCATGATAAGAATGTATGTTAATTTTAAAACAGTTAGCAAACCCTAAATATGAAAAGATAATAACTGAAATTGAATCACTCGCACATGCGCACTCCTAGGGTATACTCTCACTTCGGTTGCCTTCGGTAAACGGTCATTAAGTATAGGGTATTTTAGTGATCGCCCTCTTGTCTAAACAAAGATCAAAAGTCCCGTTCGAAAATGTTGCCTCGGAAAGGTTGCCTCGGAAATGTTGCCTCAAATATGATCTTAAGGCATTAGGGTTATTACTAAGACCTCCTAATATTGCTCTAGTGATCGTACGTCCCTTTCGAATTGACCCTTACAATTCCAACGACGGTGCTACCTATTACTCAATAGTAGGATATCGCTTTCTAAAGGAAACAAGAACAAAAACATTCTTTTTTCGAGTAGGTAGATGCTAGTAGGTACTTGCTCAAATCAAACTTTTTCACACCAAACACTTTTCAAACAAAGTTTGGAAAAACACTTCGTAACACTCTTGAAGACAGAAGCAAGGGTTAAAACGAAGTAAAACAAATTTTTTTCAAAACACACAAACATGGAAGCAATTTTCAAAATGATGAGCAAGTACCTAAGAGCCCGTGGAAAACCACGGATAGAAAGGGTGCTAATACCTTCCCTTTCTATAATCTACCACTTGTACTCAAAATATCGAAAAAGGAATTTTTCTGTGCTTTTTTCCTTTCCAGTTGGATAAAATAAAAGTCGGCAGCGACTCTTGCTTACCGCGACATTTTGCGAATACAAACGCAAAACACAAACCAGCATTTTCCAAAACATTCCGGTTCTGCCACCGTATCACAGAACTGGCAACTCTACTGGGGAAATAAAATAAGTGAGGTATACCTTAGGATTAGTTCATCCTAAATTGTTTCTCTTGTTTGATTTGATTGCTTTATTTTTTAGGGTTTTGTATTGGGAGTTACTATAGATCGAACCCGGATCTGGGGACATCTTTTAGGTAAGTAGCAATAAACTGTGAGGGAACTGTACGGAGTAGACCGATATGGTTGAAGCAGTAGCTACGTTGATGTGGCACATTGGTTGGTACCGGTATCCCTTATGGAGGAACGAGGAGAATACGGGGCTGCTATGTGTGTCGTTAAGCATCAACTGACCTTAGAACCTATAATTGACCAACTTGGCCATAGGAAGTAGTGAGATAGCCGGCCTCGGTGTAAATCTGAGAACTGGTTGATACTCGATACTACACTCATTGAGACCATACTCTCGAGATAGTTCCGGCTGCAAGAACAAATTGCGTGAGCTGAAACCATGACCGATGGAGGATGGTCAGTGATATTGAGAACCTCTAAAACCCGATTACTATTATTAGGACAGGTTGAAACCAACTGAACTTCAAGAGGGTAGTGCCTAAACCCCATGCAAGCCTAAACTTAAGGGATCTTGTGTGACTTGTTTGCCTTTACCATGTCTGTTATCTGCTATACCTGTTGTGTGTTTTACCATGACATCATGCATAATAACATAGCATGCATACTTCATTATACTAACCATTTCAAAGACCGAGGGGATTTATCTTTGTTCTATTTTGTAGATTATGGCTTCCATGCGCAGAAACACCATCCGAGTTAACTTTGTGCAAATACCTGCTCAACTCAAAGAATTAGCCTCAAAGGTTTTTGATACTTCTTCATTCATTAGGAGACATGGTCAACTTCGTAGCTTGGTTACCTCAAAGTTTGATGAGCAGATGATGAGTGTGCTTTTCCAGTTCTTCGATCCGGTGCACCATTGCTTCACTTTCCCGATTATCAGCTAGTTCCCACTATGGAAGAGTTTTATCACTTATTGGGCATATCCATCCTTGAGCAGATGCCTTTCATAGGTTTGGAAGAGACTCCTAGACCATAAGACATTACTTCAGCTCTATATTTGAAATGGGATGATGTTGTATCTAACTGGGAGACACGAAGCGGGGTTAAAGGTTTCTTAGCCAAGTTTCTGATGGATCAAGCTCAACTATTCTGGGATAACTTGGACTTTCAGGCTTTTGAAGACATATTGGCTCTCCTCATCTAAGGTTTGGTTCTTTTCCCTAATCTAGATGCCTTCATAGATGTGAATACGGTTAAGATCTTCTTGTCTCGCAATCCCGTGCCTACTCTTCTGGGTGATATTTTACATGCCCTCTACACTTGTACCGTGCGTAGAAGAGGGACCCTCATGTGTTGTATGCCGTTGTTGGCGAGGTGGTTTATTTCGCACCCCCCAAGTCCATGTTGAAGAATGAGGAAGGTTTAGGATGGTCTTATAGGATTATGTCCCTTGCCCATATAGACATTCTTTGGAGTTCTAAGGCTATGGAAAAGGTTGCTGTCATTGATCGACGTGGTGGATACCCTAATGTCCCGTTGCTTGGAATCAGAGGGAGAATAACCTATAGTCCTTGTTTGGCTTTACGACAGTTTGGTCGCGCTCGGAGAGACGGTCCTCATAAGCTACTTCTTACAGATATTGTCTTTGACTACAAGGGGACATTGATGAGCATCGCCACTGGTTTATACGAGCCTGGGGCATGGTGAACAGGTCTGACCCTCAAGAGCTAGGACCAAAGACTTCTCTCCCTATGCAGCCTTACCTCCAGTGGGTCCGAGCTCGAGCCCAGAAGCTTGGGATGCCTTATGAAGCTGTGTTGTCGGTGATTGTGGAACCTACCAATGAAGAGGGTGTTCCTTGTACATTCCTTTATCTCTACATGCCTACTGATCTTGGGGGCATTGAAGAGATCCTAGATTCAGCTGAAGGAGGAGAGGGATACCTACCGAGAAAAGTACCATGAGCAAGAGAGGAAGATCTTGAAGCTCACCGGGCAACTCGAGAATTAAAGGACGATCAATGACTACGTCAGCACGAAGGGGAAGCGACCATGGGATTTCTGATTCTTGCTTTTTCTAGTTTAGATTTGTTTTCAGTTTATTTCTTTTGTAACGCCTCAAAAGGCATTGTTAAACATTTTTACAAGTTTAATCTAATAAACTTTGTTTATTTCTTGGTTTGAAAATTTGAATCTCCCAAAGTCTTTGAAATCATTCCATACGCATTCCATTATCATGCATATCATTACAGGTACCGTTACAGGTTTCTCATCTCCTTCGCTGTTTATTTCAGCATGAAATGTCTTCTAAAACGCCTACCGATCAAGCCATCAAAGCTCTTCAGGTACAAAATGCCCAATTCCAAGAGATGTTATTGAACTTGGCTAAAGGGCAAGAGGATTTGAAGACTCTCATCCTGAAGGAGAAGAAGAAGAAGAAGAAGGTGGTTCTTCTGAATATGGGTCACATATTTGGGAATAGGTTGCGACAGGAAGCTGATCTGTCTCTTTCATCTAAAGGAGGAGAGAATCAAGAGGAAGAAAAGGGTCCTAGTCCTGTAGTCTCTGATAATGATACTGATTTTGATGATGAACAATACCCTCCTGCTGAGGATAGGTACAAACAACTTAAAGACCGTCTGAGTGCTATGGAGATTCAGAAGATCCCTGGTTTGGACTTCAGAGATCTGGGACTAGCATCTGGAGTGGTGATCCCTCACAAGTTCAAAGCTCCGATTTTTGCCAAGTACGATGGAGTATCCTGTCCAAAACTCCATCTCCGCTCGTACGTCAGAAAAATCCAACCTTACACTGCTGATAGAAATTTGTGGGTACATTTCTTTCAAGATAGTCTGTCAGGGACTTAGCTTGAATGGTTTTATCAATTGGAAGGAACTAATGTCCGAAACTGGGAGGACCTTGCTGCTGCTTTCTACAAGCAATACCAATATAATGCCGACCTTGCTCCCACTCGTACTCAGCTTCAGGGTATGCCTATGGGTGCAAGTGAAGGTTTTAAGGACTATGCTCAGAAGTGGAGAGATCTAGCTGGAAGAGTCCAACCCCCTTTGGCTGACAGGGAGTTGGTGGACATGTTTCTTGGGATGTTGTCTGGTCCATTTTTAATCATTTGATCGTCAGTTCATCATCTGGGTTTACTGAATTGATTTTGACTAGGGAGAGAGTAGAATCTGGTCTCCGAAGTGGTAAGATACATAAAGGTACTTCATCAAGTGCAGAAAAGAAGCCTTTCACCAGTAAGAAAGAAGCTAGTGCAGTTTACAACTCGAGGAGCCAAAACAGACCTGAACGCCGTCAAGCAGTAAATGCAGTAGTAATATCAAGACCCATTGTTGCCCCATAACGCAACAAGCAGCAAAGAATAGAGAGACCACAGAGACAGTACACTCGGCTTGATATGACTTTGTCTCAAATTCTACCACAATTGTTGAAGACCAACCTGGTAACTCTGAGGGAAGCCCCGAAGAATCCCAGCACCACATCTCCGCTGTATAATCCAAACGACCGCTGTGCCTATCACTCCGATAGCCCAGGTCATGATACAAATAATTATTGGGCCTTAAAGAATAAGGTGCAAGATTTTATTGAATCTAAAGAGATTGAGTTTGACGCTTCGGAGAAACCCAACATCATAACTGCACCCATGCCCAAACATGATCAAGGAGTGAATGCAATTGAGGATGATGAAGAAGAGTCAGATATCGACAGTTGGATTTACCCGACTACCAGCAGTGGATTGAACAACTGGACGGTGAATGACTTAGTGCCCGTTTTTTTACTACACAGTAATTGACTTTTGTTTTGAGATTTGTAACAGATAGTTTGAAACTTTATGGACCGATGCCTTGCCCGAGGCACCTTGGCTTTGTTTGTGAGGGCTTATTATTTGTCATTTTCATATATCATCAATAAAGCATTGGACGTTTTCTTGCATTACAAATTTTGCGCTCCTTGTTTTTCTTTTCTATCTCGCACTTTATAAAAACAGCTATTGTCTTACACACACTCACATATTATAATGCAGATCCACATCCACTCTGGATCCCATTAATAACAACTCTGCTACTGCCAGTTATGACTTCGAAAATCCGATCAACCAAGTCGAGGATGAAGGTGAGGATGATTGTGAGGTGCCTGGGGAACTTGCTAGACTGTTACTACAGGAAGAGAGGGCCATACAGCCTCATGAAGAGCCAGTGGAATCAGTGAATTTGGGTACCGAGGAAGACAGGAAATAGGTCAAGATAGGTGCAAATCTGGAGCCTAGTGTCAAACAGCGGTTGATACAAATACTGCGCGATTATGTTGAGATCTTCGCCTGGTCTTATGAAGATATGCCTGGTTTGGATACTGACATTATGGTACACCACCTGCCGATTAAAGAAG
Source organism: Vicia faba (assembly GCA_948472305.1). Lineage (NCBI taxonomy): Eukaryota > Viridiplantae > Streptophyta > Magnoliopsida > Fabales > Fabaceae > Vicia > Vicia faba. The sequence continues at coordinate 890,906,124 of OX451741.1, read as the reverse complement.
ATTGCCCTCCGGTAAAATAGAAGGTTCTCCGTATGCGCCCTGAGATGTCTGAGAAAATCAAAGCTGGTGTCATGAAACAGTTTGACGCCAGATTTCTAGCTGTTACTTCTTACCCACAGTGGGTTGCCAACGTTGTTCCGGTGCCGAAGAAGGATGGTAAGGTACGGATGTGTGTGGACTATAGGGATCTGAACAGGGCGAGCCCTAAGGATGATTTCCCACTATCTCACATTGATGTTCTGGTCGACAACACCGCACAACATAAGATCTTCTCCTTTATGGATGGTTTTTCTGGTTATAATAAGATTAAGATGGCTCCCGAGGATATGGAGAAGACAACTTTTGTTACACAGTGAGGCACCTTATGTTACAAGGTAATGCCTTTCGGATTGAAAAATGTTGGGGCAACGTATCAGCGCGCCATGGTCGCTTTGTTCCACGACATGATTCACCATGAGATTGAGGTTTACGTTGATGATATGATCGCAAGGTCCCATACTGAAGAAGAACATCTTGAACATCTCCAGAAACTGTTCGACAGGTTGAAGATGTATAAGCTAAGGTTGAACCCGAACAAGTGCACCTTCGGGGTGAGGTCTGGTAAGCTGCTGGGTTTCGTCGTTAGTGATAAAGGTATTCAAGTGGATCCTGCAAAAGTGAAGGCTATACATGAGATGCCAGCTCCCCGAACAGAAAAGGAAGTTAGAGGCTCTTTGGGATGTCTGAATTACATTGCCCAATTCATTTCACATCTGACTGCTACTTGTGAGCCGATCTTCAAGCTGCTGAAGAAAGATTAAGTGGTAAAATGGAATGATGAATGTCAGACCGCTTTCGAAAAGATCAAGGAATACCTCCAAGAGCCACCTATTCTGATGCCTCCAGTTGAAGGAAGACCTTTGATCTTATACTTGACGGTGCTGGATAATTCAATATGGGTGCGTGCTGGGGCAACATGACGAGTCTGGCCGAAAAGAGCATGCTATTTACTACCTTAGCAAAAAGTTTACCGACTGTGAGACCCGATACTCACTGCTCGAGAAAACTTGTTGCGCTTTGGCATGGGCTGCTCGCCGGCTGAGACAGTATATGCTGACTCACACTACCCTATTGATATCAAAGATGGACCTAATCAAGTATATCTTCGAAAAGCCTGCCTTGTCCAGAAGAATAGCAAGATGGCAGCTGATCTTAACTGAGTATGACATCCAATACACAACCTAGAAAGCAATCAAGGGGAGTGTGTTGGCAGATCATTTGGCGCATCAGGCCGTGGATGATTACTAATCCATGAATTTCGAGTTCCCGGATGAGAACATCATGTTGGTGAGTGATTGTGAAGAACCTGGACCGGATGAAGGACCCGAGGAGGGATCCCAATGGTCTATGTATTTTGATGGAGCTTCAAATGCGTTGGGTAATGGCATTGGCGCCGTGATCATATCTCCTGAGGGCTGTCATACTCCGTTCACCGCCCGATTATGTTTTAACTGCACCAACAATATGGCAGAGTATGAAGCATGCATCATGGGCCTTCGAGCAGCTATTGACCTAAGGATTAAGTTCTTGAGTGTATTCGGAGATTCCACTCTAGTGATCAGTCAGATCAAAGACGAGTGGGATACGAAGCACCCAAATCTTATTCCTTACAAGGAGTATGTATTGACGTTGCTTCCGCACTTCGAGGAGATAACCTTTGAACATTTCCCAAGAGAGGAGAATCAGCTAGCGGACGCGCTAGCCACCATGTCTTCTAGGTTCAAAGTCAGTTGGGATAATGAGGCTCCCCAGATTATCATCGAAAGGTTGGATGAACCCGCACATTGCTGTGATATTGAGGCTGAAGAGGTAGTAGATAAGCGCTGGTTCCACGAGGTGAAGAGGTATCTTGAGGCTCAAGAATACCCCGAGGGTGCATCTGTTAATGATAAGAAGTTTATGAGGAGATTCTCTGCGAAGTTCTTCATCAGTAATGATATCCTCTACAAGCGTAACCATGACTCAACCTTATTGCGATGTATGGACAAGAACGAGGCAAAAAGGATTATGGCAGAGTTACATGAAGGTACATTCGGAACTCATTCTAGTGGACATACCATGGCGAAGAAAATCCTACGGGCAGGATATTATTGGTCTACTATGGAAGCCAATTGTCATCAGCATTCTCGGACCTGTCATAAGTGCCAAGTCTATGCTGATAAGGTGCTTGTACCTCCAGTTCCGCTGAACATCTTGATAGCTCCTTGGCCTTTTGCAATGTGGGGCATCGACATGATCGGCGAGATCAGACCTACTGCGTCTAACGGGAATCGTTTCATTCTGGTAGCAATTGATTATTTCACAAAGTGGGTTGAGGCAGCTTCCTTTGCTACAGTAACCAAGAATTTCGTGGCACGGTTCACCCGACACAATCTGATCTGTCGATACGGTGTACCAGAGAGGATCATTATGGATAATGGTACAAATCTCAACAATACAATGATCACTGAGCTCTGCAAACAGTTCAAGATACAACATCACAACTCTTCTCCTTACCGGCCGAAGATGAATGGGGCTATTGAAGCGGCTAATAAGAATATCAAGAAGATTGTGCAGAAGATGACGTTGACATACAAAGATTGGCATGAGATGTTACCATTGGCTCTTCATGGGTACCGTACCTCAGCATGGACTTCGACAGGGGCAACACCCTACTCTTTGGTGTATGTAATGGAGGAAATCCTACCCATTGAGGTCCAGATACCCTCTCTCCGGGTTATGAAGGATGCAGGTTTGAGTGAGGATGATTGGATCCAGACCCGGCTTGATCAGCTGAATCTGATAGATGAAAAGAGACTTACTGCTATTTGTCATAGTCAGATGTATCAAAAGTGGATGATCAAGACATTTAACAAGAAAGTTAGACGACAAGAATATAAAGTCGAGGATCTGGTGATCAAACGCATCATACTGCCGCAAGGTGATCCCAGGGGAAAATGGACCCCCACTTACAAAGGGCCATTTGTGGTTAAGAACATTTTCTCAGAAGGAGCTATGATTCTAACCACCATGGATGGTGACAACCTTCCTCACCCTGTCAATGCAGACATAGTGAAAAAATACTACGCATAATCAAAGACCCGCTAGGTTGACTGGCCTAGGCAAAAATAAGGGCTTCCCGGCGAACCAAAAGGATTCGGGCAAAAGTAAGGGATGAAAATGAAAAAAACTGTACACCCGACAAGTTGAAAACCTGAAAAGGCGGCTTGGGCAAAAAATGGTATCCCAGTGGACTGAAAACCCGAAAGGGCGGTCCAGGAAAAAATTAGGGATCAAAGCGTGACACAATGTCTCGTTGGATCATCTTGCAACCAAACTTCGGTATCGACTATCAAGCTCGGACGACGCCAATCAATCTGATCTACCTTCAACCAAGTAGGCAAAGTGATGAGACGCTCAAAGATATAAAGGCAATAGCAGAGTTGGAACCCAATGGGATTGTTTACATAGCTGTTTTTCTTTCTCTTACACAAATCGTATAAATTCTATTCTTTCGGCGACATTCTCTTACTAGGACGTCAGCCTCTTGTACAAAACTCCTATTACAGGCCAACTTCAAAATCAATACAATTCATTTTACAATAAATTTCAAAATTGTTTTTCTTTTTCCGTTTTGTTTTGCAAGAACGTCCAATGATTCATTTTTTGATATATGCATTTGAAAATAATTGTTGCTCATAAATATTTACATGCGAAAACAAAAGACAATTACTCGTAATTCCAAGAATAGGGGCAAACAAGAAATGTCCAAACCTTACAGTTGCTCTATTCACCAGGTACGAGGATAGACCCAGCTGGAGAATATGACTAAAAGATACATACACTCCCCGCCGAGTAAGAAATACCCAAAAGCCGTGGTGTTAATTCTCCCCAAGCAGAGTTCATCTATCACCAACAATAGAAGACTATCCCCAGTGGAGTTTATTTCTTCCAACAAGCAGAAACTCAGTCCCCAACAGAGTTCATCATCACCAGCAACAGTAATTCATCCCCAGCCGAGGTTATTTCTCCAAATTAGCGGGTCTTCTGACAAAGTATCTCATCCCCACAGAGTCATTCTCTCGCCAGTTTATTCTCCAACAGAATTATTCTCCTACCAAGTTATTCTCAAATCATCTTCGGTCGTTATCCCCAGCGAGCGAAACTCTTTATATTCTCCAGCAGCAGTCCGAGATTTATTTTCCCCAGTTAGAGAATATCATAAAAACACTGCATATCCATACATCATGACATGCGCATACGCATCATACAACACAATCTCATTTATTTTGAGAACATCGTTGCTCAATACATGTCATGCATCATGGAATTACATACAACTAACTCTTTACATTTCAGGAAAAGATACAATCAAAATCTCACAAAGTTCAAGCTATGAAGCCCGGATCTGACCGGATAGTATCTTGATTTCCCCATCATATTGTGAAGCCTGGAGAATGACCGGATAACAATATCAAAATACCGCGAAGCCTGGAATCGACCAGATAGTGGCATCTTTTAAACAAGCTATGAAGCCCAGATTCGACCGTATAATAGTTTAATCCCAAGCAAGTTATTGTGAAGCCTGGAGAACGACCGAATAGCAATGCGAGTTACTGTGAAGCCTGGGTCACGACCAGATAGCAGTACAAGGACACCATGAAGCCTGGAATCGACCAGATAGTGGTATATCATAAACACAAGCCGTGAAGCCCGGAAATCGACCAGATAGCAGCTTAACAAGTTATTGTGATGCCTGGGTTACGACCAGATAGCAATACAAAGACACCATGAAGCCTGGACTCGACCAGATAATGGTAGAAGACATTGTGAAGCCTGGATTACGACCAGATAGCAGCCAAGAATACTACGAAGCCTGGAATCGACCAGATAATGGTATATCTTTAATGCAAGTTATGAAGCCCATATTTGACCGGATAATATCTTGATTTCTCTGAACGCCATGAAGCCTGGATTCGACCAGATAATGGTATATTACATCGTGAAGCCTGGATTACGACCAGATAGCGACAAAGCACTGAAGCCTTGGATTACGACCAGATAATAGTAAGGGACACTGCGAAGCTTGGATTTCGACCAAATAGCAGTCTACCCGGCCAATTACTATGAAGCCCGGAAATCGACCGGATATTAGTAGGCCTTAAAGTCAAATGGAAGCCCGGATACGACTGGATAACCACTTGATTTCTTATGAAGCCTGGAGAACGACCAGATAAGAAGTAAGGTATTGTGAAGCCTGGAATCGACCAGATAGCAGTACAGGACACCATGAAGCCTGGATTCGACCAGATAATGGTATGAAACATCGTGAAGCCTGGATTACGACCAGATAATGGTACAAGACACTACAAAGCTTGGATTTCGACCAAATAGCAGTTTACCTGGACAATTACTAAGAAGCCCAGAGTTGACCGAATATTAGTGTTCCCTAAATTCAAGTTAAAGCCTGGATGCGACCGGATAATAACTTAATTCCTTCTGAAGCCTGGAGTACCACCAGATAAGAATTGAGAAATTGCAAAGCCTGGATTACGACCGGATAACAAGTTTAATCTCATCTCCCTAGTAAGTCACTGTAAAGCCTGGAGCGCAACCAGATAGCAGTCGATCTTATCACTATGAAGCTTGGATCACGACCAAATAATAGTTCATTTTCACCTTTTCAAGAGACATTTCCCCAGTAGAATAACGTACGACCGAAGCTCCTAAAATTCAAAGACAAAGAACAACATTCCCCAGCGAAATCTTCCTCAACAACAGGTATGCAAGCTCTCGCTAAGGAATCTGTTGTACCCCAAAATTTGCCCTCCCATATTCTTCAAGATTTGCAAAGAGCATGCTTCAAAATCTCCTAAGAGTTGCACAGTCCAATTGCCTCCTAATAGTCAAAAATTAGGGTTTTGGTTCTGGCAAAGAAATTGAAGTTTCCAAGGGTCCAAACAAGTCCCATATGCCTATAAACATTGTCAAGCATCCTCATGCTAAGTTTCAAGACTTACAGCACAAAATTGCACAGTCAAAAACCCTAATTGCTCAACAGTCAACTACAGGGGCAAAATGGTCATTTGACAGTCAGAAGTCAAAATTTTTGGTCAACATCTCATTTTGAAGCCACAAACATCATTTGATCAATTCTTGATCATGATTCTCAAGGCATGGCTCAAAAAGTCTCAAGATGCAAAAGTTTTTATTTTTGGATAGTTGGAAAAGTCAACTGCAAATTGACCAAGGCATAACTTCCACATGGTTTATCAGAAAAATTCCATCCAAAGCTCATTTTGAAGAGAATGACATTTCCTACAACTCATCTTCACACTTCAAGTCCAAGAAATGCTCTCACAAAAAGTTATCAATCTCAACATTATAGGTAATTTTCAAAAGTCAACAAAAAGGCACTTTAAGTCAAAGAACATAACTTGAGATTGGTAAATCAAAATGACATGGGACCAAAGCAATTGGTTAGAGGACTTCAAGACCTTTCCAAAATGTCCAAGAACATGATCAAAGCTTAAACATTGAGCAAGATATGCCTTGTGGAAGTTGGGAAATTTTTGGGAATTTTGAAAAGTCAACTTTACTTCAAATGCCTCAAAATTGTTAATGGGCCTCAATTTCTTCCAAGAATCATAACCCAAAATCTATGCACGACCCATTGACCCAAAGGGGAGTTATTTTCTTATTTTTAATTAATTAATTGAGTTTATTATCCTATTAATTCATTTAATTAAAATTAAATATAAGAAAAATGCTAAAACATATTTTCCAAATCCTTTTGTGCAACATATTCTCTCACTAAGGCCTCAATATTTCGTGCATACTCAAAAAGGCAAGAATCTCCCATGATTGGCAATGTTTTGATGGAAAAAAGATTGAAAAAGATCATGGAAAATCACAAATTTGAAAAGCATTAAAACATGGATTTTGGACTGGTTTTGTTAACCTAATTCATTCCTCATACATATACAAACACAACCCTAATCAAAAGGACAAGCAAGCTGCGCCTCAAACCAAAGAACAACTTTGCATTTTTTTTTCAAAAAAACTTGAAACTGTTTTGATAGCTAGAGCATAATTCACGGCCTCAAAACTATTTCACAAGCTTGCCAAGACGACAAGGAATCTTTTCCAATCGAAATCAAGCTTCCATACATCCAGAACTGGTAGAACCACGTTGCCCTGTTCCCAAATATTTTCATATTCGTGTTTTGATTTGCATACCTTTTCCATATGTTTTAAGCACTGATTTATACTAACATGAGCATTCTAAAGCTGTTGGCATTCTTTGATTGAACTTTTAAGCCTTGTATACGAATCCACCATGGAAGCTGCCTAGGGTTTCAGAGGTTTGAAATTGGGGTTTCTTTCCTGTGAAAAAATTGGACCATAAGACCAGCACCATTGGAATCGTGACAACAAGACGGACTGAACCCACACCTCGCGCCCAATTTATCTTTGCCCAGTGCTTAATCGCTATTTTTCCTGGTCCTGTTTAGTGGGGGTTTAAAACCCCCGCTATTTGCTTTTATTTACAGGTACAAAACGAGGAAGAAGCCTGCGTGTCATGGCATGATTGGGACATTCAAATTTCCAGCGCGTTTTTTGTGTTGAATATCATTGGCCTTTATTTCTTGTTATAATATTTAATGTCCAGGATTATTACAAGCGCGTTGAATGGCATAGTGGTTGGGAATGTGACTGGCAAGCCTTGGGACCTGGGTTCGATTCCCAGGTCCCTTTGTATATTTCATATTTTTTCCTCTAATTTGTTCCAATGCAGCATGCTTTCCAGTGGTCCACCAAACTCACAAACGCTTGTGCCTGCCACATGTCTTCAGAGACCAATCCAATGGTCAGAACTTGCAGATCACCATATGCATTGGTCAACAACTCCTCACACAAACGCTGAAAGTCAACGTGGGCCTGGAATTCTTGGGCCAAACTGCTTTCTATGAACCTCTTCAATTTGGGTCAACACCCCCCTATGTTTGTATTTCTTGCTCTCATTCTTTTTCTCTTATTTTTTTAATTTTTTTAATTTAATTATTTTCTTTTAATTCATAAAATAAATTTTATAACACAAAAAAACCAGAAAATCATAAAACAAGAAAAATATGTTTTATTTATATTAATTTCTATTAGTCTTGTAAATAAATTATAAATAACCAAATTAGTTTAATTTTAGGTTTAATTTTAATGTTTGTTTTCTTTTTAAAATAAATAAAATACATAAAAATTAGGTTTAGCATTTTCATTTTTTTTTCTTTTCTCAATAAATAATTTTTGTCCTTATTATTATTAACCATTAATTATTTTGTAAATAAATTTGTCATTAAATAATTAGGTTAAATTAGGTCAAACTTAAACATTTTTTTTAATAAATTAAAAACAATTTAGAACTAGGGTGTTATTTAACTTTTAAATTTCAATTAATTCTCTTTAATTTCATAAATACAAAAAAAAAACATAAAAACAAGTTCTTTTCTTTATTTATCATTAATTACTTTCAATTCAAATTTAATTTCGTTAAAGGGTCCAACGCCCTCGCACTCGATTCTAACTTCTCTTCACATTTATTTTTATTTTTTGGATATAATGTATTTGCCCCAAGGCCTTGTAATAGATAATTAGGACATTTACTTTCCGCACTTTTATTCAAAATCGGGTTTTGTTAATTTGGCGATGTATGGACCCGCGCCTTGTAATAGCGTAGGACCTTTATTTTCCGCATTTTAATTTCCGCACCTTTTAATTTCTAACTATCACATGAAAGAATGTATGCCCAAATAAAATCAAGCGTAGCTCACCCAATGCATGACAAGACAAATAATAACTGAAAATGACACACAATTCACACACCACTCCTAGGGTACGCCTCACTGTTGCCTTGCCCCTCGAAACGTGGTCGTCGAGTAGAGGACGTTTTAGTAAGTCCTCATGTCCATGAACATGGCATGGGGTAGCTTCTAAGGTGTCCTACTATTGCTCTGGTGACCACACTGTCCCTAATCCTCGAATTGACCCGAACACCTCCAACGGTGGTGCTACCTACCTCTCAATGGTGGGATGGCACTACCGTAAGGACATTTACACAGACTAATTCCTTAGGGTAGGTAGATGACTCGTAGATACTTGCTCTAATTCAAAACAAATCAAAAACTTCTTTCCACACTGACACTTTGCAAAAAGCTTTCAAAAACAACTTTTCAAACACTCTTGAGGACTGATACAAGAGTCGATCTGAAACTTTCAAAGAAACTTTTTTTAAACCCACTCACCTTGAAAAGCAAACAAACATTTTGAAAACACAAATGAGCAAGTATCTAAGAGCCCATGGATAACCATGGATAGAAAGGGTGCTAACACCTTCCCTTTCTATAAATCTACCTCCCGAACAGAGAACTAATCTCAATAAGGAATTTTTCTGTGCTTTTGTCCTTTCCATATTGGAGAAAATAAAAGACAGTGGCGACTCTTGCTTCCGCGACATTTCGCAAACCAGCGTTAAACAGTCAGTTCCAGATCCACCGATCACAGAACTGGCGACTCTGCTGGGGATAATCTTAAAGTGAGGTGTACCTTAGGATAGTTCATAACTGTGTTTTCAATTATTGTGCTTTGTTTGCTTTATTATTGTGGGTTGCATCGGAGTTACATAGATCCTAAACCCAGATCTAGGGATACCCTGTTTAGGTAGCATAAGCTGTGAGGGACCTGTCCGGCGTAGATCGACATGGGTGAAGCAGTGGCTACGTTGGTGTGGCGCCTTGGTCTGTACCGATATCCCTTGTGTTGCAACGAGGAGAATATGGGTCTTCTGAGGAGTCATTAAGCACCAACAGACCTTAGAACCTTAAATGACACAACTTGGCCAATAGAACAGTAGCAGTATGCTACGCCCATTGAGGCTAAACTCTCGTGATGGTTCTGGCTGCAAGAAAAGATTGCGATGCTGGAGTTATGACCGATTGAGGGTAGTCAGTGATATTGGGATCCTCTAAGAACCCGGTTACTTTTGATAGGACAGGTATGAACCAACAAACTGAAAGAGGGTAATACCTAGACCTCATGCTGGCCTAAACTTTAAGGGCTTGTCTTGTGTGACTTGTGTGCCTTATCATGTTTGCCTTTGTAAATATTTGTGGTGTGCTTTATCATAACATCATAACATCATGAGCATTGCATGCATCCTGCATAAGGACTGACCATTTCAAAGACAAGAGGGTTTCACCTTTGCTCTGTTTTGTAGGACATCATGATGCCTATGCGAAGGAATACTATCCGGTTCAACTTTGTTCACCCACCTGAGTTACTTGAAGAATTGGTTAGCAGAATTCCAAACACCACTTCCTTCATCCAAAGGCATGGTTCTCTTCTCAGTTTAGTCACTGCAAAGCGGGATCAACAGTTGATGAGTGTCCTGACCCAGTTCTATGAGCCTCTGTACCAGTGCTTCACCTTTCAAGACTTCCAGCTGGTCCCTACCCTGGAAGAGTTCTCTGATTTGCTTGGCATCCCTATCTTGGATCAGACTCCCTACACTGGTTGGGAAAAGACCCTTAGGCTTGAGGAGGTTGCTGCAGCTCTTCCCTTGACCCATCAAGAAGTAATGGACAACTGGGTGACTAGAAGCGGAGTTAAGGGTTTCTTGGCCAAGTTTCTGATTGGTAAAGCTAACCATTTCTGGAATGACTTGGACTTTAGGGCATATGAAGACATCTTGGCTCTCTTAATCTCTGGGCTAGTCTTGTTTCCTAATCCTGACAACTTCGTCAATGTCACTGCCATAAGGATCTTCATGTCTCAGAATCCTGTGCCCACTCTCTTGGGTGACATCCTGCAACAACTTTATGCTCGTACTGCCCGAAGACAAGGAACTCTGTGGTGTTGTATCCCTTTGTTGGTTAGGTGGTTTATTTCGCACCTCCCTAAGTTCGTACTGAAGAACCAAGAAGGAAGAGGTTGGGCTCATAGGTTAATGTCTCTCACTGATAAAGACATCATTTGGACTTTCAGAGGTTTGGATGAGATAGCTGTTATTGATCATTGCGGAGAATACCCTAATGTCCCTTTGATTGGTACTCAAGGAGGAATCTCTTACAATCCATGTCTAGCGCTCTGTCAGTTTGGAAGGGCCAGAAGAGCAGGGCCTCATGAGATGTTGGTGCCTCACATCAGTTTTGAGTTTCAGGTGGATAGTGACGAGCTGCGTCGTAGGTTCATCAAGGCTTGGGACAGAGTTCATAAAGCTGACCCACAAGAGTTGGGGCCAAAGACTTCTCTACCTATGGAAGCCTACTACAAATGGGTTCGCATCCGTGCTCAGAAGTTAGGTATGCCATACGAAGCTGTCAGACCCATCATTCTTGAGTATCCTGACAAAGATGGGGTTCCCCCAACTGTTCTCCCTCCTCAGATACCTACTGATTATGAGACATTAAAGAGGTCTTGGTCGCAACTGCGAGAAGAACGAGATTCTTATCGGGAAAAGTTCAACGAGCAGGAATTAAAGATCCAGAAGCTGACAAAGCAGTTGGAGAATGAGCGAGCTCTGAATGACTACATCCGTACTGAGAAGAGGAGACCCTGGGATCAATGAGGAGCTCTGGATGTTCTTTTACAGTTTTATTTCCCTTTTCAGTATTTCCATTTTTTGTAACACCTAAGGGCAACCTGTTGAACAATTTAAATTTCAAAATTGAATCTAATGAAGTGTGTTCCTTTTTGTTTACAAAGTTGATTCCCGATTGTCTTTGAAAACATAAATCATACGCATTCCATTCATCATGTGCATAATATGTATTCTTCTTTTCAGGTTGCTTACTGTTCTTCGCTGTTTATTTCAGCATCATGAACCCTGAATCATCAACCGAGATGTCTATCAAGGCCCTTCAGGCGCAGAACGCACAATTTCAAGAGCTGATCATGGGTTTGGCTCAAGGCCAGGAAGAGCTGAAGGCTTTGCTCCTAAAGAAGGAGAAGAAGAAGAAGAGAACTGTTCTTTTCAACTCGGGCCGGAGGTTTGGTAATACTCTGCAGAATGAGGAAGCTGGTTCTTCTATAGGCAAGGACAGTCCCCAGGGGGGAAAGGCTCCAAGTCCAGTAGTCTCTGACAACGAGACTGATTTTAATGAGGAACAGTATCCTCCTGCTGAAGACCGGTACAAGCAGTTGGAAGACAGACTGAACGCCATGGAGATCCAACAAGTGCCTGGGCTGGATTTCGGAGACTTGGGCTTATCTACCGGTGTGATCATCCCTCACAAGTTTAAGGCACCATCTTTCACCAAGTACGACGGGGCGTCCTGCCCTAAGCTACACCTCAGATCTTATGTGCGGAAGATCCAGCCGTACACAGTGGATAAGAACTTGTGGATCCACTTCTTCCAGGAGAGTCTTTCAGGGACTCATCTCGAATGGTTCTATCAGCTGGATGGGACCAAGGTTCGTAACTGGGAGGAGTTGGCTACTGCTTTTTACAAGCAGTATCAATATAATGCCGACCTTGCTCCTACACGTACCCAACTCCAGGGTATGTCGCTAGGATCAGGCGAAGGTTTTAAAGAGTATGCACAGAAGTGGAGGGACCTGGCTGGCAGGGTGCAGCCTCTGTTAACTGACCGTGAGCTGGTAGATATGTTCTTGGGGACCCTCTCCGGGCCATTCTTCAATCATCTTATCGGTAATTCGTCTGCAGGGTTTACTGATCTCATTCTGACTGGGGAGAGGATAGAGGCTGGAATGAAGTCCGGAAAAATTCAGAAAGGTGTACCTTCAAGTTCTGAGAAGAAACCTTTTAAGAAGGAGGCCAGTGCTGTGTATGGGCCTATGAGGTAAGATAAACCAGAGCGCCGCCAATCTGTCAACGCGGTGGTGATTGCTAAACCTGCTGCAGCTCCTCGGCAAACTAATCAACAAAGGGCTGAAAGACCCAGAAGAGATTTTACCCGGCTGAGTATGACCTTGTCGCAAATCTTGCTGCAGTTGCTATCCACGAACTTGGTGACTGTCAGGGAGGCCCCAAAGGTTGTGAATACTGCCTCTCCCAAGTATAATCCAAATGGCCGCTGTGCTTATCACTCCGATAGCCCGGGACATTCTACTGATGACTGCTGGGCCCTGAGGAATAAGGTGCAGGACCTTATTGACGCGAAGGAGATACAATTTGAGGCGCCCGAGAGGCCAAATGTTGTGACTGCTCCTATGCCCCAGCATGGAGTAAATGCCATTGATGAAGACTTGTATGCCGTTTCTGTGAATGATGTAGCTACCCCTCTGATGACTGTTAAGAGGAACTTACTGCTGGCCGGTTTATTTCCGGGTTGCAGCAAGGGTTGCCTTTTGTGTGCTGTTACCCCTACTGGTTGTCCGTTGCTGAAGTTAGGCATCCAAAGCCTGATGGATAGCAAGGAGATTCTCTTCAAGAAGACCGCTGTTCCGTTTTTTCCTGTGGAAGAAGTATCTGTCATTACAATTTTCAATAATCCGATCAAGGCTCCCCCGAGGAAGCCAGTTAAAATCATGACTGTTGCACCCATTGTTATTACTGTTCCGGGCCCCCTCCCCTATGAATCCGATAAGGCTGTCCCATGGCACTATGGGGCAGATGTATATGTACATGGTATAAAGCAAGAGTTCAACACTGGCACCAGCATCAGCAATATCATTGGTCCAACCAAAGTTACCCGCAGTGGCAGGCTCTTCTCGCCTGACATTGCGCCACCAGTTATTCGGAGACCTCTCATTATAACACCTGCAAGTGCGCCCGTTTCCACTTCTGATCAAGTTGCTTCCCCTGCTGCCGAGTCATCTAATGCTCGGGGCAAAGGAATTGAAGATGAGCCTTCCCGGATGGAGGCACCAAAATCTGTGAGTGTTGAAGCCTCCCAACAAAAGATGGAGGAAATTATGAAGATAATCAAGAAAAGCGATTTTAATGTTGTTGAACAGCTGGGGCATACCCCTCCAAGATCTCTATGCTCTCCTTGCTGCTGTGCTCAGAGGCCCATGCTAAGGCCCTGATTTCATTTCTAAAGACGGCCCACGTGCCACAAGAGACCTCTGCAGACCAGTTTACTGATTGCGTAGCCAATTTGACAGCCGACAATGGTTTGGGTTTCTCGGATGCTGACCTTACTGCTAAGGGAAAGAACCACAATGATGCCCTGCATGTCTCTATTGAATGCAGGGGCACTACTCTGGCGCACGTGTTGGTGGACACCGGTTCTTCCCTGAATGTGCTACCCAAAAAGGCCTTAGACCGGTTGGATTGTGAGGGCCTGGAGTTGAAACCTAGCAACATCATTGTCAGAGCCTTTGACGGCTCTAAGAGGATGGTTCATGGAGAGGTAGACATTCCTATTCGTGTGGGTTCTCAAGTATTCGACTCAACTTTCTATGTGATGGATATCCGTCCGTCTTATTCCTGTTTACTGGGTCGACCTTGGATTCACAAAGCTGGGGCAGTAACCTCTACCCTACACCAGAAGCTCAAGTACCCTGTCAGAGGGAAGATCGTCACTGTGCAGGGGGAGGAAGAATATATGGTGAGCCATTTGAATTCCTTCCGGTATATTGAGATGGACGGGGAGTTTATTTAAACCCCCTTTCAGCATTTTGAAGAGGTACCTCCTATATTGGCAGCGGCAGAAACAATGGTTGAGGAGGACTTTCCTTTGAAGATGGCCTCCTTAAAGGACGCCCGAGCTATAATCGAGAAAGGTGAATGCGCTAACTGGGGCAGGCTCCCCGATTTTACACCTAAAACTGACAAGTTTGGACTGGGTTTTACTACAGAGGCTCAGAGGGCTGTGCACAAAGCTAGAACCGGAAGACCTCCTGTGCTCATCACCAATCCAGGAGTGAATGCTGTTGGGGATGAAGATGAAGTGGAAGAGTCAGAGTTTGATAGCTGGATTTACCCGACGACTGATGGTGGATTAAACAATTGGACCGCAAAAGATCATACTCCTATTACTTTTATTACGCAGTAATAAACTCCTTTGTTTTTGTTATTTGTAATAAACAATGAATTGAAACTCTATGGCCCGGTGTCTTACCCGGGGCACCGTGGCTTCATTTGTGAGGGCATATTAATTGTCATTTCATATATCATGAATAAAGACCTTGGACGTTTTCTCGCACTTCAAATCTTATGCTCCTTTTCTTTCTTTCTTTCTTTATATATTGCAAAACAGCTGTATTTACACACACTCACCTATACAGGTTTCAATCCACTCTGGATCTCACTGGTAACAACTCTGCTACTGCTGGTTATGACTTCGAAAATCCGATCAACTTAGCCGAAGACGAAGGTGAAGATGATTGCGAAGTGCCTGGCGAGCTTGCAAGACTGTTACT
The DNA here is from genome assembly GCA_948472305.1 of Vicia faba. Classification (NCBI taxonomy): domain Eukaryota; kingdom Viridiplantae; phylum Streptophyta; class Magnoliopsida; order Fabales; family Fabaceae; genus Vicia; species Vicia faba. The sequence continues at coordinate 890,890,728 of OX451741.1, read as the reverse complement.
CCAGGAAGAGAGGGCAATTCAACCACACGAAGAGCCGGTGGAAACAATAAATCTGGGTACTGATACAGATAGGAAGGAAGTCAAGATTGGTACCAACCTAGAGCTCAGCGTGAAGCAACGGTTGACTCGGATGTTACATGATTATGTGGAGATCTTTGCCTGGTCCTACGAAGACATGCCCGGGTTGGATACCGACATTGTGGTCCATCATTTGCCTACCAAGGAAGACTGCCCTCCAGTAAAGCAAAAGGTCCACCGTATGCGTCCAGAGATGTCTGAGAAGATCAAAGCTGAGGTTATGAAGCAATTCGATGCCGGTTTTCTTGCAGTGACTTCTTACCCTCAGTGGGTTGCTAATGTGGTGCCGGTACCAAAGAAAGATGGAAAGGTCAGAATGTGTGTTGATTACAGGGATCTGAACAGGGCCAGCCCCAAGGATGACTTTCCCCTACCTCACATTGATGTTCTGGTTGATAATACTGCTCAGCACAAGGTGTTCTCTTTCATGGATGGGTTTTCAGGGTATAATCAGATCAAGATGGCTCCTGAAGACATGGAGAAGACTACCTTTGTTACTCAGTGGGGCACCTTCTGCTACAAGGTCATGCCTTTTGGACTGAAAAACGCTGGGGCAACCTACCAACGTGCCATGGTTGCTTTATTTCATGACATGATCCATCATGAGATTGAGGTGTATGTCTACGACATGATTGCAAGGTCCCAAAATGAGGAAGAACACCTTGATCATCTGCAGAAATTGTTTGACCGTCTGAAGTTGTACAAGCTGAGGTTGAACCCGAACAAGTGCACCTTCGGGGTAAGATCTGGAAAGTTGCTAGGCTTCGTTGTAAGTGACAAGGGTATTCAAGTGGACCCTGCCAAGGTTAAAACCATTCAAGAGATGCCAGTTCCTAAGACAGAGAAAGAGGTCAGAGGCTTTTTAGGACGCCTGAACTACATTGCCCGATTCATCTCACACCTAACTGCTACCTGTGAGCCAATCTTCAAGCTGCTGAAGAAAGATCAGGTAGTACGTTGGAACGATGAATGTCAGGCCGCTTTTGACAGAATCAAAGAGTATCTCCAAGAACCACCCATCCTTATGCCACCGGTTGAAGGGAGACCTCTGATACTATACTTGACAGTACTTGACAACTCAATGGGGTGTGTGCTGGGGCAGCATGACGAGTCTGGCCGAAAAGAGCATGTCATTTATTACCTTAGCAAAAAGTTTACCGACTGTGAGACCCGATACTCACTGCTCGAGAAAACTTGCTGCGCTTTGGTATGGGCTGCTCGCCGGCTGAGACAGTATATGCTGACTCACACTACCTTGTTGATTTCAAAGATGGATCCAATAAAGTACATATTTGAAAAGCCTGCTCTGTCTGGGAGAATAGTAAGATGGAAAATGATCTTGACAGAATACGACATCCAGTACACAACTCAGAAAGCCATCAAAGGAAGTGTACTGGCAGACCACTTGGCACATCAGGCAGTAGACGACTATCAGTCAATGAACTTCGAGTTTCCAGACGAGAGTATCATGATAGTGACTGATTGTGAAGTACCTGGACCGGATGAAGGACCTGAGGAAGGATCCCGATGGTCTATGCACTTTGACGGGGCCTCCAACGCTTTGGGTAACAGTATTGGCACTGTGATCATATCCCCTCAAGGCACTCATACTCCACTTACTGCCCGGCTATGTTTCAACTGCACCAACAACATGGCGGAGTATGAGGCATGCATCATGGGTCTTCAAGCTGCGATCGACTTAAGGATCAAGTTTCTGAGTGTCTTCGGAGATTCCGCTCTCGTGATCAATCAGATCAAAGGAGAGTGGGATACGAAACATCTGAATCTTATTCCTTACAAAGAATGTGTGTTGACCTTGATCCCCCACTTCACAGAGATAACCTTTGAACATTTCCCAAGAGAGGAGAATCAGCTGGCGGACGCGTTAGCTACGATGTCTTCCATGTTCAAAGTCAAATGGGACAATGAGGCTCCCCGGGTCATTATCTGGAAACTGGACGAACCGGCACACTGTTGTGATCTGGAGGCTGAGGTAGTGACTAAGAAACCTTGGTACCATGAGGTGAAGAGGTATTTGGAAGCTCAAGAGTATCCGGAAGGTGCATCTGTCAATGATAAGAAGTTTCTGAGAAGATTCACAACCAAGTTCTTCCTCAGCAATGGCATCCTGTACAAGCGAAACCATGATTCGACCTTACTGCGTTGTGTGGATAAGATTGAAGCAGAAAGGATCATGGCAGAGCTGCATGAGGGTACCTTCGGAACACATTCCAGTGGACACACTATGGCGAAGAAGATCCTTCGGGCAGGGTATTTTTGGTCCACAATGGAAGCCGACTGTTACCAACATTCTCGGACGTGTCATAAATGCCAGATTTACGCAGACAAGGTGCACGTTCCTCCAGTTCCTCTGAATGTCTTGACAGCACCTTGGGCGTTTGCAATGTGAGGCATAGATATGATCGACGAGATTAAGCCTACGGCATCCAATGGGCATCTCTTCATCCTGGTAGCGATCGATTACTTTACAAAGTGGGTTGAAGCAGCTTCCTACGCCACAGTAACCAAGAACGTCGTGGCACGGTTCATTCGGCATAACTTGATCTGTCGATACGGCGTCCCTGAAAGGATCATTACAGACAACGGTACCAATCTTAATAACAAGATGATCACCGAGCTCTGCGAGCAGTTTAAGATACAGCACCACAACTCTTCTCCTTACCGGCCGAAGATGAATGGGGCTGTAGAAGCAACAAATAAGAACATTAAGAAAATTGTGCAGAAGATGACAGTGACTTATAAAGATTGGCACGAGATGTTATCGTTTTCTCTACATGGGTACCGTACCTCAGCAAGGACGTCAACCGGGGCAACTCCTTTCTCCTTGGTCTACGACATGGAGGAAGTCTTACCGATCGAAGTGCAGATACCTTCTCTCCGGATAATGAAGGATGTAGATCTGAGCGAAGATGATTGGATCCAGACACGACTTGACCAGCTAAACTTAATTGACGAAAAGAGACTCGCTGCTATTTGTCATGGTCAGACGTACCAAAAACGGATGATCAGGGCATTTAACAAAAAGGTCAGACCACAAGAATATCAAGTTGGGGATCTGGTAATCAAGCGCATCATCCTTCCTCAGAGTGATCCAAGGGGCAAATGGACCCCTACGTACGAAGGGCCATTTGTGGTTAAACATGTGTTCTCAGGAGGAGCCATGATCCTAACCACCATGGATGGTGACGACCTTCCTCACCCCGCCAATGCAGACATAGTAAAAAGATACTACGCATGAAAAAAGACCCGCTAGGTTGACATACCTAGGCAAAAATTAGGGCTTCCCGGCGAACCAAAAGGGTTCGGGCAAAATGAAGGGATGAAATGAAAAAAATCTGTACACCCGGCAAGTCGAAAACCTGAAAAGGCGGCTTGGGCAAAAATGGGTATCCCGGTGGACTGAAAACCCGAAAGGGCGGTCCAGGTAAAAGTTAGGGATAAAGCGTAATACTATGTCTCATTGGATCACTTCGCATCCAAAATCCGGTATCAACATCAAGTTCAGACGACATCAATCAATCAGCTTCATCTTCAGCTAGGTCATCAAGTGATGAGACACTCGAAGATATAAAGGCGATAGCAGAGTTGGAACCCAGTGGGACTATTCTTTTCACACAACTGTTTTATTTTCCTTTGTACAAATTGTATAAACTCTTTTATTCGGCGGCGTTCTCTTACTAGGACGCCAGCCTCTTGTACATAAACGCCTATTTACAGGCAAATTCAAAAATCAATACAAAAATCACTTTTCAGTTAAAATTGCCAATTGTTTTTCCTTTTCTGTTTTGTTTTGCGAAGAACGTCCAAGGTTTAATTTGTGATATATGCATTTGACAATAATTGCTAACTCATAAATATTTGCATACGAAACAAAGGATTAATTACAGGTAACATTAGAAACAGGGGCAATAATGAGTGGTCTAAGCGATCTAATTGTTCTGTCCACCAAGGTACCAAGGTAAGTTCAGCCGAAGAACATAACCAATATACCTTAATTCCCCAGAGAGTGAGTCAGCAAGTCAATGCGCCCTCCCCAAGCAAAGCTATACGATCAGCCTTAAGGAAGTTGGGTATCCTCCAACAGATCTCAACATTCCCCAGCACAATATACAAACATTCTTAACAAGCATCCCCGACAGTCTTGATCTAAGATTGTTCCCCGGAGGTATACCAGACATTCAGCAAAACCACTTCCCCAATATATCTCAAAAATTTCCCCAGGAGAGTCCAATCAAGATTTCCCCAAGAAAGTTTGAATCATCTCCCCAGCAGGAAGCTTATCCCCAGTAGATTCTGGAAGCTTCTCCCCCACAGAGCACGAACGCGTCCCCCGACTTTATTCAAAGGTTATTTCCCTACCAGGATATAACTGGGTTATCCTCAGCCAAAAGCCACGGAAAGATCGTCCTCGGCGAAGTCTTCATATCCCCAGCGGAGTCTATTAACACTTCCAACATAACAACGGTATCCCCAGCAGAATTATCATCAAGCATCCCAACAGAGTACTTCTCTTCCCACAGAGTATTGTTCCCCATCAAGATCGCTAGAGTAATTTTCTCCCCGCAGAGTAATCCATTCGCCAAGTTTATTCCCCAACGAAGTTATCTTCTCCTACCGGTATTCTTGCAATCATCACTCCCCAGTGGAAACAAAAGCTCTACATCATCCCAGGATGTGACTTCCCGACACCCGTCAAGGATTTACTTTCCTAGACAAAAACCTACATTCATGAACATCGCATTTCTATACATTAAAGCATGCATATATGCATCATGAACATACGATCTCATTTATGTTGAGAACATCATTGCTTGATCCATATCATGCATTGCATATGACTGACCTTTACCTTTCAGGAAAGATCCAGTCAAGTTCCCAGCTATGTCCAAGACCTTCTCTGGTTCAGTCAGATCGACCCTAAGATCTCCCTGATTCTTATCCAGTTGAAGATTTCAAGACCTTGTCCGGTTCAGTTAAATCGATTCCTAAAGATTTCTCTGATTCTTATCCAGTCAAAGGCCTTCTCTGGTTCAGTCAGATCGACCCTAAGATCTCCCTGATTCTTATTCCAGTTGAAGATTTCAAGACCTTGTCCGGTTCAGTTAAATCGATTCCTAAAGATTTCCCTGATTCTTATCCAGTCAAAGGCCTTCTCTGGTTCAGTCAGATCGACCCTAAGATCTCCCTGATTCTTATCCAGTTGAAGATTCCAAGACCTTGCCTGGTTCAGTTAAATCGACTCCTAAAGATTTTTCTGATTCTTATCCAGTCAAAGGCCTTCTCTGGTTCAGTCAAATCGACCCTAAGATTTTTCTGATTCTTATCCAGTTGAAGTTATTTCAAGACCTTGTCTGGTTCAGTTAAATCGACTCCTAAAGATTTTTCTGATGCCGATCCAGTCAAAGGCCTTCTCTGGTCCAGTTAAATCGATTCCTAAAGATTTTCCTGATGAAGACTCAGTAGAAGACATCCAAGATTCTCTCATCGTTACTGTTGAGGTAGTAATCGCCCCAGATTCTCTCATCGTTACTGTTGAGGTAGTAATCGCCCCAGATTCTCTCATTGTTACTGTTGAGGTAGTAATTGCCCCAGATTCTCTCATCGTTACTGTTGAGGTAGTAATCGCCCCAGGTTCTCTCATTGTTATTGTTGAGGTAGTAATCGCCCAAGGTTCCCTCATCGTCCCGTTGAGTTAGTAACCATCCCTGATTCATCACCTTTTGAAACTCCAGACTCGACTCTTGTATCTCGCCAGGGCACGTCTGAAGAGGTTTAAGGATTCAATTCCTGTAACCAGTCAGGGCACATTTACACAAAGAGTTTGAAGGCCAACTCCTGTAACAGGCCAGGTAATCATTTTCTTTTTCAGGTACGCAAGTTCTCGCTAAGGAATCTCTTACGCGATCGACACCCAGATGGCATCTATAAGCCCATCCACCTATTCATCACCCCTCAACATGGCATCTATAAGCCCATTCCCACCATCACACTGCCAACATGTGTGCGCAAATTTCTGGGCACTCTAGTGTTCAATCATCTTCCACCTTCGGATTACGAAAGGCACGTCAGCCAATCTACATCCTCAGGTCTAAGAAGATTGAACAGGGGCAACTGTTGTACCCCAAAATTTGCCCTCCCATATTCTTCAAGATTTGCAAAGAGCATGCTTCAAAATCTCCCAAGAGTTGCACAGTCCAATTGCCTCCTAATAGTCAAAAATTAGGGTTTTGGTTCTGGCAAAGAAATTGAAGTTTCCAAGGGTCCAAACAAGTCCCACATGCCTATAAACATTGTCAAGCATCCTCATGCTAAGTTTCAAGACTTACAACACAAAATTGCACAGTCAAAAACCCTAATTGCTCAACAGTCAACTGCAGGGGCAAAATGGTCATTTGACAGTCAAAAGTCAAATTTTTTGGTCAACATCTCATTTTGAAGACACAAACATCATTTGATCAATTCTTGATCATGATTCTCAAGGCATGGCTCAAAAAGTCTCAAGATGCAAAAGTTTCTATTTTTGGACAGTTGGAAAAGTCAACTGCAAATTGAGCAAGGCATAACTTCCACATGGTTTATCAGAAAAATTACATTTAAAGCTCATTTTGAAGAGAATGACATTTCCTACAACTCATCTTCACACTTCAAGTCCAAGAAATGATCTCACAAAACGTTATCAATCTCAACATTATAGGTCATTTTCAAAAGTCAACAAAAAGGCACTTTAAGTCAAAGACCATAACTTGAGATTGGTAAATCAAAATGACATGGGACCAAAGAAATTGGTTAGAGGACTTCAAGACATTTCCAAAATGTCCAAGAACATGATCAAAGCTTAAAAATTGAGCAAGATATGCCTTGTGGAAGTTGGGAAATTTTTGGGAATTTTGAAAAGTCAACTTTGCTTCAAATGCCTCAAAATTGTTAATGGGCCTCAATTTCTTCCAAGAATCATCACCCAAAAGCTATGCACGACCCATTGACCCAAAGGGGAGTTATTTTCTTATTTTTAATTAATTAATTGAGTTTATTATCCTATTAATTCATTTAATTAAAATTAAATATAAGAAAAATGCTAAAACATATTTTCCAAATCCTTTTGTGCAACATATTCTCTCATTAAGGCCTCAATATTTCGTGCATACTCAAAAAGGAAAGAATCTCCCTTGATTGGCAATGTTTTGATGGAAAAAAGATTGAAAAAGATCATGGAAAATCACAAATTTGAAAAGCATTAAAACATGGATTTTGGACTGGTTTTGTTAACCTAATTCATTCCTCATACATATACAAACACAACCCTAATCAAAAGGACAAGCAAGATGCGCCTCAAACCAAAGAACAACTTTGCATTTTTTTTCAAAAAAACTTGAAACTGTTTTGATAGCTAGAGCATAATTCAAGGCCTCAAAACTATTTCACAAGCTTGCCAAGACGACCAGGAATCTTTTCCAATCGAAATCAAGCCTCCATACATCCAGAACTGGTAGAACCACGTTGCCCTGTTCCCAAATATTTTCATATTCGTGTTTTGATTTGCATACCTTTTCCATATGTTTTAAGCACTGATTTATACTAACATGAGCATTCTAAAGCTGTTGGCATTCTTTGATTGAACTTTTAAGCCTTGTACACGAATCCACCATGGAAGTTGCCTAGGGTTTCAGAGGTTTGAAATTGGGGTTTCTTTCCTGTGAAAATATTGGACCATAAGACCAGCACCATTGGAATCGTGACAACAAGACGAACTGAACCCACACCTCGCGCCCAATTTATCTTTGCCCAGTGCTTAATCGCTATTTTTCCTGGTCCTGTTTAGTGGGGGTTTAAAACCCCCGCTATTTGCTTTTATTTGCAGGTACAAAACGAGGAAGAAGCCTGCGTGTCATGGCATGATTGGGACATTCAAATTTCCAGCGCGTTTTTTGTGTTGAATATCATTGGCCTTTATTTCTTGTTATAATATTTAATGTCCAGGATTATTACAAGCGCGTTGAATGGCATAGTGGTTGGGAATGTGACTGGCAAGCCTTGGGACCTGGGTTCGATTCCCAGGTCCCTTTGTATATTTCATATTTTTTTCCTCTAATTTGTTCTAATGCAGCATGCTTTCCAGTGGTCCACCAAACTCACCAACGCTTGTGCCTGCCACATGTCTTCAGAGACCAATCCAATGGTCAGAACTTGCAGATCACCATATGCATTGGTCAACAACTCCTCACACAAACGCTGAAAGTCAACGTGGGCCTGGAATTCTTGGGCCAAACTGCTTTCTATGAACCTCCTCAATTTGGGTAAACACCCCCCTATGTTTGTATTTCTTGCTCTCATTCTTTTTCTCTTTTTTTTATTTGTTTTAATTTAATTATTTTCTTTTAATTCATAAAATAAATTTTATAACACAAAAAAACCAGAAAATCATAAAACAAGAAAAATATGTTTTATTAATATTAATTTCTATTAGTCTTGTAAATAAATTCTAAATAACCAAATTAGTTTAATTTTAGGTTTAATTTTAATGTTTGTTTTTTTTTAAAATAAATAAAATACATAAAAATTAGGTTTAGCATTTTCATTTTTTTTTCTTTTCTCAATAAATAATTTTTGTCCTTATTATTATTAACCATTAATTATTTTGTAAATAAATTTGTCATTAAATAATTAAGTTAAATTAGGTCAAACTTAAACATTTTTTAATAAATTAAAAACAATTTAGAACTAGGGTGTTATTTAACTTTTAAATTTCAATTAATTCTCTTTAATTTCATAAATACAAAAAAAAAAAACATAAAAACAAGTTCTTTTCTTTATTTATCATTAATTACTTTCAATTCCAATTTAATTTCGTTAAAGGGTCCAACGCCCTCGCACTCGATTCTAACTTCTCTTCACATTTATTTTTATTTTGTGGATATAATGTATTTGCCCCAAGGCCTTGTAATAGATAATTAGGACATTTACTTTCCGCACTTTTATTCAAAATCGGGTTTTGTTAATTTGGCGATGTATGGACCCGCGCCTTGTAATATCGTAGGACCTTTATTTTCCGCATTTTAATTTCCGCACCTTTTAATTGCTAACTATCACATGAAAGAATGTATGCCCAAATAAAATCAAGCGTAGCTCACCCAATGCATGACAAGACAAATAATAACTGAAAATGACACACAATTCACACACCACTCCTAGGGTACGCCTCACTGTTGCCTTGCCCCTCGAAACGTGGTCGTCGAGTAGAGGACGTTTTAGTAAGTCCTCATGTCCATGAACATGGCATGGGGGTAGCCTTTAAGGTGTCCTACTATTGCTCTGGTGACCACACTGTCCCTAATCCTCGAATTAACCCGAACACCTCAAACGGTGGTACTACCTACCTCTCAATGGTGGGATGGCACTACCTTAAGGACATTTACACAGAATAATTCCTTAGGGTAGGTAGATGACTCGTAGATACTTGCTCTAATTCAAAACAAATCAAAAACTTCTTTTCACACCGACACTTTGCAAAAAGCTTTCAAAAACAACTTTTCAAACACTCTTGAGGACTGATACAAGAGTCGATCTGAAACTTTCAAAGAAACTTTTTTCAAACCCACTCACCTTGAAAAGCAAACAAACATTTTGAAAACACAAATGAGCAAGTATCTAAGAGCCCATGGATAACCATGGATAGAAAGGGTGCTAACACCTTCCCTTTCTATAAATCTACCTCCCGAACCGAGAACTAATCTCAATAAGGAATTTTTCTGTGCTTTTGTCCTTTCCATATTGGAGAAAATAAAAGACGGTGGCGACTCTTGCTTCCGCGACATTTCGCGAACCAGCGTTAAACAACCAGTTCCAGATCCACCGATCACAAAATCCCTTATGCGATCGACACTCCTTCGGATGGCATCTTTAAGCCCATCTTCCATCATCAATCTCCAAATGGCATCTATAAGCCCATTCCTGACATCACAGGACAAATACCACTTCATGCGAGTGCAAATTTCTTGGGCACTCTAGTGTTCAATCATCTTCCACCTTCGGATCATGAAAGGCAAGCAAGCCAATCGACATCCTCAGGTTTAAGAAGATTGAATAGGGGCAGCTATTGTACCCTAAAATTTTCCCTCCCATATTTCTCAATACATTTCAAGTAAGGTCTTCAAATTGCCCAAGGAAGTCCAAGAGTTGACCAGACAAACTCTCTCCTAAAGGCAGTCTACCTCAAATTAGGGTTTCATTTTGCATCAAGATGTTTGAGTCCAAGGGAACCCAAATGCTCACTATTGTCCTAATATGTTCTCAAGATCATCCATGACAAGTTTCAAGCCTTGTAGAGGAAGTTTGCTTAGTCAATTGCTCAAAGGCCTGAAAATCGATTGTGCTAGGGCAAAAGTCAACTGTGGCCCACATACAGTCAAACTTCAATATTTTTGGTCCACATCCTTATTTTGAAGTATTATTCATCATTTTATCAAGGGTTGATCATGATTCATCAAGGATTGCTCACAATCCATCAAAACCTAAAAGTTGTTAAATTAGGGTTTTGTAGGAAAAGTCAACTCAACTTTGACCAAGCATAACTTTCTCATACTTTTTAAAGAATAACCCATCCAAAGCTCGTTTTGAAGAGGATGCAATCCCCTACAATTCATCTTCAGCTCCCAAGTTCAAAATATGCACTCACAAGAAGTTATGAATTTGGACATTATAAGTCATTTTGAAAAGTCAACAAAAACACCTTTTTTGTCAAAGCTTCATGCATGAAAATGGAAGACTCAATTGAGATCAGACCAAAAAGGTTGGTTAGAGGACATCTCAAGCTTTCCAAAAAGTCCAAGAAAACCTTCATAGTGTCAAAATTGAAGAAGTTATGCATTGGTGAAGTTAACCTTTTTGCAAAATTGCCAAAAGTCAAAAGTGTCTCAAATTGCAATTTTTGTCAAATGGGCCCAACTTTTTGTTCTTGTCTTGAGTTTGTAACATGGTCCACGACCCATGATCCTTCCCTCTTGCCTTTATTTTATTTTTTCCATTTATTTTGATTTTTATTTCAATTAAATCAAATTAAATCAAAATAAAATCATGGAAATATCAAAATCATTTAAACTTTGAGATTTTGTGCATATTTCAGGTCCCTTATACATCTAGAAATGAAATTAAATCATGCAAGGCCTACTTGTACACAAAAATATTGGTTTTTGGCTTATTTTGGAAAGATTTGCAAAAGAATCAAATCTTGATAATGACCATAATTGAAAAAGATTTAGAGCAAGCTTGTAAACCTAGTTCACTCATTGATATATTGAACAAATGCAGACCAAAAGAATGAAGGTTAGAGGCGTGAGAAGCTGAGAAGAAACTTGCAAAAATCACCAAAGAGTGTTGAATCAAATTACAGGTTAGAGGATGGTTTACACCATTCCAAGCATTCCTTTCACTTGCTGGGCACTCAAGGAATCCATCCCAATCCCTAGCACGCAATTTCATGCATAAAAACTCTCTGTAAGTGTCTCAAGACTTTGACATTTTTCTTGAAATCCAATATCATGATTCTGGCACTTGTAGCATGAATTACTTGTATATTCTTGTTCATTAAAACATTTGCAAACTATTGGTAATGGTTAATTGCATTTTTTCTAACCATACATAAATCCACCATTGTTAGGTTTTCTTGGTTCGTTTTAGGGTTTTCTTATACAAGAACAATTAGCCCTAATGGAGGAGACCATTGTAATCAGCGAGTCAAACCCAACTGATCCATGGTCTTGAATTTTATTTATATTGTTGGTATGCAATTTCTGAGATGCACGGGGTTATAGCTACAACACCATGCATGTAGGTAAAGGTTTAGAGTTTTAAACGACGGATCCAGGAAGAAGACGATGGCGTGTCATGACTCTACTGGCCGGTTTAAATTCTGGCGCATTTATGCTGGCCAGAAGCCTATATTTCTGATCTATTTGTTTGTTTCTGTTGTATTGATAAACTAACACCCAATGCAGTTGGTCAGAAGAAAGAAGTAAGAAGTTCATGATTCTGGGTTCGATCCCAGGCGTGACCTTTTGGCATTTTCCCCCTTTGTTTTCACCAGATCCAACGCCTACATCTTCTGAGGGTCATCTTCTGGTTTCATCAACCAGGACCGGATCAACCATCCTCTGGGCATTATCCTCTAGATCCATTAGTCCGAGCCAGATCCAGCGCACCACATCTTCTGATGGCCATAATCTGCTGGATCCACCAGCCAGGAGCAGGTCCAGTATCACCATCCTCTAGATCACCATCCTCTGGACCACCATCCTCTGGACCATCATCCTCTGATCAGAGCCGCTGACGACAGGCCCTTGGGTTATTTATTATTTTTCTTTAATTTACCTTTCTTAGTTATTCTTTTTTATATTTTTTATATATTTTATTATCAACACCAAAATCACCTTTTTTTCCAACAAAAAACTCATAAAAATCAATTTCATCAAATTTAGGTTTTTTATATATTATGTCAAAATTAATTTAATTAGTTTAATTTAATTTTAGGGTAACTTTAATCTTTTTTTTGTAAATAATTTAAAATAAATTAGAAAATTAGGGTTTTGTTTAATTTAATTGTTATTTTCTTTTCTTAAAATGACCAAAATAAAAAAATAGGTCAAATTAATTATTTTTCTTAATTTAAAATTAATTAGTAATTAGGTATGTATTTATTTAATTAAAACCTTATTTTTCTCAAAATAATAAAAAACAACAAAAAATGATTTTTCTTTTAATTAGGTTTAGACGGGGTCAAAACCCTAATTCCTTTATCGCTCTCGATTCATTGCGCGCGTTTATTCATTTATTTTTACAATATTAATGTAACTGCTCATGGGATGTAATAGTTTAATCAGAACTTTTCGTTTATTTATCGTTTTTTACGGGTTTTTGGCTATGTAATTAATCCCCCTCCCCGAAGCCTTGTAATAGCTTAGCTTTATTTTCCGCATTTTAACTTTCGCAAATATTAACTGTTAGATGTATGATAATAGGATTGCATGATAAGAATGTATGTTAATTTTAAAACAGTTAGCAAACCCTAAATGTGCAAAGATAATAACTGAAATTGAATCACTCGCACATGCACACTCCTAGGGTATACTCTCACTTTGTCTGCCTTCGGTAAACGATCATTAAGTATATGGTATTTTAGTGGTCGCCCTCTTGTATAAACAAATATCAAAAGTCCCGTTCAGAAATGTTGCCTCGGAAAGGTTGCCTCGAAAATGTTGCCTCGAATATGATCTTAAGGCATTAGGGTTATTACTAAGACCTCCTAATATTGCTCTAGTGATCGTACGTCCCTTTCGAATTGACCCTTACAATTCCAACAACGGTGCTACCTATTTCTCAATAGTAGGATAGTGCTGTCTAAAGGAAACAAGAACAGAAACATTCTTTTTTCGAGTAGGTAGATGCTAGTAGGTACTTGCTCAAGTCAAACTTTTTCACACCAAACACTTTTCAAACAAAGTTTGCAAAAACACTTCGTAACACTCTTGAAGACAGAAGAAAGGGTTAAAACGAAGTAAAAGAAAAACTTTTAAAAACAGACAAACATGGAAGCAATTTTCAAAATGATGAGCAAGTACCTAAGAGCCCGTGGAAAACTACAGATAGAAAGGGTGCTAATACCTTCCCTTTCTATAATCTACCCCCCGTACTCAAAATCTCGAAAAAGGAATTTTTATGTGCTTTTTTAATTTCCAGTTGGATAAAATAAAAGTCGGTGGCGACTCTTGCTTACCGCGAAATTTTGCAAATACAAACGCAAAATGAAAACCAGCATTTTCCAAAACAGTCCGGTTCTGTCACCGTATCACAGTTTGGTTGAAACATAACTTGTGATTTCTTGAGAAATCAAAGTTTCAATGTGTGGTACAACAGCTCATAGGGTGGTTAGATACTTTAAACATATTGCTTTTGAGCATTCATGTTGAGTGTGATTAGAACAAACAAGTTAGAGGCTCAAGGAGTGGACTTTGTGTATAAAGCTTGCTTTATGTGAATGCAAATGGTGCATTTCTTCCAAAAATGGAAAAATGGATTGGATAAGGCCTTAACCACTTGGATCATAGCTCAAAAGTTTATGTAAGAATTTAATTATGGTGAGATTTTCAATTTATAAAGCATGCAAAGCAAGATTATGCAGCTTAGCATGAAGATTGGATTATGTGTTCATCATCAAAATGGCCTATAATTCAAGTTTATCACGCCAACTTCAAGTCTTCGAATCTCCTAGCTCAAAAATTATATCTTCAAGTTCTTGGACATTTTGGAAATCTTGAATCAATATCTACAACTTTCATGTTTACCATTTTTACTAAATCAAATTGGAACATGATGAAAATTTGCCAAGAAGTTGGGATAAAAATCTGACCAAATTTGTTGAAAATTTTTCTAAGTGTTTTGATAAAAATGTCATGACTTCATGGGCCTATATCTCTTAATCCAAGCATTTTTTTGGACATCAACCCTTAAGGAAAAAGTTGTAGAATTCATCATGCTCTACAACTTTCATGTTGAAAGTTTTCCTTGAATCATCTTGCATCTAGGAGAAAAATGGTCATGAAGTAATGAATTTAATAAGGATAAAAGCACTTAGAATTTTTCTAAGTCTTGGAAATCTTGACTTTTTATTGACTTTTATTGACTTTATTGATTCTTAATGATCAAGTTTGATATTTATGAATGTCTTGATGAATCTTGATCTTTGAAATTCAATGTTGACCAAAAAGTCAAAGTTTGACTTTTGTGTGTCAATTTTCATCAGTTGATCCAAATTTCAACTCTCAATCACTTGAACTTTGAGGATGTTTTGAACCATGCAATTAGGATAAGATATTGTGTTTGAATTCTTAATATCATGCTTCAAGCCATTAGGTCATGTACTAGGTCAAAAGTCAACAATCAGTCAATCTCAGTCAAAACCCTAATTTTGACAATTTTGCCCCTTTGATGATTTGAATACTTTCCTTGAGGAATTATGATCATCCCTTGATTAAATAATGAATATGACTTCAAATGTTGATCTTGTCCAAAAATATTGAAGTTTGACTATATACTGATCAAAGTTGACTTTTTACCCAATAAAGTTGATTTTTAGTCATCTGAGCAATTGACTGAGCAAATTTGAGATGCAAGAATTGAAACTTGGCATGAGCATTCTTGGAGGTATATGATGAACCATGAAAGTAATTTGAGGCTTTAGAAGTCCAATTTTTCTTGTGAAACCAAAACCCTAATTTGTGGTCTCAGTGCTTAGGAGGTGAGCTTGTCTGATCAACTCTTTGAGAATCCTTGAGGATTTGAGATCTTTTGTGAGAAATGTATTGAAGAAAAGGGAGGGGAAATTTTGGGGTAGAACAGCTGCCCCTGTTCAATCTTCTTAAACCTGAAGAGTTATATTGGCATGTCCGTCATTCGTGACTTAGAGGTGGAAGATGATTGAACACATAAGTGCCCAGAATTTTGCACTCGCTTGTGCGCAAAGTAATGTTGTTGGTTGATTATGTCGGGAATGGGCTTAAAGATTCCATTTGGAGAGGCAATGAAGATTTTCGAATATGGGATTATAGATGCCATCCAAAGTAACTGTTGATAAAGAAAGTAGACTAAGTCTATGCTCGACTTTAATTGGGAGAAGTATCAGAATAAATCTTTGGTCGATTTAATCTGAGCCAGAAAATGTCTACTGGAAGGAATAGCAGAATAAATCTTTGGTTGACTTAACCTGAGCCAGAAAATGTCTACTGGAAGAAGTATCCGAATAAATCTTTGGTCGATTTAATCTGAGCCAAAAGATATCTACGTTCGTCTTTAACTGGGAGAAGTATCAGAATAAATCTTTGATCGATTTAATCTGAGCAAGAAAAGATCTACTGAGAGAAGTATCAGAATAAATCTTTGGTTGATTTAATCTGATCCAGTAGAAGTCTTTAAATCTTTAGCTGGGAGAAGTATTAGAATAAATCTTTGGTCGATTTAATCGGAGTCAGAAAAGGTCTACAAAGAGAAGTATCAGAATAAATCTTTGGTCGATTTAATCTGAGCCGGAAAATGTCTATTGGAAGAAGTATCAAAATAAATATTTGGTCAATTTAATATGATCCAGAAGATATCTACGTCGCTCTTTAACTGGGAGAAGTATCAGAATAAATCTTTGGTCGATTTAATCTGATCCAGAAAAGGTCTACTGAGAGAAGTATCATAATAAATCTTTGGTCGATTTAATCTGAGCTAGCAGAGGTCTTTAAATCTTTAACAGGGATAAGTATCAGAATAAATATTTGGTCGATTTAATCTGAGCCAAAAAAGGTCTACTGAGCGAAGTATAAGAATAAATCTTTGGTCGATTTTAATTTGAACCAGCTGAGGTCTTGAAATCTTTAACTAGGAGAAGTATCAAAATAAATATTTGGTCGATTTAATCTGAGCCAGAAAAGGTCTACTGAGAGAAGTATCAGAATAAATCTTTGGTAGATTTAATCTGAGCTAGCAGAGGTCTTTAAATCTTTAACTGGGAGAAGTATCAGAATAAATCTTTGGTCGATTTAATCTGATCTAGAAAAGGTCTACTGAGAGAAGTATCAGAATAAATCTTTGGTCGATTTAATCTGAGCCAGCAGAGGTCTTTAAATATTTAACTTGGAGAAGTATCAGAATAAATCTTTGGTCGATTTAATCTGAGCCAGAAAAGGTCTATTGAGAGAAGTATCAAAATAAGTCTTTTGTCGATTTAATCTAAGCCAACAGAGGTCTTTAAATATTTAAATGGGAGAAGTATAAGAATAAATCTTTGGTCGATTTAATCTGATCCAGAAAAGGTCTACTGAGAGAAGTATCATAATAAATCTTTGGTCGATTTAATCTGAGCCAACAGAGGTCTTTAAATCTTTAACTGGGAGAAGTATCAGAATAAATATTTGGTTGATTTAATCTGAGCTATAAAAGGTCTACTGATAGAAGTATCAGAATAAATCTTTGGTCGATTTAATCTGATCCGACATAGGTCTTTAAATATTTAACTGGGAGAAGTATCAGAATGAATTTTTGGTCGATTTAATCTGAGCCAGAAAAGGTCTACTAAGAGAAGTATCAGAATAAATCTTTGGTCGATTTAATATGAGCCAACAGAGGTCTTTAAATATTTAATTGGGAGAAGTATCAGAACAAATCTCTGGTCAATTTAATTTGAGCCAGAAAAGGTCTACCGAGATAAGTATCAAAATAAATATTTGGTTGATTTAATCTGAGCCAGCAGAGGTCTTTAAATCTTAAACTGGAAGAAGTATTAGAATAAATCTTTGGTCGATTTAACCTGAGCCAGAAAAGGTCTACCGAGAGAAGTATAAGAATAAATCTTTGGTCGATTTAATCTGAGCCAATAGAGGTCTTTAAATCTTTAACTGGGAGAAGTATCAGAATAAATATTTGGTCGATTTAATCTGAGCCAGAAAAGGTCTACTGAGAGAAGCATCAGAATAAATCTTTGGTCGATTTAATCTGAGCTAGCTGAAGTCTTAAAATCTTTATTTGGGAGAAGTATCAAAGTAAATTTTTGGTCAATTTAATCTGAGCCAGAAAAGGTCTATTTAGAGAAGTATCAGAATAAATCTTTGGTCGATTTAATCTGAGCCAGTAGAGGTCTTTAAATCTTTAACTTGGAGAAGTATCAGAATAAATCTTTGGTCGATTTAATCTGAGCCATAAAAGGTCTACTGAGAGAAGTATCAGAATAAATATTTTGTCGATTTAATCTAAGCCAACAGAGGTCTTTAAATCTTTAACTGGGAGAAGTATCAGAATAAATCTTTTGGTCGACTTAATCTGAGCCAGAAAAGGTCTACTGAGAGAAGTATCAGAATAAATCTTTGGTCGATTTAATATGAGCCATCAAAGGTCTTTAAATCTTTAACTAGGAGAAGTATCAAAATAAATCTATGGTTGATTTAATCTGAGCCATAAAAGGTATACTGAGAGAAGTATCAGAATAAATATTTGGTCGATTTAATCTGAGTCGGCAGAGGTCTTTAAATCTTTAACTGGGAGAAGTATTAGAATAAATCTTTGGTTGATTTAATCTGAGCCAGAAAAGGTCTACTAAGAGAAGTATTCGAATAAATCTTTGGTCAATTTAATATGAGCTAGCAGAGGTCTTTAAATATTTAACTGGGAGAAGTATCAGAATAAATCTTTGGTCAATTTAATTTGAGCCAGAAAAGGTCTACTGAGAGAAGTATCAGAACAAATATTTGGTCAATTTAATATGATCCAGCAGAGGTCTTTAAATCTTTAACTAGGAGAAGTATCAAAATAAATCTTTGGTCGATTTAATCTGAGCTAGAACGGTCTACTGAGAGAAGTATTAGAATAAATCTTTGGTCGATTTAGTCCGTGCCAGCAGATGTTTGAAGGGAATGTTCATCATGTAGATATTTGTCCCGTCTTGTTTCATGAATCGATCTTTATATGACCATAAAGAAAGGAAGATAGTTTCCCCGTCTTGTTTTGGGACTTAATCTTCAATATGTTCATGTAGATAGTCACCTCGTCCTGTTTTGGGAATTGATCTACAATCTGCTTTATTGGTAAATCTGTCTTGTTTCGGGAGTTCGTACCATTGGTGATAAAGGTAGTCGCCCCGTCCTATTTCGGGAATTGATATTTACCTGACCATAAAGAAAGGAATATAGTTTCCCAGTCCTGTTTCGGGAGTTAATCTTCAATCTGTTCATGTAGATAGTCGCCCCGTCCTGTTTCAGGAATTGATCTACAACTTGTTCTTCACAGATAGTTACCCTATCTTGTTTCAGGAATTATTTTGTGGTTGGTCATCCAGATAGTTTCCCCGTCTTGTTTCGGGAATTAATTTGGAACCTGATTTTGTTGGCCGTAGAGATAGTTGCCCCGTCTTATTTCGGGAATTAATCTCTGACCTGGTCACATAGATAGTTGCCCCGTCTTGTCTCAGGAATTAACCTTGGACCTATTTGAGGATTGTTGCTGATATTGGTCTGTTGATTGATATTTCTTGAGAAGGTAAAGAGTTAGCTGTATGCAATGTCATGATGTATTAAATGCATTTCATAATGATGTTCCTAAAATAAAGGAGATCGTGCTATATGCGTTTCGTATGGATATGCTATGACTCATGAATGTGAAATGTTGTTGAAGTGTACTTGTAAACCCGTGCAATATCTTTGTTTGGGAAAATAAATCCCTGACTGTTGATGGGGATGAAGAGTATGTGTATCTTCAATCTCATATAGAATGCTTCCGTTGAGGATTCCTAATTGCTGTTTGGGGAAACTCCGCTGAGGAATATTGATTTATGCTTTGGGGAGAAGAGTTCAGGAACCTTGGTTGTCCGTTGCTCTACTGGGGAATATAATTCTTATGTACCCTGACTGGGGATAAAAGAGATGGATAACCTTCCGACTTGTTTGGGAAGGATAATTCTTATATACCCTGACTGAGAATAAAAGAGATGGATAACCTTCCGACTCGTTTGGGGAAGATAATTCTTATATACCCTGACTGGGGATAAAAGAGATGGAAAACCTCCAGACTCATCTGGGGAGGATACTTCTTATATACCCCGACTGAGGATAAAAGAGATTGATAACCTTCTAACTCGTATGGGGAAGATAATTCTTATATATCTTGACTGGGGATAAAAGAGATGGATAACCTTCCGACTCGTCTGGGGAGGATAAAGTTTGACTGATATCTGGTCCGATTCCAAGTTTTGTGGCAACCTTCTGGGGATAGTGGCAAATTCATCGGGGGGAAGAATTTTCCCGGTAATTCGTAGCAATCTGGGGAGACTGTAATTTGTTGGGGAAATAAACCCTATTGGGGAAATAAATCCTATTGGTGGAGAAATACTCCCCTGAGGAAACAATTTCTCCTAGGGAAGTTGAATTTTGCTAAAGAGAAGAAATCTACAAGAGTTTTATAGTTTTCAAACTTAGCCGGGGAACAAAATTTCCATGAACTGTACTGATTGGAACTCCATAGGTGGGCGATATTGCCGGGGAGAAGATCATGCTCCTTTATCTGCTAGGGGAATCTACTTATGAGTATGACTATGTTATCAGCTGGAAGATGCCTCACTTTCTGTTTGAAGGCATTTTAGACTTGTCAGGGAATGTATCTTTGTTGAAGATGAGCTGGTGAAGATGACTCTATGGGGATAATCCCGTGGAGATTGCTCTATGAGGATGACTTAAACATTCTCCTATCTCCTAGAGTCCTCGGTAAATTCTGATCAGAGTGATAAGTCTTTTACTAATAGACAAGTGATGAGATAACGGTACATAGCTGTACGCTTTAATCCCTAACTTTTGCCTAGACCGTCTTTTCAGATTTTCAGTCCATCGGGATACCCTTTTTGCCCAAGCCTCCTTTTCAGGTTTTCGACTTGCCGAGTGTACCATCTTTACATATATATATCCCTAATTTTTGCCCGAACCCTTTTGGTTCGTCGGGATTCCCTTAATTTTTCCTAGGCATGTCAGCCTAGCGGGTCTCTTTTATGTGTAGTATCTTCCAACTATGTCTGCATTCACAGGGTACAGAGAATTATCATTGTCCATAATAGTAAGTATTGTAGTACTGCCAGAAAACGTTTGCTTGGTCGTATGTGACCGTTCATATACGGGAGTTTGTTTGCCCCCAGGGTTATTCTAGTGCACCTGATGTTTGAAGTTATTGATCAACCATAGATTGCCAAGTTTCTGATAGTCTTGACCTTCCTCAGTATTTTTCTAAGAACTGTCACAACAGAATGACACCAGCTGATACTGCTGACATAGAAAAACAATTTGGTGATACCGAAGATTCAATTTTCATAGTGGCTTTTTCTGAAACTCATGATTAATACAATATCCCCCAAGTGATTCATATAGAGATCTTCCTCTGGCTATTAAGCACTTTTAAGAGATTCTTTGAATCTCGACTTGACTGCCATAGATGAGTTGGACAATAACATGTCATGCCCCTTGATTATGGAATGTTTATCATTGGAAGTGTCTTTTCATTTGAAGTGATTCTGTTTATTGAGAGGATTTTCGTTCATTGAATATTCGTCGTGCAAAATTCTCTGCTGTCGAACAATTAGTTATATGCAAAAAATGGTATTCAAAATGCAAAGCTTATGTCCGTCTTGAAGTTTTTTATAAATGCATTTTTTTTAAAATAAACAACAAAATTTTGTAAGAATATAAATTCAACTCAGGATTTCTAGTAAGTCTTACAGGAGTCAGGATACCTTTTGTAACAGTATGCCTTCAAACTAACCTATGCTTCATCTAGGACTTTTAAGGGTTGTAACATGGTCTGGTTCATGGCTTAAGAAATAAAGGATAAGGCTCAAAGTTCATTTGTACCCAACCCATTCTTCATGATGTTCTTTAACCCTATACTCAGTTAATTGTGCGTTTGGATTCCAATTGAGTCTGGAATGATATTTTGGTGATGGTTCAGATACTGGAAATTTATTTGAGAAGGCAGTCATTTTTGTAACATTTTTCCGTTGTCGAGGATTTGTAGCGACCTATTTTTGATTTCATTATCCCTACCTTTTTCCTGAACTATTTCTTTTGTGATTATAGTCAGCGGGATGCCCCAGTTTTTCTTAAGTCTCCTTCATAGGTTTTGACTTAGCGGACTCTTTGTTTTTGAAAGATAATGACTTCCTATTTTACAGGGAACCATCTTCGTCTTTTGATTTTGAAGGATGTCTTCGATGTTATTTTCTATGTACGAAGTGAAAGCTTGCGAATGAATACACATTTGAATTAACTGAGAAACTACCCTGCCCCAGGTTATGATTAAAGGTTTCAATTTATATGAAAAAGAAAACTCCTACTTCTTAGGCTCAAAGGGGTTGACTATGGATTATCTTCCTTATAACTCCACTGTTTAGGATTTGGAACAACGCATGTACATCATCGGCAAGGTCTGTTTAAAAGCATACTATAGAGATTACGGTATTTTTTGTCATCCTCGCTCTAAAGGTTTATAGCTTCTAATCGAGAGTTGAATATCACAAAAGGAAGTAAAAGCATAGTGTAATTATAGTGAAAACGAATGGATTAATTCAAGACAAACATATGCAATGCATTAATGAGGATAAACAGAAGTCTGACATTAAGATAAGTGTATGAATTAACTAGAGAAATTACAAACGAAAATTCAAATGAACAAAAACCTTCTCCGCTTGAACTTGTCAATTTAGATGGTGTGCCTTGCAGCCTCGACATTTGGGGGATAACAGAAGAACTCAATGTCACCATCTTGCATGAACTCGACTATTCCTTCGTCAATCAGGTCCTAAATATTATGTTTCAACGCCTAACAACTGTCAGTGTCATGCCCAGGACTGTTGGAGTGGTATACATACCTTACATTAGGATTGTAACAGGAAGAAGAAGTATTGGGCTTTTGAGGAGGATCCTTTAATGTCACCATCTTGGCCTTCAACATGAGTTGCAATGCTTGAGCCAATGACATGTTGATTTCGGTAAATCGTGTTTTGGGTGTATTCTGCTTACACTGATTCTCCTGTTGTTATTGGTGAGGATGTTGTTGGGCTTGTTATGTAGTAGAAATCCAGAAAGGCCTACTTTTAACCAAGCCAACTTTCTATCTCACCGGAGGTTGATTAATGATTTGATCCCCAATTCTAACCGTTCATCCCATATGGTTGTATTCGTGTTTATGAAGTTTTTTGACGAGAGTTCTCAGCTCTTCTTATCCTCGAGCTAAGTTTTGGATAAGAGCCATATGTCCCATCATCTGGATTCTCATCGTTGCCATCTCAGCTTGCAATTGTTCCAACTAGTCATCCTTGTTGTTTTCAGGATTCTTCTTGGTCATGATCTCAGTGAGGAGTTCTTTCAATTCTTCTTTCCCCTTGGATAGGTTCAGGAACATTTCTTTGAACTGAGCATCTTGAACTTGGAGATTTCTGACGGTCTGTTCGAGAGCCATCTTTACTTAAATAAACAGTAAGCAGATGAAAAAACCTGTATGGGGAAAACCTGTTATGACATGATGCATGATATATAGATGCAATATTTTCAAGGATCTTGCGGGGTAAACATAAATTAATGTTAGAAGTCGAATCTGACTGCAATTTTGATTGGAGAAATGCATATAGTTGAATGTCCTTCTATGAGACTCAAACTCACCATGTTGAGTGGGTCCTAACCTTTGATTTGAGATAACGTGCTTTCGTCTTTGACAAAATTTGGTCATAGGAAAATAAATCCCCTTTCCTCTTATTAGAAGTTGATTCATGATTATTTAACGACATTTGGTTAGAGGAAAATAAATCCTCCTGCCCCTTGCTAGGCACCTAGTTCATGATAACATGCATCAGTGGCCCTTGAGAACCTTGAGCTGGTCAATGAAAATGATATGGTATGATTTTATGATGTGTATGATATGCACCAAGAAAAAGTGGAAGGTGATGAAGACAAGTAAGTCTTGCAAGAAATCCAGGTTATGGGATAATGACTATAAACAAGTCCTGCAAGGAATTCACGTCGTTAGATAATGAATACAAACAAAATCCACAAGGAGTTCAAGTTGTTAGATAATGCAAACAAGTCACAAGTAACCTTAGGTTAAGGCTTTCATGGGTTTTATAGGTAAGTACTGTTGTAATCTAAAATTTTTCCTATCATTTTATTCAAGACATGCTCATAGAGGTCCTCAATTGCTCAAGGTTGACCAAGAATTGGCCAGACAAATTCTCCTCCTAAGCAATGGACTTCCAACTAGGGTTTCACTTATAAAAAATAATTTTGGGTTGAAAAGGCTTCAAGTGATTTCCATGGTCCCTAAAATGTCCCAAATAATGCTCATGCCAATTTTCATGCCTTGCATTACAAGTTTGCTCAGTCAATTGCTCAGATGACTGAAAATCAACCGTATTAGTTCAAAAGTCAATTGTGGTCAATATACAGTCAAACTTCAACATTTTTAAGTGATATTCAACATTTTATCAATGTTTGATCATGATTCCTCAAGGAAAGTCCTCAGATCATCAAAAGTCACGATTCGCTAAATTAGGTTTCCTAGGAAAAGTCAACTAAACTTTGACCAGGCATAAATTTCACATGCTTCATCCATAATTCTTCCAAAATACTTTTCAAACACACAAAGCATAAGGTATTTTTTCAAATGAGCTAGCATCTAAGAGCCCGTAGATAACTACAGATGGAAGGGGTGCTAACACCTTCCCTTTCCATAATCTACCCCTTACTCAGAAACAAATCTCGAAAGATCTTTTTCTGTTCTTTTCACCCTTTCCTTTGTTGGATAAAAGAAAAGGCGGTGGTGACTCTTACTTACCACAACATTTGAGAATACAAACGCAAAACCAATATAACAGTCGGTTCTGCCACCGCATTACAGAATTGGCAACTCTGTTGGGGAACACTTAAAAGTGGGGTTACCTTAGAGCTAGATCATATTTAAAATGCTTTCCTTGTTTTTATTTGTGTGCTTTACCTTTAGGGTTTATGTTTGGGTTATTGTTAAAAGATCCTACACCCGGATCTGAAGCATATTTAGGTAAGCAGCAATAGATCGTGGAGACTGTACGACATAGATCGATATGGTTGAAGCGATGGCTACATTAGTGTGACACATTTGTTGGTACTGGTATACCTTGTGTTAAATCGATGAGAATATGGGGCCGCTGCGTGGTGTCATAAAGCACTAACTGACCTTAGAACCTTAGTTGAACAAACCTGGCCATTAGAAAAGTAGTGAGATAGACGACTTCGGTATAAAGTTGAGGATTGGTTGATAATCGATACTACACTCATTGAGATCGGACTTTCAAAATATTTTGGCCGCGAGAAAAGATCTCCTGAGCTGAAACTGTTGTACCCTAAAATTTGCCCTCTCATTTTTCTCTGAAACCATACTCCTAGAGGTCCTCAATTTGCTCAAGGTTGCCCAAGAGTTGACTAGACAAACTCTCTCCTAAGGCAATGTGTCTCAAACTAGGGTTTCCATTTGCATCAATATGGGTGAACTCCAAAGACTTCATATTCTATAAATGGTCCTAATATGTTCTCAAGACCATCCATGTCAAATTTCAAGCCTTGCACAAGAAGTTTGTTCAGTCAACTGCTCAAATGCTTGAGAATCGACTGTATTAGGTCAAAAGTCAACTGTGGCCCATATACAGTCAAACTTCAAGATTTTTGGTCAACATCAACATTTTGAAGTTATATCCATCATTTGATAAATGGTTGATCATGATTCCTCAAGGAATGCCTTAAATTCATCAAAACCCAAAAGTTGCTAAATTAGGGTTTCTTACGAAAAGTCAACTAAACTTTGACCAAGCATAACTTCCTCATACTTTATCAGAAATTTTCCATCCAAATCTCATTTTGAAGAGGATGAAATTCCCTACAATTCATCTTCATCCCTCAATCTTAAAATGTGCACTAACAAAAAGATATGAATTTCCACATTATAGGTCCTTTTGAAAAGTCAACAAAAACACTTTTTGGGTCAAAGCTTCTTACATGAACATGGAAGACTCAATTGAGATGATACCAAAAGGGTTGCTTAGGGGACATACTAAGATTTACAAAAAGTCAAAGAAAACCTCTCTAGGGTTAAAATTAGAGGATATATGCATTGTCAAAGTTGACCATTTTTGCAAAACTGCCAAAAGTCAAATGTTCTCAAAAATACATTTTTTTTTGTCAAATGGGCCTAGTTTTTCATGATTGAATCTTGTTTGTGACATAGTCCAAGACCCAAATCAGCATCTACACTTTATTTGCTTCATTTATTTATTTTATTTTGATTTTTATCATTTAAAAGTCAAATTAAATCAAATAAATAGAAAAAAATATCAAAGATTTGTCTTGTGATCAGATTTTGGGTGGAATCAAATCCAATTAGGCTGACAAATCATATCCAAAATGTGCAAAACAAATTGAACCAAAATTGGCATGATTTGGCTTGATATAGAAATATATCATACAAGGATAAAGACCAAATCAAATCTTCATAATGGACCAAGATTTAGCTTGTTTTTGTTGACCTAATGTATTCCATTACATATACAAAACATATCCAATGCATAAAGACAAGGATTGAGGTCGTGAAAGTCATCAAGAAAACTCAAATTTTTTGAAGAAAAAGTGTGGATCAGTTTTCAATTTAGAGGATGATTCAAGGTGATTCAAAGACACCAATCCACTCCTGGACATACTATGAAGCGATTACAAGCATCACCAAGCCTCCACAACGTGCTACACGACTGTCACAGTTTTCTTCTCTTTCAAAATTTGATTACCACGATTCTTGCATCATAAACATGTTTTAATGGTACGTTTGTGTTTTTTTATCATGTTTGCAACATATTGTATTAGTTTAATTGATGTTTGAGCGAATATATTGATAGTTTCCATTGCTAGGGTTTGAGGTTGTATTTTAGGGTTTCTTAATACAGGTACAATTAGGCCAAAAGAAGGATGCCTTCATACTCGTGAGATCAAAACGAGTTGATCTATATGCTTGGAACTGATTTATATTGCTTATGGTAGATTTTGGAAATTTGCAGGTTTGTAGCCACGCTTAAAGACCATCACTATAGCCTATAGTGACGAATTTGGCTGTAGGTAAAAGTCCCCTCTAAGGCAACAGTCCCTGGGGAAGAGGATGAAGGCGTGTCAGTGCATGAGTGGACGATTTGAAATTCGCGCGTTTTTTTAGGCCAAGTGTTCAGTTTGTATTATATTTATTTTGTTTGATTATATATATGACTAACCAACTAGCACAGATGGCAAGGAAAAAAGGCATGTGAGAGGGAGGACCTGGGTTCGATCCCAGGTCCAGACCTTTTGCATTTTCTGAAACTAAAATCCCAGATCCAATGCATGCCATGTGCTGAAGACCACCACGCGCCCTTGGATCTCGCCCCTTGGATTCATTACCATGCAGATCCTACGCCCCAACTTTGAGCATTCACGATAGACCCTCCAGCATGGCCCTCATTGGATCAGCGCAAGGCTTTGGGCTCAACACATCTTGAGCTCAACAATTCAGTAATGCACCCCCCTAATTTCTTTAGCAAACAGGCCCAATTTAACTTTTTTTTTTATTTTCTTTCATTTATTTTGTTTTATTTAATTATTTACTTTCACAAATTAAATTTTTTATTAACTACGAAAAACCATAAAATCACAAAAAACACCCAAAAACCATTTTTTCATGAAAATAGCTATTTTCTTTAATTAATTATTTTAGTTTAAATTAGGTTAATTTAATTCCTTTTCATAATTAAAACTAATTAGAAATTAGGGTTGTAAATAATTAATTTTTCTCCAAAAAATAACCAAATTATTTTTTAATTAGATTTTAGGTCTCTTAATTAATTCTTCGCATTTAATTCGTCGCGCGTTTTAATGACCTTTTTGGTTATTATTTATGTAACTGTTTCGAGGTTGTAAAAGATTTTAATTAGGGTTTTAATTTCTGCGTTTTGTTTTCAGTTAAATAATTATGTATCTACGAAAGCCATGTAATAGTTAGGATTTCTATTTCCGCACTTTAAATTTCCGCAATTATAAACTGTTAGATATATGCTAATAGGATTGTATGGCAATAATATTTGAAAATTAAAACGATAGATAACCTAAATGTGCAAAGACAAATTAACTGAAAAAGCTCACTCGCACATGCTCACTCCTAGGGTTTACTCCACTTTGGTTGCCTTCGGTTAAGCGGTCATGAAGTTAGGGTTTGTTAGTGGTCGTCCTCTAGCCCCGAAAGATCTCAAATGACCCATTCGGATGTTGCCTCAGAAACAGATCTTTAAGGCCTTAGGATGATTACTAACACTTCCTAACATTGCTTTTGTGACCGTATCTGCCCCTTCGAACGTCCCTTAAAACTCCAACGATGGTGCTACCTAATCCTTAATAATGGGATAGCATTGTCTAAAGGAAAATGAACAGTCTTTTTTCGAGTAGGTAGATTAACTTTTAAGTACTTGCTCAAACAAATAAACTTTTCACACAAACACCTTTCAAAACAACTTCGTCACATCCTTGAGGACTTATACAAGGGTTATCACGAAGTAAAACTTTTTCAAAACAAGCACACACAAGCAATTTTAAAATGAGCAAGTACCTAAGAGCCCATGGAAAACCATGGATAGAAAGGGTGCTAACACCTTCCCTTTCTATAATCTACCCCCCCGTACTCAGAAATATTCTCGAAAAAGGTTTTTTCTGTTCTTTTTCCTTTTCCTGATTGGATGAAATAAAAGTCAGTGGTGACTCTTACTTACCGCAACATTTTGCAAACAAAAAAAAATGCAAAATACAGACCAGTAAAAACAGTCGGTTCTTCCACCGTATCACAGAACTGGCGACTCTGATGGGGACTTAAATAAAGTGGGGTTTACCTTAGGATCTAGGTCATTTTAAAAATTGATTTCTTGTTTGTTTGCTTTATTCTTAAAAGGGTTTTATTGGGTTACTGTAGATCCTACACCCGGATCTGGTGGCACATTTTAGGTAAACAATAATAGATCGTGGAGACTGTATGGTGTAGACCGATATGGTTTAAGCGATGGTTGTGTTTGTGTGGAACTTTGGTTGGTACCGGTATCCTTCGTGGGGAAACGAGGAGAATACGGGGCCGCCGCGTGGGGTCGTGAAGCACTAACGGACTTTAGAACCTTAGTTGAACAAACTTGGCCATTATAAAGTAGTGAGATAGCCGACCTCGGTGTAGAGATGAGGATTGGTTGATACTCGATGCTACACTCATTGAGATCAGACTTTTGGGATATTTCGGCCACAAGAAAATATTGCTTGAGCTGAGACAATGCCCGATAAAGGATGGCCAGTGATATTGAGATCCCTTATAACTCAGTTACTTTTTAAGACAGGTTTGAAACCAACTAAACTTTAAGAGGGTATGACCTTTAACCTCATGAAGGCCTTAAACCTAAGGACTTGGTGTGATTTGTCTGTGTTTGCTATACCTGTGGTTTATCATGACATCATGCATCATAACATAACATCCATTCTTATTGCACTAACCATTTCAAAGACCAAGGGAATTTATCTTTGTTCTATTTTGCAGGTCATGGCTTACGTTCGTAGAAACACTATCTGAATCATCTTTGTGAAGATACCTTCCCAACTCAAAGAGCTGGTATCAAGGGTTTCTGAAACTTATGCGTTCACTAAGAAACATGGTCGACTTCTCAACCTGGTTACTTCAAACTTTTATGAAAAGATGTTGAGTGTACTCTTTCAGTTCTTTGATCCCAAGCACCACTGCTTCACCTTTCTAAACTATCAGTTGGTGCCTACCATGGAAGAATTCTCTCAGCTGTTGGATATACCCATTCTTGAACTGTTGCCTTTCATAGGTATAAAATAAGTTCCTAAGCCAGAAGTCATTGCCTCAGCTTTGCATCTGAAACGGGCCGACGTGGTATCCAATTGGGAAACAAGAAGCAGAGTCAAGGGTTTTCTAGCCAAGTTCCTGATAGACAAGGCCCAACTGTTTTGGGATGATATGGATTTTCAGGCTTTTGAGGAGGTCTTGTCTCTTATAACCTATGGGTTAGTTCTATTCCCTAACCCAGACTCATTCATAGATGTGAATGCTATCAAGATCTTCCTCTCTCACAACCCCGTGCCTACCTTACTCGGAGATATTTTGCACACTCTCTATACTCGTACCATGAAGAGAAGAGGGGTTCTTGTGTGTTGCATGCCATTGCTATCGAGGTGGTTTATTTCTAACCTCCCTAAGTCCATACTAAAGAATTAAGAAGGTTTGGGTTGGTCACAAAGGATAATGTCACTCGCCCACATGGATATCTCTGGTGTTCACGGGCTATGGAAAACATTGTTATTATTGACCGCTGCGGGGAGTACCCTAATGTCTCGTTACTTAGCATCAGAGGGGGCATAACCTACAACCCTTGTTTAGATCTGCGACAATTTGGTTACACTCGAAGAGATGGTCCCCACGAGTTACTTATTGAGGGTATTGTATTCAACTATGAGGATGACGTTCACGAGTATCGCTGGAGGTTCATACGAGCTTGGGGCATGGTAAAACGATCTGGCGCCAGGGCTTTGGGGCCAAAGGCTTCCATTCCTATGTAGCCTTACCTCCAATGGGTACGAGCTCGCTCCCAGAAGCTTATGATGCCATATGTGACCATTTTACCAGTGATTGTGGAACCCACTACTGAAGGGGGTATTCCTTACACGGTTCTCTATCCTTATATGCCCACTGATCTTGGAGAGTTACAGAGGTCTTGGATTCTGTTAAAGAAGGAGCGGGATACTTACAGGGATCAGTTTCATGCTCAGGAGAGGAAGGTTTTAGAGCTCACAAAGCAACTCCATAAAGAAAGAGGACTCAATGCTTATCTTGGCACAAAGAGGAAGCATCCATGGGAATTTTGATTTCTTTTCTAGTTTTAGCTTTGTTTTTAATTGTAACTCCTAAAAGGCATTTGAACTTTGAATTCAGCTAATAAATTTTTTGTTTTATTTTGGTTCATAAATTTAAATTTCCCAAAGTCTTTGAAATCATTGCATGCACATCCCATTCATAGCATTGCATGTACAAGTACCATTACAGGTTTCTCATCTTCTTCACTGTTTATTTCAGCAGAAATGTCTTCCGAACAAAGCATCAAGGACCTTCAGGCACAGAACGCCCAGTTCCAATAAATGTTCATAAGTCTGGAAAAAGGGCAGGAGGATCTGAAAGCCCTCATCCTGAAAGAGAAAAAGAAAAAGAAGAAGGCTGCCGGTATTCTGAATATGGGCATAAGGTTTGGAGAGCGGTTGAAGAGACAAGTCGATCTGACCTCTTCATCCAAGGAAAGGGAGAATCAAGAAGAAGAAACAAGGGAGAAGGATCCCAGTCCTACAGTTTCTGACAATGATACCGACTATAATGATGAGCAGTATCCTCCTGCTGAGGATAAATACAAGCAGTTGGAAGATCGTTTGAGTGCCATGGAAGTTTAGAGGATACCTGGGCTGGATTTCGAAGAATTGGGATTGGTGTCGGGAGTGGTCATCCCGCAGAAGTTCAAAGCTCGAGTTTTTGCTAAGTATTATGGGGTGTCCTTCCCAAAACTCCATCTCCGCTCTTATGTCAGAAATATCCAGCCCCACACCGCTGATAGAAATTTGTGGGTTCATTTCTTTCGAGATAGTCTGTCAGGGATTCAACTTGAATGGTTCTACCAATTGGAGGGAGCCAATGTCCAAAATTAGGAAGTTCTGGCCGCTTCTTTCTACAAGCAGTATCAATATAATGCCGACCTTGCTCCTACTCGTACTCAACTCTAGAGTATGTCCATGGGTGCAAGTGAAGGCTTTAAAGACTATACACAAAAATGGAGAGACTTGGCTGGAAGAGTTCAACCCCCATTGTCTGATAGGGAGCTGGTTGATATGTTTCTGGGGATGATATCTGGTCCATTTTTCAATCATTTGACCGGCATCTCGTCAGCTGGTTTCACCGAGCTGATTCTAACTAAAGAAAGAGTAGAAGCTGGGATTCAGAGCGGCAAGATACAGAAGGATGCCTCTTCGAGCTCAGTAAAGAAGCCTTTTGCTGGTAAGAAGGAAGCCAGTGCCATCTATAGCCCGGGGGGCCAAAACAGGGCTGAACATCGTCAGACAATAAGTGCCGTAATGATACATAGGCCTGCAGTTGCTCCATAATGCAACAATCAACAAAGAGTGGAAAGACCACAAAGACAATTTACTCGAATCAACATGACATTGGCTGAAGTTCTACCTCATCTATTGAGATCCAACTTGGCAACCTTGAAAGAGGCTCCCAAGAATCCAAATACTACATCTCCCCGATATAATCCAAATGCTCGGTGTGCCTATCATTCTGAGAGTCCTGGACACGATACCAATGACTGCTGGGCTATAAGGAATAAGGTATAAGATCTGATTAAAGCCAAGGAAATTGAGTTCGATGCTCCGAAGAAGCCCAATGTCATAACTGCTCCCATACCTAAGCACAATCGTGGAATTAATGCTGCTGATACCGACTTGTTTGTGACCTTGGTGGATGAAGTTTCTACTCCTCTCATGATTGTGAAGAAGAATTTTCTGTTGGCCAGTTTATTTCCGAGTTGTGGTGAAGGTTGCCACATGTGTTCGTTTCTACCTTCTGGTTGCCGTTTGCTGAAGTTAGGTGTTCAACGCCTGATGGACATCAAAGAAATTTTATTCTAGAAAACTTTGGTTCCCGTTGTCCTATCTGAAGACATTTCCATTATAAACATTTCCGCTAATCCTTCCAAGGTCTCCTCGAGAAGACCTGTTAGGATTACATCTGCTCCAAGAATTGCTCCGCTGATAATCACCGTTCTGGTCCTATCCCGTATGTCTCATACAAAGCTGTCCCTTGGCATTATGGTGCCAATGTGTACTATCATGGCATCAAACAAGATTTGAAAGATGAAGAGGCTGATCCTGATATTGGTAACATTGTCGGAACCAACAAAGTTACCCGAAGTGGAAGGGTCTTCTCTTCCGAGATTTCCCCTAAGACTGTCAACAAGCCTATTGTCATTCCATTTGCTGTTCCTGCTAGTACATCAACTAATGCTCCTGTTCTTACTCCAGTTATTACCCTTGTCGGTGAATCATCTGATACCCGCGACAAAGAAATTATAGGTGAGCCTGCCCGAACGAAGGCGCCTAGGAAAATTGTTGTGGAAGCCTCTAAGCAAGAGATAAAGGAAATACTGAAAATAATTAAGAAGAGCAACTACAATATGGTCGAGCAGCTGGGGCAGACTCCATCAAAGATATCCATGTTGTCTTTGCTGTTATGTTCCAAAGCCCATGCAAAGGCTTTGATTTCATTCCTCAAGATTGCGTATGTGCCGTAGGAAACTTCAGCTGATTAGTTCAAAGATTGTATGGCCAGCCCGACTGTCGATAATGGGCTGGGTTTTTCAGATGCAGACTTGACACCGAAGGGAAGGAAGCATAATGATGCTCTGCATGTCTCGATTGAATGTAGGGGCACCACTATGGCTCATGTGCTGGTAGATAATGGGTCTTCGCAGAATGTCTTGCCTAAGAAGGCGTTGGATCGGATGGATTGCGAGAGTTTGATGTTAAAGCCTAGTAACATTGTGGTAATGGCTTTTGACGGGTCGAAGATAATGGTGCACGGGGAGGTGGACATCCATGGCAAAGTAGGTTCTCAGACTTTTGGGTCCACCTTCTATGCGATGGACATCAGGCCGTAATATTCTTGTTTGCTGGGTCGTCCTTGGATCCACGAGGCTGGGGAAGTTACTTCCACACCCCACCAAATGTTGAAGTATCCGGTAAAAGGGAAGATTGTCACTGTGCGGGGTGAAGAGGAGTATATGGTGAGCCACCTCAATTCCTTCCGCTACGTAGAGATGGACGGGGAATTCATAGAAACTCCTTGTCAGAACTTTGAAGAAACCTCAGATCTTGGCATCAACTGAAACTACTACCAGCAGCAAACCTCCTCTGAAGATGGCTTCCCTCAAGGATGCCAGGTCCGTGGTTGAAGAAGGTGGGTGTGCCAATTGGGGTCAGCTCCCTGATTTCACTCACAAAACTGACAAATTTGGTTTGGGCTTTACTACAGGGGCTCAAAGGGTTGTTCGACACGCTCGGGCTGGAAGACCTTCCCTACACATCAGTAATCGGGGAATTAATGCCATTGAAGACAACAATGAGAACTCAGACATTGACAGCTAGATCTACCCAACTACCAAAGGTGGATCGAGTAATTAGACGGCTAGGGACTTTATACCAGTTTCTTTTATTCCGCAGTAATCGTCTTACTTGTTTTGAGATTTGTAATAAACAATTTAAAACTCTACGGCCTTGTGCCTTGCCCGAGGCACATTGGTTTTGTTTGTGAGGGCTATTATTTGTCATTTTATCTATCATTGATAAAGCATTTGACATTTCTTGCATACAAATTTTACGCTCTCTGTTTTTCCTTTCTATTTTCACTTTAACAAAACAACTATTCTCTTACACACACTCACGTATCATACTGCATATCCATGTCCACTCTGGATCCCATTGATAACAGCTCTGCTATTGCCAATTATGAATTCGAAAATCCAATCAACCGAGCCGAGGAGGAAGGTGAGGATGATTGTGAGGTGCCTGGAGAACTTGCTAGACTATTACAGCAGGAAGAAAGGGCAATACAACCTCATGAAGAGCCGGTTGAGACAGTGAACTTGGGTACTGAGGAAGACAGAAAAGAGGTTAAAATAGGTGCAAATTTGGAACTTAGCATCAAATAGAGGTTGATACAGATGTTGCGCGACTATGTTGAGATCTCCGCCTGGTCCTATGAAGACATGCCTGGTTTGGACACTGATATTGTGGTACATCGCCTACCGACTAAAGAAGATTATCCTCCGATTAAACAATAGGTCCCTTGTATGCGCCCTGAGATGTCAGAGAAGATCAAGACAGAGGTCATGAAACAGTTCGACGCAGGATTCTTAGCTGTCACTTCTTATCCACAGTGGGTTGCTAACGTCGTTCCGGTCCCTAAGAAGGACGGTAAGGTACGAATGTGTGTAGATTACAGAGATCTGAACAGAGCAAGCCCCAAGGATGACTTCCAACTTCCTCGCATTGACGTTCTGGTTGACAACACCATGCAACACACAATATTCTCCTTCATGGATGGTTTCTATGGCTACAACCAGATCAAGATGGCTCCTGAAGACATGGAGAAGACAACCTTCGATACACAGTGGGGCACCTTCTGCTACAAGGTGATGCCTTTTGGGTTAAAGAATGTCGGGGAAACTTATCAGCGCGCCATGGTCGCTTTGTTCCATGATATGATTCACCACGAGATTGAAGTCTATGTTGATGACATGATAGCCAGGTCTTAGACTGAGGAAGAACACCTTGATCATCTCCAAAAGTTGTTCGACAGGTTGAAGGTATACAAACTGAGGTTGAATATGAACAAGTGCACCTTCGGGGTAAGGTCTGATAAGCTTCTGGGTTTCATTGTCAGCGACAAAGGCATCCAAGTAGATCCTACAAAGGTAAAAGCTATACAAGAAATGTCAGCTCCCTGTACAGAGAAGGAAGTTAGAGGTTTCTTGGGACGCCTGAATTATATCGCTAGGTTCATTTCACATCTGACTGGTACTTGTGAGCCAATATTCAAGCTTCTGAAGAAAGATCAAGTGGTAAAGTGGAATGATGAATGCCAGACCGCTTTTAAAATAATCAAGGAATACCTTCAAGAACCACCAATTTTGATGCCTCCAGTTGAAGGAAGACCTTTGATATTGTACTTGACAGTGCTAGACAATTCAATAGGGTGTGTTCTGGGGAAGCATGACGAGTCTGGTCGAAAAGAGCGTGCAATATACTACCTTAGAAAAACGTTTACCGAATGTGAGACACGATACTCATTGCTTGAAAAAACTTGTTGCGCTTTGGCATGGGCTGCTCTCCGATTGAGACAATATATGCTGACTCACACTACCTTGTTAATATCGAAGATGGATCCGATCAAGTACATTTTCGAGAAGCCCGCTCTCTCCGGAAGGATAGCAAGGTGGCAAATGATCTTGACTGAGTACGACATATAATATACAACCACAAAAGCAATCAAGGGAAGTGTATTGGCTGATCATTTGGCTCATCAGGCTGTGCATGACTACCAGTCCATGAATTTTGAGTTCCCAGATGAGAATATTATGCTGGTGACTGACTACGAAGAACCTGGACCAGATGAAGGACCTGAGGAAGGATCCCGATGGTCTATGTATTTTGATGAAGCCTCAAATGCACTGGGTAACAACATTGGTTCTGTAATCATATCTCCCTAGGGCTGTCATACTCCATTCACTGCTCGATTATGTTTCAACTACACCAACAACATGGCAGAGTATGAAGCATGTATTATGGGTCTTCGAGCTGCTATCGACCTAAGGATCAAGTTCTTGAGTGTATTCAGGGATTCTGCTTTGGTGATAAGTCAAATCAAAGGCGAGTGGGATACGAAGCACCCGAATTTCATTCCATACAAAGAGTACGTACTGACATTGCTCCCACACTTTGAGGAGGTAACCTTTGAACATTTCCAACGAGAGGAGAACCAGTTAGCGGACGCGCTAGCTACCATATCTTCTATGTTCAAGGTTAGGTTGGACAATGAAGCTCCCCAAATCACCATTAAGAGGTTGGATGAACCAACACACTGCTGTGAAATCGATACCGAAGAAGTGGCAGACAAACCCTAGTTTCACGAAGTCAAAAGGTATCTCTAGGCTCAAGAGTATCCCGAAGGGGCATCTGTCAATGATAAGAAGTTTCTGAGAAGGTTCACTGCAAAGTTCTTCCTAAGTAATGGAATCCTCTATAAACCCAACCATGACTCCACACTACTACGGTGTGTAGACAAGAGTGAAGCAGAGAGGATCATGACAGATCTACATGAAGGCACCTTCGGAACCCATTCTAGTGGACATACCATGGCTAAGAAGATCCTACGGGCAGGATACTACTGGTCCACTATGGAAGCCGATTGTTATCAGCACTCTCGAACTTGTCATAAGTTCCAAATCTACGCTGATAAGGTGCATGTGCCTCCGGTCCCATTAAACGTTTTGACAGCTCTGTGGACCTTTGCAATGTGGGGCATCGACATGATCAGAGAAATCAGGCCCACCGCTTCTAATGGACATCGCTTCATCCTAGTAGCCATTGATTACTTCACGAAGTGGGTTGAGGCAGCTTCCTTTGCTACAATAACCAAGAACGTCGTGGTGCAGTTTTTCCGACATAATCTGATCTGTCAATATGGTGCACTAGAGAGAATTATTACTGACAAGGGTACGGATCTCAATAACACAATGATCACCGAGCTCTGTAAACAGTTCAAGATACAGTATCATAATTCTTCTCCCTACCAACCGAAGTTGAATGGTGCTGTTGAAGCAGCTAACAAGAACATCAAGAAGATTGTACAGAAGATGACGATGACATATAAAGACTGGAATGAGATGTTACCATTTGCTCTTCATGGGTACCGTACCTCAGCCCGGACATCGACTGGGGCAACACCCTACTCTCTGGTATATGGTATGGAGGCAGTCCTACCCATCGAAGTCCAGATACCTTCTCTCAGGATTATGAAGGATGAAGGTTTGAATGAAGACGAATGGATCCGAACCCTACTTGACCAGTTAAATCTAATCGATGAAAAGAGACTTACTACTATCTGCCATGGTCAGACGTATCAAAAGCGAATGATCAAGGCTTTTAACAAGAAAGTCAGACGCCAAGAATATCAAGTCACGAATCTAGTGATCAAACGCATTATACTGCCGCAATGTGATCCCAGGGGAAAATGGACCCCCACGTACGAAGGGCCATTTGTGGTTAAGAACACTTTCTCAGGAGGAGCTATGATTCTAACCACCATGGATGGTGACGACCTTCCTCACCCTGTCAATGCAGACATAGTGAAAAAATACTACGCCTAATCAAAGACCCGCTAGGTTGACTGACCTAGGCAAAAATAAGGGCTTCCCAGCGAACCAAAAGGGTTCGGGAAAAAGTAAGGGATGAAAATGAAAAATTTGTACACTCGGCAAGTCGAAAACCCGAAAGGGCGGCTTGGGCAAAAAAGGGTATCCCGGTGGACTGAAAACCTGAAAGGGCGGTCCAGGAAAAAGTTAGGGATATGAAGCGTATCACTATGTCTCATTGGATCATTTTGCGACCAGACTTCGGTATCGACTATCAAGCTCGGATGACACCAATCAATCTGATCAACTTTCGGCCAAGAAGCAAAGTGATGAGACGCTTGAAGATATAAAGGCAATAGCAGAGTTGGAACCCAATTGGGTTGTTTCACATAGCTATTTTTTATTTTACATAAATTTGTGTAGCTTCTATTTTTACGGCGACGTTCTCTTACTAGAGTGTCAGCCTATTTGTACAAAACACCTATTACAGGCCGACTTCAAAAATAAATACAAAATTATTTTCACTTCAAGTTTGTTTTTGTTTTATGTTTTGTTTTGCAAGAACTTCCAATGGCTTATTTTTTATATATGCATTTTAAAATGATTGCTGCTCACAAATACTTACTTAAGAAACAAAAGACAATTACTCGTAATTCCAAAAATAGGGGGAAAAAACAAGAAGTGCCAAACTCGATGGTTACTCCGCCCAGCATGTATCAGGATAGAGTTAGCTTTGGAGCACAATCACGGGTACGTATACTTCCCCATAGAGTAAAAGAAGTCAAAATCATTGATGCCAGCTTTCCCGAAATAGGACGTAACCACCCCAGCTGAAGTTCATAATCACGGGCGAGTCAGTAAAATTCATCTCCCAAGAAGAGTTTATTTCTCTGGACACAGAGGCTCAATCCATGACAAAGTTCATCACTTCAGCTACAATAATTATTTTCTAAGTTTGTTCTCCGTAGAGTATTCTCAAGCAGCATCTCTTCCCGAAAAAATATTTACAAATCTCCAGCAATCGTCATGGATTTATTTTCCAAGACGCGGGCATACCCCAATAGCGTTTCGTGAACATACATCATGACATGCACATACATATCACATACATCATAATCTCATTTATTTTGAGAACATCATCTCACCCTGCATTTCATGCATCACATATAACTAACCCTGATATCTTTTCAGGAAAAGAGGATTAGCTTTAACAAATTCAACAATTATACAGGTCACGTCAGCTGACGACTAATGGAAACTCAGTTCCCGAAACCAAACGGGTCAACTATCCAGGCTTTCATTTCGAAGTAACCCGATGACCCAGGTTCCTTCTCACAGCCCTACTATCCAGACTTTCATTTCAAAGAAACCCTACTATCCAGGTTCCTTCTCAAAGCCCTACTATCCAGGCTTTCATTTCGAAGTAACCCTACTATCCAGGTTCCTTCTTACAGCCCTACTATCCAGGCTTTCATTTAGAAGTAACCCTATTATCCAGGTTCCTTCTCACAGCCCTACTATCCAGGCTTTCATTTCAAAGTAACCCTACGACCCAGGTTCCTTCTCACAGCCCTACTATCCAGAATTTCATTTAGAAGTAACCCTACTATCCAGGTTCCTTCTCAAAGCCCTACTATCAAGGATTTCATTTAGAAGTAACCCTACTATCCAGGTTCCTTCTCACAACCCTACTATCCAGGCTTTCATTTCGAAGTAACCCTATGACCCAGGTTCCTTCTCACAGCTCTACTATCTAGGCTTTCATTTCGAAGTAACCCTACTATCCAGGTTCCTTCTCATAGACCTACTATCCAGGCTTTCATTTCGAAGTAACCCTACTATCCAGGTTCCTTCTCACAACCCTACTATCCAGGCTTTCATTTCTAAGTAACCCTACGACCCAGGTTCCTTCTCACAACCCTACTATCCAGGCTTTCATTTCGAAGTAACCCTACTATCCAAGTTCCTTCTCACAGCCCTACTATCCAGGATTTCATTTCGAAGTAACCCTACTATCCAGGTTCCTTCTAACAACCCTACTATCCAAGCTTTCATTTCGAAGTAACCTACTATCCAGGTTCCTTCTCACAGCCATACTATCCAGGCTTTCATTTCGAAGTAACCCTACTATCTAGGTTCCTTCTCACAACCCTACTATCCAGGTTCCTTCTCACAACCCTACTATCCAGGCTTTCATTTCGAAGTAACCCTGCTATCCAGGTTCCTTCTCATAACCCAACCATCCAGGTTTCTTCTCTCTTATCTTCAGACAACAGTTTACAACACTGTAAGACCTGGACTTGATCAAACACAATTTATTTCGCATTTCCCCAATAAGTCGCGGTGCAGCTTATAACCTGACCAGATATGCAGTTCACTTCCGCTTCCTCAAGCAAGAGTTATTTCCCCATTAGAGTAACAGACAACTGAAGCTCCTAAAATTCTATTTCTCCCAAGACAGATAGCAATATTCCTCAGCAGATTCCTCCCCAACGACAGGAACAAGGACTCTCATCAAAGGAGTATCTCAGGAAATCAACATCCTCTAGATGGCATCTTTAAGCCCATCTCCGATGATTCTCCACCACATCTTCTCCAAATGGTATATGTAAGCCCATTCTCGACATCATCAAATCAACATTACTTCATGTGAGTGCAAATTTCTAGGCACTCTAGTGTTCAATCATCTTCCACCTTCAGATCATGAATGGAAGACAAGCCAATCTACATCCTTAGGTTTAAGAAGATTGAACAGGGGCAGCTGTTGTACCCCAAAATTTGCTCTCTCATTTTTCTCAAAAAACATACTCCTAGAAGTCCTCAATTTGCTCAAGGTTGCCCAAGAGTTGACCAGACAAACTCTCTCCTAAGGCAATGTGTCTCAAACTAGGGTTTCCATTTGCATCAAGATGGGTGATATCCAAAGACTTCATATGCTCTACATGGTTCTGATATGTTCTCAAGACCCTCCATGTCAAATTTCAAGCTTTTCACAAGAAGTTTGCTCAGTCAAGCTGCTCAGATGCTTGAGAATCGACTGTATTAGGTTAAAAGTCAACTGTGGCCTACATACAGTCAAACTTCAAGATTTTTGGTTAATATCAACATTTTGAAGTTATATCCATCATTTGATCAATGGTTGATCATGATTCCTTAACGAATGCCCTAAATTCATCAAAACCCAAAAGTTGCTAAATTAGGGTTTCTTAGGAAATGTCAACCAAACTTTGACCAAGCATAACTTCCTCATACTTTATCAGAAATTTTCCATCCAAATCTCATTTTGAAGAGGATGCAATTAATTACAATTCATCTTCATCCCTTAATCTCAAAATGTGCGCTCACAAAAAGATATAAATTTCCACATTATAGGTCCTTTTGAAAAGTCAACAAAAACACTTTTTGGGTCAAAGATTCTTACATGAACATGGAAGACTCAATTGAGATTAGACAAAAGGGCTTCTTAGGGGACATCCTAAGATTTATAAAAAGTCTAAGAACACCTCTCTAGGGTTAAAATTGGAGGATATATGCATTGTCAAAGTTGACCATTTTTGCAAAACTGCCAAAAGTCAAATATGCTAAAAAATACATGTTTTGTCAAATGGGCCTAATTTTTCATGATTGAATCTTGTTTGTGACATGGTCCACAACCCAAATCAGCATCTACACTTTATTTTCTTCATTTATTTATTTTATTTTGATTTTTATCATTTAAAAGTCAAATTAAATCAAATAAATAGCAAAAAATATCAAAGATTTGTTTTGTGATCAGATTTAGGGTGGAATCAAATCCAATTAGGCTGAAGAATCATATCTAAAACGTGCAAAACAAATTGAACCAAAATTGGCATGATTTGGCTTGATATAGAAAGATATTATACAAGGATAAAGACAAAATCAAATCTTCATAATGGACCAAGATTTAGCTCGTTTTTGTTGACCTAATGTATTCCATTACATATACAGAACATATCCAATGCACAAAGACAAGGATTGAGGTCATGAGAGTCATCAATAAAACTCAATTTTTTTGAAGAAAAAGTGTGGATCGGTTTTCAATTTAGAGGACGATTCAAGGTGATTCAAAGCCACCAATCCACTCCTGGACATCCTCTGAAGCGATTGCAAGCATCACCAAGCCTCCATAAGCCTAGAAATATGCTACACGACCGTCACGGTTTGCTTTTCTTTCAAAATTCGATTACCATGATTCTTGCATCATAAACATGTTTTAATGGTATGTATGTGTTTGTTGTCATGTTTGCAACATATTGGATTGGTTTAATTGATGTTTGAGCGCATATATTGATAGTTGCCATTGCTAGGGTTTGAGGTTGTATTTTAGGGTTTCTTAATACAGGTACAATTAGGTCAAAAGAAGGATGCCTTCATACTCGTGAGATCAAAACGAGTTGATCTGTATGCTTGGAACTGATTTATATTGCTTGTGGTAGATTTTGGAAATTTGCAGGTTTGTAGCCACGCTTAAAGACCGTCACTATAGTCTATAGTGACGAATTTGGCCGTAGGTAAAAGTCCCTCTAAGGCAACAGTCCCTGGGGAAGAGGATGAATGTGTGTCAGTGCATGAGTGGGTGATTTGAAATTCGCGCGTTTTTTAGGCCAAGTGTTCAGTTTGTATTATATTTATTTTATTTGATTATATATATGACTAACCAACTAGCGCAAATGGAAAGGAAAGAAGGCATGTGAGAAGGAGGACTTGAGTTCGATCCCAGGTCCAAACCTTTTGCATTTTCTGAAACTAAAATCCTAGATCCAATGCATGCCATGTGCTGAAGACCACCACGCGCCCTTGGATCTCGCCCCTTGGATTCGTTACCATGCAGATCCTACGCCTCAACTTTGAGCATTCACAATAGACCCTCCAGCATGGCCCTTACTGGATCAGCGCAAGGCTTTGGGCTCAACATATTTTGGGCTCAACAATTCAGTAACGCACCCCTCTAATTTCTTCAGCAAACAGGCCCAATTTAACTTTTTTTAATGTATTTTCTTTCATTTATTTTGTTTTATTTAATTATTTACTTTCACAAATTAAATTTTTTATTAACTACAAAAACCATAAAATCACAAAAAACACCCAAAAATCATTTTTTCCATGAAAATAGCTATTTTCTTTAATTAATTATTTTAGTTTAAATTAGGTTAATTTAATTCCTTTTCATAATTAAAACTAATTAGAAATTAGGGTTGTAAATAATTAAATTTTCTCCAAAAAATAACCAAATTATTTTTTAATTAGATTTTAGGTCTCTTAATTAATTCTTCGCATTTAATTCGTCGCGCGTTTTAATTACCTTTTTGGTTATTATTTATGCAACTGTTTCGAGGTTATAATAGATTTTAATTAGGGTTTTAATTTTCGCGTTTTGTTTTTAGTTAAATAATTTTGTATCTGCGAAAGCCATGTAATAGTTAGGATTTCTATTTCCGCACTTTAAATTTCCGCAATTATAAACTGTTAGATATATGCTAATAGGATTGTATGGCAAGAATATTGAAAATTAAAATGGTAAATAACCTAAATGTTCAAAGACAAATTAACTGAAAAAGCTCACTCGCACATGCTCACTCCTAGGGATTACTCCACTTCGGTTGCCTTCGGTTAAGCGGTCATGAAGTATAGGGTTTATTAGTGGTCGTCCTCTAGCCCCGAAAGATCTCAAATAACCCATTCGGATTTTGCCTCGGAAACAGATCTTTAAGGCCTTAGGATGATTACTAACACTTCCTAACATTGCTTTTGTAACCGTATTTGTCCCTTCGAACGTCCCTTAAAACTCC
The DNA here is from genome assembly GCA_948472305.1 of Vicia faba. Lineage (NCBI taxonomy): Eukaryota > Viridiplantae > Streptophyta > Magnoliopsida > Fabales > Fabaceae > Vicia > Vicia faba. The sequence goes on along the minus strand of OX451741.1, from coordinate 890,847,225 downwards.
AACGATGGTGCTACCTATTCCTTAATAATGGGATAACGTTGTCTAAAGGAAAATGAACAGTCTTTTTTCGAGTAGGTAGATTAACTTTTAAGTACTTGCTCAAACAAATAAACTTTTCACACAAACACCTTTCAAAACAATTTTCAAAACAACTTCATCACATCCTTGAGGATTGATACAAGGGTTATCATGAAGTAAAACCTTTTCAAAACAAGCACACACAAGAAATTTTAAAATGAGCAAGTACCTAAGAGCCCATGGAAAACCATGGATAGAAAGGGTGCTAACACCTTCCCTTTTTATAATCTACCCCCCGTACTTAAAAATATTCTCGAAAAAGGTTTTTTCTGTTCTTTTTCCTTTTCCTGATTGGATGAAATAAAAGTCGGTGGCGACTCTTGCTTACCGCGACATTTTTCGAACAAAAAAATGCAAAATACAAACCAGTAAAAACAGTCGGTTCTGCCACCGTATCATAGAAACAATGCCTGATAAAGAAAGATTAGTGATATTGAGACTCCTTAGAACTCAGTTACTTTTCTAGGACAAGTTGAACCAACTAAAACTTCAAGAGGGTACTTACCTACAAATTCCATGCAAGCCTGAACCTAAGGCTACTTGTGTGACTTGTTTGCTTTTATTATCTAACAACTTGAACTCCTTGCAGGGTTTTGTTTGTATTCATTATCTAACAATGTGAGTTCCTTGCAAGACCTATTTGTAGTCATTATCCAATAACCTAGACTTCTTGCAAGACTCACCTTTCTTCACCACCTTTCACTTTTACTTGGTCCATAGCATACACATCATGACATCATGCCATAACATTTTGTTAACCATTTCAAGGATCTATAGGGCCTGTGATGCAGGTTATGATGAACCAGATGTCTAATAAGGGGCAAGGGGATTTATTTTCCCCTAAACTAATGCCGTCAAAGACTGAAGCACGTTATATGGAGTCAAAGGCTATGACCCGCTCGACATGGTGAGCTTGATTCTCGTAGAAGGACATTCAACGATACAAAGTTCTTCAATCAAAGCTGTAGTCAGATTCAAATAACTTCTTGTGTTTACCCCACGAGATCGTTGAAAACATTGCATGCATATCATTACATAACAGGTTTTCCAGTACAAGTTTCTCATTTTCTCACTGTTTATTTCAGCAGAAAATGGCTATCTTACAGAATATCAGAGATCTCCAAACTCAAGATACTTAGTTTAAGGAAATGTTCCTGAATCTATCCAAGGGACAAGAAGATTTGAAAACACTCCTCGCTGAGAACATGACCAAGAAAGATCCCGAGGACAACAAGGATGACCAGTTGGAACAACTGCAAGCCGAGATGGAAAAGATGAAAATCCAAATGAGTAGTCAGATGGCTCTTATACAAAATTTAGCTCAGGGAAAGGAAGATTTAAGGATCCTCATCAGTGAACTTCGTCAAGACAAATACGATCGTCTGAGGCAAACTGCTAGAATTGGGGGCCTAATCAATGATCAACCTCTCTTGGTAGACAGGGAATCGGGTGACATGTTCATGCGGGAACATGTTGAAAATAAACTCAGAAATGATGAAACTCAGGGGATTGCATCTTCAAGTACAGAGAAGATATTATACATCAGAAAGAAGGAGTCTAGTACCATGTACGACTAGAAGGGTCATAATAAGAGTGATCTCAACCAATATGTGGGGGCGTTGCAGATCTCTAGTCCAACACCAGTACAACAATGACAACAGGGTAGTTAGCGTAAGTAGTGTAAGTGTTTAGATGTTGGCATGTTTTTTGATAAAACCAGTTGTGTGAATGTCATGAATGATGTCATAACATTCTGGGACACAAGGTACATTCTGCAGAAAAAGAATGTCATACAGGAGCTGCTCAATATGAGTGTTTAGCTGATCATTATGCAATGATCATACTTATTGCATTCTACCAAAATCTGTAAACAGGATTCTTGTTGTCCTAACCAATGTTAAGACATCCTGTACTGAACTAACACTTGTGCAGATGTATTATTTTCTGAGAAGTTTCAGGAATCTGGTTATTCAGTCCAGATCAGATTCTCACGTGGACTTATGTTAACTTTGCTTAACCCTAATCTGGTTGTTAAAGTCCCATGACCAAGTCTTGAGGTTAATCCTAATTAACCCTAGCTATTTTCGTGGAAGCCCTAACTAAAGAATAGCAGCCTATATATTCCTCATGAAGACTGTTGGTGAAAGACACTTTTGACAGAAGATCAATAAGGGACTGTATAGTTGTAACTACTGTAATCCAAGCAATTATCATTGTGATAAGTGACTTGGAGTAGGATTTGATTGTAAGGGTTGTGTATCACTCAAAGCTTTGAAGCACGAGTGTTTGTGTCACTTGATTAAAGCTTTAAAGCAAAGTCAAGTTAGGGTTGTGTATCACTCAAAGCTTTGAAGCACGAGTGTTTGTGTTACTTGATTAAAAGCTGTGAAGCAAAATCAAGTGTATGTTCTGAAGAGTGTCTTCATAGTTTCATTAGTTAATTGTTTAATATCACTGCTGTGATTGAGGGGGAGTGAGTAGGAACTCAGGTTTAAGTTGAACTTAGATTGAAGTTGCATTGGGTAGGTCTTAAGTGAAGGAGATAAACTGGTTGGTTTATTCCTGAATTAATATCTCTTATAGTGGATTTCCTCCCTGGCTTGGTAGCCCCCAGAGTAGGTGTTGTTACACACTGAACTGGGTAAACAATTGACTGTGTTATTTACTACTTTTAGTTTTACTGTCTTTAAGAGTGTCAGATACGGTGTCATAACATTCACTATGATATTAAGTATCTGCAGCCAGAATTTCAATTGGCATCAGAGCAGGCACCCTGCCTGTCTTACTGGGTGAGATCTAGGGATATTATTTTCTGGCGCTATGGACAAAGAAGGAGGTTTTGGAAACATACCACCCATTCTGGATGGATCAAATTATGACTACTGGAAACCTCGTATGATTTCCTTCTTAAAATCACTGGACAAAAAGGCTTGGAGAGCTGCTGACAAAGGATGGAACCATCCCACCATAATTGGGAAAGATGGGACAACCAATCTGAAACCTGAGGAAGAATGGAGCAAAGAAGAAGATGAGTTAGCCCTGGGTAACTCCAAAGCATTAAATTCCTTATTCAATGGAATTGATAGAAACATATTCAGACTAGTACATCAATGTGAACTGGCCAAGGAGGTTTGGGACACTCTCAAAACTACCCATGAGGGCACATCCAAAGTAAAAATGTCAAGGCTTCAGATGCTGACTACCAAATTTGAGAACCTAAGGATGATGGAAGATGAGACCATTCATGAGTTTCACATGAACATCTTGGAAATTGCCAACACCTCAGGAGCATTGGGAGAAAAGATGTCAGAAGAAAAGTTGGTGAGAAAGATTCTCAGATCCTTGCCTAAAAGATTTGCAATGAAGGTGACTGCTATAGAGGAAGCTCAGGATATCTGCAACTTGAAGGTGGATGAACTCATTGGGTCTCTTCAGACCTTTGAGATAGGGATCAGTGACAATGTTGACAAGAAAAACAAGAGCATAGCACTTGTATCTAATACTGAAGATGAAAACAAGGAGGATGAAGAAGAAAATATTTCAGAAGCTATAGCCATGCTTGGAAGACAGTTCAACAAACTCATCAAGAGAATGGACCCAAAGTCAAGGTCAAATGTTAAGAACATTCCTTCTGACATCAACAGATCCTATGACTCCAACAAAAGACCAAAGTCTGAAGAGAAGGGAAATAAAAGCAAAGGAATTCAATGCCATGGATGTGAAGGATATGGGCACATTCGAGCTGAATGTCCAACCTTTCTTAAGAAACAAAAGAAAGGAATGTCTGTTACTTGGTCTGACTGTGACTCAGAAAGTAATTCTGAAGAAGAATTTGCCAAACTAGTTACTGCGCTAACTGGTATTTGTGACTCTGATAGTGACTCTAGTGATGAGGAAGTGACATTTGAAGAACTGGCTGACTCCTACAAGAAGTTATGTATCAGAAGTGCTGAAGTCTGTCAGCAAAATGAGAGACAAACAAAACTCATAGTAAAGCTGGATTCTGAGAAGAAGGCAGGAATTGATACTATAAGTCATCTAGAAGGGGAAGTTCAAATGCTAAACTCAAAACTTGACCAGATGACCAAATCTGTCAAGATGTTGACAAATGGAACTGACAAATTAGAAGAAATCCTTCAGGTTGGACAAAATGTGGGAGACAAGTCTGGTCTGGGATTTGTGGCAGCAAAGAAATTTATTGTAGACAAGAAGAAGATCAGGCCTGATAAACAAATGTCAAAGCAGATGTCACAACATAGCACTCAACATCGAGAACAGAGAAATATGAAGAAAAAGTATCAAAGATGGATATGTCATCATTGTGGAAGGTTTGGTCACATAAAGCCATTATGCTTCAAATTATATGGATATCCTAATCAGACCCCAGTTGTCAAACCTAAGTCTAACAAGGCACCATATACTCAACAGTGGAAGAAAAAGGCTACTGCCCTGATAGCTCACACCTCCCTTAGAGTCTCTGCAAAGGAAGACTGGTACTTTGACAATGGATGCTCTAAACACATGACTGGAATCAAGAATCTTCTCAATAATGTTAAACCTCACACTACTAGTTCTGTGACTTTTGGAGATGGTGCTAGAGGAGAAATCAAAGGAGTTGGAAACTTGGACTGCCCTGGAGTTCCAAACCTAAATGAAGTATTGCTGGTAAAAGGCTTGACTGCTAATCTTATAAGTATCAGTCAATTATGTGATCTAGGATTCAAGGTCAACTTCACCAAGTCAGAATGTCTTGTAACTAATGAGAAACAAGAAGTTGTAATGAGAGGTGTCAGATCTAAAGACAACTGCTACTTATGGGAGTCTGAGAACACTAATTATTCTTCTGTGTGCTCTATTGCCAAAGAAGAAAAGGAAGTGAAACTGTGGCACCAAAAACTTGGTCATTTACATCTAAGAGGAATGAAAAGGATTATATCCATGGAAGCAGTCAGAGGGATTCCAAGGTTGCAAATTGATGAAGGGAGAGTCTGTGGTGAATGTCAGGTTAGAAAGCAGACTAGAATGTCACATCCAAAGTCAAGACATCTGACTACCTCTAAGGTGTTAGAACTTCTACATATGGATCTGATGGGACCAATGCAGGTATAAAGTCTTGGTGGAAAAAGATATGCCTATGTTGTTGTGGATGATTTTTCCAGATTCACCTGGATTAACTTCATTAGAGAAAAGTCTGATGTATTTGAAGTATTTAAGGAACTTTGCAAAAGAATTAAAAGAGAGAAAGAATGATGCATTGTAAAAATCAGAAGTGATCATGGCAAGGAATTTGAAAACATTAAGTTTGATGAGTTCTGCTCCTCAGAAGGAATTAATCATGAATTCTCTTCACCCATAACTCCTCAACAAAATGGAGTTGTGGAAAAGAAAAACAAGACTATACAGGAATCTGCCAGAGCAATGATACATGCCTAAAGACTTCCTATTCATTTTTGGGCTGAAGCTATGAATACAGCCTGTTATGTCCATAACAGGGTCACCTTGAGAAAGGGAACATCATCCACCATTTATGAACTTTGGAAAGGAAGAAAGCCTACAATGAAGTACTTCCATGTATTTGGAAGAAAATGCTATATTCTGACAGATCGTGAACAAAGGAGAAAGATGGACCCTAAAAGTGATGAAGGAATATTCATAGGATACTCTACCAACAGCAGAGCTTATAGGGTATTCAATTCCAGGACCAAAGTTATGATGAAATCTATAAATGTCATAGTTGATGATTACCATGAGGAAACAAATGTCCCATATGATGTTGAGACATTCTTTGAGACTTCAACTCAAAAGGATGATATTCCTAAAACTACTTCATCATAATCTGAATCAAAGGAAGCTAACAAAGACCCTTCCATCAGAATTCAGAAAGATCATCCTAAGGAACTCATCATAGGAGATCCTAAGAGTGGAATCATTACAAGATCTAGAGAAATCATCTCAAACTCTTGTTTTGTATCTAAGATTGAACCAAGAAATGTTAAGGAGGCTTTAACTGATGAATACTGGATTGGAGCAATGCAAGATGAATTGAACCAATTCAAGCAACATGAAGTATGGGAGTTAGTTCCTAGACCAGGAGGAACAAACATCATTGGCACAAAATGGATCTACAAGAACAAATCAGATGCTGAAGGAGTTGTCACCAGGAATAAGGCAAGACTTGTTGCTCAAGGATACACTCAAGTTGAAGGGGTTGATTTTGATGAGACGTTTGCTCTTGTAGCCAGACTGGAATCAATCAGACTCCTATTGGGAATTGCTTGTCTCCTCAAGTTCGAGTTATTTCAGATGGATGTAAAAAGTGCCTTCCTAAATGGGTACTTAAATGAGGAAGTTTATGTGGAACAACCTAAAGGATTTGTGGATCCAAGCTGCCCTGATCACGTCTACAAATTGAGGAAAGCTTTATATGGCCTGAAACAAGCTCCTAGAGCATGGTATGACAGGTTGACAAAATTCCTCTCTGACAAAGGATACAGGAAAGGAGGCTTGGATAAAACTCTTTTTGTCAAAAATGAAGGAGGAAAGATAATGGTAGCTCAAATCTATGTTGATGACATAGTGTTTGGGGGAATGTCAGATAAAATGGTTAAACATTTTGCTGACCAGATGCAAGCTGAATTTGAAATGAGCCTCATGGGAGAATTGACCTACTTTCTTGGACTGCAAGTCACACAGATGGAAGACTCAATTTTTTTGTCTCAAAGCAAGTATGCAAAGAACATTGTCAAGAAGTTTGGGATGGAGAATGCCAGTCACAAAAGGACTCTTGCACCTACTCACTTAAAGCTGTCCAAAGATTCAAGTGGGGTCAAGGTAGACCAAAGCTTATACAGAAGCATGATAGGAAGTTTGCTATACTTAACAGCCAGCAGACCTGACATTGCTTTTGCAGTTGGAGTATGTGCAAGATACCAGGCTGAACCCAAAGTAAGTCATATCAACCAAGTGAAGAGAATTCTGAAGTATGTAAGTGGAACCCACAACTATGGCTTGCTGTACTCTCATGGATGTGAACCAACTCTGACTGGTTACTGTGATGCTGATTGGGCTGGAAGTGCTGATGATAGAAAGAGCACCTCTGGAGGATGTTTCTTCTTAGGAAATAATCTTGTCTCCTAGTTCAGCAAGAAACAAAATTGTGTGTCTCTATCTACTGCTGAAGTTGAATACATAGCAGCTGGTAGTAGCTGTTCTCAAATGATCTGGATGAAACAGATGCTTACTGAGTATAATGTCACATAAGATGTTATGACATTGTACTGTGACAATCCGAGCACTATCAACATTTCCAAGAATCCTATTCAGCATAGCAGGACCAAGCATATTGACATTATACATCACTTCATCAGAGATCTTGTAGAGGAGAAGACAATTAAACTGGAACATGTTGCCACAGAACTACAACTGACTGACATTTTTACCAAGGCACTTGATGCAAATCAATTTGAAAATTTGAGGGGCAAGCTGGGTATTTGCCAACATGAAGATATGTAGCAATTAATTTTTCTCAAAACAAGGGATGAGAGAGATTTTTTTGTTAAGTCTACTTTGATTGGGCTAATCATCTACTTCTTTATTTCTTTCCAAGATTTTAAGAAGTTGAATAGACATTCATATATCTCACTCCTCTCGCGTTTCTGCAACAATCTTCAATCTCTCAAACGAAGACTGCACTATTACTGCTACCTGTTTTCTAAAACTCTCAAAATGTCTCAACTATCCATGACTTCATCCTCTTCAAAGACGACTGCTTCTTCCGCATCCTCTGATCGAGAACCTAGGGAAATCACAAACTGCATGGATTCTGATGTTCTGGAGATAACTCCTCTTTGTGAACTGGCAGTTGACCCCACTAAGGTTAAGAAGCTGCGAACCAGACATGCAAGAAGGTCACAAGCTTCTTCATCTGGTAAACCCTCTCAACCATCATCTTCTGTTCCTTCAGAAATAGCAAATAGGGAAGGCTCAGTTTATGTTCATCAAGCTATAGCTAGACTTGTCACTAGGATTCTAAATGAGAATCACTCTGTACCTGGAATTTCTGTACCCTTGAATCAAGAATCTGCTAGTCCAAATGTTGAAATAAGATGTCACTCAGAATGTTGAGACACCGGATGATAACATTAAGAAATCTCCTGAAAATCTTGATGATCACCAGAACCCTAATGAGAAGGATGTTGAACCCCCGATTATTGATGTTGATAAAGAATACTCTGATAATGACTTAATTGCAAATATCAACCCTAGCATAGCTAGAAGGATGATGAACAGAAAAGGAAAGCAGGATGCTGCCAAAAGCATCTCCAAATAAAAGACTGCTGATATTGTTCATAAGAAAACCAGGTCTGAGAACAAGACTGGAGTAGAAACTGTGAAGGCTGGATTGTCAAAAGGGAAGGTGAAAACTCGAGTACCTGCTGGTAGTCTCTCAAAACCTGTGAGACAACCAATAGCAAAGAAAAGTAAAGAGCCTGAACCCTCTGAAACTGATGAGGAATCAGAATTTGAATTTGATGTTGAAGACATTCCTCTCAAAAGGAAACTCTCCTCAAGCAAAATGCCTAAAGTCCCTAAAGTCCCCACTGACAACATTCCCTTTCACCATCCTGAGAATGCAAACAGGTGGAAGTATGTAAGTTTGAAAAGGATAGCCTTGGAAAGAGAACTGAACACCAGTGCCATGGAATGTAAAGAGATCATGGATCTAATCAAAACTGCTGGTATAATAAATATTGTGGTAAAGTTTACCAACTGCTATGAAGTTCTTGTCAAAGAATTCATAGTGAATTTATCTAAAGGGTGTGCTGATGGAAAGTCAGCTGACTTTAAATGTGTATATGTGAGAGGAAGGAAGGTAAATTTCTCTCCCTCTGAAATAAACAAATTCCTAGGAAGACCAGATGATGCTTGCCCTGAGCTAGAGGTTACTGACAACCAAGTGTGCCAAACCATCATTGCAAATCAAGTCAAGAGCTGGCCCTTAAAAGGGAAACTGAATGCAAGCAAGCTGAGCATGAAATTTGCCATTCTGCACAAAATTGGTGCAGCTAACTGGGTTCCCACCAACCATAAATCAACCATCTCCACAGGTTTGGAAAGATTCATTTATGCTGTTAGAACCAGGACAAACCTTGACTATGGCAAGTATATCTTTGATCAAACATTAAAACATGCTGGAAGCTATGCTATTAAAGGCCCTGTTTCCTTTCCCTCTCTCCTATGTGGTATAGTCCTTGCTCAGTATCCTGACATTGTAGTTGAAAAAGATATTGTATGCAAAAGAGCCCCTGCTCTTGGGTTGCACTATAAGCTATTTCAGGGAACACATGTTCCTATCATTGTCATGACATCAGCTGAGACATCAACTGTGAAATCTCATTCCAAGAAAACTGATGTTATAGCTGTGCTGAAGGAAACCTGCAAAGAGCTTGACACAAGGAAAAGGACTCTTGAGGACCTGATTGCTAGACTAGAACAGGAGGAGATTGAAGGACAAAGAAGGGAAGAGGATGCTGCTGAAAACCAGCTTCATGCTGAAGATAGTGCCTCCTCTGAAGATGACAGTGCTTGAAGATCATTGCAGTTGAAAAGTTTGCTGCTGGTACCTGATGCTGCAAATGACTTTTGATTTTTCTCTCTGTGTTTTTATTATTCTTTTTGGATGACTGTATAGCCTAAAAGTACAAGTATCTTTGGCCTATTTATGGCTAAAGAGGGGGAGAAGAATTTGTGTGATAATTTTGGTAGAATTAGACTTGGTGGATATTATTAATTCTGCTGCTTTCTAATCTCTGATTGATTAGGGGTTTTAGCCAAAAATTTGCCAAAGGGGGAGTTTGTAAGTGTTTGGATGTTGGCATGTTTTTTGGTAAAACCAGTTGTGAGAATGTCATGACTGATGTCATAACATTCTGGGACACAAGGTACATTCTGCAGAAAAAGAATTTCATACAGGAGCTGCTCAATATGAGTGCTTAGCTTATCATTATGAAATGATCATACTTATTGCATTCTACAAAAATCTGTAAACAGGATTCTTGTTGTCATAACCAATGTTAAGACATCCTATACTGAACTAACACTTGTGCAGATGTATTATTTTCTGAGAAGTTTCAGGAATCTGGTTATTCAGTCCAGATCAGATTCTCACGTGGACTTAGGTTAACTTTGCTTAACCCTAATCTGGTTGTTAAAGTCCCATGACCAAGTCTTGAGGTTAACCCCAATTAACCCTAGCTATTTTCGTGAAAGCCCTAACTGAAGAATAGCAGCCTATATATTCCTCATGAAGACTGTTGGTGAAAGACACTTTTGACAGAAGATCAATAAGGGACTGTATAGTTGTAACTATTGTAATCCAAGCAATTATCATTGTGATAAGTGACTTGGAGTAGGATTTGATTGTAAGGGTTGTGTATCACTCAAATCTTTGAAGCACGAGTGTTTGTGTCACTTGATTAAAGCTTTGAAGGAAAGTTAAGTTAGGGTTGTGTATCACTCAAAGCTTTGAAGCACGAGTGTTTGTGTTACTTGATTAAAAGTTGTGAAGCAAAATCAAGTGTATGTTCTGAAGAGTGTCTTCATAATTTCATTAGTCAATTGTTTAATATCACTGCTGTGATTGAGGGGGAGTGAGTAGGAACTCAGGTTTAAGTTGAACTTAGGTTGAAGTTGCATTGGGTAGGTCTTAAGTGAAGAAGATAAACTGGTTGATTTATTCCTGAATTAATATCTCTTATAGTGGATTTCCTCCCTGGCTTGGTAGCTCCCATAGTAGGTGTTGTTACACACTGAACTGGGTAAACAATTGACTGTGTTATTTACTGCTTTTAGTTTTACTGTCTTTAAGAGTGTCAGATACGGTGTCATAACATTCACCGCGACATTAAGTATCTGCAGCCAGAATTTCAAGTAGAATACATCTAAAAGAATACTTTACCAAAATCAACATGTCATTGGCTCAAACATTGCAACACATGTTAAAGGCCAAGCTGGTTACGTTGAAGGATCCTCCTCAGAATCCCAACACCACCTCTCCAATGTACAATCCAAATGCAAGGTGTGTGTACCACTCCAACAGTCCTGGACATGACACCAACAACTGTTGGACGTTGAAAATAAGATTCAAGACTTGATTGATTACGGAGTGCTGGAGTTCACACAAGAAGATTAGACTGAACTCTCTGGCCATCCCTCAAAGGCACACCATCTGAAGTGACAAATTCAGACATAGAGGCTTTTTGTTCATTATAATTTTCAAATTGTAATTTCCTTTTGATTTTTCAAACACTTATTTCATGTAAAACTTTGTTATTTCATTAATGTATTGCATATGTTTGTCGTGAATTAATCCATTCGTTGTCACTATACTGAAACTATGCTTTTACTTCCTTTTTGTGATATTCAACTCTCAATTAAAAGCTTAAACCTTTAGAGGGAGTATGACGAAAAAGAAACCATAATCTCTACAATATGCTTTTGAACAGACCTTGCTGACGATGTACACACGTTGTTTCAAATCCTAAAAAGTGGAGTTATAAGGAAGATAATCCCTAGTCAACCCCTTTGAGCCTAAGAAGTAGGAGTTTTATTTTTCACACAAATTAAAACCCTTAATCATAACCTAGGGCAGGGTAGTTTCTCAGTTAATTTAATGGTGCATTCAATCGCAAGCTTTGCCCTCGTACACGATAAGTAGAGTTAGAGGTATCATTCCAAAACAAAATATGGTGATGGTTCTTCATAATCGTTAAAACAGGCAGTCATTATTTTTAAAAAGAAAGGCCCACTATGTCAAAACCTATGAAGGAGACTTAAGAAAAAACTGGGGCATCCCGCTGACTGTAATCATAAAAGAAACAGTTAAGGAAAAGGTGGGGATAGTAAAATAAAAAAATAGGTCGTTACAAATCCTCAACAAAAAATATTACAAAAAAATGATGAATGCCTTCTCAAATAAATTTTCAGTATCTGAACCATCATCGAAATATCAGGGTAAAGATTCCAGACTCAATTGGGATCTAAATGCACGATTAACTGAGTACAGGACTGAAGAACATAACAAAGACCACGCTACAACCCTTAAAAGTCCTAGCTGAAGCATGGGTTAGTTCGAAAGCATACTATTACAAAAGGTATTATGAATCCTGTAAGGTTACTATAAATCCTGAGTTGAATTCATATTCTTACAAAATTTTGTTTGTTTACTAAAAGTGCATTTTCAAAACTTCAAGACAGACATAAGCTTTGCATTCTTTAAGTGCCATTGTTTGCATATGACTAATTGTTCAACAGCAGAGAAATTCACACAAAGGAAATTCAATGAACAAAAATCCTCTCAATGGACAAAATCACCTCAGCTGGAAAGACATTTCCAGTAACAGGCCTTTCATAATCAAGGGGCATGACATGGTATCTAACTGATCTGGGGAAAGTCGAGTCAAGATTAGAGGAATATCTCAAAAGTGCCAAAGAGCCAATGGAAGACCTCTGTCTGAATTACTTGGGGAATTTAACATGAGTTCCAGCAAAGGACCACGTGCGGTCAAGCAAATATCTTTCTGGCAGTGCTACAACACTTACTATTATGGATAGTGACCATTCTCCGCACCCTGTGAACGCAGACATCGCCAGAAAATACTATGCATGAAAAAAGACCCGCTAGGTTGACTGGCCTAGTTAAAAATAAGGGCATCTCCGCGAACCAAAAGAGTTCGGGAAAAATTAGGGATATATAAATAAAATTGTACACCCGGCAAGTCGAAAACCTGAAAAGGCGGCTTGGGCAAGAAAGGGTATCCCGGTGGACTGAAAATCTGAAAGGACAGTATAACGTAGTGGGAGAACTGACTTGGTTGTTTTGCATTTTATCGCAAATGTTGCGGTTAGCAAGAGTCTCCACCGACTTTTATTTTATCCAAAAGGAAAGGTGGAAAAGAACAGGAAAGACCTTTGAGATGTTTTCTTGAGTTCTGGGGGTAGATTATGAAAAGGGAAGGTATTAGCACCCTTTTCATCTATAGTTATCTACGGGCTCTTAGCCGTTTTCTAGATCACTTGATTTTGTTTGAATGTGTGCTTGTGGTGTGGTTTTTGAAAGTATTTTGAAAATATCTTGATAATGGTTTTCGTTTCTATAAGAACGCGTATAAAGTGTTGTTTCGAAAAAATAGCTCAAAGAGGTGCTTGTGGAATGTGTTTTTGAAAGAGATTTTGAAAAGGTGCATTCTTTACAATGGCTCTCATTCTATAAGAATGCGTACAAAGTGTTATCTTTTGAAAATGTTTCAAAGAGGTGTTGGTGTATAAAATGTTTTTGTTGTGAGCAAGCGAGCAACTAGGAGCAAATCTACCTACTCAAAAGGTCTTAGATGTTCTTTTCCTTCCCCTTTAGATGTTGTTATCTTACTATTGTTTTGGTAAGAAGCCCCATCATTGGATGTGAAGGGACGAGCATGGGAAGTTTTTGTATAGTCATAGAAAGCAACCTATGTGATGTTTTAGCAATGTCGTTTAGGGACTAGATCGTTTACCGAAGGCAACATCGAGGGTCATCGAGGGACTACGATCTTTTATTGAGGGTCTTTGCTAAAACGCCCATGTTCGAGGGACATGACTATTTTTCCGAGGCAACAAGTGAGATTACCCTAAGGGTGCATATGTGAATAGTGTGTTTGATTGCATGCATTTAGTCTTTGATTTTTAGGTTGTCTACTTGTTGATTTTTATCTTGCCATACATCCTAGTTACTAACATTTATATGAAAGCGATAAATTGCGGAAAGTAAAGATTCTACGCTATTACAATCATTAGGGGGATGGGGTGTACAATTTTACAAATGGGGATTGCAAGAAATTAAAGTCCTAATTATCTATTACAACCATATTGAAATAATATACAAGAACTGAAATGGACTTGTTTTGTTTTTGTTAAGAAAAGAAATAAATTGGCTTAAGAAAATATTTGTGATCTTTTGGTTTAAAAAGAGATAAAATAAAGTATGTAAATATAAAAAATGTTTTTTTGGTTATTTAAAAGCTAAAATAAGATAAATAAGAGAAAAAAGAGTCAGAATCAGCACATTGCTGAAACGAGAAGGAACACAAGTTCTGACTCTAATACGCTACAAGAGAGAAAATGTTAGTAGGGAAGTAAAAGGTCAGAAGTTCTGGGCCTGGGTACACCAAGTTCTGAGGTTGCTGGGAATAAAGGAAAACCTAGAAGTTCTGATTGTCGAGGGGGTTCAGAAGCTATAGTGTAACTGGGAACCTAGAAGTTCATATATCACTGGCAAGTCAGAAGTTCTGGCTGTTTGAGAGAGTGAGGTGATAATGCTGTTGAGTAAGGTTGTCTAGAAGTTCTGATTTAGGAATATTGTTTGACAGATAAATGGGTGAAAATGTCACTAAATGAACCTAAAAAATATGCTTATGGGGTTATAACCTAGGACCCTTAGTACTAATGTCTTATGCACACGCTGTCTACCACTGGGGTGGCTGTACATCCTGTATCAGAAGCAAAAGAATAAATATGTATCACAAAGTAAACTCTGATGATGAATTCGATTTCTTTCTCCATGCTAATCGGAAAATCTGCGGCTTAGTCAACTCTCAACATAACAGAAAACACAAACATAACAATTATGACAGGTTTCCATCATGGGTTCAGAAACATAAACAAGAGTCAAGACTATAAATCAGAAACAAGCATGTATCTGCTAATCCTAGTTTCCTTAAGAAGTTCTGAACTGATATTCTCCCTACTTAGGCAGAAAATACATGAAACCTAATGAATATGCACAACATCAAAATCAGGATGTCTACATTGTATTTTGAACATGCAAGTCTAACAATGCTTAAGTGATATGATGAGAGTCAACAAAAACTTACCTAGCAGCTGGAAAATGTTCTGACTGCTTGTAATGTTCTGATCAGCCTCCTCATGTGCTCAGAAAGTTGGAACAACCTTTAACTTAGGCTATGAGTGGCTGGAAAATTCTGAAACTGTATGGATGATTTGGTCAAGAAACACTTGAAGGAAATTGGCGTTTGAAAGCAAGAATAAAAAACTAGCAGGTTTTGTATTTGTGTTTGCAGTTTCAGATTCTGGAATTTTTAGCAAGGTTTCAAAGCTTTTTCTTTTCAGTTTTTCCGACCTGCCCCTTCACAGTTGCAAATGAAGTTCAATTTATAGAAAAGAATTTTGCAGCTTGGAGAAGTCAAAAGTACCAACATCATGCTAGCGTGCTGGCTTGTTCTTGAAGCAAGATAAACAAGTATGGTGGTTAGCAGCTTTTAGTCGTGCCTAAGCTAGATTTGTAAGCATGAATTAAGGAAAAGTAACCTCAAAAGCAAAAGCAAAAGCAAAGCATGGGCCCAACATACTCTTATACAAAAGTTTGCTTTTTCAAGGACAACAATGTACTTCTATGTCACACGTGGGGAAATCCTTTGGATAAAAACTCAAAAGTGGTTGTGAGCATTAAATGATGATGAGATTTATCAGACCAGAAATCCTACAATGTGAGATTATGCATCATAACTTAATTATGGGTCAGAAGTTCAGCATCAGCGCAACTTAGAACCAACATCCAACTTCTGATCCTTTAATCTCTTTGCTCCAGCTTGTTCTGAGCGAGTTCTCAGAATTTTCAGAAAGCTTATGACATGCTTTGTAAGCCCTCTTTGAGTTACTCTTGCAACTTTTGACTGAGCCTACATGAAAACTGGCCTATAAGTTGTAAACAAATTCTGATTTAAAAATGCTCAGAATTTACTAAGTGTTTAAGTTTCAGGGACGTGACTTTGAGGATGTATAACTTGAAATCCCAACATTTCTAGAAGTTCTGTTCTGCAATATTTTAGGTCTTATTGAGATCTAAAACTCTTGTGTTAAAAGTTCTTCCAGAATCAGTTTGCATCATGGTGAAAATCTGGCCAGAAGTTCTGAGCTTGTCATATTTCTTAAACACTTAGAAAAATTCTAAGTATTTAGAATTTTGACTTTTCCAAAGTAATTTTAACTTTTGATTATCTTGATGAAACAAATCTCATATTCCAACATGTCTTGATGAAATATGATTTTGAAACTTGATTTTGATCCAAAAGTCAAAGTTTGGTTTTTCAGCATGCAATTGACCATTTTGCCCTGGTGCCAGTTCCAAGCCCAAATTGACGTATCAATGCTGCAAGCTTGATGTTATGGGAGATTTCATGAGAATCCTGGAGAAATGAGAGGGAAATTTTGGGGTACAACAAACAATCCAGGAAAAAGTTAGGGATCAAAGCGTACGACTATGTCCCGTCATCTCGTCACTTGTCTATCAGTAGAAGACTTATCTCCCTAGTCAGCAATCACCAAGGGCTCTAGAAGTAGAGGTATGTTCAAGTCTCCACGGATCCCCAAAGATCCACTCCAGGAGGTTTATCCCTACATGGTGATCTTCGCAAAGTTCATACATTCCCCACAATTTCCCCAACAGATCACTCTGGCAGATGAAGGAGTGAAGGCTTCCTCCCAGTAATATTGCTTATCTACAGGATCCCAATCATTATAGTTTATGGGAATTCTTCTCCAGCTAAGTTTTTAAAATTGTAAAATCCCTTGCAGACTACTTCTCTCTGACATAGCTCATTCGCCTCGGCAAAGAATTTCCATCAGCATGAATTAACACTCTCCAACATAGTTTACTCAAGCAAAAAGCAAGAATTCAATGTTCCCCAGCGGAGTTTCCTCAAACAAGAAAGCAGGAGTCCCCAGCGGAAACAATCCCCAGAAGATCGAAGATACACATACTCTTCATTCCCAGCAACAATTAGGGATTTATTTTCCCAAGTTCAACAAAACTGCAAAGAACAACTGATACGTTTACATATTGCATTCATACATCATTTTACAAATGTCATAACATATACATAGAAATACATATAGCACTGTCTCATTTATTTTGAGAACATCATTACTCAATGCATTTCATGCATCATGACATTGCATACAACTAACTCTTTACCTTTTCAGGAAGGATCCACAGAAGAATATCATCAACGATTTTCAACAGTTCCAGATTAATTCCTGAAACTAGACAGGGCGACTATCTGTAAACAATTGATTATAAATCAATTCCTGAAATAAGACGGGGACACTATCTACTAGACCAGGTTAAGAGATTCATTCCTGAAACCAGATAGGGCAACTATTTCAACAACCAAAAAAAGCATGGTTCCAGATTAACTCCCGAAACAAGACGGGGCAACTATCTGAGATAACAACTCAAATTACTGTGAAGCCTAGATTTTGACCAGATAACAGTTTAAGTTGCTGCGAAGCCTGGAATATAACCAGATGATAGTTAACTTCTTCAATTATCGTGAAGCCTATATTTCGACCTGATAACAGTTTAGGTTGTTGCGAAGCCTGAAATATGACCAGATAACAGTTAACTTCTTCAATTACTGTGAAGCCTGGATTTCAACCAGATAACAGTTTAAGTTGTTGTGAAGCCTGAAATACGACCAAATAATAATTAACTTCTTGAATTACTGTGAAGCCTGGATTTCGACTAGATAACAGTTTAAGTTGCTATGAAGCCTGGAATCTAACCAGATAGTAGTTCACTTCTTCAATTACTGTGAAGCCTGGATTTCGACCAGATAACCGTTTAAGTTGCTGCGAAGCCTAAAATACGACCAGATAACAGTTAACTTCTTCAATTACTGTGAAGCATGGATTTCGACTAGATAACAGTTTAAGTTACTGCGAAGCCTGGAATACGACCAGATAACAATTAACTTCTTCAATTACTATGAAGCCTGGATTTCGACCAGATAACAGTTTAAGTTGCCACGAAGCCTGGAATTCGACCAGATAGTAGTTCACTTCTTCAAATATTGTGAAACCTGGATTTCGACCAGATAACAATTTAAGTTACCGCGAAGCCTGGAATACAACCAGATAACAATTAACTTCTTCAATTACTGTGAAGCCTAGATTTCGACCAGATGATAGTTTAAGTCGCTACGAAGCTTGGAATCCGACCAGATAGTAGTTCACTTCATCTAAGTTGTTATGAAGCCTGGAATATGACCAGATAATAGTTTAACTTCATTTTCTATGAAGCCTGGAATCCGACCAGATAACAGATTAATTTCAGTAAGTCGTTGCGAAGCCTGGAATCTGACCAGATAACAATTGTTGTACCCCCAAAATTTACTCTCTCATTTCTCAAGGCATTTCCTTACAAGGATTTTCAAAAGTTCAAATTTACACAAGTACAAGTGGGCTTTCAAGCATCAAATCAAAGAAGAGCATGCATGCTTCAATTTCATATCCTTCGATTAGGTTTTTGGCCTCTTTTGATGCAAGCTTAGCTTACATGCTTATATTGAGAAATTACCTCTTTCCTGCATGCTTCGATCCACAGAGCAAGGGGGCTCCCACCATGCTAGCGTACACAAGGCAAACGTTTCCTTATGGCTAGCATTCATATTAGCACCCACAGGGCATTGGCTATCTTCATGCTAGCTCTGAGTGGGAAAAGTCTCCCTTTGAAACAACTTGCCTTTTGTTGTACCCCAAAATTTTCCCTCCCATTTTCACACAAGACATACTCCTAGAGGTTCTCAATTGCTCAAGGTTAACCAAGAATTGACCAGACAATTCTCCTCCTAAGGCAATGAACCCCCGGCTAGGGTTTCAATTTTCATCAAGATGGTTGAACTCCAATGGTCTCAAATGCTTCCCATGGTCCTAATATTCCTTCAAGATTATCCATGCCAAATTTCATGCCTTGCACAATAAGTTTGCTCAGTCAATTGCTCAAGTATTGGAAAATCAACTATGTTAGGTCAAAAGTCAACTGTGGCCCATGTATAGTCAAACTTCAAGATTTTTGGTCAACATCAATATTTTGAAGTGATATCCATCATTTGATCAAGGGTTGTTCATCATTCCTCAAGAAATGCTCCTAACCCATCAAAAGTCAAAAATGGCAAATTAGGGTTTCTATAGGAAAAGTCAACCAAACTTTGACCAAGCATAACTTTCTCATACTTTATCAGGAACTTTTCAACCAAATCTCATTTTGAAGAGAATCTAATTCCATATAACTTCTCTTCATCCATCAAGTTTAATAAATGCACCATTTGAAAGATAAAAGTTCATACATTACAGGTCATTTTTAGAAAGTCAATAAAAGCCACTTTTTTCCAAGACCTTTAATATCAAGATAACATCTTCAAATGCAAATTGATAAAACGAGGGATTGAAGTAGACATCTTGGGATTTCAAAAAAGTCCAAGATCATCATCATGAGATAAAAATTGCGCAAGTTATGGCTTGCCCAAGTTGGGAAAATTTGGGAAATTTCAAGAAATATGCATTGAGCAAATTTGAGCTTTTAAGGCAATGGCTCATTTTTTTGGACTTCAAATATCTTTCTAAGATTATAGAGGACCCCTAAAACCACTCTTGCATGGTATTGATTTTATTTTCATTTTATATTAATTTTATTTAATTAAAAATCAAATAAATCAAATTTATTGCAAAATATATGGGCCATTATCATTTGGGCTTGGTTTGATACATGGAGAGGTCCCAAATTTCGTGTGAAGCAAGACCAGCCTATCTACATTCATGCAAAATTCAAAAATGGACAAGATCCCACACTTTTGGCCAAGGTTACAAATGGATATTCATGGCACTCAAAAGTTTGTTTATGGTTGTTACAAACTTGTTTTTCGTGTCTCCTCATCCCTCTCTATATAAACAAACACCCAGCAAGCATCAAAGTACACATACGAAGCCTAGAGAACCCCTGCCCATTTTGCAAAAAAGTATCAAATTGTAAAATTCAAATTTCATGTTCTAGCTTGCTTCAACCCAAACTAAAGATCAAAATACACTCCTGGAGATTCCCTGAAGTGTTTGCCATCCTTACCAGCCCTTGAAACACCACGAAACAACTCCATCAAGTCACAGTTTGTTCTTGTTTTTGTCAATTTCATTTTCATTCATTTATTCATTATAAACATGATTTTACTGCATATTTATGTTTGTAATCATCATGGGAATGTTTCTGGATGCTTTATTTGGAGTTTGGGTACAGATATACAGATCCACCATTGTTAGGGTTCCGAGTTCACACTTTGAGGAACCTGACTTAAAGGCCAAATTGGATGAAATTGATGGCACCAATGAATTCAGGAGGAAAATTGCAAGCGATCCATGGCCTTGGTTGATGTTTTTTTGCGTGTGTATAATGATTTTGAATTGTACAGGGCCATAGCTACAAATTTAATCTGTCACTATAGGCTTTAGCAACAAAATTGTCCGTCACTAAAAGCATGGTTC
This sequence comes from Vicia faba, assembly GCA_948472305.1. Taxonomy (NCBI): domain Eukaryota; kingdom Viridiplantae; phylum Streptophyta; class Magnoliopsida; order Fabales; family Fabaceae; genus Vicia; species Vicia faba. The sequence continues at coordinate 890,826,783 of OX451741.1, read as the reverse complement.
AATCTGAACGAAGAAGATGAAGCGTAGTAGCCTTTCATTGGATCATTCAAACTGCACGCGTTTTTTTTTTTAATTTACCATATATTGATTTAATTGTGTATTTGTTATTTTGGTTTTGTTTTGTATAACGAATGGCAAGACAACTCAGATGGTTAAGAGGCGTGTGTATAAGGGAAATGACCTGGGTTAGAGTCCCAGGTCCAACATATTATTTTTCTAACAATTTTCAAATACAAATTTGGTGCATGCATTAGCCAGGGGTTCACCATGCACCCCACCATCAGCACCATCAGATCATACTCAACCTGGATCAAGTGCCTCCAACAAGTAGTCCCCATCATGGACTCTCCAAACATGCCCACACAGGATCAAACGCCAATCTGGGCTTTAACTCTTGGGCCTCACGTTTTTTTTGTATTTACACCCCCATTTCTGTTCTGACCAGGCCCATGTTGTTTTGTTTATTTATCACTTTTTATTTTGTTTATTATTTTTTTTCCAAATATTTTTTTAATAAATCATAAAAAAAATAATAAATAGGTTTAGTTTCTTTCTAAAATTATTAATTAATTAATTAATTATTTTAATGCAATTTTATCAATTTAAAATCAAATTAGACTTAGGTTCTTTATTAATTTAAATTGTTTTCTTAATAAAAAATACCAAAAATATTAGAATTAGGATTCAATTCATTCAACTTTTGTTTTCTTAATTAAATTTTTATCTTTCTAAGTAATTTTAGGACATATTAATTTAATTACTTTCTTAAATAAATAAAAACCAACAACAAAAAGATTTTCTTTTATGTTTTCAGACGTAATATTTCTTTTCGCGCATTTATTTCCTTTCGCATTGTTTATATTATTGTAATTGTTGTATGGGATGTAATAGATGATAAGTAGACTCTTTTAATTAATTTATTTTCTTTTCCCCAGTTGCTTTGGAATGTAAATCCCCCTCCCTGAAGCCATGTAATAGTCTAGATTTATACTTTCTGCATTTTATTTTTTTGTATATATAATTTCTAGTAACTTAGGCGTGCATGACAAGATAAAGTCAATTAATCATTAGATCACTAACCTCAAGATAATATAACTGAAAAAACACATTTCTCACACTTGCACCCTTAGGGTATTCCCCACTTGGTTGCCTCGAAAATGGTCATGTCCCCCGGACGTAGGGATATCTTAGCAAAGACCCTCAATTCTAAAGTCATCATGAAGATCATGGTCCCTTAACGTCCCTCGAGTTGCCTACGAGAAAAATGATATCATCCCTCGATGTTGCCTATATGATGACAGTCCCTTCGAAATGCTAAGATATCCTTACATGTTGCCTTCAATGACCATAACGTCCCTTTTGATAGTCCCTCAACATCTGACGATAGGGATACCTACTCACTAATAGTAGGATAGCGCTATCTAAAGGGTAGGAGGAAAAGAACACCCTTTTTCGAGTAGGTAGATTAATCTTAAGTACTTGCTTAAACCTGAAATTTTAAAACTTGCACATTTTCAAAAATCTTTTCAAAAACGCTTTATCACACTCTTGAGGACTGATACAAGAGTTACCATAAAGAAAACAAAAATCTTTCAAAACACACAAACACAAACAATTTTAAAAAATGAGCAAATACCTAAGATCCCGTGGAAAACCATAGATGGAAAGGGTGCTAACACCTTCCCTATCCATAATCGACCCCCTTACTCAAAAAATCTCGAAAAAGGTCTTTTTCTGTTCTTTTCACCCATTCCTTTGTTGGATAAAAGAAAAATCGGTGGCGACTCTTGCTTACCGCAACATTTGCGAACAAAAAATGTAAACCAGTATTAAAAAGTCGATTCTGCCACCGTATCACACCTTCGATTCACAAGGGCAGCGCTTATCCTCTTGCAAGCTCCGACAGTGAAACACCTATATTCATGATAGCACCCATAAAGCATTGGATATTTTCACGCTAGCTTCGACTAGGCAGGAACTCCCATCATGATTGCTTCGATTCCACCCTTGAAAACCTCCAACACACATAGTTGGTGGCCCCTTCGAAGGACATGTACTGGTGGACTTGAAGGGCACACATAGGTGTCCCATTCGAAGGATATACCTTACTAGCCCATTCAAAGAATTGCATGTAATCCCTTCGAAGAACACACATATAGTCCAATCGAAGGATACACATTTGGCCCCTTCGAAGGGTGCACAAAAGACCCATTCGAAAGATACATACTGTTTGGGAACAAATGTTGTTGTCTGAAGAGAAGTCTGGTCGAAGGATGGATTTAGTTGATCAAAATGAAAGAGAAATATTCAAGATGCTTGCTGGCCAGAGTCCTATGTGCTGCCAAGTCCAAGCCTGCTACACTGGCCACAACGCTCCAAAACTGCTGCATAGAAGTCCTGCCATGCTGCTCCTATATTTGCACCAATTTGGCATACAAATACCGCACCTCGAAGACTACAACAACAAGATACCCAATTTGTTCAAATTTCTTTTATTTTCCCTCCTAAACCTCAGCTAACTTCATTTATAAATAAGAGGTTCCATGACACATCAAAAGGGGGTTGGACAACACATCTGGGGGGGATTTTTGGTAGCTGGAGAAACTTTGGTTGTATGGAAAATCATCAAACACTTAACACACTCTCAAACCCAGAATCAAAAGACCATACTTTGTTCTTTCTTTCGAATCCACAAAAGAAACAACACACTTATTCCTTTTCTTCCTAATCCAGAAACAAACAAACACAACTCCACTCTTCTTAGCCTTTGAATCTAGTCAAAGAAACACCACACTTGTTTCTTTCCTTTGAATCCAGGAGCACCCAGGGAAGCAACTCAAAGTCCAACACATACATTCCAACTTCAAGCAAGGTAAGTCACCCTGACCTTAACCCTTTCATTTCAAGCATGTAAATAACATTTGTTCACTTTTTATTTCTGTCCTTTCGATTGTATGCTTTTCTTGTCCAAGTATATGTTAGAACTAACCTGTACAAACTCAAATAAAAGGAAAAGTTTCATGTGAATCGAAGCCTTAGGCTTCACCCCTTACTGCTTCACAGTAGCATCCCAAACGAAAGAAAACATGAGTAAGGATGTGTGAATCGAAGCCTTAGGCTTCGCCTCAGACTGCTATCTAACCTCAACCGAAAGGAAGCATAAAAAAGGGCATGATCGAAGGATACACTCACGCTGACCTCCAGGCCAATCGAAAGAAGCAGAAAAAGGGTGAATCGAAGGGTGCATCTCACGCTGACTTCCAGGCCCAAATCAAAAGAAGCCAGTAAGAGTTGAATCGAAGGGCGCTTACCTTCTGGATCGAAGAACTTGTTTTCCCTTCTTTTATTTTGTTTTGTTTTTACATTTTCTTGCTGTTCAATATGGTTGTAATAATGTAGGACTTTATTTTTCGCATTTTTTATTGCTTTCATAAATGTTAGTAACTAGGGTGTGTATGGAAAGATAAAACCAACAAGTAGACCACCCTAATCAAAGACTAAATGCATGCAAATCAAACACAATTCACACACATGCATATCTAGGATAATCTCACTTGTTTCCTCGGAAAATAGTCTTGTCCCTCGAATATGGGTGTTTTAGAAAAGACCCTCGATAAAAGATCGTAGTCCCTCGATGTTGCCTTCGGTAAACGATCTAGTCCCTAATGAAAATTACCAAAACGTCTCATAGGTTGCATTCTATGACTATACAAACGAACCACGCCCGTCCCTTCACATCCAACGATGGGGCTTCTTATCAATGGTAAGATAGCAACATGTAAAGAAGGAGGAAAATAACAAAGACCTTTTGAGTAGGTAGGAAGCTTGTAGTTGCTTGCTTGCTCACAACTAAAAATCATTTTCACACCAACACTTTCAATTGAAATATTTTCAAAAGTCAAAACTCTTTGTACGCATTCTTATAGAGACGAGAATCATTACAAAGGCGCTTTTGAAAATCACTTTCAAAAGCATCTTCCACAACAAACACCTCTTTGAAATATTTTTAAAACCAACACTTTGTATGCATTCTTATAGAGACGAGAATCATTACAAAGACATTTTCAAAATATTTTCAAACCCACAACACAAGCAAATTTTCAAACAAAAGCAAGTTGATCTAGCAAGCAACTGAGAGCCCGTAGATAACTATGGATAAAAAGGGTGCTAACACCTTCCCTTTTCATAACCTACCCCCCGAACTCAAGAAAACATCTCTAAAGGTCTTTCCTGTTCTTTTCACCCTTTCCTTTGTTGGTTAAAAGAAAAGTCGGCGGCGAATCTTTCTATCCACAATAATTGCGATCAAACGTAAAAAAACCAAGTCAGTTCTCCCACCGTATTATAGAACTGGCGTCTCTTCTAGGGACTAAAACTTAAAAGTGGGGTTACCTTAGGGCTAGATCACCTTTACTTGCTTTCTTTGTTTGACTTGCTTGCTTTACGTGTTTGGGTCCTTGTTTAGGTTATTGTTAAAGATCATACACCTGGATTTGGGGTACCTTTTAGGTAAGTAGCAATAAATCATGGGAACTGTACAACGTATACCGATATGTATGAAGTGATAGCTACGTTAGCATGATACTTTGGCTTGTACTAATGTTCTTTGAGTCAGTCAAGGATAACATTAGGCTTTCTTAGTGTCATTGAGCGTTAACTGACCTTTAGAACCTTTAATTGACTTATCCTAAGCCATTAGGAAGTAGTGAGATATCCGGCTTTGGTTCCGACCGAAGACTGGTTGATACTCGATGCTATGCTCATTGAGATTAGACTTTCAGGATATTTCCGTTACCAATAAAGAGGCTTGTGCTGAAACAATTCCCGATGAAGAAAGATTAGTGATATTGAGATCCCCTAGAACCCGATTACTATTACTAGGACATGTTAAGCCAACTAAACTTCAAGAGGGTACTTACCTACAAACTCCATGCAAGCCTAAACCTAAGGACTTATTTGCTTTGTGTGTATATGATTATTTGTACATAACGACTTGCTTGCTTTGCATACCTGTACATAACATCATAAACATCATGACATCATACCATATCATGTTCAATAACCATTTCAAGGATCTCAAGGGCCTATGATGCAGGGTCATGTTGAACCAGACGTCTATCAAGGGGAAAAGGATTCGTTCTCCTCTAATCAAACACCTTCAAAGACCAAAGTCAAGGGCTATAACTCACTTGACATGGTAAGCTTGATTCTCGTGGAAGGACATTCACCGATACAAAGATCTCCAATCAAATTTGTGAGCAAAGTTCAATCATCTTCTTCTGTTTACCCCGCGAGATCCTTGAAAACATGCATCCACATACCATGCATCATATCATGACGGGTTTTCCTCACACGGGTTTCTCATCTGCTTACTATTTATTTCAATAGAGATGGCTCCAGAACAGACTATCAAGGACATTCAGACTCAAAATTATTAACTTCAAGAAATGTTCTTGAACCTATCCAAGGGGCAAGAAGAAGTGAAAACACTCCTCACTAGGGGCATGGCCATGAAGAATCCTGAGGACAACAAGGATGACCAGTTGGAACGACTACAAACTGAGATAGCCACAATGAAGATCTAGATGATGGGACAGATGGTAGGGCCGATGGCTCTTATCCAAAACTTAGCTCAGGGACAAGAAGAGCTGAGAGCCCTCGTCAACAAGCTTCATCATGACAGATGCAACTGTATGAAACAAACAGTCGAGGTTGGGGATCAAGTATTTAATTAGCCCCTGATGAAACAAGAAAGGGAGAGTAGACCTTTCCAAATTGCTTCTACGTCACGAGCCTAACAACAACCTCGCCAACAACAACAGGGTAATCGGAGTAAGCGGCATGCACCTAATAGGTAATATACCAAACTCAACATACCGATGTTGCAAGTCTTGCTACACATGTTGAATTTGAATTTGTTCACATTGAAGGATCCTCCTTGGAATCCTAATACTTCTGCTCCTAGTTACCATCCCAATGAAAGGTGTGCGTATCACTCCAACAATCTGGGGCACGATACTGATAATTGTTGGACATTGAAATACAAAATTCAAGACCTGATTGACGAAGTAGCACTGGAATTCACACAAGTTGGTCAGCTTGAATTTTTCTGTCACCCCTCAAAGGCCTCCATATGAAGTGATGGTCTAGGCGAAGAAATTTTCTGTTTATTCGAATTTTCAATTGTAATTTCTTTGTTTGCTTAAACAGTTATCTATATGTCAGACTTTGGTTACTTTCATTAATTCATTGCATATGCTTGTCTTGAATTAATCCATTCGTTTTTCATTATATTTAAACTATGCTTTTTACTCCCTTTATGATATTCAACTCTTGTTTCAAAAAGTTGCAAGGATTTAGAGGGAGGATGACGAAAACAATGCCAATCTCATACAATATGCTTTTGAGTAGACCTTGTTGACGATGTACAGGCGTTCTTTCAATTCCTAAACACTGGAGTTATAAGGAAGATAATCCCTAGTAAACCCCTTTGAGCCTAAGAAGTAGGAGTTTTCTTTTTCACATAAATTGAAACCCTTAATCAAAACCCGGGGCAGGGTAGTCTCTCAGTTAATTCAAATGCGCGTTCAGTCGCAAGCTTTCACTTCATACACAATGAATGACAATGAAAACGTCCTTCTGAATCAAAAGACAGCGATGGTTCCCTATCAAATAGGCAACCGTCATCTCTCAAAAGAAAATCCCACTAAGTCAAAACCTAATAAGGAGACTTAAGAAAAAAACAGGGGCATCCCGCTGACTGTAAGCTCAAAACAGTCAGGCAAAAATCAGGGATAATAAATCAAAAGGAGGTCACTATAAATCCTCGACAACATGAAAAATGTTGCAAAGATGACTGCCTTCTAACGAACTTAACTTGTCTGAACCATCACCCAAACGTCATTCCAGGCTCGATTGGAATTCAAACGCACAATTAATTGAGTTTAGGACTGAAGAACATCACGAAGAACGGGCGGGTACAAATACACTTTGAGCCTTATCCTTTGTTTCTTAAACCGTGAACCAAGACATGTTACAACCCTCTCAAAAGTCCTAATTGAAGCATGTGTTAGTTCGAAAGCATACTGTTACAAAAGGTATCCTGACTCCTGTAAGGCTTACTGCAAATCCTGAGTTGAATTCATATTCTTAAAAAACCCTCTATTTGTTAAAAAAATGCATTCTCTAAACTTCAAGACAAACATAAACTTTGTATTACTTTGAATATCACTATTTGCATATGGCTAATTGTTTGACAACAGAGAAATTCAGACGACGAATATCCAGTGAACAAAAACTCTCTCAATGAACAGAACCACTTCAAATGGGATGACACTTCCAATGAAAAATACCGTATAAGCAAGGGGGCATGACATGTCACTGTCCAACTCATTTAGGGGTAGTCGAGTCGAGATTCTAAGAAATCCCTCAATAAATGCTGAATAACCAGGGGTAAGTCTGCATCCCAATCACTTGGGGCATTGAGCATAAATTCCAACAAAGGGTTACGTACGACCAAGCAAACATTTCTTGGAAGTACTACACTTACTACTAGGGGCAGTGACAAATTTACCACAAATTCCTTTTCATAGGGTGATCCCCAGTCAAGTCGCCACAAAGTCATCTCTATAAAGTTATCCCCACAGAATAATCTTCACGAATAAGGGTACAAACCCCTCAAGGCTAAATACATGGATATCCCCATAAAATTGGATCCAGGCAATCCCCAAGCAGAGTTTCAGTCTCCGAAAAACCCTCTTCCCAGTTGAGTTGGTCTCAAGAAGAATCCTCAAGGAGTTCTGCTAAAAGAAAACACCTCTCCAGCAGATTGGCAACAAGGTTTATTTCCCCAGCAAACTACAGATTCCCCAGCTTTAGTTTTCCTCTACGACTACTACAAATCAAGGGACCATAACCCCTCTTCCCTAGTAAACTTTTCTACAATCCCCAGTGAGTTGCCGCAAATCCTGGAAGGCAACTAGATAACAATTAACTTCTTTATCCCCAACAAGTTGTTAACTTCCTTTCTCTTCCATCAAGAGTATAACTCCCCATTAGAGCATCTGACAACTAAAACTCCTAAACTCTTTTCCTCAAGCAGAAATCAACACTCTCCACAAAGATTTCTCAAGACAAAGCCACTCTTCCCCAACGGATTTCTCCTCAAACAACAAAAACAGGAATCTCCAGTGGAAACATTCTAAACAAGGTTTTAATATATACACATTCTTCATCCCCAACAGCAGTCCGGGATTTAACTTCCCAAAGCTCCCCAACATTTGTCAAGGATTTATCTTCCAAGACAAAGTTACATTTCAACAACATTCATGACATATGCATACATAACACATATAAAACGATCTCATTTATTTTGAGAACATCATTACGCCATGCATTTCATACATCATGACATTGCATGCAGCTAACTCTTTACCTTTTCAGGAAAGATCAATCAACAAAAATCTATCATCAACAATTTTCAAAGTCAGAGATTAATTCCTGAAACCAAACAGGGCAACTATCTCAACGGCCAACAAAAAGAAAGTTCCAGATTAATACCTGAAATAAGACATGAAAACTATCTGCAAACGACTGATTATAGATTAATACCTGAAACAAGACAAGACAACTATCTACTCGACCAACTGAAGCAACCCTACCCAGGTTCCTTCTCATTTCGAGATGCAGTTTTACCCGGACTCATCATGAAGCAGCCCTACCCAGGTTCCTTCTCATTTCCAGATGAAGTTTTTCCCAGACTCTTCATGAAGAAGCCCTGCCCAGGTTCCTTCTTATTTCCAGATGCAGTTTTACCCGGACTCATCATGAAGCAGCCCTACCCAGGTTCTTTCTCATTTCCAAATGCATTTGTACACGGACTCATCATGAAGAAGCTCTATCCAGGTTCCTTCTCATTTCCAGATGCAGTTTTACCCAGACTCATCATGAAGCAGCCCTACCCAGGTTCCTTCTCATTTCCAGATGAAGTTTTACACAGACTCATCATGAAGTAACCCTACCTAGGTTCCTTATCATTTCCAGATGCAGTTTTACCCAGACTCATCATGAAGCAACCCTACCCAGGTTCCTTCTCATTTCCAAATGAAGTTTCACACGGATCCATCCTGAAGCAACCATACCCAGGTTCCTTCTCTTAAAATTCCAAATGAAGTTTCACATGGATTCATCCTGAAGCAGCCCTACCCAGGCTTCCCTCTCATATATCTCCTAAAGAAGCCCTACACGGGCCCATCATAAATTAATCTTACACAGATTCCTTCTAATACATTTCCAGACACGGCTTAACACGGACCGGTTCCAGCATATCCTTCAGATTTAAGTCAACCAAAGATTTATTCTGATACTTCTTCAGGATACAGTCAAACTTAGACTTAGTCTATGTTCTGTCAATGATCACCTTTGGATGGCATCTGTAAGCCCATCTCTGACAACCCTCCATCATCTCTCCAAATGGAATCTTTAAGCCCATTCCCTACACAATCAACCACCACATCAACGAGCACAAATATCTGGGCACTCTAGTGTTCAATCATCTTCCACCTTCAAGTCACGAATGGCATACTCGCCAATCTAACTCTTCAGGTTTAAGAAGATTGAACAGGGGAAGCTGTTGTACCCCAAAAGTTTTCCTCTCATTTCTCAAGGCATTTCCTTACAAGGATTTTCAAAAGTTCAAATTTTCACAAGTACAAGTGGGCTTTTAAGAATCAAATCAAAGAAGAGCATGCATGCTTCGATTGGGTTTTTGGCCTCTTTTGATGCAAGCTTGGCTTACATGCTTCGATTGAGCAATTACCTCTTTCCTGCATGCTTTGATCCATAGAGAAAGGGGGCTCCCACCATGCTAGCGTACACAAGGCAAAAGCTTCCCTATGGCTATAATTCATATTAGCACCCACAGGGCATTGACTATCTTCATGCTAGCTATGACTGGGCAACGTCTCCCTTTGAAACAACTTGCCTTCGACTCACAAGGGCAACACTTATCCTCTTGCAAGCTTCGACAGGGCAACGCCTATCTTCATGCTAGCACCCACAAAGCATTATCTATTTTCATGCTAGCTTTAACTAGGTAGGAACTCCCCTCATGATTGCTTCGATTCCACCCTTGAAAACCTCCAACACACATAGTTGGTGGCCCCTTCGAAGGACATGTAATGGTGGACTTGAAGGGCAGACATAGATGTCCCATTCGAAGGATATGCCTTACTAGCCCATTCAAATAATTGCATGTGATCCCTTCGAAGGACACACATATAGTCCAATCGAAGGATACATATTTGGCCCCTTCGAAGGGTGCACAAAAGACCCATTCGAAAGACACATACTATTTGGGAAGAAATGTTGTTGTCTTAAGAGAAGTCTGGTCAAAGGATGGGATTAGTTGATCAAAACGAAAGAGAAATATTCAAGATGCTTGCTGGCCAGAGTCCTATGTGCTGCTAAGTCCAAGCCTGCTACACTGGCCACAATGCTCCAAAACTGCTGCACAACAGTCCTGCCACGCTGCTCCTATATTTGCACCAATTTGGCATACAAATACTACACCTCGAAGACTACAACAACAACATACCCAATTTGTTCAAATTTCTTTTGTTTTCCCTCCTAAACCTCAACCAACTTCATCTATAAATAAGAGGTTCCATAACACATCAAAAGGGGGTTGGACAACACATTTGGAGGGATTTTTGGTAGCTGGAGAAACTTTGGTTGTATGGAAAATCATCAAACACTTAACACACTCTCAAACCCAGAATCAAAAGACCACACTTTATTCTTTCTTTCAAATCCAGCAAAAGAAACACCACACTTGTTCCTTTTCTTTCGAATCCAGAAATAAACAAACACAACTCACTCTTCCTGGCCTTCGAGTCCAGTCAAAGAAACACCACACTTGTTTCTTTCCTTCGAATCCAGGAGCATCCAGGGCAGAAACTCAAGGTACAACACATACATTCCAGCTTCAAGCAAGGTAAGTCACCCTGACCTTAAACCTTTCGTTTCAAACATGTAAATAATATATGTTTCACTTTTTATTTTTTTCCTTTCGATTGTATGCTTTTCTTGTCCAAGTATATGTTAGAACTAACTTGTACAGACTCAAATAAAAGGAGGTTTCTTGTGAATGGAAGCCTTAGGCTTCACCCCTTACTTCTTCACAGTAGCATCCCAAACGAAAGAAAATAGGAGGAAGGACGTGTGAATCGAAGCCTTAGGCTTCACCCCAGACTGCTATCTAACCTCAAACGAAAGGAAGTAGAAAAAAGGGCATGATCAAAGGATATACTCATGTTGACCTCCAGACCAATCGAAAGAAGCAGAAAAAGGGTTAATTGAAGGGTGCATCTCACGCTGACTTCCAGGCCCAAATCGAAAGAAGCCAGGAAGAGTTGAATCGAAGGGCGCTTACCGCCTGGATAAAAGAACTTGTTTTCCCTTCTTTTATTTTGTTTTGTTTTTACATTTTCTTGCTGTTCAATATGGTTGTAATAGCGTAGGACCTTATTTTTCACATTTTTTATTGCTTTCATAAATTTTAGTAACTAGGGTTGTATGGCAAGATAAAACCAACAAGTATTCCACCCTAATCAAAGACTAAATGCATGCAAATCAAACACAATTCACACACATGCATCTCTAGGATAATCTCACTTGTTGCCTCATAAAATAGTCACATCCCTTGAATATGGGCATTTTAGAAAAGACCCTCGATAAAATATCGTAGTCCCCCGATGTCCCTCGATGTTGCCTTCGGTAAATGATTTAGTCCCTAATGAACATTGCTAAAATGTCTCATAGGTTGCCTTCTATAACTATACAAACGACCCACGCCCGTCCCTTCACATCCAACGATGGGGCTTCTTATCAAACAATGGTAAGATAACAATATCTAAAGGAGGAGAATATGAACAAAGACCTTTTGAGTAGGTAGGACGCTCGTAGTTGCTTTCTTGCTCACAACTAAAAAACATTTTCACACCAACACTTTCAATTGAAATATTTTCAAAAGTCAAAACTCTTTGTACACATTTTTATAGAGACGAGAATCATTACAAATGCGCTTTTCAAAATCACTTTCAAAAACATCTTCCACAACAAACACCTCTTTGAACTGTTTTCAAAACCAACACTTTGTATGCATTCTTATAGAGACAAGAATCATTACAAAGACTTTTTCAAAATATTTTCAAAACCACACCACAAGCACATTTTCAAACAAAAGCAAGTTGATCTAGCAAGTAACTAAGATCCCGTAGATAACTACGGATGAAAATGGTGCTAACACATTCCCTTTTCATAACCTATCCCCCGAACTCAAGGAAACATCTCTAAAGGTATCTCCTGTTCTTTTCATCCTTTCCTTTGTTGGATAAAAGAAAATTCGGTGGTGACTCTTGTTATCTGGAACAATTGCGATCAAACACAAAACAACTAAGTCAGTTCTCCCACCGTATTACAACAATCAACTTCATCCTTTCGTCTAAGTCACAGTGAAGCCTGGATTTCGACCAGATAACAGTTTGACCTTAAGCAAATTACTGCGAAGCCTGGAAATTGACTAGATAACAATTAATTTCATATACCCCAGTAAGTCGATGTGAATCCTGGAATACGACCAGATAACAATCAACTTCATTATCCTCAGCAAGTCACTGTGAAGCCTGGATTTCGACCAGATAATGACTAACTTTCATCTCCCCAATCAAGAGATTACTCCCAGTAGAGTAATGGACAACTACAACTCATAGACTCTATTCCCCAAATAGAAATCAATATTCCCCAGCGGAGTCCTTCTCAAACAACAAGAACATGATTCCCCATAAAAGACCTCTTATGGCTCAGAGTAAATCGACTAAAGATATATTCCGATGTTTCTTCCAGTTCGAAGTTAGCATTTATTTTGGATGGCGTCTATAAGCCCATATCCGAAGAATATCCGTCATATTCTCCAAATGGCATATGTAAGCCCATTCCTGATATCATTGACCAATAACGTCACTTTACACACAGGCAAGTGCAAATTTCTAGGCACTTTAATGTTCAATCATCTTCCACCTTCAGATCACGAAAGGCAGACAAGCCAATTTAAATCCTCAGGTTTAAGAAGATTGAACAGGGGCAGCTGTTGTACCCCAAAACTTGCCCTCTCATTTTATTCAAGACATGCTCATAGAGGTCCTCAAATGCTCAAGGTTCACCCAGAATTGGCCAGACAAATTCTCCTCATAAGCAATAGACTTCCAACTAGGGTTTCACTTCTCAAAAATAATTTTGGGTTGAAAAGGATTCAAGTGATTTACATGGTCCCTAAAATGTCCCAAAGAATTCTCATGCCAATTTTCATGCCTTGCATTACAAGTTTTCTCACTCAATTGCTCAGATGACTAAAAATCAACCATATTAGGAAAAAAATGTCAATTGTGGTCAATATACAGTCAAACTTCAAGATTTTTGGTCAACATCAACATTTTTAAGTGATATTCATAATTTTATCAAGGGTTGATCATGATTCCTCAAGGAAAGTCCTCGGATCATCAAAAGTCAAGATTCGCTAAATTATGGTTTCCTAGGAAAAGTCAACTGAACTTTGACCAGGCATAACTTTCACATGCTTCATCCATTTTGCCCCAACGAAAGCTCATTGTGAAGAGAATACAATCCTCTACAGATTTGTTTTTAATTTCAACTCCAAAAATGCTTCATTTTAAAGATATGAGCCAACATATTACAGGTCTTTTTGAAAATTAACAAAAAGGCATTTTTTGTCAAGGCAAGTTACATCAAGATAAATCATCCAAATGCAAAAATGGTCAACATAGAGATTGTAGTGTACATATTGAGCTTTCTAAAAAGTCAAAGATCATCTTAAAAATATGAAAATTGAGCAAGTTATGACTAGTGCAAATTGGGTAAATTGGTGAAAATGCAAAAAAGTAAACTTTGAGCAAAAATGCATTTTTAAGTTCATAGATCTAATACGGTGGGAGAACTAACTGTTATACTGGTTTGGCGTTTGTATTTGCAAATGTTGAGGTAAGCAAGAGTCACCATTGACTTTTCTTTTATCCAACAAAGGAAAGGGTTAAAAGAACAGAAAAAGACCTTTCGAGATTTGTTTATGAGTAAGGGAGGTAGATTATGGAAAGGGAAGGTGTTAGAACCCTTTCCATCCGTAGTTATCTATGAGCTCTTAGATGCTAGCTCATTTGAAAAAAATACCTTGTGCTTTGTGTGTTTTGAAAAGTATTTTTGAAAGCGCCTTAGTGCGGAAAACTTTGTAATGTTTCTCGGAATGGTAGAGAACATATACAAAGTGTTTGAAAATGTTTTTGAAAGAAGTTTTATGTAAGTGTAAATATTGTTTGAGCAAGCATCTAACAGCTATCTACTTTACTCGAAAGGTTGTTCTTTTCCTCTTTTCCTTTAGACAATGCTATCCTACAATTAGTGAGTAGGTAGCCCTAGTCGTTGGATGTTTAAGGGACAACCGAAGGGACGTTTATACATTCACAAAGGCAAATGGGCTAGAAACTTTAGTAACTACCCTAGGGTTTTAAGATCATACCGAGGAAACGTCGAGAGGGTCATCGAGGAACTTATGATCTTTAAACCAGAGGGTAGCCACTAAAATCTCTCACGTTTCGAGAGATGTGACTGTTTTCTGAAGGCAACCGAAATAGGGGAACCCTAGAGGTGCGCATGTGCAATTGTGTTTGTATTCAGTTATTTTTGTCTTCATATTAGGTTTGCTAGCGTTTTGTTTGTTATTCTTGCCATGAAATCCTATTAGTCATGTATCTAAACAGTTAATAGTTTGCAGTAATTAAAAGTGCAGAAATATAAATCTAACTATTACAAGGCTTCAGGGAGGGGGGTTATTACAAGTCCAAAACTTGGGGGAAAATAAAGAAAGCCATAAAGTAAAAATTCCTAATTATAGTCTATTACATCCCATAAGAAAATACATTAGTATGAAAAAATGCGAAAGTAAATAACGCGTACGAAATGGAAAAGACGTCTAAAAACCCTAAGACAATTCTAGGTGAATAAAGAAATCTTTTGTTTGTTTTGATTTAATAAAATGGTTAAGTTAAAATTAGACTAATTAATTAATTGAAAGAAAAGAACATTATTAATTAAAAATTAATTCTAAACTAAACCTAATATTTTTTGCATTTTTATTAATAAAAGAGATTAAAATCTAAGTCTACTAATTTTAATTTTAATAAAGTGTTATGGTAATTAATTAATTAATAAACAAAATTAATTATAATAAAAAAACTAAAACCTAATGTTTTTGTGATTTTTTTATGATAAAAAAATAAAAAATGGTTTTTGAAAAGAAAATGAATATAAAATTAAAAAAAAACTAAAAAAGTAGGAATTAAAAAAGACATGGGCCTGGGAATCACTCTTGGATCTTGATATTCGAAGGAAGCTACAGTTCATGCTCTAGTAATGGCACAATGTCATTCCGGTCCTTAAGCTTAAATATTGCACGTTAAACATGTACTATGAACAACCCTGAACACGAATCAAACATTGAAAAGCGTTAATAGGACATGAAAATGTAATTTTGATTTCAAGAAAACATAACCAACCGATGATGCATGGATCCGGTGATCTAGGATGTTGCAAGCCTTGGGAATGGGTGGAATAAGTTCTTAGGAATTTTAGGAATACGACTGAGCAGTTGGTATGGATGGATGATGGCTGAAAAACTCAATTTCGAATTTCGCAACTTTTATGATTTTTTGCAATTTTGTGGAGCTTTTACGATAACCTTTTGCTCATGCCCTGGTCTTGTATTTATAGAGGAAGAAGAGGGCTAGTAAAGATGGTAAGAATCCACCCATAATGGCCCTCTTTCAAACCAAAATCAAACACATTAAAAAATTTCCAAAAATGCAAATTCTTGCCCATTTTGAGGTGTGATGCACCTGGCCTCCTTTGCACGAAATTTTGGACCCAAAAACAATTCAAACCATCAGCCCATATTGCCATAACCAATATTTACTATTTTATGCAATTTTATTTAGTTTTTATTTGAATAAAACAAAATAAATATGGATAAAATAGGTATAAATGGCAAGGCAATGTAGAAATTATTTTAGAGGTCTATCATAAGGTTAGGAAGATGTTTTAAGTCCAAGAAGTTAGGCCATTGACCTAAAAGTTCAAGTTTTCCTAATGCACAATTCTTGAAATTTCCCAAATTTCCCCAACTTGGGCAAACCATAACTTGATCAATTTTTATCCAATGATGTTGATCTTGGACTTTTTAGAAATCCTAAGATATCTACTTCAATACCTCTTTTGATCAATTTTGCATTTGAAGATTTTATCTTGATGTAAAAGGTCTTGGCAAAAAGTGTATTTTGTTGACTTTCTGAAAATGACATGTAATGTATGAGCTTGTATCTTTCAAATGGTGCATTTCTTGAACTTGAGGATAAAAGATAAGTTTTAGGGAATTGGATTCTATTCAAAATGAGATTTGGTTGGGGGAAAATGTATGAAGTATGTGAAAGTTATGCCTGGTCAAAGTTCAGTTGACTTTTCCTATAGAAGCCCTAATTTTGCAATTCCTGACTTTTGATGAATTAGGAGTATTTATTGAGGAATCGTGATCAAACCTTGATCAAATGATGATTATCACTTCAAAATGTTGATGTTGACAAAAAATATTGAAGTTTGACTGTATATTGGCCACAATTGACTTTTGACTTGGTACAATTGATTTTCAAGCACTTGAGTAGTTGACTGAGCAAACTTGTAGTGTAAGGCATGAAATTTGGCATGGACAATCTTGAAGATATATTAGGGACCATAGAAATCATTTGAGGTCTTTTCAACCCAAACTTCTTGGTGATAAGCGAAACCCTAGTTGGAGGTTCATTGCTTAGGAGAAGAATTTGTCTGATCAATTCTTGGTCAACCTTGAGCAATTGAAGACCTCAATGAGCATGTCTTGAGTAAAATGGGGGGGCAAATTTTGGGGTACAATAGCTGCCCCTGTTCAATCTTCTTAAACCTGAGGATTTATATTGGCTTGTCTGCCTTTCGTAATCTGAAGGTGGAAGATGATTGAACACTAGAGTGCCCAGAAATTTGCACTCGCATATACATGAAGTAACATTGTTGGTTGATGATATCAGGAACGGGCTTACATATGCCATTTGGAGAATGTGATGAAGAGTCGTCAGAGATGGGCGTATAGATTCCATCCAAAGTAACCGTTGATAGGAGTATCATGATGAACCTTGCGTCTAGTTTTATTTGAATGAAATGCTGGAATGAGCTCGTGTCAAGCCGCGTTCAGAAATGTACTAGAAGGCAATTGTGTAAGGCTGCTTCAGGATGAGCCTATGTTAGACTACACCTGGAAATGTCTTAGTTGGAACTTGTGTAATATTTCTTTAGGATGAGCCCATGTTAGACTACATCTGGAAATGTCATAGTAGGAACTTATGTAAGATCGCTTCAGGATGAACCCGTGTGAAGCTGTATCTGAAATGTTATTAGAAGGAACCCGTGTAAGATTGCTTCAGGAAGAGCCCGTGTAAAGATACATTTCATGAGGAGAAGGAATCCATGCAATATTGCTTCAGGATGAGCCCGTGTAAAGCTACATTTGGAAATTGTGAGAAGGAATTCGTGTAAGATTGCTTCAAGATGAGCCTGTGTAAAGCTACATCTGAAAGGTTATTAGAAGGAACATGTGTAAGATTACTTCAGGAAGAGCCCGTGTAAAGCTACATTTCAAGATGAGAAGGACTCCGTGTAAGGTTGCTTCAGGATGAGCCAGTGTAAATATGCCTATGAAAGGTTATTAGAAGGAACCCATGTAAGATTGCTTCAGGAAGATTCCGTGTAAAGCTACATTTCAGGAGGAGAAGGAATCAGTGTAAGATTGCTTCAGGATGAGCTCGTGTAAAGCTGCATTTCAGGAGGAGAAGGAATCCGTGTAAGATTACTTCAGGATGAGCTCATGTAAAGCTTCATTTGGAAGGAGAAGGTATCCGTGTAAGATTGCTTCAGGATGAGCCCGTTTAAAACTGCATTTAGAAATTGTGAGAAGGAATCCTTGTAAGATTGTTTTAGCATGAGCCCGTGTAAAGCTGCATCTGAAAGGTTATTAGAGGGAACCCGTGTAAGATTTCTTCAGGAAGAGCCCGTGTAAAGATGCATTTCAGAAGTAGAAGGAATCCATGTAAGATGGCTTCAGGATGAGCCTGTGTAAAGCGGCATTTGGAAATTGTGAGAAGGAATCTATGTAAGATTGTTTCAGGATGAGCCTATGTAAAGTTGCATCTAGATATTATGAGAAGGAACCCGTGTAAGATTGCTTTAGGATGAGCCAGTGTAAAGCTGCATCTGGAGATCATGAGAAGGAACCCGTGTAAGATTGCTTTAGGATGAACCCGTGTGAAGCTGCATTTGAAAATTGCGAGAAGGAATCCGTGTAAGATTACTTCATGATGAGCCCGTGTAAAGCTGCATCTGGAGATCATGAAAAGGAACCCGTGTAAGATTGCTTCAGGATGAGCCCGTGTGAAGTTGCATCTGGAAATTACAAGAAGGAATCAATGTAAGATTGTTTCAGGATGAATCCATGTAAAGTTTCATCTTGAGGGTTATTAGAAGGAACCCATGTAAGATTGCTTCAGGAAGAGCCTGTGTAAAGCTGCATTTCAGGATGAGAAGGAATCCGTGTAAGATTGCTTCAGGATGAGCCTGTGTAAAGTTTCATTTAGAAATTATGAGAAGGAATCCGTGTAAGATTGTTTTAGGATGATTCTGTGTAAAGCTGCATCTGGAGGGTTATTAAAAGAAACCCGTGTAAGATTGCTTCAGGAAGAGCCCGTGTAAAGCTGCATTTCAGGATGAGAAGGAATCCGTGTAAGATTGCTTCAGGATGAGCCCGTGTAAAGCTGCATCTGGAAATATATTAGAAGGAGCCTAGGTAGAGCTTCTTCATCTGGTCGTGTAGATAGTTGCCCCGTCTTGTTTCGGGAATTGATCCATAATCAGCTATTTGCAGATATTTTCCCTGTCTGGTTTCAGGAATTAATCTGGAACTGTTTTTGTTGGTTGTTAAGATAGTTTCCCTATCTGGTTTCGCGCATTAATCCGTGGCCTGTTTTTGGCTAGTCACATAGATAGTTTCCCCGTTTGGTTTCGGGCATTAATCTGTGGCCTGCTGTATTTATTGGTAAACCCATCCTGCTCCGGGAGTTCATTTCCCTTGGTCGTGTAGATAGTTTCCTCGTCTGGTTTTAGGCATTAATCTTTGACCTGATATGCATAAGTTGATAGTATTCGTCTGTCTGCGAATTCAACCTGAAAAGGTAAAATCAGTTTCATGCGATGTCATGATGTATGAATTGCATGATGCTCTCAAAATAAATGAGAATGTTATATGTGTTTAAGTTATGCATATTCTACGACATATTATAAATGTTGTATGACTGTAATATGTGAGTGTATCAGTTGCTCTTTATGGTGTCGTTGTACTGAGAGAAGATAAATCCCTGACTGCTGCTGGAGATGGAGAATGTGATTCTTCAATATTTATTAAAGTTGAATTGCTGGGAGATGGATTTTCGTGGCTAGAGAAATAAACTCTACTAGGGAAAGAAAACTCTGTAAACTGCTTAGGGATTTTTATGAAGCCCTATTAGGGAACCCAAGAAGTTTATGAACCAAGTTGAAGAAATCTCCAAGATGTTGGGGAGATGATTGAAGCTTTTGATCTATTAAGAAGATACCAGAATATATGAAATTGTTAGGTTATACACTGAAGACATGGCAGTGACTTTGCGGGAGGATGTCTCTATCTCTGTACCTACTGGGGAACGTATCCTTACTAATGACGAACTCTGTGAAGATAGTCCCCTGGGGGTGGTTACCTTGTGGGGATTACGTGGATAGCTTGAATGTTATCCCAACTCCTGGAGTCTTGAGTAAATGCTGATCAGGGTGATAAGCCTTCTACTGATAGGCAGGTGACGAGATGACATGATATAGTCGTACGCTTTAATCCCTAACTTTTTCCTGGACTATCCTTTAAGATTTTCAGTCCACTGAGATACCTTTTTTGCCCAAGCCGCCTTTTTAGGTTTTCGACTTGACGGGTGTACAGTTTTATTTATATGTCCATAATTTTTTCCCGAACTCCTCTGGTTCGTTGGGATTCCCTTACTTTTTCCTAGGCCAGTCAACCTAGCGGGTTTTTGTCATGCGTAGCATCTTCCGACTATGTACATGTTCACAGGGTTCAGAAAATTGTCACTGTTCATAGTAGTAAGTGTTGCAGCACTGCCAGAAAATGTTTTCTTGATCGCACGTGGCCCTTCATGTTCAATGCCCCAAGTGATTTAGATGGAGGTCTGCCCCTGGCTATTCAGCGCTTTTGAGGAATTCCTTGAATCACGACTCGACTTCCCCCAGATCAGTTTAGACACCATGTCATGTCTCTCGATTATGAAAGGCCTGTTATTGGAAATGTCTTTCCATCTGAGGTGATTTTGTTCATTGAGAGGATTTTCGTTCATTGAATATTCGTCGTGCGAATTTCTCTATTGTTGAACAATTAGTTATATGCAAATAGTGGTATTAAAAATGCAAAACTTATGTCTGTCTTGAAGTTTTTGAAAATTCATTTTTTTAGTAAAACAAAATTTGCAAGAATGTGATATCAACTCAGGATTTATAGCAAGCCTTACAGGAGTCAGGATACCTTTTTGTAATAGTATGCTTTCGAACTAACCCATGCTTCATCTAGGGCTTTTAGAGGTTGTAATGTGGCCTTGTTCACGGTTTAAGAAACAAAGGATAAAGGCTCGAAATTTATTTGTAACCAACCTGTTCTTCGTGATGTTCTTCAGTCCTATACTCATTTAACTATGCGATTAGATCCCAATTGAGTTCTGGAATCTTGACCCTGATATTTCGGTGATGGTACAAATACTGAAAGTTTATTTGAGAAGGCAGTCATTTTGGTAACCTTTTCTTTTTGTTGAGGATTTGCAGCAACCTATTTTTTTTATTATCCCTACTTTTTACCTGAATTGTTTCTTTTGTGATTATAGTCAGCGGGATGCCCCAGTTTTTTTTGTTAAGTCTCCTTCATTGGTTTTGACTTAGCGGGCTTTTATTTTGAGAGATAATGACTGCCTATTTTAATGATTATGCGGAACCATCACCATCTTTTGTTTTGGAATGATACCTCTGACACTACTTGTTGTGTACGAGGGGAAAGCTTGCGATTGAGTGCACTATTGAATTAACTGAGAAACTACCCTGTCCCAGTTTATGATTAAAGATTTCAATTTGCGTGAAAAAGTAAAATCCTAATTCTTAGGCTCAAAGGGGTTGACTAGGGATTATCTTCCTTATAACTCCACTGTTTAGGATTTGAAACAACGCCTGTACATCGTCAGCAAGGTCTATTTTAAAGCACACTGTATGAGACCATGGTATCGTTTTCGTCATCCTCCCTCTAAAGGCTTACAGCTTTCAATCGAGAGTCAAATATCACAAAAAGGAAGTAAAAGCATAGTTTCGGTATAGTGAAAACGAATGGATTAATTCAAGATAAACATATACAATGCATTAATAGAATAACAAAGTTTGACATAAAATAAGTGTTCGAACAATCAAAATAAATTACAATTTGAGAATTCAAATGAAATAAACGCTCTCAATCTTGGCCATGATTCAGAATGGGAGCAGTGATCACGTTGGGATTCTCAAGAGGGTCGAATTCAACCTCCTTGGCGTCAATCATATTTTGAATCTTGTATTTCAGCGCCCAACAATCGTTAGTATCATGTCCAGGACTTCCAGAATGATAGGCACACCTTGTATCGAGATTGTAGTTAGGAGAAGAAGTTTTGGGGTTTGGATGAGGTTCTATTAACGTAATCAGATTCATCCTCAACATGTGTTGCAATGCTTAAGACAACGGCCTGTTGATTTTGGTAAATTGTCTCTTGGGCTCGTCTTGCCTTCACTGATTACCCCGTTGTTATTGTCACACTGGTGTAGGATTAGAAATCATAACTTCCCCCACAACTTGATGATGATCTTCTTTACCATGACCCTTATGGCCGTACATAGCATTAACCTCTTTCTTCCCGTTGAAAGGCTTCTTCACAGCATTTGAAGACACATCCACCTAAATTTTCCCACTTCTGATTCCAACTTCTACTCTTTCACCTGTCAATATCAGCTCAGTGAACCTAGCCGAAGAACTTCCGATCAAGTGGTTGAAAATGGGACCAGACAATGTACCTAAGAACATATCTACCAACTCTCTATCAGAGATAGGAGGCTGGACTCTTTCTGCAAGATCTCTCAATTTTTGGGCATAATCTTTGAAGCCCTCGCTAGAACCTATAGACATGCTTTGTAGTTGAGTATGGGTTGGAGCGAGGTCGGCATTGAATTGGTACTTCCTGTAGAAAGCATTAGCCAGATCCTCCCATGTACGGATGTTGGTTCCCTCCAGCTGATAGAACCATTCCAGTTGAGTCCCCGATAAACTTTCCTGGAAGAAATGCACCCACAAATTCCTATCAGTGGTGTGAGGTTGGATCTTCCTGACATAAGACCTCAGATGTAGCTTAGGACATGAAACCCCGTCATATTTAGCAAATGTGGGAACCTTGAATTTCTATGGGATGACCACCCCAGAAACCAACCCTAATTCTTCATAATCTAGGCCAGGTACCTTCTGAATTTCCATGGCGTTGAGACAATCCTCCAGATGCTTGTATTTTTCATCAACAGGAGGATATTATTCTTCTGTGTAGTCAGCTTCTTCTTCATCAGACCCTAGACTGTGGTCCTCTTCTTTTGTCTTCTCTTCTTGATTGTCCCCCTCGTTTGACGGAGTTGCGAATTATAGATCTTGCTTAGCCTGTCCTCCGAGTCTCCTTCCTGTATTCAGGACACCAACTGGTTTCTTGGCCTTTTTCTTCTTGTCTTTGAGAATAAGAGCCTTCAGGTCCTCTTGTCCCTTAGCCAGAGCCAAGAACATCTGTTGGACTATATATTGCACGAATAAAATAATGAAAAGCGTTAATAGGACATGAAAATGCAATTTTGATTTCAAGAAAACCTTACCAACCGATGATGCTTGGATCCGGTGATCTAGGATGTTGCAAGCCTTGGGAATGGGTCGAATAAGTTCTTAAGAATCTCAGGAATATGACTGAGCAGTTGGTATGGATGGATGATGGCTGAAAAACTCAATTTCGAATTTCGCAACTTTTATGATTTTTTGCAATTTTGTGGAGCTTTGGTAAGGCAATGTATTTTAGTCCCTTTTGCTCATGCCTTGGTCTTGTATTTATAGAGGAAGAAGAGGGCTAGCAAAGATGGTAAGAATCCACCCATAATGGCCCTCTTTCAAACCAAAATCAAACACATTAAAAAATTTCCAAAAATGCATATTCTTACCCATTTTGAGGTGCAATGCACCTGGCCTCCTTTTCACAAAATTTTGGGCTTAAAATAATTCAAACCATCAGCCCATATTTCCATAACCAATATTTACTATTTTATGCAATTTTATTTAGTTTTTATTTGAATAAAACAAAATAAATATGGTTAAAATAGGTAGAAATGGCAAGGCAATGTAGAAATGATTTTAGAGGTCTCTCATAAGATTAGGAAGATGTTTGAAGTACAAGAAGTTAGGCCATTGACCTAAAAGTTCAAGTTTGCCCAATGCACAATTCTTGAAATTTCCCAAATTTTCCCAACTTGGGAAAACCATAACTTGCTCAATTTTTATCCAATGATGATGATCTAGGACCTTTTGGAAAGCCCAATATGTATACTTCAATCCCTATTTTGATCAATTTTCCATTTGAATATTTTATCTTGATGTAAAAGGTCTTGGAAAAGAGTGTCTTTTGTTGACTTTCTGAAAATGACCTATAATGTATGAGCTTGTATCTTTAAAATGGTGCATTTCTTGAACTTGAGGATAAAAGAGAAGTTGTAGAGAATTAGATTATCTTCAAAATAAGCTTTTTTTGGGGGGAAATGGATGAAGTATGTGAAAGTTATGCATGGTCAAATTTTAGTTGACTTTTCCTATAAAAACCCTAATTTTGCAATTCTTGACTTTTGATGAATTAGGAGTATTTATTGAGGAATCATGATCAACCATTGATCAAATGATGATTATCACTTCAAAATGTTGATGTTGACAAAAAAATCTGGAAGTTTGACTATATATTGGCCACACTTGACTTTTGACTTAATACAATTGATTTTCAAGCATTTGAGCAGTTGACTGAGCAAACTTGTAGTGTAAGGCATGAAATTTGGCATGGACAATATTGAAGAAATTTTAGGGACCATAGAAATAATTTTAGGTCTTTGCAACCCAAACTTATTGGTGAAAAGTGAAACCCTAGTTGGAGGTTCATTGCTTAGGAGAAGAATTTGTCTGATCAATTCTTGGTCAACCCTGAGCAATTGAAGACCTCAATGAGCATGTCTTGAGTAAAATGGGACGGAAAATTTTTGGGTACAACAATAGCCTATTTTTTGAGATTCAAATATGCTTATGACTTACTCAAGGACTCCCAAATTCACCCTCACCTTGCTTTGCATTTTTCTATATTTTATTCATATATATTTTTGTTTTTATTCAAATAAATACAAAATAAAATGTATAAAATAATAGATAAATGGTTTGGACACATGGGCTGATGTTTTGAATCAATATTGGACCTAATAATTCGTGCAAATACATGTCATAGGTCCAGGTTCATTGTATGTTAAGAATGGCAAGAGAATAATTCAAAAAAGGCATGTTTTCAATTGGTTTGATTTTGGTTTAAACATGGTTTGATGGTTTGATTCTTGCCATATTAGTGGAGACATCCTATTCCTCTATAAATAAAGAGCCAAAGTGAAAGAAAAACACACACACATTGCCTATTAAAGCAGCACAAAATTACTCTTCAAAAAGGTCTTCAAAAGCTCTTCACAAAGCTCTCTCAAAATTCTCAAAATCGTTCAAAAGTTATGAAAATTCAAAACCTGATCTCTAGCTTTCCTCCATCCAATCTCGTGCTATCTTTGCACTCCTGGGGTCCCTAGGAGTCATTTCCATTCCTCACCTTGGCCTGGAGCGCGCTCGAGTCGTCCATACAAGTTGCACCATTCGGTATAGTTTATTTAGATCTAATCTTGTTAATCTGTATTTATTAATCCATTTGACGTTTGCATACATGTTTGTAGTCGTATATAGAGCAGGTTGGACATGAAGCATGTAAGTTTTGAGGCCTAGTTCATGAGATTCCATTCTCAACCATGATCGGAAGCTTGGCTTCGAAACGCA
The DNA here is from genome assembly GCA_948472305.1 of Vicia faba. Lineage (NCBI taxonomy): Eukaryota > Viridiplantae > Streptophyta > Magnoliopsida > Fabales > Fabaceae > Vicia > Vicia faba. The sequence goes on along the minus strand of OX451741.1, from coordinate 890,801,393 downwards.
AAATTCTGAGACCTATAGCCAAAATTAACGTCAGATTTCTTTATTTACTTTTTTTTATATTTACTTTTTCAAAATCATTTTTATTTAATCATAAAATAAAAAAATAAAAAAAAAATAGATTTAGGTTTTTTATATATAATTAAATTTAATTTGTGCAAGTTAAATCATATTTTGATTTATTTCAAGTAATTAAAAATCAATTAGAACTTAGATTTAATCACTTCAAATCTTTTTCTCAATAATAAAAAATGCCAAAAATGTTAGATTTATTTTAGAATTAATTTTAATTAATAATTTTCTTTTCTTTTTTTAATTAATTAGATTTAATGTAATTAAACATTTTCTAAAAATAAAATAAAACGACAAAAAATTTCCTTTCACTTAGGGTTTAGACTTTCTTTTCCCATTTCGCGTGTGGTTAATATTTACCTTCTATTTTCATATTATTGTACTTGCTTATGGGATGTAATAGACTAAACTAGGACTTTACTTTTACTACTTTATCTCCCCAAGTTTTGGACTTGTAATTATCCCCCCTCCCCGAAGCCTTGTAATAGTTTAGGATTTACATTTTCTGCACTTTAAATTCCAGCAATATTTAAACGGTCTAGATGCATGATAATTGAATTGTATGGCAAGAATAAAAATAAAACGCTAGCAAACCTAATACAAAGACAAAATAACTGAATACAATACATTTGCACATGCGTACCTCTAGTGTATCCCCACTTCGGTTACCTTCAGATTAAAACAGTCACAACTCTCGAAACGTGAGAGACTTTAGTGGCTACCCTCCGGTTTAAAGATAAAAAATGACCCTTTCGATGTTGCCTCGTGTGATACGGTGGCAAAACCGACTGTTATACTGGTTTGCATTTTTTGTTTGCAAATTTCGTGGTAAGCAAGAGTCGCCACCGACTTTTCTTTTATCCAACAAAGGAAAGGGTGAAAAGAACAAAAAAAGACCTTTTTTTCGAGAGTTTCTGAGTAAGGGGTAGATTATGGAAAAGGAAGGTGTTAGCACCCTTTCCATCCATGGTTTTCCATGGGCTCTTAGGTACTTGCTCATCTTTTGAAAATTGCTTTCGTGTTTGTGTGAAAATTTTTTGTTTGAAAATGCCTTAGTGCGGTGATTCGCTTTACGATAACCCTTGTATCAATCCTCAAGAGTGTGGTAAAGCGTTTTGAAAACTTTGTTTGAAAAGTGTTTGAAAGTGTGGTGTAAAAATTTGTTTGAGCAAGTTCCTAACAGTTATCTACCTACTCAAAAAAGACCGTTCTTTTCCTCCTATCCTTTAGACCGTGTTATCCTACTATTAGTGAGTAGGTAACCCTAGTCGTTGGATGTTGAGGGACTATCAAAAGGGACGTAATGGTCATTGAACACAACATGTAAGGATACCTTAGCATTTCGAAGGGACTATCATTATAAGATCATTTCTCGTAGGCAACTCGAGGGACATTTAGGTACTATGATCTTTATAATGAATTTAAACTAAGGGTCTTTGCTAAGAGTATCCCTACGTTCGATGGACATGGCCATTTTCGAAGGCAACCACAGTGGGAAATACCCTAGGGGTACAAGTGTGCAACAATGTGCTATTTCAGATATATTTATCTTGAATTTGGTGATCTACTGATTGATTGATTAATCATACACGCCTAGGTTGCTAGAAATTATATACAAGCATATAAAATATAAAAGCGAGAAATAAAGGTCCTATGCTATTACAAGGCTTTGGGGCAATTACATTTACATTTGACTGAAAAAATAAAATGCGGAAATAAAACCCTAATTAAGCTATTACAAACTGGGCACAATTACATAATTAACAACAAGAAAAATGCTAAAGTAAATAAATGCGTGCATGAATTGAAAATACGTCTAAAATCCTAAGTGAAAGGAATTTTTTGTTTGTTTTTGTTATGAAAAGAAATTGAATTAAAAAATACTAACTCTATTCAATTTTAGTTTTTTTAAGAAAATATTAAAATAATTAATTAATTAATTGACAAAATTAACTTAATGTAAAAAGTTAAGCCTAATGTTTTTTTGGGTTTTTGTTCTTAATGTCAATTAAAGCTTAGAAGAAGTGAGGACAAATAGCCAAAAGAAAGGAAACAAAATCGAAAGACAAAAAAAAAAACAGGAAACGAAAAGAATGAATTCTTAGAAGCAAGGCCTGGATCGAAGAGGCTTGGGTTGCTCTTTGATCCAATGAGCTGATCGAAGACCTCGTTCGAGGGTCTTGGGGGCGCTAGATCTGCAAGCAAATTTGTTAGAAATTAAAAATGCAAGACCTGGGATTCGAACCCTGGTCCCTTCAATTGAGCAAATTACCTTTCGCCACCTGAGTTGCTTGCTTATTCGAAATACATGTCACCTGCTTGTGGTCCTGCAAATTAGTTAATTCAAAGCTAAACAGAACAGAAAACATCCCAGTCAAAATCAATCCCTGAACCCGGATCTGGGTTTGTTTCGATTTGTCACAGCCAGTATCATGGATTTCAAAAGTAGCCAGCTTCGAAAAACTCTATCCATGGTGTTCGAACGTATGAACACTGCAACTTGCATACACTTTGTTAAATTGCTCACAAATAATAACAAAAACTATGAACATGCAATCATGAGTCTAATTTAATATTAAGCGGGATTGAATATTTTTACCACCGGAGGCGCCTGGATCTGCAGTCCTGGGTGTGATATGACTGAGGCACAAACGAGTGTTCGCCTGTGTGAACACCAAGAACACGATCAGAGTGTTAACCTGGACGAAAGGTGCATGCAATGGAGTTTTGACAACTTTGGAATTTCATGCTATTTTCTGGACTTTCGTGGGGTAGGCAACGTTTTCTTCTGAGGCAGCCTCCGTTTGTTTTTCGTGTGTTTTTTCTCTGGGATCACGAGGTTTATATAGACAAGGGAATATAGGTCAACATTTTTGTATCAAATCTTGCTCCACTATGATGAAGAGATTTGATTTGATTTCTTCATAAATACTTGCTATATTTGATTCAATCAAGTGCCAATCTATTTCCATGTGTTACTGCCAGCCTGTTATGAGTAGTTTGGGCCTCCAATATGATGAAAATTGAAAGCTGACCTGCCCCTACAGATCCACTTCCTTTTTGAATTTTCTCTCTTAGATGTCTCTAAGTTCCAATTCGAATTACTCAGAGCTTTCCTCATCAGAGCATTGTTTCCTTTGACAGCTCGGAACTCTAATTCGAATTGCACCAACTTCAATGTCATGGCTCCTTTGATTGAGCCACCCTCTTCTTCGATTGCTTGATTTGAAAAGAATCACTCTGGTCAAATCAGCTCTTGTAGAGTTAGGACCAAATAAGGCAGGAATCTGGCCTTTAACTCGGAAATTGAATCCACAATCAACATTGAATTCTTTCCATATTTGCTAGGAAGACATGCCATTTTCTCATGTTCAGTGTACCTGGACATGTTTTTCGAGCGCCCTCTTGATGGCCTCTTTCGAATGTCCTGGAAGGAGTTCGTCAAATGGCTCTTGTCCAAATACCAATCGAAGGGTATTCATTGAAATGTCAATCAAAGAGTCCTTTGCTACACCAATCGAAAGGTCTTGTACATGCCAATCGAAGGAGACGGTTAACATGCTTGTCGAAGCTGCTTTGACAAAATGCTAAATTGAAGGATCCTTTGCCATGCTAATCAAAAGGCTTGGCCCATGATTCCAAACAAAAGTATCTTTCAGAATGCCAATCGAAGGCCTTGACACAATGTCAATCGAAAATCTTGTCATGAGGTCAATCAAAAGACCTTGTGTCCATGCCAATCGAAGGGCTTGGCCACAATGCCAATCGAAACATTACTTGGTTAACATGCTTGTCGAAAGGCACTTTGTACACTCTAATGAAAAACAACCTTATTTAAGATGCCCATCGAAGCTTCCTTGTTGGAAATGCTCATCGAAGGGCCCTACGCTAATAGAAGGACCTTTTGTAGATGCCAGGCGAAGGACCTTTTGCATATGCCAATTGAAGGACCTTTTGCAGATGCCAATCGAAGGACCTTTTGCAGATGTCAATCGAAGGATAATTAACCATCATTTAAAAAATTTCCTTGTCTTTAGGTAAATATTTATAACCACCTATGCAAGATGAAATCTTGGAAAAACATGAGAGGGAAAATTTTAGGGTACAACAGCTGCCCCTGTTCAATCTTCTTAAACCTGAAGATATAGATTGGCTTGTCTTCCTTACGTGATCTGAAGGTGGAAGATGATTGACACTAGAGTGCCCAGAAATTTGCAGTCGTCTGAGATGATACTTGACTGTGTAGATAGTATTTGGAATGGGCTTATAGATGCCATTTATAGAAGATGATGGAAGATCATCGGAGATGGGCTTAAAGATGCCATTAGAATGTGACAGAGAGTCGTCATAGATGGGCTTAAAGATGCCATCCAGAACAATGATGATTTCATGAGATATCCCTTTGTGGGAATTCCTGCTCTTTCTGTTAGAGAGGACTCCGCTGACGAATGTTAGTCTCTGTCTTGGAACATAGAGTTTTAGGAACTTCAGTTATCCGTTACTCTACTTGGGAGTCATCACTTGATTGAAGAGATGGAAGTAAAATGCTATCTGTTCAGAATCCAAGCTTTACAGTGGCTTGCTGAGGATAATAGGGTTAACTATTATCTAGTCGTGCTCTAGGCTTCACAACGACTTACTAGGGAGATGAGATTAAACTGTTATCTGGTCAGGATCCAGGCTTCACAATGTCTTGAATTGTTGATTGACTATTATCTGGTCAGTTTCCGGGTTTCATAGCTTCTTTAATTGGAATAGAAATCTCAGTATTGATTTGAATGGACCAGAGAAAGGTCTTGCACTGTCTTCAACTGGGATAGAAATCTTAGTATCGATTTGACTGAACCAGGGGAAGGCCTTGAATTAACTTTGACTAGCATAGTAATCAGGAGAATCTTAGTACCGATTAAACTGACCCAAACGAAAGTCTTGGAACATCTTAAACTGGCATAGTAATCATAGAGATCTAAGTGTCGACCTGTCTGACCCATGGAAAATCTTAGGCTAACTTTGACGGGCATAGTAATCAGGAGAATATTAGTATCGATTCAATTGACCAGACGAAAGTCTTGGAACATCTTAAACTGGCATAGTAATTAGAGAGATCTTAGTGTCAACCTGTCTGACCTAGGGAAAATCTTGGGTTAACTTTGACTGGCATAGTAATCAGGAGAATCTTAGTATCGATTCACCCGACCCAGACGAAAGTCTTGGAACATCTTCAACTGGCATAGTAATTAGAGAGATCTTAGTGTTGACCTGTCTGACCCAGGGAAAATCTTGGGTTAACTTTGACTGGCATAGTAATTAGGATAATCTTAGTATCGATTCAACTAATCCATACGAAAGTCTTGGAATCTCTTCCACTGGAATGGTAATTAGAGAGATCTTAGTGTCGGCCTGTCTGACCCAGGGAAAATCTTGGGTTTACTTTGACTGGCATAGTAATCAGGAGAATCGTAGTATCGATTCAATTGACCCAGACAAAAGTCTTGGAACATCTTCAACCGGAATGGTAATCAGGGAGATCTTGGTGTCGATCTGGCTGATCCAGAGAAGATCTTGTGAGGACATCTTTCAGAGGAAAAATCCTGGAATAGCCCTTTGTTAGACGTAGCTTGTTGATTTGATCTTTTCCCTGAAAGGTAAAGAGTTAGTCGTATGCAATGTCATGATGTATGAAATGCATTGTGATGATGTTCTCAAAATAAATAAGATTGTGTTGTATGCAATATGTATGCGCATGCCATGATGTAGGAATATGGGATGCTATTACGGTATTTCTTAGTCGGGGAAAATAAATCCTGAACTGCTGCTGAAGAGTATTGGGAAGCTGAATTCTTCATTTCTGTCGGGGATGGTGAACGGAGATGACTATGCTGGGGATTTACTCCTTTCTGTTTGCGAATATTCTGCCGGGTAGAGACTCTGCTTGAGAATAACTCTGCAGGGGAATAACTCTGTTTGAGAGAGGAGATGCCTTGCTGGAAGATTTTGCCGATTCAAAGAAATAAACTCCACTGGGGGATGAACTTCCGTAGCTGGAGGAATAAAATTTGTTGGGGTATTGAGCTTCCGTATTCAGAGAATTAAACTCTCCTCGGGAGGAGGTTCCGCAATCATAGAAATAAACTCTGCTCGGGAGAAAGCTTTATAAACCGTTTGCGATTATAAAACTCGACTAGGGAATATGGATATCATATGTCTGAAGGAACTTTGTTGGGGAAAATAACTCCTATTTGAGGAAGCAGAGATTAAAACTTTTGGTTGCCTCTACTCTGTGGGGAACATAGACATCACGGGGTCATATGTAATGGTGACTTCGTCTCAAAACTGTCTCTGCCCCTATACCTGCTAAAAGGAGTAACTTGTCGAGATTGAAATGGTTTTATAGACTTTGCCCCGTTCCTTAAGTCATGAACAACTGTACTTCTGTTTCTTATGCAAATATTTATGAATAACAATCATATTCAAATGCATATGTCAATAATAATTCATTGGACGTTTTTGCAAAACAAAAAGGAAAGAGAAAAAAAGAAAAGAAAACAGTTTTGTACTTCCAAAGAAACGATTTGTATTGATTTATGAAGTTTGCCTATAACAGGCGTTGTGTACAAAGAGGCTGACGTTCTAGTAGGAGAACGCCTCCGTGAGAGTGAAGACTATACAAAGTAGTGTACAAAGAGAAGAAAACAGCTATGTGTAATAATCCCATTGAGTTTCAATCCTTCTATTGCCGCTATGTCTTCGAGCGTCTCATCACTTTGCTACTTGTCCGAAGCTGACTGGATTGATCGGTGCCTTCTGAGCTTGATAGTTGATACTGAAGTCTGGTCGCAAGGTGATCCAATGGGACATAGTGATACGCTTCAAATCCCTAACTTTTGTCTGGACCTCCCTTTAGGGTTTTCAGTCCACCGGGATACCCTTTTTTGCCCAAGCCGCCTTTTCAGGTTTTTAGCTTGCCGGGTTTACAGATTTTTTTTTGTTTTCACCCCTAATTTTTGCCCGAACCCTTTTGGTTTGCCGGGATGCTCTTATTTTTTCCTAGGCCAGTCAACCTAGTGGGTCTTTATTCATGCGTATTATCTTTTCACTATGTCTGCATTAACAGGGTGAGGAAGGTCGTCACCATCCATGGTGGTCAAAATCATGGCTCCTCCTGAAAATATGCTTTTGATCACAAATGGCCCTTCGTATGTGGGAGTCCATTTCCCCTGGGGTCACCTTTCGGCAGTATGATGCGATTGATCACTAGATCCCCGACTTGATATACTTAGCGTCTGACCTTTTTATTGAAAGCCTTAATCATCCGCTTCTGATACATTTGACCATGACAGACAACAATAAGCCTTTTCTCATCAATCAAATTCAGTTGATCAAGTCGAGTCTGGATCCAATCGTCTTCATTCAAACCCACATCCTTCATGATTCTCAGAGAAGGGATATGGACCTCAATAGGCAGGACAGCCTCCATACCATATACCAGAGAGTAGGGTGTTTCCTCTGTCGACGTTCGTGCGGAGGTGAGGTACCCACGAAGAGCAAATGGTAACATCTCATGCCAGTCTTTGTATGTCACCGTCCTCTTCTGTATGATTTTCTTAATGTTCTTGTTAGCAGCCTCCATAGCGCCATTCATCTTCAACCGGTAAGGGGAAGAATTATGATGCTGGATCTTGAGTTGTTTACAGAGTTCAGTGATCATCGTATTGTTGAGATTCATACCATTGTCAGTGATGATTCTCTCTGGCACACCGTACCGACAAATCAGGTTATGTTTGATAATCTGTGCCACAACGTTCTTGGTAATAGTAGCAAAACATGCAGCTTCAACCCACTTCATGAAATAATCAATGGCCACCAGGATGAAGCGATGCCCATTGGAAGAAGTGGGTATAATCTCTATGATCATGTCAATGCCCCACATTGAAAAGGGCCAAGGAGCCGTCAAGACGTTCAAAGGAACTGGAGGTACATGCACCTTATCAGCGTAGATCTGGCATTTGTGACAAGTTCGAGAATGCTGATAGCAGCCTGCTTCCATAGTAGACCAATAGTATCCTTCCCGTAGGATCTTTATTGCCATGGTATGTCCACTAGAACAGGTTCCAACAGCGCCTTCGTGTAAATCTGTCATAATCCTCTCCGCTTCGCTCTTGTCTACGCACCAAAGTAAAGTAGAGTCATGGTTCCGCTTGTAGATGATGCCATTATTGAGGAGGAAATTTACGGTGAACCTTCTCAGAAACTTCTTATCATTGACAGATTCCCCCTTGGGATATTCTTAAACCTCGAGATACCTTTTCACTTCATGAAACCAAGGTTTGTCTGCTACTCCTTCAATTTCGATCTCGTAGAAGTATACTGGTTCAACCAACCCCTCGATGGTAATTCGGGGAGCCTCATTGTCCCACTTGACCTTGAACATATATGACATGGTAGCTAGCACGTCCTCTAACTGATTCTCTTCTCGTGGAAAATTTTCAAAGGTGACCTCTTCAAAGTGTGGAAGCAATGTCAGCACGTGTTCTTTGTAAGGCATAAGATTAAGGTGCTTCGTATCCCACTCTCCTTTGATATGACTTATTACCAAGGCTGAATCCCCGAAAATGCTCAAGAACTTGATCCTCAGGTCAATAGCAGCTTGGAGACCCATGATGCATGCTTCATACTCCGCCATATTGTTGGTATAGTTGAAACATAATCTGGCGGTGAAAGGAGTATGACAGCCTCCAGGATATATAATTACAGCACCAATGTCATTGCCGAGTGCGTTCGAGGCTCCGTCAAAAACCATAATCCATCGGGATCCTTCTTCGGGTCCTTCATCTGGTCCAGGTTCTTCATAGTCAGTCACTAGCATAATACTCTCATTCGGGAACTCAAAATTCATGGATTGGTAGTCATCCACAGCCTAATGAGCCAAATGATCAGCTAGTACACTTCCCTTGATTGCTTTCTGGGTTGTGTATTGGATATCATATTTGGTCAAAATCGTTTGCCATCTTGCTATTCTTCCGAAGAGAGCGAGCTTCTCAAAGATGTACTTGATCGGATCCATCTTAGATAGCAACAAAGTGGTGTGGGTCAACATATATTGTCTCAGTCGGCGAGCAGTGCAACAAGTTTTCTCGAGTAGTGAGTATCTTGTTTCACAGTCGGTAAACTTTTACTAAGGTAGTATATTGCATGCTCTTTTCGACCAGACTCGTCATGCTGCCCCAGCACACACCCCATTGAATTATCTAACACTGTTAAGTACATTATCAAAGGTCTTCCTTCAATCGGAGGTATCAAAATTGGTGGTTCTTGAAGGTATTCCTTGATTCTTTCGAAGGAAGTTTGTCATTCATCATTCCATTTTACCACTGATCTTTCTTCAATAGCTTAAAGATTGGCTCACAAGTAGCAGTTAAATGGGAAATGAACCTGGCAATGTAATTTAGTCGTCCCAAAAATCCTCTGACCTCCTTCTCAGTGCAAGGAGCCGACATCTCTTATATAGCCTTTACTTTTGCAGGGTCTACCTAAATGCCCCTGTCACTGGAAATGAAACCTAGTAGTTTACCAGACATTATCCCGAAGGTGCACTTGTTTGGATTCAACCTCAGCTTGTACGTCTTCAACCTATCAAACAACTTTTGTAAATGATCAAGGTGCTCTTCCTTAGTTTGAGACCTGACTATCATGTTATCCATATATACCTCTATCTCATGGTGAATCTTGTCATGAAACAAGGCGACCATGGCTCGCTGATAGGTTTCCCCAGCATTCTTTAATCCAAATGGAATCACTTTGTAGCAGAAAGTGCCCCATTGCGTGATGAAGGTTGTCTTCTCCATATCTTCGGGTGCCATCTTGATCTGATTGTAACAAGAGAAACCATCCATGAAGGAAAAGATCTTATGTTGCACGATGTCAACCAGAACGTCAATGTGGGGGAGCGGAAAGTCATCTTTGGGGCTCGCCCTGTTCAAATCTCTGTAGTCCACACACACCTGTACCTTGCCGTATTTTTTAGGCACCAGAACTACGTTGGCCACCCATTGGGGATAAGAGGTGACGACTAAGAAACCAGCGTTGAACTGTTTTATAACCTCTACTTTAATGTTCTCTGACATTTCAGGGCGCTTGCGATGAACCTTCTGCTTTATCGGAGGGCAATCTTCTTTAGTTGGCAGACAGTGAACCATAATATCTGTATCCAGTCCTGGCATGTCTTCATATGACCAGGAAAAGATCTTGACATAGTCATTCAACATCTGTATCAACCGCTGTTTGACATTAAGCCCCATATTTGTGCCGATCTTGACTTATTTTTTGTCTACCTCTGTGCCCAAGTTTATTGTCTCAACTAGCTCTTCATGAGGCTGTATAGCCCTTTCTTCCTGCTGTAACAGCCTAGCAAGTTCTCTAGGTACCTCATAATCTTCCCCACTTTCGTCCTTGACTTGGTTGATCGGATTTTCAAAGTCATAACTGGAAATAGTAGAACTGTTATCAATGGGATCCAGAGTGGACATGGATCTGCAGTTTGATACATGAGTGTGTGTAAGAGCATAGCTGTATAGACAAAGTAAAAGTAGAAAAGAAAAACAGAGAGCGCAAAATTTGTATGCATAGACGCCCAATGCTTTATTAATGCCATATGATAATAGAACATGATAACCCTCACAAATAAACCGATGTGCCCCGGGTAAGACACACGGCCATAAAGTTATATTGTTTATTACATATCCAAAAAAAACAAGAAAGACAATTACTTCTGATCAAAAGTAATCGGTAAAAAATCCTTTTGCGTCCAGTTACTGGGTCCACCTATGGTAGTAGGGAAGATCCAACTGTCCATGTCATTGTCACCGTCTTCGTCTTCTAAAGCGTTGACCCCATGATTGCTAATGCGTAGGGGAGGTCTTCCAGCACGACCACGTCGAACAACCCTTTGAGCCCCTGAAGAGAAACCCAAACCAAATTTATCATACTTGTATGGAATATTAGAGAGCTGACCCCAGATGGTAGACTCACCTTCTTCGACAACCGCTTTTACATCCTTGAGAGAAGCCATATTTAAGGGAGGTCTGGTGATCTTCAGCATATTGGTAACCGTTTCAGTTGCAGCCAAGGTCTGAGGTACCTCAAAATTCTGGCGCAGAATCTCGATGAACTCACCATCCATTTCCACATATCTGAAGGAACTCAGGTGACTGACCATTTATTCTTCTTCACCGTGTACAGTGACAATTCTCCCTTTGACCGGGTATTTCATCATCTAATGCAGAGTGGACGTAACATCTCCAGCCCCATGTATCCAAGGGCGGCCCAACAAACAAGAATAAGATGGTCTAATATCCATCACATATAAGGTAGAGTCGAAAGTTTGAGAACCAACCTTGATAGAGACGTCCACCTCCCTGTGCACCATTCTCTTTGAACCATCAAAAGCCCTTACTACAATATTGATGGGCTTCATGGTCAAACCTTCACACTCTAGTCTATCCAGAGTGTTCTTAGGCAGCACATTTAATGATGAACTAATATCTACTAGGACATGGGCCAAAGTAGTTCCCTTGCATTCGACAGAGACATGCAACACATCATTGTGCTTCCTCCCTCTAGGAGTCAATTCAGCATCAGAAAAGCCCAAACCATTATCAGTCATCAAACTAGCCACACAATCTTCGAATTGGTCAGCAGAGGTTTCCTAGGGCACATGTGCAGTTTTCAGGAATTTCACCAAAGCCTTCACATGAGCTTCAGAGCATAATAGAAAGGCTAGCATAGATATCTTTGAAGGGGTCTGCCCCAGCTGTTCGACCATGTTGTAGTCGCTTTTCTTGATGATTTTCAGAATTTCTTCCCTGGAAGCCTCTAGAGTAGATACCGAATGTGCCTTCGTTTGGACAGGCTCAACCAATATGTCTTTGCCCCGAGTCTCCGTCGACTCGGTGACAGGGGTGTCAGCAGGGGTAATCATAGGGATTGTAGTATTAATATCAGCAGGAACGAATGTAGGAATGATCACAGGACCAATAACAGCTTTCAGAGGAGAAATATCAGGGGAGAACACTCTTCCACTTCTTGTTATTTTGCTGGTTCCAACAATGTTGACAATGTCGGGATCAGCATTCTCAGAAACCTGGTCTTTAGCCAACCAATCTTGCTTGACACCGTGGTAGTAGACGCCACCCCCATAGTTCCAGGGAATGGTTTTATCTGAGGAGTATGGGATTAGCCCTGACATAGTAAATATCAACGGAGTAACCATCGGAACAGATGTAATCCTGACGGGTCTTTTGGTGGAGACCCTGGGAGGATTGGCGGAAATGGTTATTATTGAAACATATTTTCAAGAAATGGTTGGGACGAGATTATTCTCAAACAAAATCTCTCCATCATCCATTAGGCTCTGAACACCTGCCTTCAACAAATGACAACCATTTGGTAGAGATAAACAGAAATGGAAACCTTCACCACAACCCGGAAATAAACCGGTCTTCAATAAGTTCCACTTAACGGTCATAAGAGGAGAAACAAGCTCTTCAACAGTAGTAACAAACATATCATCTTCAATAGCGTTAACACTATGACCGTGCTTAGGCATAGGAACAGTGATAACATTTGGAATTTCAGGGGCGTCAAACTCAATTTCCTTCGCCTCGATAAGGTCTCGTACCCTGTTTTTCAAAGCCTAGAAGTCGTTTGTGTCATAACCTAGACTTTCCGAATGATAAGCACAACGGGCATTTGGATTGTAGCGGGGAGAGGTAGTGTTGGGATTCTTTGGCGCTTCCCGCAAGGTTACCAGATTAGATTTCAACAAATGAGGCAAAACTTGGGATAAAGTCATATTTATCCAGGTGAACTGTCTTACTGGCCTTTCTGTTCTTTGCTGATTATTCCTCTGTTGAGTGGGTGCAGGCTTAGGGATCATGACAACCCCTACCGTTGGATGGTGTTCACTTCTGTCCTGACTCCTTTGATTGTACACAGCACTAACCTCTTTCTTCCCAGCAAATGGCTTCCTTACTACGTTGGAGGATGTGCTCTTTTAGATATTACCACTCTTAATTCCAACTTCTACTCTTTCCCCCGTCAAGATTAATTCAATAAAGCCGGCCGAGGAACTTCCAATTAGGTGATTAAAGAATGGACCAGACAGGGTACCCAGAAACATATCCACTAGCTCCCTATCAGACAGGGGAGGATGGACTCTTCCTTCTAAGTCCCTCCACTTCTGAGCGTAGCCTTTGAAGCCCTCGCTCGAACCCATAGTCATACTTTGGAGTTGAGTACGGGTGGAAGCAAGGTCGGCATTGTACTGATACTGCTTATAGAAAGCAGCGGCCAGGTCTTCCCAATTATGGATGTTGGTCCTCTCCAGCTGATAGAACCAATCTAACTCAGTTCCGGATAGATTGTCCTAAAAGAAAAGGACCCATAAGTCTCTGTCAGCAGTGTGAGGCTATATCTTTTTCACATAAGGTCAGAGGTTCATCTTGGGACATGAAACCCCATCGTACTTGGAAAACACTGGCACCTTGAACTTTGGCGGAATAACAATCCCAGACACCAAACCTAGCTCTTCAAAGTCCAGCCCAAGCACTTTCTGAATCTCCATTGCACTCAAATGCTCTTCCAGCTGTTTGTACTTTTTGTTGGCTCGAGGATACTGCTTTTCATTATAATCAGTCTCATTGTCAGATTCTTACGAACTAGGGTCATCCTCTCTTGTCTCACCCTCCTGGTTATCTCCTTCTTTGGAGGAAGATGTCAGCTCAACCACTTGCCTTAGTGGTCCTTTGAATCTTCTTCCCAGATTTACCACACCAGCTGTCCTCCTTGGCTTCTTAGTCTTGTCTTTAACAATCATGGCTTTCAGTTCCTCCTGCCCTTTGGCTAGAGCCATGATCATCTGTTGGAATTGTGCATTTTGAGTCTGTAAGTCCTTCACAATTTGTTCGAGAGCCATTCCTTTACGGCTGAAATAAACAGCAAAGAAGATGAGAAACCTGCTATGAAACCTGTTTATGCAATGATATGTATGACATGTGTATGCAATGATTTCAAGGATTTCGGGAAATTTAAATTTGCGAACCAAAATGAAACAAAGATTTTATTAGTAGAATTCAAAATACAATTGCCTTTTAGGCGTTTCAATTGAAAGTTCACAAAACTAAAAAACCAGGTTTCCCATGGGCGCTTCCTTTTCGCGCCGAGATAGACATTAAGGCTTCTTTCCTCATGAAGTTGCTTCGTGAGCTCTAACACTTTCCTCCCATGGGAATAGAAATGGTCTCTATAAGTATCCCGCTCTTTCTTCAGCTGAATCCAGGATCTCTGTAGTTCTTCAAGATCAGTGGGCATATTAGGATGAAGAACCGTATAGGGAATATCCCCTTCAGTAATGGGCTCCATAATCACTGGTAAGATGGCTATATATGGCATCATAAGGTTCTGAGCACGAGCTCGTACCCATTGGAGATAGGGTTCCATAGGAATGTAAGTCTTCGGCTCCAAAGTCTTGATATCAAATTTGTTTACCATGCCCCAAGCTCGTATGAACCTCTGGCGATACCATTGAACATCATCCTTATAGTTAAACACAATGCCATGGACAAGCATCTCATGAGGACCATCCCTTCGAGCGTAACCAAATTGTCGTAGAGCCAGAGAAGGATTATACGTTATGCCTCCCCTAATGCCAAGTAGTGGGACATTAGGGAATTCCCCACAGCGGTCAATAATAGAAATATCTTCCATAGATCGAGAATACCAGAGAATATCCGGGTGAGAAAGTGACATTATCCTTTGCGACCCGTCCAAACCTTCTTCATTCTTCAGTACTGTCTTAGGGAGGTGAGAAATAAACCACCTCGAAAGCAATGGCACACAACACATAAGAATCCCTCTTTTCTTTGTGGTACGTGTGTGGAAGGTATGTAAGATATCTCCGAGTAAAGTGGGCACAAGGTTGCAAGAAAGGAAGACCTTGATGGCATTCACATCTATGAGTAAGTTTGGATTAGGGAACAATACTAACCCATAGATGAGAAGGGCCAAGACCTTTTCAAAAGCCTGGAATTCCAAATCATCCCAAATAGCTAAGGCTTCTATATTAAGAACTTGGCTAGAAAATCCTTAACCCCGCTTCTTATTTCCCAATTGGATACAACATTGTTTCAGGTGTAAAGCTGCTGCAATGATCTCTGGTTTTGGAGCTTCATCCAAACCGGTGAAAGGCAACTGATCCAAAACAAGTATACCCAATATCTGAGAGAACTCTTCCATGGTGGGTACCAACTGATAGTCTGGAAAGGTGAAGCAATGATGCTTAGGGTCAAAGAACTGAAAGAGAAAACTCATCATCTTCTCATCAAAACCTGAGGTAACCAGATTGAGGAGTCGACCGTGGTTCTTGGTGAATGAGGAAGTCTCAGAAACCATAGATACTAGCTCTTTGAGTTGAATCGGTATTCTCACAAAGCTGATTCATATGGTATTTCTACGAGCAGAAGCCATGATCTTCAAAACAGAACACACAAGACCTTACGTTTAGGCTTGCATGGAGTTTATAGGTAAATACCCTCTTGAAGTTTAGTTGGTTTCAAACCTGTCCTAGAAATAGTAATCGGGTTCTAAGGAGTCTCAATATCACTGATCTTTCTTTATCGGTATTATTTTAGTTTAGCAATCTTTTCTTGCGACCGAAACATCCCGATAGTCCAATCTCAATGAGTGTAGTGTTAAGTATCAACCGATTCCCAGCTTTACACTGAGGCCGGCTATCTCACTACTTTCTAATGGCCAAGTTTGTTCAACTAAGGTTCTAAGGTTCGTTAGTGCTTCACGACACCACGCGGCGGCCCTGTATTCTCCTTGATACGACACAAGGGATACCGGTACCAACCAAAGTGTCACACCAATACAGCTATCGCTTCAACCATATCTATCTATGCCGTACAGTCTCCATGATCTATTGTTGTTTACCTAAAAAGATGCCCCATATCTGGGTATATGATCTTTAAAAAATACCCCAACAAACCTTTAAAGATAAAGCAATCAAAGCAAACAGAGAAATCAATTTTAAAATGATCTAGACCCTAAGGTAAACCCCACTTTATAATTGTCCCCAGTAGAGTCGCCAGTTCTGTGATGCAGTGGCAGAACTGACTGTTATACTGGTTTACGTTTTTTGTTTGCAAATGTCGCGGTAAGCAAGAGTCGCCACTGACTTTTCTTTTATCCAACAAGAGAAAGGGTGAAAAGAACAGAAAAAGACCTTTTTTCGAGAGTTTCTGAGTAACGGGGTAGATTATGGAAAAGGAAGGTGTTAGCACCTTTTACATCCATGGTTTTCCATGGGCTCTTAGGTACTTGCTCATCTTTTGAAAATTGCTTTCGTGTTTGTGTGAAAAAGTTTTTGTTTGAAAATGCCTTAGTGCGGCGATTCGCTTTACGATAACCCTTGTATCAGTCCTCAAGAGTGTGATAAAGCGTTTTGAAAACTTTGTTTGAAAAGTGTTTGAAAGTGTGGTGTGAAAATTTGTTTGAGCAAGTACCTAACAGTTATCTACCTACTCGAAAAAGACCATTCTTTTCCTCCTATCCTTTAAACCGTGTTATCCTACTATTAGTGAGTAGGTAACCCTAGTCGTTGGATATTGAGGGACTATCGAAAGGGAGGTAATGGTCATTGAAGGTAACATGTAATGATACCTTAGCATTTCGAAGGGACTATCATCATAAGATCATTTCTAGTAGGCAACTTGAGGGACATTTAGGGACTATGATCTTTATGATGACTTTAAACTGAGGGTCTTTTCTAAGAGTATCCCTACGTTCGAGGGACATAACCATTTTCTAAGGCAACCAAAGTGGGAAATACCCTAGGGGTGCAAGTGTGCAATAGTGTGCTATTTCAGATATATTTATCTTGAATTTAGTGATCTACTAATTGATTGATTAATCATACACGCCTAGGTTGCTAGCAATTATATACAAGCATATAAAATATAAAAGCGAGAAATAAAGGTCCTACGCTATTACAAGGCTTTGGGACAATTACATTTATATTTCACTGAAAAAATAAAGTGCGGAAATAAAACCCTAATTAAGCTATTACAAACTGGGCACAATTATATAATTAACAACAAAAAAATGCTAAAGTAAATAAACGCGCGCATGAATTGAAAATACGTCTAAAATCATAAGTGAAAGGAATTTTTTGTTTGTTTTTGTTATGAAAAGAAATTGAATTAAAAAATCCTAAGTCTATTCAATTTTAATTTTTTTAAGAAAATATTAAAATAATTAATTAATTGACAAAATTAATTTAATGTAAAAAGTTAAGCCTAATGTTTTTTGGGGTTTTTCTTCTTAATGTAAATTAAAGCTTAGAAGAAGTGAGGACAAACAGCCAAAAGAAAGGAAACAAAATCGAAAGACCAAAAAAAATAGGAAGCGAAAAGAATGAATTCTTGGAAGAAAGGCCTGGATCGAAGAGGCTTGGGTTGCTCTTTAATCCAATGAGCTGATCGAAGACCTCGTTCGAGGGTCTTGGGGGCGCTAGATCTGCAAGAAAATTCGTTAGAAATTAAAATTGCAAGACCTGGGATTCGAACCCTGGTCCCTTCGATTGGGCGAATTTCCTTTCGCCACCTGAGCTGATTTCTCATTCGAAATACATGTCACCTACTTTTGGTCCTGCAAATTAGTTAATTTGAAGCTAAACAGAACAGAAAACATCCTAGTCGAAATCAATCTCTAAACCCGAATCTGGGTTTGTTTCGATTTGTCAAAGCCAGTATCATGGATTTCAAAATTAGCCAACTTTGAAAAACTCTATCCATGATGTTCGATATATGAACACTACAACTTGCATACACTTTGTTAAATCACTCACAAATAATAACAAAAACTATGAACATGCAATCATGAGTCTAATTTAATATTAAGCGGGATTGAATATTCTTACCACTGGAGGAGCCTGGATCTGTAGTCCTGGGTGTGAGATGGTTGGGTCACAAATGAGTGTACGCCTGTGTGAACTCCAAGAACACGATCAGAGTGTTAACCTGGACGGAAGGTGCATGCAATGGAGTTTTGACAACTTTGGAATTTGATGCTATTTCTGGACTTTCGTGGGGTAGGCACCATTTTCTTCTGAGGCATCCTCCATGTGTTTTTCGTGTGTTTTTTCTCTGGGATCATGAGGTTTATATAGACAAGGGATTTAGGTCAACATTTGTGTATCAAATCTTGGTCCATTATGATGAAGAGATATGATTTTATTTCTTCATAAAGACTTTCTATATTTGATTCAATCAAGTTCCAATCTATTTCCATGTGTTACTGCCATCCTGTTATGAGTTGTTTGGGCCTCCAATATGATGAAAATCAAAAGCTGGCATGCCCCTGCATATCCACTTCCTTTTCGAATTTTCTCTCTTCGATGGATCTAAGCTCCAATTTGAATTAATCAGAGCTTTCCTCATCAGATCATTGTTTCCTTCGACAGCTTGGAACTCTAATTCGAATTTCACCAGCTTCAATGTCATTGCTCCTTCGGTTGAGCCACCCTCTGCTTCGATTGCTTGATTTGAAAAGAATCACTCTGGTCGAATCAGCTCTTGTGGAGTTAGGAACAACTAAGGCAAGAATCTGGCCTTTAACTCAAATTGAATCCATGATCAACATTGAATTCTTGCCATATTTGAAAGGAAGACATGCCATTTTCTCATGTTCAGTGTACCTGGACATGTTTTTCGAGCGCCCTCTTGATGGACTCTTTTGAATGTCCTGGAAAGAGTTCTTCGAATGGCCCTTATCCAAATACCAATCGAAGGGTAATCATTGAAATGTCAATCAAAGAGTCGTTTGCTACGCCAATCGAAAGGTCTTGTCCATGCCAATCTAAGGACACGGTTAACATGCTTGTTGAAGCTGCTTTGACACAATGCTAAATTGAAGGATCCCTTGCCATGCCAATCAAAAGGCTTGGCCCAGGGTGCCAAACGAAAGGATCTTTCTGAATGCCAATCAAATGCCTTGACACAATGCCAATCGAAAAGCTTGTCATGAGGCTAATCGAAAGACCTTGTGTCCATTCCAATCGAAACATTACTTGGTTAACATGCCTGTCTAAAGGCATTTTTTATGCTCTAACGAAAAACAACCTTATTTAAGATGCCCGTCGAAGCTGCCTTATTGGAAATGCTCATCGAAGGGCCCTACGCTAATCGAAGGACCTTTTATAGATGCCAGTTGAAGGACCTTTTGCATATGCCAATCGAAGGACCTTTTGCAGATGCCAATCGAAGGACCTTTTACAGATGTCAATCGAAGGATACTTAACCATCATTTAAAAAATTTCCTTGTCTTTAGGCAAAGATTTGTAACCCCCTATGCAAGAGGAAATCTTGGAAAAATATGAGAGGACAAATTTTGGGGTACAACACCTCAGTATGACCTTAAAACCCTAGGGTAGTTACTAAGGTATCTTGCCTTGTTTCCTTTGTGACTGTAACAATGTCCCTTTGATTGTCCCTTATAACATCCAACGACTAGGGCTACCTACTCACTAATACTAGGATAACACTGTCTAAAGGAAACGAGGAAAAGAACAATCCTTTCGAGTATAGTAGATAGTTCTTAGATGCTTGCTCAAAACAAAATAAACTTTTACACATACGCAAAACTCTTTCAAAAACATTTTTCAAAACACTTTGTATACGTTCTCTACCATTCCGAGAAACATTACAAAGTTCGTCGTACTAAGGCGCTTTCTTTCAAAATACTTTTCAAACACATAAAGCACAAGCTATTTCTTCAAATGAGCTAGCATCTTAGAGCCCGTAGATGACTGCAGATGGAAGGGGGTGCTAACACCTCCCCTTTCCATAATCTACCTGTTGTACCCCAAAATTTGCCCTCTCATTTCATCAACATTTTCTCACCACAAGACTCTTGGAACTCAAGATCAAGTTAGGGTTTGCTCTGCTCAAGACCCCTCCTTGCACTGCTGACCCAAATTAGGGTTTGAGTTTGCACAGGGATGTTTTGACCTAAAATATCCAAAGTGACTTTCATGCTTCATGTTGGACTCACAGGTTTATCCATACCAAGTTTCAATCCTTGATTCAAATCTTTGCCCAATCAATTGGACAGTTGACCTAGAAATCAGTTGTATTGGGGAAAAAGTCAACTGTGGCCAATTGACAGTCAAACCTCATGAATTTTGACCCACATCAACATAATGAACTCATGTGAACCATTTGGTCAAGTTTGGATCACAATTCCATAAGAAATTTGATCAGATCACCAAAAAGGCAAAATGGTCATTTTTAGGGTTTTGACTGCACAAAGGCAATTTTTGACTGTTTGACCTAACCAATGGCAAATCAAGCTCACACATGGAATCAAGGACTCAATGATTTTTTCTTGACCCATTCAACAAGTTCAAATGATCTCAAATGCATAGGATTGACAAATGAATTTTTCAGTCAACTGATCAAAATTTGACTGTCACTGAAAAGTCAAACTTTGACTTTTTGGTCAAAATCAAGTGCCAAGAGTTATTTTTCATCAAGACGTGACAAATTATGAAAATTGTTCATCAAGAAACCCAAAAATGCCAATTAGGGTTTAAAATGGAAAATTTTCATAACTTAAAATTTTTCTAAGTTATGAAATTTTCTTATTTTTTTCCTAACTTTGTCCCATTTTTTCACCAAGATCCAAGTGGTTTCAAACAAAACTTGCAACATGAAAATTGTAGTCCATTGAAAAATCTACAACTTTGATTCACAAAGTTTTCTCAAAGGAAGCTTGTATCTCAGGTTATGATATTTGGAACAAGGGTGCAAAACATTTTTAACTTAGAGAAATTTTGCCCTATTCTAGGCAGGATTTTTGTCCAACTTCTTGGCCATTTTTCACATGGTTCCACTTGGAGTTTCAATTTGAATTAGAAAGATGGATTGTATTAAACATTCCAAGCTTTCCAAATTGTCCAAGAACTTCTCAAACACCCTTGTGGTTAGAGAGAATCGAATTTGCAAAGTTGGCCAAAACACACTTTTGTTCATGGCCAAGACTTGTTCATAACACTTGCATTTTCAAATCAGCTTGGTTTGTGCTAGCTTGCAGGCCTCTAAACCCTTTTACACTCCTTAATTGAATGCAAATCCACTGAGCTAATGCATTATTTTGTTCATTTGGACATTGCACACAAAATTAACCCTTAAATGGAAAAAGGTAGAATGCCATTTTGATAAAGTTATGCTTTATGTCAAATACCAAATCCTTGAGGCATGGGACTAGATCTTGGAGCCAAATCAAATCCACAAATCCCAATTATCAAGAGCCTAACTTGCAACATACATTAGGGCATTGTACTGGCTTGTATCACAACTTACATTTTTTTGCTTACACTTGAAGAAACATTGCAAAAACAACTCAAACTTCCACTTCCTGTCAACACAGCCAAGAACGAACCTTGTGAACCTTTTCCATACATCAAGCCAAGCCTAAAACACGATTGAACTATCCCTCACACTTCTTAATACTCAGAATCCATGTTTTGCTGCAAAACAGGGCATTCTCTGTAGATTGACTTGCCTAGCATTATCCACTCGTGCGTTTTTGCCCAAACAAGTTCCAACACATTCCACACCATCCACATAAACTATTCCAAGCCCTAAACACAAGCTGTAACTTCCCTAACCTCAGTTGCCATTTTCATTTTTCAGTTTTGTAGGTGAACTTCCATAGCACGATACAGAGTGATTCAAAGCAAGCTAGGTGTTGGAGAAGCTTCCTTTGACTTCAGGCAAGCTATACAGAAGCTCAAACTCCATTGAAGTTGGCCACATTGCTGTATACGATTCAAGCTGAAACAGGTAAAACCATGGACTTCTATCTCTCAATCTAGGAAGAGTTAAGCTTAGATTTGTGAATGAAACATGTTCTACTCATAGCCCTGAAGCCATACATGTGGTCACTTTTCATTTATATTAAGCATGCTGTGAGAATTTTAGCCATGAACATTTGAAAAAAACTAGGTCAGAAATTTGGGGTGATGAAATTCTCCCTGGTTTCTTAGAGTTAGGTCAAGTTTTTTACATATTTGGAATCGTGGTTTGATGCTCTACATTGTTTGTGTTATGAGTTTTGGCTAAAAATCAAAGAATCAGGAGTTTGGATTTTGAACAAGGAAGCGCGCGTTTGGACAAAGCTGAAGGTTGAAGATGACTGGCTTGGGCTGGGCCTGAGTCAGTCTTGCTCTTTGCACCCCTTTTTTCCATTTGCACCCCCTGGCCCATTATGTGAAATATTTGTTATTTTTGCATTTTTCTTTTTGATTCTGACTTAATATTTTTTGTTCAAACATAAAAAATACCAAAAATATTTTTCCACATTTTTTTTACATTTATTTGGCATTTATTTGCTTTATTAGAATATATGTATGTAAATAAATATATTTCCTTTTCATTTTAAAACCCTAAAAATAATACAAAAAAATATTTATTTTTAGTTATTATTTTTTATTCACATTTTGAAAACATTTTCTAAAATATACATTTTTGTAAATAATTAATATTTTATTTTTTGTACATATTTAGCATATTAAATATATATAATATATACTTATACATATCTTATTAAATATTTAGGGCAAAAAATACAAAAATAATACCTTTTATTTTTATTTAATATTTGACACCAAAAATACTTTTTTCTACAATATACTTCTTTTTTTATTATTAGTGTATAAATTAATATATCTTGTACATAATCAATAAATAAATAGTATTTACTTGAAAATTAGGGTTTTGCCCTAAACAACAAAAATAATCAAAAATATGACTTTTTTTTATTTTGTTTATACTTCAAACATGAAAACCCTTTTTTACATACATAACAAAATCTTTTGTGCATAATACATTGCATTTTGATATTTTATTTAAATTGTAATTATTTAAATGTTAAATATTTGTATATTCGATATGGTTGTAATAATTTAGATTTTGTTTCCTTGTCAAATATCCCCCAAATCCAAACTTGTATCCCCATCCCCATAATCATGTTGTAATAGCTTAGCATTTAAATTTTCACATTTAAAAGCTTTCAATTATGCCATGCTTAGACTTAGGGTTTGTATGCAAAAACAATCAACAAATAACTTGACCTAATTCAAGATAAACATGCATGAAAAAACAAACACAATGCACACTTGCACCCTTAGGGTTACTCCACTTGTTGCCTTCAAAAATGGGCCATGTTTGCATGTTAAGTGTCTTTGGCAAAACAAAAACAAATCAAATGATCATAATCCCTCGATGACGCTATCAAGTTGCCTAAACAAAAATGATCAAGTCCCTTAAGAAAATTTCCAAAGATACTTGACACCATTGCCTCCATGGTCTATACGATGACCCGCGCCCGTCCCGTTAACATCCTAACACAAGGTTGTTCACCAAATACAATGGTGAAATAACACTGTTAAAAGGGTTAAAACATAAGAAAGATCTTTGAGAAATTTAGGGTAGATAGCTCTTGGTTACTTGACCAAACTTGCAAAACAATCCTTGCCATTTTTCGAAACACACATCACAACACAACTTCAAAACAAACTTTCAAAAACATTGAAACATCTTTTTAAAAAGACAAACACCCTTGTAAAACATTCAAACAAGAATTGTTACAATGGTTGCCTAGACAAGGCATCTTTTTCAAAACCACACACACAAAGCACCATTTCAAATAATTGAAAAGCAAAGGCAAGTGATCTAAGCAAGTAACTAAGAGCCTATGGATAACCATGGATAGAAAGGGTGTTAATACCTTACCTTTCTATAATCTACTCCCCGAACCCAAGAAAACATCTCAAAGGTTTTTCCTGTGCTTTTTAACCTTTCCTTAGGATAAAATAAAAAGTCGGTGGCGACTCTTGCTAAACCGAACATTTGCAAACACAAAGGCAAAACCTCAAGTCAGTTCTCCCACCGTATCACAGAACTGGAGACTCTGTTGGGGAATATACTTTTTAAGTGGAGTAACCTTAGGGCCTAGATCACCCTTTTGCATGATTAATTGTTTGTTTTGATTGCTTTACATTTTGGTTCTCTTGTTTGGGCTTGAAATCCTCCACCCAGATTTGGGAAACATTCATAGATAGCAATACGTTGTGGAAACTGTGCAGGGTATACCGACATGGTTGAAGCAATAGCTATATTAGTGCGACATATTTGTGAGTACCGGTAACCCTTGAGTTCAATCAAGGAGAGTACGGGGCCGCTGAGTGATGTCACTAAGCACTAATTACCTAGAACCTTACTTGACCATCTTGGCCTTTTATTAGGGGTAGTGAGATGACCGGCTTTGGTGCAGTCCGAAGTTGGAAGATCCTCGATACTACACTCATTGAGGGTTGTTTTCCTGGAATATTTTGGTCGCTAGTTAAGTGGCTAAACCAAAACAATGAACATGGAAAACAATCCAATGATATTGAGCCCCTTAGAACCCGGTTACTATTTAGGACATGTTTTAATCCAACTAAACTCAAGAGGGTACTTACCTATGAAACCCCATGCAAGCCTGAAACTAGGGTTTTTTGTGTGATTTGCTTGTACATATGTTTGTGCATACATCATGAACATCATAAAGCATCATATGCATCCACTAACCATTTCAAGGGTTTGGATCTTCATCTTTGTTCTTGTTTTGTAGGTCATGGAAATTCTTCGCAGGAAAACTATCCAAGTCAACCTTGTGAGAATTCCTCCTCAACTCAAGGAGCTTACATCCAGAATTCCATAAAGTTCTCTCTTCAGTGAAAGACATGGTATACTTCTCAACCTAGTTAACACCAGCATTGAAGAAGACATGGTGAAAGTGTTGTTCCAATTCTTTGACCCCCTTCACCACTGTTTCACATTCCCCGACTACCAATTGGTGCCTACTTTGGAGGAATTTTCTCAACTCCTGAGAATTCCTATTCTTAATCAACTACCCTATAACGGTACGGAAAAAGAACCAAAACCTGAAGATGTTGCTCAAGCACTACACTTGCAACCATCTGACATCAAGGGGCATTGGGAAACCAGAAGTGGTGTTAAGGGCTTCTTGGCAAAGTTCTTGTTTGAGAAGGCACAAGAGTGTTGGAATTCCTTGGATATGCAAGATTTTGAAGAGATTGTGGCACTCCTTATTTATGGGCTGGTCTTGTTCCCAAATCCTGACCAACTTATAGATGTGAATGCTGTCAAGATTTTCATATCCAGGAATCCCATACCTACATTTCTTGGGGACATCCTCCACTCATTTTACACACGAACAATGAGGAAGAGAGGTGTTCTCATGTGTTATACTCCTCTCCTTGCAAGGTGGTTTATTTCTCACCTTCCATAATCAGTTTTGAAGAATGAACAAGGCCTAAGGTGGTCACAACGATTGATGACCCTCACGCATTCTGATGTACATTGGTGTTCTCGATCCAGAGAAAATGTCATCATCGTTGATCGTTGTGGTGAGTTCCCTAATGTTCCATTACTTGGCATTAGAGGAGGCATTACCTACAACCCTTGTCTAGCTTTAAGACAATTTGGATACGCTCGGAGGGATGGCCCTCATGACATGCTGATTCCTGACCTATTTTTTGACTTCGACAATGATGCGCAAGGACTTCGCCAAAGATTCATCAGAGCTTGGAGGATGCCTAACAAGGTAGATAGCAAGACACTGGGACACAAGAACTCCATCCCTCTTGATCCTTACCTCAAGTGGGTACAAACACGCGCCCAGAGTCTTATGATGCCTTACCCTCACATTCTCCCTTTGATCAAAGAGCCTATTAAGGAAGGAGAGGTTCCATACACCATCCTACATCCTGACATGCCAACATCATGGGAGGAAATTCAGAAGAGTTGGATCCAACTCAAGGAAGAAAGGGATACTTTTGAAGTCAGCTTCTACGCCAGTGAGAAGAAGGTTTTGGAGCTTACCCGCCGATTTCACAAGGAGGAGCACCTCAACACTTACATCGCACCAAAGAGGATGCGCAACATCTTTTTACCTTAAGAAGTTTTTGTAATATTTGGCCCATGGGGCATTTATGTACTGACAAAATTTCTTCTTATTAATATGACGTGTGTTCTTTCTGTCTGCAACAACTTTGAATTTCTAAATCCTTGAATGCATTACATGAATAAACATATCATTCATCATATGCATAAACAGGTCTTCACACCAGGTTTCCTTATCTTTCTGTTGTTTATTTCAGTAAGATGGATATTGAGCAGACGGTCAAAGATCTGCAGACACAAAAATCGCAGTTTCAACAACTCCTTATGACCTTGGCAAAGGGTCAGGAGGATCTTAAAGCACTGTTAGGGAATAAAGAGCAAGAAAAAGGAAAAAAGAAAAAGAAAAGAGTTGGGGTAGCTACACTGGGAAGAAGATTTGAGAATGAAGCTAGGAGAGTTATTGAATTCCCCTCCACATCTGATGAGGGGACCAGTAAGGGAAAAGGAGCTGCATTACCTTCTGAATCCGAGGCTGAAGAGGAAGAGGTTGAGGAAGATGAAGATTTTTCAGAGCAGCAATACCCGCCAGCGGACAACAAATACAAAAACCTGGAGGATAGACTGGCAGCTATGGAGCTGCAAAGGGTTCCCGGGTTAGATTTTGAAGAATTGGGATTGATTGCTGGGATTGTGATCCCTCCAAAGTTTAAGGTGCCAACTTTTGCAAAATACGACGGTCTGCCTTGCCCGAAGATGCACCTGAGGTCGTATGTCAGAAAAATTCAACCTCATTCATCTGATAGAAATCTTTGGATACACTTCTTCCAGGACAGCCTGTCTGGTACACAGCTAGATTGGTTTTACCAGCTTGAGAGGTCAGAAGTGCATAACTGGGAAGACTTGGCAGCTGCCTTCTATCGCCAGTATCAATACAACACCGACTTGGCGCCAACCCGTACTCAGTTACAAGGTATGGGGATGGCCTCAAATGAGGGATTTAAAGAATATGCCCAGAAATGGCGCGACTTGGCCGGAAGGGTGCAACCACCGCTTTCAGATAGGGAGCTAGTTGATATGTTCTTGGGGACCCTATCTGGCCCATTCTTCAACCATTTGATCGGGAGCTCTTCTGCAGGGTTTACTGAACTGATTCTGACTGGCAAAAGGGTGGAAGCTAGTATTAAGAGTGGGAAGATTCAAAGGGACGCCTCTGCCTCCACAACTGTTAAGAAACCGTTCTCGGCCAAGAAGGAAGTAGCTGTTATATACTCTCAGAAAGGATTGGGAAGAACTGAGCGCCGGCCGAATGTAGGGGCCGTGATGATTCAAAATTCATCAAATGATCAGCCTCGTAACAATCAGTCTAGGCCTAATCAGCAACGGGTAGAACGGCCACAACGGCAGTTCACCCGCATCAACATGACGCCTGCACAAGTTCTTCCCCATTTGTTGAAGTTGAATCTGACTGGTTTAAAGGAGGCGCTGAAAAACCCTAACACCACATCTCCATACTATCATGCCAATGCTAAATGTGCCTATCATTCTGACAGCGTCGGGCATGACACCAACAATTGCTGGGCGTTAAAGAATAAAATTCAAGATTTGATAGATGCTAAAGAGGTTGAGTTCGACGCCCCTAAGAAGCCGGATGTAATCTCTGCTCCAATGCCAAAACATGGCCACAATGTCCATGCTGTTGAAGAGGATCTGTTTGTTTCTGATGTTGATGATCTGATAACCCCACTACTGACAATCAAGTTGAATTTGCTGAAAGCTGGGATTTTCCCAGGTTGTAAAGAAGATTGCTACCTTTGTTCCTCCTTACCAGTCGACTGTCCATTGCTGAAGATAGGCATCCAACGCCTAATGGACAACCAACAAATTCTTTTCGAAAAGACTCCCGTTACTCCAACCCTTATCAATGATGTTTCAATAATCACCATTTCCGCCAATCTTTCCAAGGTACCCAAAAGGCCTGTTAAGATTACATCCGCTCCGAGGATTGTACCCTTGAAGATAACCACGTCTGGGCCCGTCCCATACAAATCTGACAAATCAATACCGTGGAATTATGGTGGAGAAATTTACTACCACGGTGTTAAACAAATTGAGATAACTGAAGAGAGCTCTGACGAAGAAACTGCCGACATTGGAAACATTGCCGGTACGAGCAAAATTACCCGAAGTGGAAGAATTTTCTCTCCAGAGATTGCCCCTCCAAAGGCAATCTTTGGACCCTCAGCTGCTCCTAAGGTTACTCCTGCACCGGTAAAACTATCTGCAAGAACTCCAATGATTGAAGAAGTTGTTACTCATGTGGTTGTCCCTCCTACTGCTGCTGATAAAGGGAAAGGGATCCAAGAAGAGCTCGTCAGGACGAGGGCTCAGCCATTGGTCATCCCCGAAACCTCTAAAAAAGAAATGGAGGAGATTCTGAGAATAATCAAGAAGAGTGATTATGATGTGGTAGAGCAACTGGGGAAAACCCCCTCAAAGATCTCCATGTTGGCCCTGTTGCTTTGTTCGGAGGCTCATGCCAAAGCATTTATAAGATTTCTGAAGACGGCCCATGTGCCCCAGGAAACCTCAGCCGATCAATTCCAGGATTGTGTAGCCAGCCTTACCGCCGACAACGGCCTGGGTTTCTCTGATGCTGACCTGACTCCTAAGGGAAGAAAGCACAATGACGCATTGCATGTGTCAGTTGAATGCCGAGGAACTACTCTCGCCCATGTCTTGGTCGATACTGGTTCTTCTCTAAACATGCTGCCTAAGAAAGCTCTAGACCGGTTGGATTGTGAAGGCTTGAAGCTGAAACCAAGTAATATCATTGTCAGGGCCTTTGACGGGTCTAAAAGAATGGTGCATGGGGAGGTCGACATTCCCATCAAGGTAGGCACTGAAGTGTTCCACTCCATATTCTATGTGATGGACATCCGCCCATCATACTCTTGCTTACTAGGAAGGCCGTGGATTCATAATGCTGGGGCAGTCACTTCCTCTCTACATTAGATGCTGAAATACCCTGTTAAGGGTAAAATCATAACCGTACACGGTGAGGAGAAGTACATGATCAGTCATCTGAATTCCTTTCGGTATGTGGAAGTGGATGGAGAATTCATCGAAACACCGTTCCAACACTTCGAGGAAGTTGCTCCCGAGGTTGCAGTAGCAAAGGCAGTAGCTGAGGTACCCAAGCAGGTGGCCAGGATGGCATCTCTGAAAGACGCAAAGGCTGCAATAAAGGAGGGGAAGAGCTCAACATGGGGACAGTTGCCTGACTTTCCTCACAAGATGGACAAGTTTGGGTTGGGATTTACGGCTGCGGGGAAAAAGGCTATGCGTCGCTCCAAAATTAAAAGGACACCCATCAAGATTTCTCCTCATGGAATCAATGCTTTAGAAGTCGAAGACGAAGAGGGTAACGTTGAAGATTGGATCTTCCCAACCATTGAAGAAGGACTGCACAACTGGGAGGCGAAAGACTTCGTTCCCATTACTTTCATCAATCAGTAATTTATCTTTCGAACATTTCCTGTTGGTATGTAATAATTACTAAAACAATCTGCACACTATTTTTCACCTCATGCCTTGCCCGGGGCATGTAGGTCCATTTGTAAGGGTCTTGATTCTCTTCATAATCATATGCCATGTTTAATGAATCATTGGAAGTTTTTCATTTATAAACTGCTGTGTTCATTTTCTTTCCTTTTGCATTTTGTTTGTTTAAGGATGGCTATCCCTTACACACACCCACACTCACAAATGCAGGTACCCATCCACTCCGGATTCCATGGGTGACTATTCTGTTGAATCCTTCAAAAACTCTGAAGATTTGGTCAATCAGGCTGAGTACGAAGATGACGAAGATTGTGAAGTACCGAGAGAGCTAGTCAGACTTCTACAACAAGAAGAGAGGGTCATCTTGCCTCATGAAGAGTTGTTGGAAACTGTCAACTTAGGAACAAAGGAAGACAGGAAATAAGTCAAAGTGGGTGCCAATCTGGAACCAAGTGTCAAGGAACGCTTAATACAGCTGTTGAATGAATACGTTGAAATCTTCGCCTGGTCTTATGAAGACATGCCAGGGTTAGACACAGACATCGTGGTTCACCGTCTCCCTACAAGAGAGGACTGTCCACCGATCAAGCAAAAAGTCCGCCGAATGAGGCCCGACATGTCTGAGAAGATTAAAGCTGAAGTAATGAAGCAATTCAACACTGGCTTTCTGGCTGTTACATCCTATCCGCAATGGGTTGCTAACATTGTGCCCGTTCCCAAAAAAGAGGGCAAGGTCAGAATGTGTGTGGACTATCGGGATTTGAACAGGGCTAGCCCTAAAGATGATTTTCCGCTACCCCATATCGACATTTTGGTTGACAACACAGCTCAGCACAAAGTATTTTCTTTCATGGATGGATTCTCGGGCTACAACCAGATTAAAATGGCCCCCGAGGACATGGAGAAAACAACCTTTGTTACATAATGGGGTACCTTCTGCTACAAGGTGATGCCGTTCGGACTGAAGAACGCAGGGGCAACTTATCAACGCGCCATGGTAGCTTTGTTTCATGATATGAGATTGAAGTTTACGTAGACGACATGATAGCTCGATCACAAACGGAAGAAGAACACCTTGAACATTTGCAAAAGCTGTTTGCCAGGTTGAAGGAATACAAACTCAGGCTGAATCCAAGTAAGTGCACTTTTGGAGTTAGGTCTGGTAAACTCCTGGGGTTTATTGTCAGCAACAAAGGCATTGAGTTCGATCCAGCAAAAGTAAAGGCTATACAAGAAATGCCTGCCCCCCGTACTGAAAAGGAGGTTAGAGGATTCTTGGGACGCTTGAACTATATCGCCAGGTTCATCTCTCACCTGACGTCTACCTGTGAGCCAATTTTCAAACTATTGAAGAAGGATCAGGTAGTTGAATGGAACGATGATTGTCAAATTGCTTTTGATAAGATCAAGGAGTATTTGCTAGAACCTCCAATTCTGATGCCACCCGTCGAAGGAAGGCCATTAATCATGTATCTGACTGTTTTGGATAACTCAATGGGGTGCATACTGGGCCAACATGACGAGTCTGGTCGAAAAGAGCATGCCATTTATTACCTTAGCAAAAAGTTTACCGACTGTGAGACTCGCTACTCACTGCTCGAGAAAACTTGCTGCGCTTTGGTATGGGCTGCTCGCCGACTAAGGCAGTATATGTTGACTCATACCACTTTGCTGATTTCCAAAATGGACCCGATCAAGTATATCTTCGAGAAGCCTGCTTTATCTGGAAGAATCGCTAGATGGCAAATGATCCTGACTGAGTATGACATCCAGTATACCACCCAAAAAGCTATAAAAGGGAGTGTACTATCTGACCATCTAGCTCATCAAGCTATCGAAGATTATCAATCCATGAGATTCGACTTCCCGGACAAGGACATCATGACTTTGGACAATGTTGAAGGTAACGGACCGTATGCCGAACCTGAAAATGGATCCCGATGGACCCTGTACTTTGATGGTGCCTCCAATGCACTTGGAAACGGTATCGGTGCGGTACTCATTTATCCAGAAGGTTGCCATACACCTTTCACGGCCCGACTTTGTTTCAGCTGTACCAACAACATGGCCGAATATGAAGCTTGCATCTTTGGTCTCAAGGATGCTATAGACCTGGGGATCAAATCTTTGGTCGTATTTGGGGACTCAGCTTTGGTTATCAGTCAAATCAAAGGAGAGTGGGATACAAAGCATCCTAATCTTATCCCATACAGAGAACATATCCTGACATTGCTGCCTCATTTCGAGCAGATTACTTTCGAGCATTTCCCGCGAGAAGAAAATCAGCTAGCAGATGCTCTGGCTACAATGTCTTCCATGTTTAAACTCAACTGGGATAACGAGGCTCCCCAAATCACCATCGAGCGAATGGACGAACCTGCGCATTGTCATGAGATTAATACCGAAGAAGTAGTGGAACAACCCTGGTTCCATGAAATCAAAAGGTATCTCCAGACTAGAGAGTATCCTGAAGAAGCTTCCATAAATGACAAGAAGTTCTTACGGAGATTCGCGGCCAAGTTCTTCCTAAGCAATAACATCCTTTATAAGCGCAGCCACGATTGTGTTTTACTCCGATGTGTAGACAAAGCCGAAGCAGAGTTAATCATGACTGAGATACACAGTGGCACATTTGGCACCCACCTTAGCGGACATACGATGGCTAAGAAGATTCTAAGGGCAGACTATTACTGGTCTACCATGGAAGCTGATTTCCATCAACATTCCCGTACTTGCCATAAATGTCAAGTCTACGCCGACAAGGTTCATATTCCTCCTGTCCCTCTCAACATTATGACAGCTCCTTGGCCATTCGCAATGTGTGGCATTGACATGATTGGAGAGATCAAGCCCACGGCCTCCAACGGACATCACTTCATCTTGGTCGCTATTGACTATTTTACCAAGTGGGTCGAAGCAGCTTCCTTTGCCTCGGTTACAAAAAATGTGGTTGCCCGCTTCATCAAGCAGAACCTCATATGCCGGTATGGTGTCCCCGACAGGATAATCACAGACAACGGTACAAATCTGAATAATACTATGATCACTGCTCTATGCGAACAGTTCAAGATTTATCATCACAATTCATCTCCCTATCGGCCGAAGATGAACGGTGCTGTTGAAGCTGCGAACAAAAACATCAAGAAGATCATTCAGAAAATGACAGTTACCTACAAGGACTAGCATGAGATGTTACCGTTTGCTCTACATGGGTATCGTACCACGACACGTACTTCAACAGGGGCAACCCCATTTTATTTGGTATATGGCATGGAAGCTGTCCTACCCATGGAAGTTCAGATTCCTTCTTTAAGGATTATGAAGGACTCTGGTTTGAGTGAAGACGATTGGATTCATACCCGACTTGATCAACTCAATTTGATCGATGAGAAGCGACTCACTGCTGTTTGCCATGGTCAGACGTACCAAAAACGGATGATCAAGGCTTTCAACAAGAAAGTCAGACGTCAAGTATATCAAGTCGGAGATCTTGTAATCAAGCGGATCATCTTGCCGCAAAGTAATCCCAGGGGCAAATGGACTCCTACTTACGAAGGACCGTTTGTGATCAAGAGCGTCTTTTCTGGTGGTGCAATGATTCTGACCACCATGGACGGCGACAATATGCCACACCCTGCAAACGCAGACATAGTCAAAAGATACTACGCATAAAATAATCCGACAAGTCGAAAACCCGAAAGGGCGGCTTGGGCAAAAATGGGCATCCCGGTGAACCGAAAACCCGAAAGGGCGGTTCAGGCAAAAATTAGGGATAAAGCAAAAAAATATGTACACCCGGCTAGTTGAAAACCCGAAAGGGCGGCTTGGGAAAAAAAGGGTTTCCCGGTGGATCGAAAACCCGAAAGGGCAATTCAGGCAAAAGTTAGGGAATTGAAGCGTATGACTATGTCTCGTCGGATCACTTTAAAGAACAATATCTTCATCAATAAACTCCGAGCTTCTGATCAATCCAATCATCGGCGGACGAAGCAATGAATGGACAAGATATTCAGAGTTGTGATGGATATAACAGAATGGGAATCCCATGGAATTGTTACACATAGCCATCTTTCCTTTTGTATAAATTTTTCAATGTTTACGACAACGTCCTCTTACTAGGATGTCTGTCTCCTTTGTAAAAAGATACTTATAAAAAGTTAATACAAATACTTTTCCAAATACAGAAATTTGCTTTGTCTTCCTTTTGCTTTTTACACTTATGTTTTATTTGAGAAACGTCCAATGTTTTGTTAAATAGGCATATGCATTTGAACATAATCATTTGCTTACAAATCAAGAAAAGATGATTGCTGATAGGTTGAAGGTATAGGTAGATATCTTGATGACCTTTCAGAAGATATCCCCAGCAGAATTAAACTCCAAATTCCTCAACTGAGTTAAAATTCGGAATATCTTTCCCCAAACAGGGTTAAACTTCAGGATCCTCAGCAGAAAAAAAGCTTTCTCAAAACTGATTTCCCCAGCTAAGAGAGCCTTCCAGAACTTAATTCCCCTCAGAGTTAAGTTTCATTATCCCCAGTGGAGCCCTAAAAATATGAAAATCCTATCCCTAGTGGAGCCCTAAAAATCTGAAAATCCTATCCCCAGTGGAGCCAAAATTGTTAATCCCCAGCGGAGCTAAAATTTTCAACTATCAATCCCCAGCGGAACCGGATTAGTAAGCATTCTCCCCACAGAGATACTTCCCATCAGATCGAAGATTCTCAGTCTCACTCCTCCAGCATGAGTCTCCCAGGTTCTGAACTCCCCAGTAGAGATCATCAGAATTCTCATTCCCCACAAGTCACCAAGGATTTTCAATCCCCAGCAGCGGCCCTAAAATCCCTCAACAATTGAAGATCTTGCTCCCCAAGCAATCAACAGTCAGCAAGGATTTCTCACCCCCAGTAATCAAAGGATTTTTCAATCCCCAGCTTCGGTTATGGGTTTATTTCCCCAACATTTGTCAAGGATTTATTCTCCAAAGAAAAATTACATTTCAAGTTGAAAGGTCATTCAAAATTTCCTTCATCACCTGCTGGAAGTTACGATCATCATCAAAATTTCCTTCATCACCTGCTGGAAGTTACGATCATCATCAAAATTTCCTTCATCTCCTGCTGGAAGTTACGATCATCATCAAAATTTCCTTCATCACCTGCTGGAAGTTACGATCATCATCAAAAATTCCTTCATCACCTGCTGGAATTCAAGGTCGTTTAAATTTCCTTCATCACCTGCTGGAATTCAGGGTCGTTCAAAATTTCCTTCATCACCTGCTGGAAGTTACGATCATCATCAAAATTTCCTTCATCACCTGCTGGAAATTACAACCACTAACAAGATAACGGACAAATGAAGCTCCTAAAAATCTGTTTTTCTCAAGAATGAAGACTCTCATCCATAAAACCTCAGAAGATTGGTATACTCCCAATTTCTGACCCTTAACAGAATGAAGACTCTCATCCTTAAAACCTCAGAAGATTAGTATACTCCCAATTTCTGACCCTTAACAGAATGAAGACTCTCATCCTTAAAACCTCAGAAGATTGGTATACTCCCAATTTCTGACCCTTAACAGAATGAAGACTCTCATCCTTAAAACCTCAGAAGATTGGTATACTCCAAATTTTTGACCCTTAACAGAATGAAGACTCTCATCCTTAAAACCTCAGAAGATTGGTATACTCCCAGTTTCTGACCCTTAACAGAATGAAGACTCTCGTCCTTAAAACCCCAGTAGATTGGCATACAACCCAAGCTCCTGAGTCCCCAACAGTGGTCCCAGGACTTCTCATTTCCAACGATCAAAAGATTCTTGCAATCCCCTGCAGCAGTCAAGGATTTACTTTCCCCTGCAGCAGTCAAAGATTCTATTATCTCCGGCTGTCCAGGATTCATCTATCCTCAGCAAGACAACTCATCAGCTTACATGCACATTCACTACATTCATATATCATAAACATTGATATAACATATATATTGCATCATACATTTCATGCAACATAACTTTGTGTTTCAGCTAATATTTTACCCTTTTCAGGATAAGATTAATAAGCTTCAACTTCGACTTCTGAAAACAGTTTATGGATTCTCCAAACACGGATGTTAATCTACCGCTTGTTCAGACTCAACCTTTGAAAACAGTTTACGGACGCTTCCTAACATGGATGCTAATCTATTGCTTATTCAACTTCAAGACTTCTGAAAACAGTTCACGGATGCTTCCAGATACGGATGTCAATCTATCGCTTATTCAGACCCCCAGCTCAGAGATGTTCCAAAACATGGACACCTTTCTGATACTCATTTCTTTCACCTACAACATACGTTCCAGATGGCATCTCTAAGCCCATCCCCCGACAAGATTCTGTCACATCTCCAAATGGCATCTTTAAGCCCATTCCCTCAAACTACGCTTTGACAAGTGCAAATTTTTTGGGCACTCTAGTGTCCAATCTCCTTTTACCTTCGAGTCGCGAACGACAAAACTGCCAATCTAACTCTTCAGGTGCAAGAAGATTGAACAGGGGCAACTGTTGTACCCCAAAATTTGCCCTCTCATTTCATCAACATTTTCTCACCACAAGACTCTTGGAACTCAAGATCAAGTTAGGGTTTGCTATGCTCAAGACCCCTCCTTGCACTGTTGACCCAAATTAGGGTTTGAGTTTGCACAGGGATGTTTTGACCTAAAATATCCAAAGTGACTTTCATGCTTCATGTTGGACTCACAGGTTTATCCATACCAAGTTTCAAGCCTTGATTCAAATCTTTGCCCAATCAATTGGACAGTTGACCTAGAAATAAGCTGTATTGGGGAAAAAGTCAACTGTGGCCAATTGACAGTCAAACCTCATGAATTTTGACCCACACCAAAAGGGCAAAATGGTCATTTTTAGGGTTTTGACTGCACAAAGACAATTTTTGACTGTTTGACCTAACCAATGGCAAATCAAGCTCACACATGGAATCAAGGACTCAATGACTTTGTCTTGACCCATTCGACAAGTTCAAAAGCTCTCAAATGCATAGGATTGACAGATGAATTTTTCAGTCAACTGATCAAAATTTGACTGTCACTGAAAAGTCAAACTTTGACTTTTTAGTCAAAATCAAGTGCCAAGAGTTATTTTTCATCAAGACGTGACAAATTATGAAACTTGTTCATCAAGAAACCCAAAAATGCCAATCAGGGTTTAAAATGGAAAAATTTCATAACTTAGAATTTTTCTAAGTTATGAAATTTTCTTATTTTTTCCTAACTTTGTCCCATTTTTTCACCAAGATCCAAGTGGTTTCAAACAAAACTTGAAACATGAATATTGTAGTCCATTGCAAAATCTACAACTTTGATTCACAAAGTTTTCTCAAAGGAAGCTTGTATCTCAAGTTATTATTTTTGGAACAAGGGTGCAAAATATTTTTAACTTAGAGAAATTTTGCCCTATTCTAGGCAGGATTTTTGTCCAACTTCTTGGCCATTTTTCACATGGTTCCACTTGGAGTTTCAATTTGCATTACAAAGAAGGATTGTATTACACATTCCAAGCTTTCCAAATTGTCCAAGAACTTCTCAAACACCCTTGTGGTTAGAGAGAATCGAATTTGCAAAATTTGCCAAAACACACTTTTGTTCATGGCCAAGACTTGTTCATAACACTTGCATTTTCAAATCAGCTTGGTTTGTGCTAGCTTGCAGGCCTCTAAACCCTTTTACACTCCTTAATTGAATGCAAATCCACTGAGCTAATGCACTATTTTGTTCATTTGGACATTGCACACTAAATTAACCCTTAAATGGAAAAAGGTAGAATGCCATTTTGATAAAGTTATGCTTTATGTCAATACCAAATCCTTGAGGCATGGGGCCAGATCTTGGAGCAAATCAAATCCATAAATCCCAGTTATCAAGAGCCTAACTTGCAGTATACATTAGGGCATTGTACTGGCTTGTATCACAACTTACATTTTTTTGCTTACACTTGAAGAAACATTGCAAAAACAACTCAAACTTCCACTTCCTGTCAACACAACCAAGAACGAACCTTGTGAACATTTTCCATACATCAAACCAAGCCTAAAACACGATTGAACCATCCCTCACACTTCTTAATACTCAGAATCCCTGTTTTGCTGCAATACAGGGCATTCTCTGCAGATTGACTTGCCTAGCATTATCCACTTGTGCGTTTTTGCCCAAACAAGTTCCAACACATTCCACACCATCCACACAAACTATTCCAAGACCTAAACACAAGCTGTAACTTCCCTAACCTCAGTTGCCATTTTCATTTTTCAGTTTTGAAGGTGAACTTCCATAGCACGACACAAAGTGATTCAAAGCAAGCTAGGTGTTGGAGAAGCTTCCTTGGACTTCAGGCAAGCTATACAGAAGCTCAAACTCCATTGAAGTTGGCCACATTGCTGTATACGATTCAAGCTGAAACAGGTAAAACCATGGACTTCTATCTCTCAATCTAGGAAGAGTTAAGCTTAGGTTTGTGAATAAAACATGTTCTACTCATAGCCCTGAAGCCATACATGTGGTCACTTTTCATTTATATTAAGCATGCTGTAAGAATTTTAGCCATGAACATTTGAAAAAAACTAGGTCAGAAATTGGGGGTGATGAAATTCTTCCTGGTTTCTTAGAGTTAGGTCAAATTTTTTACATATTTGGAATCGTGGTTTGATGCTCTACATTGTTTGTGTTATGAGTTTTGGCTAAAAATCAAAGAATCAGGAGTTTGTATTTTGAAAAAGGAATCGCGCGTTTGGACAAAGCTGAAGGTTGAAGATGACTAGCTTGGGCTGGGCCTGAGTCAGTCTTGCTCTTTGCACCCCTTTTTTCCATTTGCACCCCCTGGCCCATTATGTGAAATATTTGTTATTTTTGCATTTTTCTTTTTGATTCTGACTTAATATTTTTTGTTCAAACATAAAAAACACCAAAAATATTTTTCCACATTTTTTTTTACATTTATTTGGCATTTATTTGCTTTATTAGAATATATGTATGTAAATAAATATATTTCCTTTTCATTTTAAAACCCTAAAAATAATACTAAAAAATATTTATTTTTAGTTATTATTTTTTATTCACATTTTGAAAACATTTTCTAAAATATACATTTTTGTAAATAATTAATATTTTATTTTTTGTACATATTTAGCATATTAAATATATATAATATATACTTATACATATCTTATTAAATATTTAGGGCAAAAAATACAAAAATAATACCTTTTATTTTTATTTAATATTTGACACCAAAAATACTTTTTTCTACAATATACTTCTTTTTTTATTATTAGTGTATAAATTAATATATCTTGTACATAATCAATAAATAAATACTATTTACTTGAAAATTAGGGTTTTGCCCTAAACAACAAAAATAATCAAAAATATGACTTTTTTTTATTTTGTTTATACTTCAAACATGAAAACCCTTTTTTACATACATAACAAAATCTTTTGTGCATAATACATTGCATTTTGATATTTTATTTAAATTGTATTTATTTAAATGTTAAATATTTATATATTCGATATGGTTGTAATAATTTAGATTTTATTTCCTTGTCAAATATCCCCCAAATCCAAACTTGTATCCCCATCCCCATAATCATGTTGTAATAGCTTAGCATTTAAATTTTCGCATTTAAAAGCTTTCAATTATGCCATGCTTAGACTTAGGGTTTGTATGCAAAAACAATCAACAAATAGCTTGACCTAATTCAAGATAAACATGCATGAAAAAACAAACACAATGCACACTTGCACCCTTAGGGTTACTCCATTTGTTGCCTTCAAAAATGGGCCATGGTTGCATGTTAAGTGTTTTTGGCAAAACAAAAACAAATCAAATGATCATAGTCCCTCGATGACGCTATCAAGTTGCCTAAACAAAAATGATCAAGTCCCTTAAGAAAATTGCCAAAGATACTTGACACCATTGCCTCCATGGTCTATACGATGACCCGCGCCCGTCCCGTTAACATCCTAACACAAGGTTGTTCACCAAATACAATGGTGAAACAACACTGTTAAAAGGGTTAAAACATAAGAAAGATCTTTGAGAAATTTAGGGTAGATAGCTCTTGGTTACTTGACCAAACTTGCAAAACAATCCTTGCCATTTTTTGAAACACACATCACAACACAACTTCAAAACAAACTTTCAAAAACATTGAAACATCTTTTTAAAAAGACAAACACCCTTGTAAAACATTCAAACAAGAATTGTTACAATGGTTGCCTAGACAAGGCATCTTTTTCAAAACATTTTCAAAACCACACACACAAAGCACCATTTCAAACAATTGAAAAGCAAAGGCAAGTGATATAAGCAAGTAACTAAGAGCCCATGGATAACCATGGATAGAAAGGGTGCTAATACCTTCCCTTTCTATAATCTACTCCCCGAACCCAAGAAAACATCTCAAAGGTTTTTCCTGTGCTTTTTAACCTTTCCTTAGGATAAAATAAAAAGTCGGTGGCGACTCTTGCTAAACCAAACATTTGCGAACACAAAGGAAAAACCTCAAGTCATTTCTCCCACCGTATCACACTACCCCTTACTCAAACAAATATCGAAAGGTCTTTTTCTGTTCCTTTCACCCCTTCCTTTGTCGGATAAAAGAAAATTTGGTGGTGACTCTGGCTTACCGCAACATTTGCGAATACAAATGCAAAACCAGTATAACAGTCGGTTCTGCCACCGCATTACAAGTACCCCTTTAAAGTTTTAGTTGGTTCAACCTGTCCTAAAAAAAGTAGCCTGGTTCTAAGGAATCTCAATATCATTAATCTTTCTTCATCAGGCATTATTTCAGCACAAGAATCAAACTGCAACCGAAATATCCCGAAAGTCCAATCTCAGTGAGTGTAGTATCGAGTATCAACCAACTTCATTCTGCACCAAATCCAGCTATCTCACTACTTTCTAATGGCCAAGTTGTTCAACTAAGGTTCTACAGTCAGTTAGTGCTTTATGACACCACACAGCGGCCCTGTATTCTCCTTGATTCAACTCAAGGGACACCGGTACTAACAAATGTGTCACATTAACGTAGAAATCGATTCAACCATATCGGTCTACATCGTACAGTTTCCACGATCTATCGCTGGTTACCTAAAATGCCCCAGCTCTGGGTATATGATCTATACAAGAAATAAACCCAAGCATAACCTAAAATTTAAATCAAACAAGGCAAACAAATAAATAAATAAAGGTGATCTAGCTCTTAAGGTAACCCTTTATTTTATCCCTAGCAGAGTCGCCAGTTCTGTAATACAGTGGGAGAACTGACTTGGTTGTTTTGCGTTTTATCGCAAATGTTGAGGATAGCAAGAGTCGCCACCGACTTTTCTTTTATTTAATAAAGGAAAGGGTGAAAAGAACAAGAAAGACCTTTTGAGAATTTTCTTGAGTTCGGGGGTAGGTTATGGAAAGGGAAGGTGTTAGCACCCTTTTCATCCGTAGTTATCTACAGGCTCTTAATTGCTAGATCACTTTGAAATGCTTTGTGTTTGTGTATGTTTGAAAATGTTTGAATGTATTTTGAAAATGGTAATTTTGTAATGATTCTCGTATCGTTAATAATGTATACAAAATGTTTATTTTAGAAATATTTTGAAAATGCCTTAGTGCGGCAAACTTTGTAATCATTCTCGTATCGTTGAGAACGCATACAAAGTGTTTGTTTTGAAAATATTTGTTTGAAAAGAGAGTGTTTGAAAAGATGTTTGTTTTTGAAAGTGTGAGGTGTGAAAATGGTTTTAGTTTGTGAGCAAGCAATTACGAGCAATCTACCTACTCAAAAAGTCTTTGTTCTTTTCCTCCTCCTTTAGATAATGCTTGCCTACCATTAATTAGTAGGAAGGTATATCATTGGATGTGAGGGACTGGCCTGGGTCATCGTACATTCATAGAAGGCAACTTGTAAGATGCTTTAGTAATTGTTGTAAGGGACTAAGATCGTTTATCGAAGGCAACATCAAAGGGTCATCGAGGGACTACGATATTTTAATCGAGTGTCTTTGCTAAAACATCCCACGTTCGAGGGACATGACTGTTTTTTATCCAATGCAACAAGTAAGGTCACCTTAGAGGTATAAGTGTGCAAAGTGTGTTTGATTCAATTATTTTATCTTGAATTAGGTTTTTGTCATGATTGATTTTAATCTTGTCATACAAACCCTAATTACTAACATGAATAAGGAAAGTGATAAATTGCAGAAATTAAATGTTCTACGCTATTACAACGCTTCGGCAATGGGGGGTACACATTTGTGAATAGGGAGAAAAGAAATAAATCCTAATTATCTATTACAGACCAAATAGTTGCATCCTATATAATTGACCTGGGAATATAAATAAGAAATAAGGAAAATGATAAATTGGAATGTTTTTGTGTTTTTTCATGAAAAAATGGTTGGAGTTGGTATGTTTGAAACAAATATATGCATCACAATCAGGATGAGAATCATGGAGCATATCTTTTGATTTTGTATTTGTTTCATGTTTTAATATGAATTTGGTTGAGAAAATTCTTAAAAAGGCTTAAGCTATCATAAAAAATTTACTGAAGTGTCAAGATATCTCATGTGAATCAAGAGTTATTATTGTAAAATCAAGCTTTGGAGAAAAGTTGAAAATTTAATAAAAAAGATAAGCATGAAGTCTTTAAAAAACCTAAAAAGTACCTATGTTGATTTAATTGAAATATAATGCAATAAAAATATTTTTTGTGATATTTTTTAATATTCATAAAAACTAGGTGGTAAACTAATAGTGTGCAAAAAATTAGCTTGAACAAATTAAATTTGAATGCAAAAAGAATTGATTGAAAATAATGAAATATAAGTAAGAAAGTGAAGTTTGAAAATAGAGAAAGTAGCCAAAAGGATATCACTAGGAATCAAACCCCAAGCACCTATAATAAACGCGCGCTTGTTTTACCACTGGGGTGGTTGTTTCATCTGATTATGAAACATGTTTTATTAAATATAAAATAAACTCTTTTCAAAAAAATTGGATTTTTCTCTTCTTCTTCCTTGCATTCATCGTTATTGTAACTATAACAAAATGTCAAAAAAAATATAACTTTCTCATTTCTCATCCAAATTCGAAAATGTAAAAATGAAACTTGCTTAGAATTTCGCAAGGAATCGGTATAATTTTCTGAAGCTATAACTCAAGGATTTTCAAGAATTTTCTATTGGTACCAAACAAAAAACTAAATGTCTAAAAATTCAGTTTCAAAATTCTCACCCCACAGTCAATTAAAATGAAATTTAAGGATATGGTTAGCTTCATAGACATGATATCTACATTTTATCTTTTAAAAGTAAGTGCAAATGATGCTTTTATCAAGATTTTAAAGTTGGAAAAACTTACCTCTTGATGCAAAAATTCAATGTCCTCTACACGACTTCCAGAAGTAATGTGATGCTTGCTTTAGCTTCCCTGGACCTTGGTGAGTATGTTGTAACTCTTACTTTTCCTTGAGAGT
This sequence comes from Vicia faba, assembly GCA_948472305.1. NCBI lineage: Eukaryota > Viridiplantae > Streptophyta > Magnoliopsida > Fabales > Fabaceae > Vicia > Vicia faba. The sequence continues at coordinate 890,758,209 of OX451741.1, read as the reverse complement.
GTCTGGATTGGTCTGCTCAAGTCAAGTTGCAATGGTGGATTTTGAAAATGGTGTATGATGATAGAGTGATTGCAGAAGTGAAACATGTGTTTGGATCACTTTTATATGATATATATAAAGTGTTTGGATGATTTGTTTGGACAAAAGTTGCAAGAGTGAGAGTGTATGAGAGGGTTTAAGGGCTTGTCCATTCGTGCTATAGCTTGCAAAGATGACCTCTATTTATAGGGAAATGTTTAAGGGAAGGAGCTGACCAGGTTTGCAAGGTTGAAGTTATGGTTTGGTTGAAATATAACTTGTGATTTCTTGAGAAATCAAAGTTTCAATGTGTGATACAATGGATCATAGGGTGGTTAGATACTTTAAACATGTTACTTCTGAGCATTTATGTTGAGTGTGATCAGAACAAACAAGTTAGAGGCTCAAGGAGTGGACTTTGTGTATAAAACTTGCTTTATGTAAATGGCAATGGTGCCTTTTTTCCAAAAAAGGCAAAATGGACTGGATAATACCTTAACCACTTCGATAATATCTCAAAAGTTTATGTAAACATTTAATTATGGTAAAATTTTCAAGTTAGAAGGCCTGTAAAGCAAGATTATGCAGCATAGCATCAAGATTGGATTATGTGTTCATCATCAAAATGGCCTATAATTCAAGTTTATCACACCAACTTCAAGTCTTCGAATCTCCTAGATCAAAAATGATCTCTTCAAGTTCTTGGACATTTTTGAAAGCTTGAATCAAGATCTACAACTTTCATGTTTACCATTTTGACTAAATCAAATTGGAACTTGATGAAAATTTGCCAAGAAGTTGGGATAAAAACCTGACCAAATTTGTTGAAATTTTTTCTAAGTGTTTTGATAAAAATGTCATGACTTCATGGGCCTATATCTCTTAATCCAAGAATTTTTTGGACATCAATCCTTAAGGAAATTTTTTTAGAATTTATCATGCTCTATAACTTTCATGTTGAAAGTTTTCCTTGAATCATCTTGCATCTTGGTGAAAAATGGTCATGAAGTAGTGAATTTAGTAAGGATAAAAACACTTAGAATTTTTCTAAGTCTTGGAAATCTTGACTTTTTATTTACTTTTCTTGACTTTATTGATTCTTTATGATCAATTTTGATACTTTTGAATGTCTTGATGAATCTTGATCTTTGAAATTCAATGTTGACCAAAAAGTCAAAGTTTGACTTTTGTGTGTCAGTTGACTTTTCATCAGTTGATCCAAATTTCAACTATCAACCACTTAATTTTTGATGATATTTTGAACCATGCAATTATGTCAAGATATTATGTTTGAATCCTTAAAATCATGCTTCAAGCCATTAGGTCATGTACTAGGTCAAAAGTCAACAATCAGTCAATCTGAGACCCTAATTTTGACAAATTTACCCCTTTGATGATTTGAATGCTTTCCTTGAGGAATCATGATCATCCCTTGATTAAATAATTAATATTACTTCAAATGTTGATCTTGGCCAAAAATATTGAAGTTTGACTGTATATTGATCATAATTGACTTTTTACCCAATATAGTTAATTTTCAGTCATCTGAGCAATTGACTGAGCAAATTTGAGATGCAAGACTTGAAACTTGGCATGAGCATTCTTGGAGGTCTATAATGAACCATGAAAGTCATTTGAGGCTTTATAAGTCCAATTTTCCTTGTGAAAACTAAAACCCTAATTTGTGGTCTCAGTGCTTAGGAGGTGAGCTTGTCTGATCGACTCTTTGAGAATCCTTGAGCATTTGAGATCTTTTGTGAGAAATGTCTTGAAGAAAAGAGAGGGAAAATTTTGGGGTACAACACATACCTATATCTCTAAATCTCATTGCTTACATTTCTAACACACACACACAAATATATATATATATATATATATATATATATATATATATATATATATATATATATATATATATATATATATATATATATATATATATATATATATATATATATATATATATATATATATATATATATATATATATATATATATATATATATATATATATATATATATATATATATATATATATATATATATATATATATATATATATATATGTGTGTGTGTGTGTGTGTGTGTGTGTGTGTGTGTGTGTGTGTGTATTTCAGGTACAAAGTAAATGATTCAAGAACTTATAAAGTCTAGAAGGTTCAATAAATCAAGTTGTGATAATAAGACTTCTAATGTTTTGGAAGAGTCTGTTGATCAAACACTGATAAAATAAACTCTAGGGTATAGAATGTTCTAAGAGATCAAGTGTTGATAACAAACTTCAAACATAGAAGGGTCTGATAGATTGCTATGATAATGAACCTATATGATTATTAAAAGGTTCTAATGAAGAAATAATGTATGATAAAAGCAAACCCCGATAAAACGCTTTCATTCGCTTTAAATCAGAATTCTAGGAAAAAGATAACAATGCTCTTAAACTCTGAAAGATCATAAGTTTATGATTCAGAGGGAGATTGTTTATCCCAGGGGGATTTTCCAACTCAGAGGGAGTTTTCTAAACTCTTATATTAATTTGTTTATGATTTAACCCTATAAAAATGTTCTATTAAAATATATGGTTCTGTCATCATCAAAAAGGGGGAGATTGTAAGAACAAGATTTGGATATGTGTTTAATCTCTGAGTTTTGATGATAACAAGCATATATTTTATGAGAAATTTTTTAAGTACTAATGGTTTCATTGAGTGTGCAGATATTAGAATTCTGGATAATCTTAATTAAGATATCATCATAATCACCTCATCACTCAGAAGAAGAACTATTGAATTCTGTTTCTAATGTAACATCAGTAGTTCTTTGGAATGCTGAATGTTTAACAAGAAAAGAATCTCAATGAGTCTCCAAGAAGAAAGATTTTATGATAAGCTATTTCTTCAAGATCAGAAATCAAGAGGATACAAGAAACAAGCTTCCAACATAGAAGATCGGAAGTCAAGACTAGTTCATTAGAAATCAAGAGGATCTTCTAGACTCATTTCTAATCATCATCATAAATTTCATCAGAATATAAGATTAAGGATGATATCTTCTCAACCAATCTACTCAGAGGAAGTAATATTCATCAGAAGATAAATATCATCAGAAGTACCAATGCACTCAATAGAAGAGCTATTATGATCTTCTCTAAAGAAACATCAACAATTCTAAGGAATGCTGAATGTTCATCAGAAAGGGAATCAAGTATGTTCTCAGGATATCATCGCTTTCATATCAGAAAACATACATGCTTCCAAATAAATAAAAGAGATCATGATCAGACAACAAGATATAGCTGACATAAGCTGTTGCTTTCAGCTCAATCCAAAGATTAGATTTCAAGAGATCACAAAGAAGGAACTCAATATCAAAATCAGATGTACTGATATGAGCTTCTGCTTTAGAAATGAGACATCAAATATGCAGCTCAGAAAATCTAATTATCAAGAATCAAGGATCAATTTAAGAAGTCAAGATCAAAAAAGCTTTCACTCTTAAGGAAGACATTATTCATCAGATAAGTTGTTGCTTGTATATCTGAAGACAATATTCAACTATTTGAAAGACTCTAACTATACAACAATGAAGCATCTCCTGGATCACTTTCATCATCATATATGAATCAATCCATCAAGAATAAAAGAAGAAAATACAAGATCAAGAGTTATCTTCCAAGCTTACTACTTTAAGCCAGAAGTAAACCATCTGAAGATAAGGTCTTAACAAACTTAGCCACAAAGTTTATAGTATAGTCAATAAAATTAAAACTCCATTACATGCTTATGTATTGTACTATGTTTTCTCCCATGATGAAATGCTACCATTACCGTAGCTGGAAAGTCAAACTGACGTCTTCATACTACCAACGATCTTATTCTTAAATCTATATAAAGAGACCTCATCGACATTTAAATATTGACTAACTATCAACTACTATCAAGCTTGAATCAAATTGTTGAAATACGGTGAAACATCAAGAGAAAAGAAGAATCATTGTTCATATACATCTACAAATATGCTTCTAGATAAATATAAAACACATAAGAGTTGATGCTCGTTATTATGTTAAGATATTAAGGATTAAACACAAAGAGTTGTTGCTAATTATTTGTGTGTTAATCTTAGACTTCTCAATACAAAGAGTTGTTGCTCATTATTTGTATTAGAGACTTAGTTCTTCATAGTTGTGTTAATCTTCTTTTTAGAAGCAAACATTGTAAACATATTTGATTGTAATTAATTAAGAATTGATTATTGCCTCAAGTGACTAGGTTGTTAGTATGAGACTTGAGAGGGCTAAGGTGTCAGTTTGGACTCTTAGACTATTGTGGTTAGTCACCGGCGGGTAGCCAGTGCATTTGTAATCTATTGAGATTAGTGGATTAAGTCCTTGTTAAAGGTGAAATCACTTGAGAAGGGTGGACAAGAGTAACTATGTTGAAGGTGAACCTGGATAAACCAAAGAGTCATTTCTAGTCTTTCGTAATATTCTTTATATTTAGTTTGTGAATATTTTTCAAAGTATAACCTTAGTTGAAAACCCAATTCAGCCCCCCCCCCCCCTTTCTTGTGTTTTTCTCACCCTTTAGTCTTCAGATATACAAGCAACAACTTATCTGATGAATAACTTCTTTGAGTGAAAGCTCTTCTGATCTACTTCATCTTGAGTTTGTCTTGATTAGCTTTTTTGAGCTGCATATCTGATGTCTAATTTCTAAAGCAACAGCTTACATCAGTACATCTGATTTTTACATTGAATTCCTTCTTTCTAATCTACTTATATTTAGATTGAGATGAAAGCAACAACTTAAGTCAGCTATATCTTGTGTCTGATCATGAAATCTTTCTCTGGATATCTGATGTCTTTGTTTCTAATATCTTAAGAGTAGTTCCTTCCTGAGAACATACTTATTTCCTTTTCTGATGAACATTCAACATTCCTTAGAACTGCTGATGTTTCTATAGAAACAGTCACAATATTTCTTATGTTGAGTGCAGTGGTTTTTCTGATTATATTAGTCTTATGACGAGTATTACTTCGTCTGAGTAGATTGGCTTGAGAAGATATTATCCTTGATCTTGTATTTTGGTGGACTTTATGATGTTGATTAGAAATGAGTCCAGAAGATCTTCCTTTCTTTGATTCTTTCTTCTGATGAAATACTTCTGATGTTGAATTAAAAGTGTGTATTCCATGAATTCTCCGAGTCTTTAGAATCTTGACTTTGTCATCAGAAATATGAGCAACAACTCTTCTGATGAGCAAATTTTGACTTCTGATCTTGGAGTAGAAGCTTTCTCTATATGTGCATAGAATATTGACTTTGTCTTTAAAATTGTGATACAGTGGCAGAGCCGACTGTTAATACTGGTTTTCTTTTTTTTTTCGCAAATGTGCGATAAGCAAGAGTCGCCACCGTCTTTTCTTTTATCCAAACAAAGGAAAGGGTGAAAAGAATAGAAAAAGACCTTTTCGAGATTTTATGAGTAAGGGGGAAGATTATGGGAAGGGAATGTGTTAGCACCCTTTCCATCAGTGGTTTTCCATGGACTCTTAGAGGTTTGCTCATTTTGAAATACCTATGTGCTTTGTGCGTTTGAAAATGTTTGGAAAATACCTTAGTGCGGCGATTTGCTTTGCATTTAACTCTTGTATCAGTCCTCAAGAGTGTTAACAAAGCAAATGTTTTTGAAACTTGTTTTTTTTGAAAAAGTAGTATTTGATTAAGTGCAAAAAGTGTTTTTTTGAGCAAACTTCTAACAACTATCTACTTTCATACTCGAAAAGGGTCGTTCTTTTCCTCCTATCCTTTAGATAGCGCTATCCTACTATTAGTGAGTAGTTAGCCTTATCGTTGGATGTTAAGGGACATTCGAAGGGACGTTTTTACATTCGTAAAGGAAACATAAGGAGACACTTTAGCAAATTTTGTTTAAGGGACGAGATCATTTACCGAAAGGCAACACTGTAAGGGTCATCGAGGGACTATGATCTTTTGATTTTACGGTTCTATGCTAAAGCGTCCCCATTATCGAGGGACATGACTGCTTTATTTTCTGAAAGGCAACTGAAGCGGGGATACCCTAGAGGTGTACATGTGATAGTATGTTGTGTTTCAATTATTTTATCTTTAAACATTTAGGTGTTCTACCATTTGTTTTCAGATCTTGTCATGCAGTCCTTATTAGCATACATCTAAGCAGTTAATATATGTACATGAATTTAAAGTGCGGGAATTGTAAATCCTACGCTATTACAAGGCTTCGGGGAGGGGGATTATTTACATGTCCAAAATTGGGGGAATAAAGCAGTAAAGTGTAAAAGTCCTAATTAAGCTATTACAAACCAGTAGGCAGTTAAAATAAAATAAACGCGCGCGAGTTTGAAAATAACATCTAAAAATCCTAAGAATAAAATCTTTTTGTTGTTTTTTTTTATTTTGGGAATATGATCTAAATCTTCTTAATTTTAGTTTTTGAGAAAATGGTAAGATAATTAAATGATTAATTAACAAAATTAATTTAATAGAAAAAACTAGCCTAATGTTTTTGTGGTTTTTTTATTGATTTTATGTTAATAAAAAAAAGAAATAAAATAGTCAAAACAAAAATGAAATCGAAGGAACAGGAAGTAAACCAAGAAAGGTGTAATTCTTGAGGCCTGGATCGAAAGAGGCTTGGCCTGTCTTTTAATCCAGTGAAGAGGCTTGATCGAAGGTGCGTGAGGGGCTGCACTTTGGGGGTGTTTGATCTAGATATATCATCCTTCGATCTGGGAACCCTGGATCCAGTTCAAAGCTGAGCTGCTTCGAAGCTCTGAACAAGATTCTGAGAAGATGTTTCTTGCAAAATGAAACAAATGCTAGAGATCCAGGGGGACTTATCCCCCCTGATTCAAATCTCCTCCCAATTCAAATCTGCTAAGTCTGGGTCTGGGTCTGGGTTTGTTTTATCCCGAGATTCGAAGGAAAAAACTTAGGTCGTACCCCAGCAATGGCACGATCTCATCTTTGTGCTTTAGCTTACATGCAACATAATCAGTAATAACTAGAATATATGTGCAATGTGTATTTAAATGTCATGAAGGTGCAATTTTTTTTTACAAACCCTTACCAATCGAAGATGCATGATCTGTGGCTCTGAGTGTGGATATTTTTTCTTAGGAGTTACGGTGGACTCTTGGATGACTCAAGAACACGAATCTTGTATTTTTTTGGAATGGGGATGCCTGCAAAACATGTATTCCAATCGGGATCACTCTGTGAGTTTTGAGTTTTTTGATGTGCTTTCTGAGGCAGCGTGTTTGTGTAGTATCCCTTTATGTCCCCCCTTTGACTTGTGTTGGCGTCTTGTATTTATAGGAGGTGGAGGAGACAAGGAAATCATGGCATTAAAGACCATCCATTAAACATGGCTTTTAAAAACAAAATCAGACAAATTGAAGGATTTTTATTTTGATATTATTCATGTCGTTTCGAAATTTTGAATGAACCTGGACATGTCATGTTTGGCGCCTTGCACGAATTTGAATTTCTCAGAATTTCCTCACCAGAGCTTCTTCGATCAACTCTTGTTCTTGTGATGATTTTGATTCTAATTGCACACACTCTCAGCATCATGGATTCTTCGACCAGCCCCCAAGCGTGTTCTCTTCGATGACTCTGAGTCCTGATTCGAAATGCTCAGAACTTCCCTTATCAGAGCTTCTTAGATTAAGTCAAACTCTGCAATGATTGCTTGATCTGGGAAACTATCATATCTAATTAATCCTAATCGAACTCAGTTCTTGTACTCTTCGATTTCCTTCAATTTGAAACAATCAAAATGTCACCTTGTTGATATGCCCATCAAAGGACACTTTGTTGTCATGTCATCAAAGTATATTCCGATGTTCCAATCGAAGGACACTTGTTGAGATTCCAACCGAAACACCTTATTCAGATGCCAATCGAATGATACTTTGTTCTGATACCAATCGAATTGCCTTGCTCAGATGCTAATCGAAGTACCTTGTTGACCGCTCGAAAACTTTGTTCTACTCTCTTTGATTTCCTTCATTTTGGACCAATTGAAGTGACGTTAAAATGCCAATCAAAGACGCATTTGTTCAGATTCCAATTGAAGGGCGCTATGTAGATGCCAATTGAAAGACATTATTGCAATGCCAATCAAAAGGTACTTGTTAAAATTCCAATCGAAAGGCCTTGTTAACAGGCCAATCGAAGGATCTTTGTTCATGCCAATCGAAGGGTGCTATGTAGATGCCAATCGAAATACACTTTGGAGATGCCAATCGAAAGGCACTTTGTAGATGCCAATCGAAAGGCGTTTTGGAGATGCCAATCGAAGGAAACTTAAAAACATCACTCACAAATTTTCCTTTTCTTTAGGTAAGGGTTTGTGACCAACCATGTAGGTTAAGACCTTAGAAAACATGAGAGGGAAAATTTTGGGGTACAATAGTTTCCCCTGTTCAATCTTCTTAAACCTGAAGATGTAGATTGGCTTGTCTGCTTGTCGTGATCTGAAGGTGGAGGAAGATTGAACACTAGAGTGCCCAGAAATTTGCACTCGCATGAATTAACACTGATTGTTGTTGATGGCGGGAATGGGCTTACATATGCCATTTGGAGAAGATGACAAAGAGTCGTTGGATATGGGCTTAAAGATGCCATCCAGAGTATATGCTGACTTCATGAGAGGTCTCTTTGTTGGGATTCTTATTCCTGGTTTCTGAGGAGGAGTCCACTGAGGGATGTTGATTTTCTATTTTTTTTCCTGTTTGAGGAAAACTGTGGGTAATAGAGTATAGGAACTTCAGTTGTCCATGGCTCTACTGAGGGGTTATCTCTGGATTGGAGAGATGAAAGTTTACTGTTTTCTGGTTGAAATCCGGTCTTCGCAGTAATTTGCTGGGGAGAATGAAATTAACTGCTTTCTAGAAATGTATCAGAAGAAACCTGTGTAGGGCTGTTTCAGGATGAGTCTGGGTAAGACTTCATCTGGAAGTGTATGAGAATGAACCTAGGTAGGGCTGTTTTAGGAGATAAATGAGAGGGAGCCTGGGTAGGGCAGCTTCAGGATGAGTCCGGGTAAAACTACATCTGGAAATTGTAAGAAGGAACCTGGGCAGGGTTTCCTCAGGATGAGTCCGTGTAAAACCGCATCTGGAAATTCAAGAGAAGGAACCTGGGTAGGGTTACCTTAGGATGAGTTTGTGTAAAACTGCATCTGGAAATTGTGAGAAGGAACCTGGGTAGGGTTGCCTCTGGATGAGTCCATGTAAAACTGCATCTGGAAATTATAAGAAGGAACCTAGGTAGGGTTGCTTCAGGATGAGTCCGTGTAAAACTGCATCTGGAGATTGTGAGAAGGAATCTGGGTAGGGTTGCTTCAGGACGAGTCCGTGTAAAACTGCATCTGAAAATTCAAGAGAAGGAACCTGGGTAAGGTTGCCTCAGGATGAGTCCAGGTAAAACTGCATCTGGAAATTGTAAGAAGGAACCTGGGTAGGGTTGCCTCAGGATGAGTTTGTAAAACTGCATCGGGAAATTCAGAAGAAGGAACCTGGGTATGGTTGCCTCAGGATGAGTTTGTGTAAAACTTCAGAAGGAGCCTGGGTAGGGCTTCTTCGGGATAAGTCCGTGTAAAACTTCAGAAGGAGCCTGGGTAGGGCTGCTTCGGGATAAGTCCGTGTAAAACTTCAGAAGGAGCCTGAGTAGGGCTGCTTTGGGATAAGTCCATGTAAAACTTCAGAAGGATGGAGAAGGAACCCATGTAAGATTGCTTCATGAATAGCCCGTATAAAGCTGTATTTGGAAGTCAGAAGAAACCCGTGTAAGATTGCTTCATGCTGAACCCGTTTAAAGCTGTATTTGGAAGTCAGAAGAAACCCGTGTAAGATTGCTTCATGATGAGCCCGTGTAAAGCTGTATTTGGAAATCAGAAGAAACCCGTGTAAGATTTCTTCATGAAGAGCCTGTGTAAAGCTGTATTTAGAAGTCAGAAGAAACCTGTGTAAGATTGCTTCATGTTGAGCCCGTGTAAAGCTGTATTTAGAAGTCAGAAGAAACCCGTGTAAGATTGCTTCATGATGGACCCGTGGTAAGCTGTATTTGGAAATCAGAAGAAACCCGTGTAAGATTGCTTCATGAAGAGCCCGTGTAAATCTGTATTTGGAAGTCATAAGAAACCCGTGTAAGATCGCTTCATATTGAGCCCGTGTAAAGTTATATTTGGTCGCACAGATAATTACTCTGTTTTGCTTCAGGAGCTAATCCTGGACCTGTTGAAAATTGTTGATGATAAATATCTGTTGATTGATCTTTCTTGAAAAGGTAAAGCGTTAACTGTAAGCAATGTCATGATGTATGAAATGCATTGTGTAATGGTGTTCTCAAAATAAATGAGATTGGGACGTATGCATTTGTACTGCAGATGCTATGACGTTTGTAGAATGATGTATGAATGCAATATGTGAATGTATCAGTTGTTCTATTGTAGCGCTGTTGAATTAGGGAAAATAAATCCCTGATTGCAGTCGGCGATGAAGAATATAGGTCTTCGGATTTTGTTGAAGCTGAACTGCTGGGAGATAATCTTCCGTTATTAGAGAAATAAACTCTGTTGGGGAAGGAAAGCTTTGTGCACTGCCTGAGGATTTTGTGAAATCCTATTGAGGAATCCTGAGAAGTTTGACGACTTTACTGGGGAAAACCTGATGTCGAAGCAGTGGTTGGAAATTCCTATTTTGTCGGGGATATAAGAGCACATGACATCACTAGGTTGTAAGTTGAGGATATGGCGGCGACCTTGTAATAGAACGCCCCTGTCACGATACTTGTTGTAGAAAATATCAATTGGGGATTTTGTATATGGTTTGACTGTTATCCCAACCCTTGGAGTCCTTGGTGAATGCAGATCAGGGTAGTAAACCTTCTACTGATTAGACAAGTGATGAGATGACGGGACGTAGTCGTATGCTTTAATCCCTAACTTTTGCCTGGACTGTCCTTTCGGGTTTTCAGTCCACCGGGATACCCTTTGTTGCCCAAGCCTCTTTTTCAGGTTTTCAACTTGCCAGGTGCATAATTTTTGTATATATCCCTAATTTTTACCCGAACTCTTTTGGTTCGCTGGGATGCCCTTATTTTTTCCTAGGCCTGTCAACCTAGCAGGTATTTTTCAGTCGTAGTCTTTTCCGACTATGTCCATGTTCACCGGGTACGGAGAATTGTCATTATCCATAGTAGTAAGTGTTGCCACACTGCCAGAAGATGCTTGTTTGATCGTACAAGATTCGTTGCTGGAATTCATGTGTCATGCCCTAAGTGATTCAGATGGAGATCTTCCCCTGGATATTTGGCATTTTTGAGCGATTCCTTAAACCTTGACTTGACTTCCCCAGGTCAGCTGGACACCATGTCATGCACCTTGGTTGGAAGTGTTTTTCCACTTTAGGTGATCCTTTTCATTGAGAAATATTTTGTTCACTAGATATTCGTCATGCGAATTTCTCTACTATTTAACAAATAGTCATATGCAAATAATGGTATTTTAAGAATGCAAAGCTTATGTCTGTCTTGAAGTTTGAAAATTCATTTTTTTATTAAAACAAACAAATTTTGTAAAAGTGTGATGTCAACTCAGGATTTATAGCAAACCTTACAGGAGTCAAGATACCTTTTGTAACAGTATGCTCTCGAACTAACCCATGCTTCAGCTAGGACGTTTAAGGGTTGTAACGTGGCCCGGTTCACGGTTTAAGAAACAAAGGATAAAGACTGAAAATTTATTTGTACCCACCCGTTCTTTGTGATGTTCTTCAGTCCTATGCTCAGTTAATTGTGCATTTCGAATATCAGTTAAATTCTACAATGTTGGCCCTGATATTCCTGTGATGGTTCAGAAATTGAATGTTTGTTTGAGAAGGCAGTCATTTTTGTGACCCTTTCTTTTTGTTGAGGATTTGTAGGACCTCTTTCTTTTTTGATTTTGTAATCCTTGTCTTTTTCCTGAACTGTTTCTTTTGTGATTACATCTAGCGGGATGCCCTAGTTTTTCTTAAGTCTCCTTCATAGGTTTTGACTTAACGGGCTTTTCTTTTGAAAAATAATGACTTCCTGCTTTGATGATTATGAAGAACCATCACCATCTTTTGGAAGGTATCTTATACACTATTCATTGTGTATAAAGGATGAGCTCGCGACTGAATGCGCCTCTGAATTAACTGAGAAAACTACCTTGTCCCAGGTTATGATTAAAGGGTTTTAATTTGTGTGAAAGAAAACTCCTACTTCTTAGGCTCAAAGGGGTTGACTTGGGATTATCTTCCTTATAACTCCACTGTTTGGGATTTGAAACAACGCCACTACATCGTTAGCAAGGTCTGTTCAAAAGCATATTTTTGTACCCCAATATTTTCCCTCCCATATTTCTCAAAACATTGCAAGAAAGATCCTCAAGTTGCTCAAGGTAGTCCAAGGGTTGGCCAGATAAGCTCTCTCCTAAGGCAGTCTACCCCAAACTAGGGTTTCATGTTGCATCAAGATAATTGATTCCAAGTGATCCCAAGTGCTCACCAATGTCCTAATATGTTCTCAAGATCATCCATGTCAAGTTTCAAGCCTTGCAGAGAAAGTTTGCTCAGTCAATTGCTCAAAGGTCCAAAAATTGACAGTGCTAGAGCAAAAGTCAACTGTGACCCATATACAGTCAAACTTCAAGATTTTTGGTCAACATTCTCATTTTGAAGTATATTTCATCATTTTATCAAGGGTTGATCATGATTCATCAAGGATTGCTCACAATTCATCAAGACTCAAAAGTTGTTAAATTAGGGTTTTGTAGGAAAAGTCAACTCAACTTTGACCAAGCATAACTTTCTCATACTTTATGAGAAATGAACCATCCAAATCTAATTTTGAAGAGGATTCAATTCCCTACAATCCATCTTCAGCTCCCAAGTTCAAAATATGCACTCATAAGAAGTTATAAATTTGGACATTATATGTCATTTTGAAAAGTCAACAAAAACACCTTTTTTGTCAAAGCTTCATACATGAGAATGGAATACAAAAATGATATGATACAAAAAGGGTTGCTTAGAGGACATCTCAATCTTTCTAAAAAGTCCAAGAACACCTCCAAAGGTTCAAAATTGAGGAAGTTATGCATTGGTGAAGTTGACCCTTTTTGCAAAATTGCAAAAAGTCAACTATACCTAAAACTTCAAATTTTAACAAATGGGCCCAATGTTTTTCACTTATTTTGAGTTGGAAACATAGCCCACGTGCTCTATCCTTTACCACTTGTCCATATCTTATTTTTATTATTTATTTTGGCTTTTATTTGAATTAATTCAATTTAAATCAAATCAAATCAAATTAAATCCAAAACATTGATAACAAGAGATCTTGTGATTGTTTCAGGCTCTAATTACAGCTAGCAAGGCATTCAAATTCGTGTAAAGTCTTGTGTGCAAAAAAAGATTCAAAATAAGCCATGTTTGGAAAGATCTTCAAAGTGTATCAAATCAAATCCAAAATCATTGAAAGAAGAAGATTTGAACCAGTTTTGCAACCCAAATCCATTCACTAATACATAAGGAATACGTGCAGGTCAAAAGAGAGGTTGGAAATCAGGCGCAGAGCAAGAACAAAATTTGAAAAAACAAGCAAAAAGTGTGAGATCGAATTGGTGGTTAGAGGCATCCTCAAGGCTCGATACCTCTCCCAATCGCTTCCTGGCACTCTCAGGAACCTAAAGCAATCGAAACCAAGCGTTTTCAAGCCCTCCCACACACTGTAAGTCCGAAATGATATCACTATATTCTTGAATTCGATTAACATCATTCTTGCACTTATAGCATAAAATAATTGCACATTCTTGATCACCATGTTGTTTTCAAACTTTCTACAATAGCCAATTGCATTTTAATGGACTGAATCGTGAATCACCATTGTTAGGTTTTTGGAGTTTGTTTTAGGGTTTTCAATTTCAGGGACAATTGGCCTTGGTAATGGGTACCATTGTGTTCAGAAGAAGGAGACGGTTCTAACCATGGCCTTGGGGGTCGTTTATATTACATGTGGAATATTTTGGAACGAGCATGGCCTTTAGCGACGGGCAAAATATCTGTAGGTAAAAGTATTTTACTTTTACCCACGGAGAGAGGAAGGGGACGACTGCGTGTCACTCCTCCATAGGCCAATTCAAATTCCAGCGCGCTTTTTCTTTTATTTTTCCACTAACATTCATTTTCTCATATTATTATTATTTTGTAATATGATAACAAATGAAAACAAATGTCCCAACGGAAGCCAGCTAAGCGTTAAGGTCTTGGAAGGCTGGAGGTCAGGGGTTCGATCCCTGCCTCCAGCATTTGCTATTTTCTCATTTATTTTCAGGTGATTCAGTACAAGCGAGGCCAAGAGACCCATCATACTCCCTCATCACCCACGTGCCAGATGGCCAGATGGCCAGATCTGGTGGCCACCATTGGGAGTCCACCATGAGCCCAGTCAAACGCAATGTACAGGATCCAGAAAGTCAGCATGGACCTCCATTTGGGCCCAGAATTCTTGCTATTGACACCCTAATTTCAGGCCCAGCATCACTATCCTTCTTTATATTTTATTTTTGTTTCATTTATTTATTTTGTTTATTTATTTACTAACCAATAATTTAATTATTTTCTTTATCAAAAAAATCACCAAAAAAATATTTTTATGTCCAATTAAATGTTAGATATTTATTTTTAGTAAAAAATTAATTAATTTAATTAGGTTGATTAATTAGATAACTTTAATTTATTTTGTAAATATTTAAAATTAATTAGAATCAATAGGTTTAATTATTTTATTTCTTTCCTAAAAATAACAAAATCCAAAAATATGTCGTTTAATTATTTTTCATTTATTAATTTAATTAACTAATTAATTTAGCATTTAATTTTAAGACTTAATTTATTTTCTTAAAAAAATATTAAAAACAACAAAAAACATTTTCTTTTAATTAAGAGGGTCAAAACCCTAGTTCTCGCATTCGATCTAATTTTCTCACGCGCTTTATTTTTATCCAATTATTGTATCTGCTCCCGGTTTGTAATAATTAAATTAGGACATTTATTTATTTTTACCGCTTTTAAATTTCAAAGGGTTTGTTTTTGGCTATATAAATACCCGAAGCCTTGTAATAGTTTAGTTTAAATTCCGCACTTTAATTTCTGTAAATATTCAATTGTTAGATGTTTGATAATAGGGTTTGCATGACAAGAATATATGGCTAAATTTAAAACAGTTAGATCACCCTAAACATGTGCAAAGATAAATAATTTGAAATCAACACACCCGCACATGCGCACTCCTAGGGTACACCCTACTTGGTTGCCTTTGTAAATGGTCATTGAGTATAGGTTGTTTTAGAGATCGCCCTCTTGTCTAAAAATCATAAGTTGCCTCGGAAAGGTTGCCTCGGAAAGGTTGCCTCGGATATCGTTGCCTCAGATAAATGATCTAAGACATTAGGGTTACCACTAAGGCGTCATAACATTGTTTTAGTGACTGTATGTCCCTCTTTCAAATTGACCCTCAAACTCCAACGACGGTGCTACCTACTCACTAATAGTAGGATAGCATTGTCTAAAGGAAACAAACATAGAACGATTCCTTTTTTTCGAGTAGGTAGATTAGTTATTAAGTACTTGCTCAAATAAAACAAAACTTTTTCACACTTACACTTTTACGAACAAGTTTTCAAAAATACTTCACTACACTCTTGAGGATAGAAGCAAGAGTTAAATCAAAGTTAAAACAAAAACTTTTCAAAACCCACAAACACAAAGAAAACAATTTTGAAAACAATGAGCAAGTACCTAAGAGCCCGTGGAAAACCACGGATAGAAAGGGTGCTAATACCTTCCTTTTCTATAATCTACCCCCCGTACTCAGAAATATCTCAAAAAAGGAATTTTTCTATGCTTTTTTTCCTTTCCTTGTTGGATAAAATAAAAGTCGGTGGCGACTCTTGCTTACCACGACATTTTGCAAACACAAACGCAAAACGCAAACCAGCATTCCAAAAAACAGTCAGTTCTTCCACCGTATCACACATACTGTAGAGATTTTGGTATCATTTTTGCCATCCTCCCTCTAAAGGCTTGGAGCTTTTAATCAAGAGTTGAATATCACAAAAGGAAGTAAGAAAGAAGTTTAATCATAATGAAAACAAATTAATTCAAGACAAACATGTGCAATGCATTAATGAAATAACAAGGTTTGATATGAATAAATGTTCAAACAATCAAAAGAAAATTACAACTTGAAAATTCTAATGAACGAAAAACCTTCTTGTCAGAACTTGTCACTCAGATGGTGTGCCTTTGGGGAATGGAAGAAGAATTCCAGTTGACCATCTTGTGCAAATTTTAGTGCTCCTTCATCAATCAGGTATTGAATTTTATTTCTCAACATCCAACAACTATTGGTGTCATGTCCAGGACTGTTGGAGTGGTACGCACATCTTGTATTTGGATTGTACTTTGGGGAGGTTGTGTTGGTATTTTGAGGAGGGTCCTTTAACATAGCCAACTTGGCCTCCAACATGTGTTGCAATGCTTGAGCCAATGACATGTTGATTTCAGTAAAGCGTCTTTCAGATGTATTCTGCTTATGTCGATTGCCCTATTGTTGTTGGCGAGGTTCTGGATGGGCTTGTGATGTAGCAACAATTTGGAAAACTCCAACTTTCTGTCCCATCAGGGGTTGATGAATGACTTGATCCCCAGCCTCGACTGTTTGCTTCATACGGTTGTATCCGTCTTGATGAAGTTTGTTGATTATGGATCTCAGCTATTCTTGTCCCCAGGGTAGTCCTTTGATAAGAGCCATCTGCCCTAACATCTGGGTTCTCATTGCTTATACCTCAGCTTGAAGTTGTTCCAACCGTTCGTCCTTATTGTCTTCAGGAATTTTCTTGGCCAGGTTCCCAACGAGGAGTGCTTTCAACTCTTCCTTCCCCTTGGATAAGTTTAGGAACATTTCCATGAACTGAGCCTCTTGAGTTTGGAGATCTCTGTTGTCTTGTTTGAGAGCCATTGCTGAAATAAACAGCGAGAACATGAGAGACCTGTACTAGAGACTATTTGTTATGAAATGACATGTATAATATGCAAATGTTTTCAAGGATCTCGTGGGGTAAACAAGAAGATGTCAGCAGTTGAAGTTTGTAGCTTTGATTGAAGAACTATGTATTGTTGAGTGTCCTTCTACGAGAGTCAAGCTCACAATATCAAGTGGGTCATAGCCCCTAACTCAGGTTGTCCTGTTTTGGTCTTTTGACGAAATTGGCTAGAGGAAAATAAATCCCCTTGCACCTTGCTAGACGTCTGATTTATCATAACCAGCACCACAAACCCTTGAGATCCTTGAAATGGTTAAGGAAATGTTGTGGCATGATGTTATGATGTGTATGCTATGTGTTAAGCAAAAATGCAGGGTAAGAAACCAATTTATTGGATTTATACAAACAAGGTCCTGCAAGGAATAGAAATAAAGCCCTGCAATGAGTTTAAATTGTTAGGCAAAGAAAGCAAACAAGTCACACAAGTAGCCTTAGGTTTAGGCTTGCATGGATTCCATAGGTAAGTACCCTCTTGAAGTTTAGTTGGCTCAACCTGTCTTAGAAATAGTAATCGGGTTCTAAGGAGTCTCAATATCACTAATCTTCCTTTATCAGTATTATCTCAGCTTAGCAATCTTTTCTTGCGGCTGAAACATCCCGAAAGTCCAATCTCAATGAGTGTAGTATCGAGTATCAACCGATTCCCAACTTTACACCAAGGCTGGCTATCTCACTACTTTCTAATGGCCAAGTTTGTTCAACTAAGGTTCTAAGGTTCATTAGTGCTTCACGACACCATGCGGCAACCTCGTATTCTTCTCGGTTCAACACAAGGGATACCGGTACCAATCAAAGTGTCACACCAACACATCCATCGCTTCAACCATATCGGTCTATGTCGTACAGTCTCCACGATCTATTGTTGTTTACCTAAAAGTGTGCCCTAGATCTGGGTGTAGGATCTATAGAAACAACCCAAACACCCCTCCAAGAAGAGTTGAGAATTCTCATAAGCAAGCTTCATCAAGACATACGACTGTCTGGGGAAAACTGCCAGAATTTGGGGTCTAATCAATGATCAACCTCTCTTAGCAGATAGGAAATTAGGTGACATGTTCATGCAGGAGCATGTTGAAAATAAACTCAGGAGCAATGAAATTCAAAGGACTGCATCTTCAAGTACTCAGAAGAGACCATACCATGGAAAGAAGGAGTATAATATTGTGTACGACCAGAAGGGCCACAATAAGAGTAATCTCAACCAATCTGTGGGGGTAGTGTGGATGTCTAATCCAGCACCGATGCAACAACAACAAGGAAATCAGCATAAGCAGAACACGCCTAAAAGGAAATTTACCAAACTCAACATGTCCTTGGCTCAAGTATTGCAACACATGTTGAAGATGGAGTTGATTACATTGAGGGATCCTCCTAAGAATCCCAATGTCTCCGCTCCTAGCTATCGTCCTGATGCAATGTGCGCATACCATTCCAATAGTCTTGGACATGATACGAATGCTTATTGGGCATTGAAAAATAAGATTTAGGACTTGATCAACGAAGGAGTGCTGGAGTTCACACAAGATGGACAGACTGAATTCTTCTGCCATTCCTCAAAGCCACATCATCTGAAGTGACAAGTTCAGACAAAGAGGCTTTTGTTCATTAGAATTTTCAAATTGTAATCTTCTTTTGATTGTTAGGACACTTATTTATGTCAAACTTTGTTGTTTCATCAATCCATTGCATATGTTTCATTAATCCACTATACTGAAACTGCGCTTTTACATCCTTTTTATGATATCCAACTCTTGATTAAAAGCTATAAGCCTTTAGAGGGAGGATGAGGAAAAGATACCATAATCTCATATAGTGTGCTTTTGAACAGACCTTGATGACGATGTACACGAGTTCTTCCAAATCCTAAACAGTGGAGTTATAAGGAAGATATTCCCTAGTCAACCCCTTTGAGCCAAAGAAGTAGGAGTTTTTCTTTTCACACAAATTGAAACCCTTAATCAAAATCTGGGGCAGGTTAGTTTCTCAGTTAATTCAATAGTGCACTCAATCGCAAGCTTTCATGGTGTACGAGGTATCATTCCAAAACAATAGATGGTGATTGGTGTACCCTAAAATTTTTCCTCTCATTTTACTCAACACATGACCATTGAGGTCCTCAACTTGCTCAAGGATGCCCAAGAGTGGATCAAACAAACTCTCTCCTAAGGCAAAGCACCTCAAACTAGGGTTTCCATTTGCATCAGGATGTGTGAACTACAAAGGCCTCAAATTCTTTCCATGGTCCTAATATACTCTCAAAATCATCCATGTCAAGTTTCAGGCCTTGCACAAGAAGTTTGCTCAGTCAACTGCTCAGATGCCTGAAAATCAATTGTACTAGGTCAAAGTCAAATGTGGCCCACATACAGTCAAACTTCAAGATTTTTGGTCAACATCAACATTTTGAAGTGATATCCATCATTTGATCAAGGTTTGGTCATTATTCCTCAAGGAATGCCCCAAATTCATCAAAACCTAAAAGTTGCTAAATTAGGGTTTCTTAGGAAAAGTCAACCAAACATTGACCAAGCATAACTTATTCATACTTTATCATAAATTTTCCATCCAAGGATAATTTTGAAGGGGATGCAATTTCCTACAACTCATCTCCATCCCACAAGTTCAAAATATGCATTCATCAAAAGATATGAATTTCTACATTATAGGTCCTTTTGAAAAGTCAACAAAAACACCTTTTGGGTCAAAGATTCTTACATGAATATGGAAGATCCAATGGAGATGAAACCAAAAGGGTTGTTTAGGGGACATCCTAAGCTTTCTAAAAAGTCCAAGAACACCTCTCTAGGGTTAAAATTGGAGGAGATATGCCTTGTCAAAGTTAAGCATTTTTGCAAAACTGCCAAAAGTCAAATATGGTCAAAAATAAATTTTTTGCCAAATGAGTCTGGCTTTTCATGATTGTATCTTGCTTGTGACATGGTCCACGACCCAAATCAGCATCCACACATTATTTGTTTCATTATTTATTTTATTTTATTTTTTATTATTTAAAATTCAAATTAAATCAAATAAATGGCAAAAAATACAAAAGATTGAATTTGATTTGATTTTTTTTAGGAATCAAATCAACCTAGCATGACCAAATTAAATCGTGCAAGGGTGGAATAGCTTAAATTGGCATGATTTTGATGCATTTAGAAAGATATGATACAAGAGAAAAACCAAATCCAATCTTCATGATTCCAAGAGATTGAAATTGTTTTTGTTAACCTAATCAGTTCTACTACATATATAGAACATACAGAAGCCAAAAAAACAAGGTTTGGAGGTCGTGAAAGCTAGCAAGAAAACTCAAAATTTTGGCAAAAAGGTGTAGATCGGTTTCAAGCCTAGAGGTTAATTCAAGCCATTCTAAGACTACCAATAGACTCATGGACATCTCCAGAACGTGACTCAATCAATTGCAAGCAGTTTTACGTCCAGAATTGCGAGTTACAGACCCACGGTTTACACATACCATATTGAATTCGATTTTACAATTTACGCATGATTAATCACATTTAAGCATAGCATTATGTTTGTATCATCATTTGGAATGTTTTGGTTTAAGTAATTTTGCATTTTGATGACTGTTTGAGCCAGTGCCATTATTAGGGTTTGTTCTTGCGTTTTAGGGTTTTGCCAGACAAGTTAAATTGGCCCAGGAAAAGGGTACCATCGTACTCGTGAGGTCAAAACAAATTGATTTATGGTCTTACATTGCATTTATATTGCATGCTATTGATTTTTGAAACTTGCAGTGTTGTAGCTACGGCAACTTGTCTGTAGGTATAAGTATCCTGGCCTAAGACGACGGACAGGGAAGAAGACGCTGATTTGTCACCACCCCATTGGTCCATTTGAAATCTGGCCCGCGTTTTTGTTATCCATGTTAGTTTCATATATTATTAATTAGTGTTACTATATTGAAAAGTAAAACAGATAGCCCAGATAGCCAGGCGTGAATTGCATTGAGTGGGAGGACCTGGGTTCGATCCCAGGTCCTAGAATTTTGTTATTTTCCAATTAATTAATTGCAGGTTCTATACATTACCCAGCCAGGAGTCCACCATACACCACAATATCCAACCAATGGATTCATGATCAATCCATATCCAACACCTAATGCTCAGGGCATACCAAGGACATCAGGAAGAGCATCACATGGAATCTAACGCAAGGACTGGGATTGAGCATTATTGGGTCTGAACAATTCGTCATACACCCCCTGATTTCTTTAATACAGGCCCATCTCTATTCTTTTCTATTTTATCTCTTTTTATTTATTTATCAATAATTTTCTTTTTTTATAAAAATTAACACAAAAATCATTTTTTATCATTAAATCAAAATCACAACAAAAAAATCAAAAAAATCATTTTTTTATAAAGTATTTAATTTCTTTAATTAATTAGTTTAATTAAAATTAGGGTAATTTAATTCTTTTCATAATCTAAAATAAGTTAAATATTTTTCAATTAGATCTTAAGGTTTCTTAATTTATTCTTGCATTTAATTCGCCGCGCGCATTTTAATTCTTTTTTCTATTATTGTATCTGCTTCGGGTTGTAATAGATTTAATTAGGGTTTTAAATTTCTGCATCTTTGTTTTCAGTCAAGATAATTATGTATCTGCAAAAGCCCTGTAATAGCTAGGACTTTAAACTTTCCCGCATTTTAATTCCGCAAACTATAAACTGCTTAGATGCATGTTAATAGGATTGTATGGAAAGACTAACTGAAAATTAATACAGTAGAAAATCCTAAATGTGCAAAGATAATTAATTGAAAATTACACTTACACATGCTCATCCTAGGGTTTACTCCACTCCGGTTGCCTTCGGTTAAATGGACATAAAGTATAGGGTTTGTTAGTGGTTGTCCTCTAGCCCCGAAATATCTAAAATGACCCATTCATATGTTGCCTCGGAAAAAGATCTTTAAGGCTTTAGGATGATTACTAACATTTCCTAACATTTCCTAACATTTCCTAACATTGCTTTTGTGATCGTATTTGTCCCTTCGAATGTCCCTAAAAAAGTCCAACAACGACGCTACCTATTTCTCAATAATGGGATAGAATTGTCTAAAAAGAAAACGAACAGACTTTTTTTGAGTAGGTAGATTAGTTCTTAAGTACTTTCTCAAACAAAGACTTTTCAAACAAAGTTTTCAAAAACAACTTCGTAACGTTCTTGAGGACAAAAATAAGGGTTAAAACGAAGTAAAACAAAACTTTTCAAAACAAAGCACACACAAGCAATTTCAAAACGAGAAAGTACCTAAGAGCCCTTGGAAAACCATGGATGGAAAGGGTGCTAACACCTTCCCTTTCTATAATCTACCCCCCGTACTCAGAAACATCTCGAAAAAGGTTTTTTCTGTTCTTTTTCCTTTTCCTTTGTTGGATAAAATAAAAGCCGGTGGCGACTCTTGCTTACCACGGCATTTTGCGAACAAAAATGCAAACCAGTATTAACAGTCGATTCTGTCACCGTATCACAGTGATAGTTCTGCATAATCATTAAAACGGGAAGTCATTATCTCTCAAAAGAAAGGCTCGCTAAGTCAAAACCTGTGAAGGAGACTTAAAAAACTAGGGTATCCCGCTGATTGTAATCACAAAATAAAACAGTTCAAGCAAAAGGTAGGGATAATAAAATAAAATAAAAGAGGTCGCTAAAAAAAGAAAAGGTTACAAAAATGACTGCCTTCTCAAATAAACTTTTAGTATCTGAACCATCACCAAGCATCAGAGCAAGATTCCAGAACTCAATTGGGATCTAAACGTATAATTAATGGAGTATAGGACTGAAGAACATCACGAAGAACAGGTTGGGTACAAATAAAGTTTAAGCCTTTATCCTTTGTTTCTTAAACCGTGAACCAGGCCACGTTACAACCCTTAAAAGTCCTAGATGAAGCATGGGTTAGTTTGAAAGCATATTATTACAAAAAGGTATCCTAACTCCTGTAAGGTTTGCTATAAATCCTGAGTTGATATCACATTCTTGTAAATTTTTGTTTTACTAAAAAATTAATTTTCAAAACTTCAAGACAGACATAAGCTTTTCATTTTTTAAATACCATTGTTTACATATGACTAATTGTTCAATAATAGACAAATTTGCACAACGAATATTCAATGAATGAAAACCCTATAAATGAACAAAATCACCTCAGATGGAAAGACACTTCCAGTACCAGGCCTTTCATAATCAAGGGGCACGACATGGTGTCCTACTGACCTGGGGCAGGCGAGTCAAGATTCAAGGGATCTCTCAAGCTAGGGGAAGATCTCCATCTGAATCAATTGGGGCATTAAACATGCATTCCCGTAAAGGGTCACAAATGATCAAGCAAACATTTTCTGGGAGTGTTGTAATACTTACTGCTATGGACAGTGACAATTTTCCGCATCCTGTGAACGCGGACATAGTCGGAAAATACTATGCATGAAAAAAGACCCGCTAGGATGACTGGCCTAGGAAAAAGTAAGGGCATCCCGACGAACCGAAGGAGTTGGGGCAAAAATTAAGGATATATAAATAAAACTGTACACTCGGCAAGTCGAAAACCTAAAAAGGCGGCTTGGGAAAAAAAGGGTATCCCAGTGGATTGAAAATATGAAAGGACAGTCCAGGAAAAAGTTAGGGATTAAAGCATACGACTATGTCCCATCATCTCATCACTTGTCTATTAGTAGAAGATTTATCGCCCTGATCAACATTCACCACGGGCTCTAGAAGCTGAGATACTTTCTCTAGCAGGTGCAGAGGCAGAGACACCCTACTGTAAAGTCACTACCATATCCTCAATTTACAGCCTAATGATGTCAAAGTTTCTGATATCCCTGATAGATAAAAAATTTCTAATTATTCCCCTAACGTCTGAAAGAATTCCTCAGCATGGTTCATAAATTTCTTGGGTTCCCCAAGAGGGATTCATAAAAATCCCCAAGCGATTTACGAAATTTCCTTTCCCCAACAGAGTTTATTTCTCTAACAACGAGAATCTGTCTCCCAGCATTTCAACTTCAAGACTTACATTCTTCATCCCCAGCAACAATCAGAGATTTATTTTCCCCAGTTTAGCAACACTGCAATAAAACAACTGATACGTTCATACATTGCATTCATACACCATTTTACAAGTGTCATAGCATATGCAACACGAATGCATATATCACAATATCATTTATTTTGAGAGCATAATTTGCACTTCATGCATCATGATATTGCATGCATCTAATTCTTTACCTTTTCAGGAAAGATCGACAAATGAATGTCATCACCAATTTTCAACAAGTTCCAGATTAATACCTGAAACCAGATAGGACAACTATCTTTGAACGACCGATTATAGATTAATACCTGAAACCAGATAGGACAACTATCTACATGAGAAGATTAAAGATTAATACCCGAAACCAGGCGGGAAAACTATCTTTATTTCTCTTAGGTCAGAGATTAATACCTGAAACCAGACAGGAAAACTATCTCAATGACCAACGAAAACAAGTTCCAGATTAATACCTGAAACAAGATAGGACAACTATACATGGACGATTGATTCTAGATTAATACCTGAAACTAGACAGGAAAACTATCTAGATGAGAAGATTGAAGATTAAATCCCGAAATAGGACGGTGAAACTATCTTCCTTTCTCTAAGGTCATAGATTAATACCTGAAACCAGACAGGACAACTATCTTAACGACCAACAAAAACAAGTTCCAGATTAATACCTGAAACAAGATAGGACAACTATCTGTGGACGAATGATTGTAGATTAATACTTGAAATAAGACAGGACAACTATTTACATGAGTAGATTAAAGATTAATACCCTAAACCAGACGGGAAAACTATCTTTATTTCTCTAAGGTTAGAGATTAATTCCTGAAACCAGACAGGGCAACTATCTCCACGACCAATAAAAGCAAGTTTTGGATTAATACCTGAAATAAGACAGGACAAATATCTATGAACAATTGATTGTAGATCAATTCCCGAAACAAGTCGGGGTGACTATCTACACGACTAGATGAAGAAATCTGACACGAATTCCTTCTCAATCTCCAGATACAGCTTTACACGGGCCCATCCTAAAGCAATCTTACATGGATTCCTTCTTAATATCTAGATGCAGCTTTACACGGGCTCATCCTGAGGCAATATTACACGGGTTCCTTCTCATATATTTTCAGATGCAGTCTAACACGGACTCATCCTGAAGTAACTCTACATAGATTCCTTCTCATCAATCTCCAGATGCAGTTTAACACGGACTCATCCTGAAACAGTCCTACACAGGCTCTTCCTAATACATTTCCAGGCAGCAGTTAATTTCTTTCTCCCCAACAAGTTACTATGAAGCCTGGAGTTCAACTAGAAAACAACAAAATTTCATCTCTCCAGTCCAGAGATAACTCCTCAGTAGAGCCTTGGACAACTGAAGCTTTAGACACTATTCCCCACAGAGTTTTTCTCAAGCAGGAGAACAACAGAAATCAACCTTTCCCAGCGGAGTCCTCCTCAGACAACAGGAATAGGAATCCACATAAAGAGACCTCTTATGAAGTCAGCATCTACTTTAGATGGCACCTTTAAGCCCATCTCCGACAACTCTCAATCATCTTCTCCAAATGGAATCTTTAAGCCCATTCCCTATACAATCAACCATCACATCATGCGAGTGCAAATTTCTGGGCACTCTAGTGTTCAATCATCTTCCACCTTCAGATCACGAAAGGTAAACAAGCTAATCTAAATCTTTAGGTTTAAGAAGATTGAACAGGGGAAGCTGTTGTACCCCAAAATTTGCCCTCCTTTTTCTCAAGACATTTTCTCACAAGGATTTTCAAAAGGGCAAGTTTACACAAGTACAATTGGATTTTTGGCTTTCAGGCATCAAATCAAAGAAGAGCAAGTTTTTCTTGATTCATAAGTTTCAGTTTGGCATTTGGCCTCCTTCAATGAAATCTTGGTTCACAAGCTTCGATTGAGCACTCGGCCTCCTTCAATCAAGTTTAATTCACAAAGCTTCGACTGAGTGTTGGCTGCTTCAGGCTTGCTTTCGATTCACTAGGCAAAAACTTCCTTCGTGCCTGGTTCAATTCACTGGGCAATGGCCTCCTTTGTTCCTGCTTTGATCCACAAAGCAATGGCACCCCTCATGCTTAGCATTGACTGGGAAAATGGATCCCTTTGAAACAGTTTTCTTCGATTCACAAGCAGTAGCCTCCTGCAAGTTTGTTTTGATTCACAAAGTAGTGGCCTCCTGCATGCAAGCTTCGATCGAGCATTGGCCTCTTACGTGTCTGCTTTGATCCACAATACAAGTGCCTCCTATGTGCTTGCTTTCAACGCACAAGGCAAAGGCTTCCTCTTCATTCTTGCCTTTGATTCACAAGGCAATAACTTCTTTCATGTGTGCTTCGACTTATAAAATAGTGGCTTCCCTCATGCTAGCTTTGACTCCACCTCTAAACCTTTCAACAAACAGTTTTCTACATTTTGACACATAATATGGTCCATTCGAAGAAACATTCCAAAGGTCCATTTGAAGAAACATACGAGTGGTGCCTTCAAAGGACATACATTTGGTCCATTTGAAGGACACACAAATGGTTCCTTCGAAGGACATACAATTGGTCCATTCGAAAGACACACAATTGTTGGAAACAAGTTTTGTTTTTCCTTTTGATGAGTTTGGTTCAAGATGCTTGTTGGCCAAAGTCCTACATGCTGCCAAACCCAAGCCTCCTGCACAATTACATTCGAAGGAAATGAGAAAAGAAGCTTCGACTGGCCAAAATGAAGTGTTCGATTAGGCTAGTTGGGTATTTTCAGACCCAATAGAAGAAGCCACAATAATGAAGCCTAGAGCCATCGAAAGGAGCAATTCAGAGCCAATCGAAGAACAAAGCATGGAGGCATTCGAAGGAGTCAGGGAGTGAAACATGTCCAGGTTCATCCCAAAACCCAAAAGGGTAGGAAATCATCAAAGATGGCGACATTTTTAAGGCTTTCAATTATGCCTTCAAAGCTTGGTTAATGGCTGTCTCTTTCCATTTCCATTCACCTCTACCCCCTATAAATACATGTTTAAAGATACATTGTCAGGGACGGAAAAAAAGAGAAAAAAACATTAGTCACAGAAACACCTGCCTATACACACACGCATTGCCCAGACACGAGAATTTTTGCCTAGACACGCATGTTGCCACATGAGAGCTTCACAAAATTCCAAAATTCCAACAAAAGTTGTCAGAATCGAAATAACTGTTGTAGGCCTTTTCAATCAAAGCAAGCGTTCCACTGGTAACGAACCTTTAATCTCAAATTCATTTCATATATATAATTCAATTTTGATTGTATATTCATGTTGCATGAAGTTTGTGATTGTTAATGTGACATGTAAAATATAAAGTAACGTGACACCTTTGCTAAGGCATGTGAAACAGATTCCTTTGAATCTCAAATCCAGGCATCCCTGTCCTTTTGGCTTGTGCAGCATGCATGTGTGGATTTTGAATTATATATATATATATATATATATATATATATATATATATATATATATATATATATATATATATATATATATATATATATATATATATATATATATATATATATATATATATATATATATATATATATATATATATATATATATATATATATATATATATATATATATATATATGATTTGTTTGCTAATGGAGTGTTGTGATTTTATTTGTATCAACGAATGAATAAATAGCTCAAATGGTAAAGGGGAATGTGTACAGTCGAAAAGGCCTGGGTTCGATACCCAGGTCATGTATTTTTTTCTTCTAACATATCATTTTCCGATCCGATGCTAAGCCGATCCATACGCGCATCATACACCTCTAATTCTTGACCATCATATCTCATCAAGCATGATCTGAATGCCTCAAGCGCACACCCCACCGTGCGCCTTCAAGGACCCTATCTTATATGAGCCAATACAGCCGCCTGGGCTCATTAGTTGTAGGCCTGAGGATTCTTTTTTTGCACCGCTCTAACCCCTTTTTGCAGCGAGGCCCATTTATGTTTTTTTAGTATTATTTATTTTGCTTAATCAACTTCTTTTAATCAGTTTCCTTTAACTAATAAAAATCACAAAAACATTAGGTTAGCATTTTTCTTAATTAAACTAATTTCACAAATTAATTAATATTTATTTAAACCCATTTTTTTCAATTTTAAAATTAATAGAATTAGGATTTATTTGAATTCATTTTTTTCATAAAACAAAACAAAACAACAAAAAGATTTCTTTATTCGACTAGAATTTCCTTAGGGTTTTTATACATCCTCCCAATTCGCGCATTTATTTAATTTCGTTTTTTTTTCTTCATATTATTGTAACTGTTTAGTCTGTAATAGTTTAATCTAGGACTTTTACTTTACCGCTTTCTTTATTTCTCCCCCAAGTTTTGGGCATGTAAATAATTCTCCCTCCCCAAATCCATGTAATAGCGTAGGATTTACATTTCCGCATTTTAAATTCCTACAAGTTATCAATTGTTTAGATGTATCCTAATTAGGATTGTATGGCAAGAATAATAATGAAACGTTAACAAACCTAACACAAAGATAAATAATTGAATACTACACAATTACATATGCGCACCTTTAGGGTATTCCCACTTCAGTTGCCTTTGGAAAATGGTCACAACTCTCGAAACGTGAGAGATTTTAATGGGTACCCTCCGGTTTAAAAAGATTATAAGTCCCTCGATGACCCTCTTGACGTTGCCTCAATAAAAATGATCTTAAAACCCTAGGGTAGTTACTAAGATTTCTTGCCCAGTTACCTTCGTGACTATAAAACGTCCCTTCAAATGTCCCTTAAACATCCAAACGACTAGGGCTACCTACTCACTAATAGTAGGCTAGCACTGTCTAAAGGAAAGGAGCAAAAAAATGAACCTTTCGAGTAAAGTAGATAGTTCCTAGATGCTATGCTCTAAAACAAACTTTTTACACTTACACAAAATAATTTTTAGAAACCTTTTTCAAAATGCTTTATCAACACTCTTGAGGACTGATACAAGAGTTATCATAAAGCAAATTGCCACACTAAGGCATTTCAAAATACTTTTCAAAACACACAAAGCACAAGGTATTTCAAAATGAGCTAAGCATCTAAGAGCCCGTAGAGAACTACAGATGGAAAGGGTTCTAACACCTTCCCTTTCCATAATCTAGCCCCTTACTCAAAAAACTCTCGAAAGGTCTTTTTCTGTTCTTTTCACCCTTTCCTTTGTTGGATAAAAGAAAAGTCGGTGGTGACTCTTGCTTACCGCAACATTTGTGAATACAAATGTAAAACCAGTATAACAGTCGGTTCTGCCACCGTATTACAATTATGATGTTCTATTATAGTGATTTGTTCATGATGTTGTTCTGATGTAAATGATGTGATTCATGATGATGATTTGGTGATGTGCATGTGCAAATATAATACATGCTATTGTGATAATTTTATGATGATTTATGGTGTTGAAATACTATGATTTGGTGTAGGTAATGAATATTAGGATGTGTTATTATGGTATTGTGAAAACATTTTGAATCATATGAGTTTTAGGCTGAATGGGTATCGAAATCATATGAGGTTTGGGACTAGTCGTGTGCAGAAATCACATTAAGAAGTTATTGTCAGGAGCGCAGCGCCGGGCGGCATGACTTTGCCCAGACAGTGTCAGGTGAGGGCCTGGCGACGGGAACTTGAAAATAACACGGTCCTAGAAAATAACATAAGCGCCTCAAGGTCTCCGGAGAGCGCGAGATGATGAAGTATTGTCGTGCGAGACTCAATTTTTTTGTCTGCTTTGTCGGGCGAGCCTCGGGTTGTTTTAAAACTTTGAAAATTCATAACTTGAGATGTGCGTGTCTGATTGATGTGTGGTTCGGATTGTTGGAAAGTTGGTTTAACGTACTTTCTCTTAAAAATATTTTAAGTACCAGAATTCCAACTATTTGAAAACAAATGTTTTGGTAAAGATTACTTAAGATTTCAAAAGGATTACATATAATAATTTTTTTTTGGAAAAATATCTTTTCGAAAATAGAGTTTGAAAATAGCTTTATCTTATAATTGTTTATGTGTCCTATCATCTTATTGGGTTTTGACAATATGTATATAATTAATCATCATTCATTTATGTATTATTTCTATTCTCTACATCAAATCTTCTCTCTCTCTCTCTCTCTCTCTCTCTCTCTCTCTCTCTCTCTCTATATATATATATATATATATATATATATATATATATATATATATATATATATATATATATATATATATATATATATATATATATATATATATATATATATATATATATATATATATATATATATATATATATATATATATATATATATATACATTTTCTATTTCCTATTTAAGTCTCCTTGTTTGTCTTTAATTAGGGTTTGATTAAGTTGGTGTCTAAGTTTACTGATAATGTCTTACATGTCTTATCTCTTAGTTTGTTGGTAATGTCTTGTCTGTTTTATCTCTTGTCTTCAATTGATTGCTATGTGTCTGTACTTTCTTGCTTATGAATATAAAATATGTTTGTAGCGGTAGAAATATTGAGACTAAGTCATTGAATTTACTTGAATCGCATAGATCAAATTAAAAATCGCCACCGTGCTTTATTGTTTCCAAAGGAATGAGAAAAGAGCGAATAACCCAAAAAGAGGGAGAAAGAATCAAGGTAAGGGGGTTGGTTATTCAAAGGGAAGGTATTAGAACACTAAACATGTACGGTACTCCCAAGGAACCTCTTTGTAAAATCTATATATTTAGGCTATAAAATTTTGTATAAAAATAGATGGTGGAGGTGAGAAAAGAAATATTTTTTTAATGATTTTTGCACCCGTCGCAGTTGTGAACCTTTAGTGCCTACGTACCACCTTTCTTGCAATAGGGGGTCAGAGTACACGTAGTTCACCTTAAAAAAATTTAAAACACAAGTGTGTTGGTTAATTTCATGAGATAAGACGTCATCGTCATTGTCCGTATGGAAAACATACTTACTACCCACAATCATGAGAAAGGAGAATTTGCATCATCTCAAAGTGGAGGATATGGATTGGATTTTAAAATCAACAATGCCTCACTCAACACATAAGTGGAAAATATCTCACTTCACTATATATTTTAGAAGTATAGTTGTTTGCATCACTACAAGGATTGTCAAGAGACTAATCTTTTGAGAATATTTTAAAGATAAGAGCCAAAATGGAAAAATGGTTTGAATGAGATTGATTGACATTTAGTCTTCTCACAAAAATGTCAAGGTATACTTAAGTTGATTGAAGTTTATTTATGAAAATGTTTTGAAAATGTATGGACCTAAGTCCAAGTTTATTATGAAAGTGGTTCAAGTTTAGAAACAAGAAGAGTTTTCAAAAGGAGGGAGAAGATTTTTGAAATTAAAGAAGATGGGAGGAGATGAAGGGACTATCTTAAAGTATAAGGTAAAAGCTAAGGAGAAGAATTATCTAACTAACAAGAAGCCAACACTTGACATTATGAGTCAAGATAGAATTCACATTCTTTGGATTGAAACCAAGCAAGGATACTAAACCTATTGACAAGAACAAACTTCAAATGTATTAAGTCTTCACAAAAATTACGCAGAGTAACGACTATATACAGATGAATTCCAGATTACAAGCAAAGTGTGTAATCACAATAACCTGCATACAAAATAAACAAATAACCTAATGGATTAAGGTTAACCTCAAGAACTCCAGAAAAAATATCAATTAAGGTCACAAGGTCTCCAACATAGGCCAAGGTCTCTATTCCTAAGTCTGAGAAATCTAATACTCCATAATGCCAAGGATAGTAACCAAATAGTCCAAGTATCATTAAAGTTATTTATGGTTCATGTTGATTATTAGGTATCTTTAAAAGGAATACAAAAGCTCAGGTGAGCAAAATAAAAATGGCACAAAAGTAAATGCTCAAGTGAGCAAAGATAAAAATAGTATGAAATGTAAATGCTAAAGTAAATGGTACATAAAGTAAAGAGCATAAAATAAAAGCATAAGATAAAGTCAATTGTTAGAATTTAATGGTTAGTTGGATGACCATTTTGAAACTTGTATTTGGAACTCATTAGAGGATTGGTAGAACCAAAACCTCTCAACAACAAGTTGCATTTGCTTTTTGTCAAGTATATCATCCATTTAAGAATCCTCAAAGCAACATTTAATGATCAATGATGTTTGAGTGATCCGCGTTTACCAAAATTGATGAAGATCCATTGGAGGATTGGTAGAACCAAAGCCTTCTAATAATGAATCTCAAGGTTATTGGATGAAAGGGTTCAAATTAACATACTTGGGCTTATAAACATAGGTTTGGGCCACGAATGATCATTTTCTCAAATCAGGACAAAATTTAGCACTATGTTAAGCAATTGTAAGTGAACTTATGTAGAAGTCGCACCTATTTTGAGGTCGGTCAATAACAATCTATGTACTTCATGTTTGGATAAATGATATAGAGATCATCATCCCATAACATGTAGCACAAATAGAAAAATAAAGGGATAAGATGACTAGAGAAGGAAATGATAAGCTAATTTGGATCACTACCTCAAATTTCTTTCATCTTTAAATTCAATCACTCATCTAATGGATTAAAGTACTAAACATATCATTAATCCAAAGCACCAAAAATAAATTAAATAATTCACTCTTTGGTAGATTTGAATTAATGAACATTTATCAAATTTCATCTACACCTAAAGTCCATTGAATTTAAAGATAAATTGGACATTTAAAATTGTAATTCAAATCAACAATCAAAAGGAGTGAGTAGAAAAAGATAGATGGATCAAAACAGCCCCAAAACAAGGCAGAAAAGCATTTTATCACTGTTACAATCGATTGCACTCTGGGAGCAATCGATTGTATCAGTGCTTTTTTAAAAAAAACTTAAAATTCTTCTGTGACAATCAATTGCACTGTGAGTGTAATCGATTACACCCTGTGAAAAATAGAATATCAGCATTTCAAAAGGCCAAATTATTGTTCAAACTTTCCGTCAAACACCTTATGATCATGGATTTAATTGATCACAAAAATTCCATCAAATTATGAGAAAATAGCACCAATAGAATCACAAAACAATGCTCAATGAATCAAATCCAAAGATCAACAAGATATCACATTGTGAAAGATGAAAAATCCAACTTACCAAAGGTAGATCTAGAGAATTATCAAAAGAACTTCAAGAATTTGCTTCAATTCAACCCCAACGATCAATTTCCTAAGCTTGGATGTAGAGAATTGATGAAGAAAAAGTGTTTGGATGAAGGTTTAGCTCAAAGATCAGTAAGCTTCAATGCAAAGCTTACTAACTATTTTTTTTGAAAATGGAGCTTTGAGTGAATTTGGTAGATGGAGGAGGGTATTGAGAGATTTTTTAGCAAAGTGGATTTGGCTATCAAAAGCTTGAGATATATCTTTCAAAAAATGAAGAAAAATTGGAGCCAAAATTGATAAGCTTGAAATTGCTGATGTTTTTTCAAAATTTCACTTTGTGCAATCGATTGCACTCTGGGAGCAATCAATTGAACTCTGGGAGCAATCAATTGCATCAGTGTTTTTTTTCAAATATTTCACAAAATGCACTATGTGCAATCGATTACACTCTAAGAGTAATCAATTGTACAGTGAAAAAAATGAAATATTTTAAATATTTTTTTCTTTGCAAATAGAGATTTTAGGGAAATAATACCGGAAAACCTTATTTGTTAGATGCTTTGACTCGGTACCTACAAAACACAAATATACAAAGACAAAGACAAATAGTTTTTTGTATTTTGATTAGAAGTTAGTCAACAACATATATACAAAATACACAACTAAGGTGCTTGGAGATCCCTCAAGAGAAAACTTAAGGATGTGAGATAGAAAAAGAGGAAGAACCAACCCTAATGTGATCTTGTTATGATCGAGTTGATATGATATGATAGGGGAATCTTAGGGGGGGAAATTGGGGTACAACAGCTACCCTTATTTAAGTGTCTTCTATCCATAGATAGGAAGATTAAAAATGTTCGTGTTGACACGATTGAAGATACTTAAATATAAAACAAGCCATATTTTTGGCCCTAAGATACCATGCAATGCTTAGGAATATGAATGCAGATGAATAAGTCTAAAGGGACGCAAGACACCACTGGGGATGTAGTAAAGGAAACAAGGATCAAAAGAGAAATCCGACCAGGAAAATAAATCACTGGTGAAAAAAAAACATAACTCTATTGGGGTAAAGCTCAAGAAGAAGGCAAGGTAGCATCAACTCAAATATTGAAGAAAAAGTAAAGAATGATAACGATCTATAGATAATTGCGAACTACCAACTAAAATGGATGAAGGTAGAAAAGTAATAAGATACCGACTCACAAATGACGGTATACTACCAACTCAATAGTTGAAGGTAGAAGATAAAGAGATACCGGCTCACAGATGATAGTAAACTACCAACTCAATATATAAAGGTAGAAGATCAAAAAGATACCGACTCACAGATGATGGTAAACTACCAACTCAATGGTTGAAGGTAGAAGATCAAAAAGATATCGGCTCATAGATAACGGTAAACTACCAACTCAATGGTTAAAGGTAGAAGATAAAAAAGATACCGACTCATAGATGAAGATAAACTACCAACTCAATAGTTGAAGGTAGAAGATAAAAAAAGATATCGACTTATAGATGACGGTAAACTACCAACTCAATGGTTGAAGGTAGAAGATCAAAAAGATACCGACTCATAGATGAAGGTAAACTACTAACTCAATAGTTAAAGGTAGAAGATCAAAAAGATACCGACTCATACATGATGGTAAACTACCAACTCAATACTTGAAGGTAGAAGATAAAGAGATATCGACTCACAGATGACAGCAAACTACCAACTCAATAGTTGAAGGTAGAAGATCAAAAAGATACCGACTCATAGATGACAGTAAACTACCAACTCAAAAGTTGAAGGTAGAAGATCAAAAAGATATCGGCTCATAGATGATGGTAAACTACCAACTCAATGGTTGAAGGTAGAAGATTAAAAAGATACCGACTCACAGATGACGATAAACTACCAACTCAATAGTTTAAGGTAGAAGATAAAAAAGATATTGACTCACAGATGACGGTAAACTACCAACTCAATAGTTGAAGGTATGAAATAAAAAATATACCGACTCATAGATGACGGAAACTACCAACTCAATAGTTGAAGGTAAAAGATCAAAAAGATACTGACTCACAGATGACGGTAAACTACCAACTCAATAGTTGAAGGTAGAATATCAAAAAGATACCGACTCACAGATGACGGTAAACTACCAACTCAATATTTGAAGGTAGAAGATCCAAAATATACTGACTCATAGATGACGGTAAACTACCAACTC
Source organism: Vicia faba (assembly GCA_948472305.1). Taxonomy (NCBI): domain Eukaryota; kingdom Viridiplantae; phylum Streptophyta; class Magnoliopsida; order Fabales; family Fabaceae; genus Vicia; species Vicia faba. The sequence goes on along the minus strand of OX451741.1, from coordinate 890,722,519 downwards.
AATAGTTGAAGGTAGAAAGAAAAGAATAACACCAACATTCACTAAAGATGAACTACCAACGTTCACTAAAGGTAGAGAGGAAAGAATAACACCAACATTCACTGAAGGCAAACTACCAACATCCACTAAAGGTAGAAAAAAATGTATTGACAATAACAAGTTTCCCAAAATTATGGAGTTTCACCTAGAACGGGTCTCAAATTCTTCTTTAACCAAGGCATTCCTCCTAGAAAGGGTAATATATAAGTTGTCTCAAATAAAGAGACTACCACTTATAAAGATTTTTCAACGAACTGTCTCTGTCATATTGAAAAGACTTGCCACCCATTGGATTAATTTGACAACGAACTGAAAACTATCCACTCATAGGGAAGATAGCAAAAAAGTAACACCGACTTTTATGGGGAAGTACAAGTTGCTCAAATAAAGAGACCTGTTACTTGCTGTTATGGGAAGGATTGTAAAAATGACTTCCTGGGGAAAGAAATATGGCTTCATGGGGAAAGAAATATGGCTTCCTGGGGAAATGAATATGGCTTCCTGGGGAAAGAAATATGGCTTCCTGAGGAAATGCCAACATACTACGGTTGAGGAGGTAAAAGTATTCTCGTGACAAAATAAATGCACATTCTCAAACCAAGGCTCGAAGCTTGCAGAAATTATAATAGTATTGTTGCTAGGAAACAAATATTCAAACCAGAAATAAACTGGAGTGAAACAGGCAACCGTAATATATCCTTTAAGAAATAAACTCAAGAGGGAAATCCAATCCATCCAGACAAAGAGCTATACAGGAAGGCTGAAGCAAAAATCTTCCATGAGGGATAACTCAGTGGGGAAATTGAAATAATATACACTTTCTGCTTAAGGTTGACACTCTATTGGAAAAAGGATAACACAACTCTTGCAAAATAGGGTAATATTCTAACAGAAAATTAACGAATGAAAGTGAGCAATGATTTGCTAAATTCAACTATGCATGATGTATGTATGAATGTATGAGTGTTATTATGTACATGTTGACAAAACAAACATATAACACTGGGGATAACCATACAAAACCAACATGGGTAAAATCAATACTCGGCTAAGTCACATCCAAGATGAAAATTCTACAAAAAGTAAGCACCAACTGAGGAACATATTCCTACTTCACGGCTTAACTTCACTGGGAAAGAACATAATCCGAAAATAATCAAATCATGGCAATAAATCAGTATAGATACAGGGATATAACATCCTCCTCCAGGCTTCACCGGGGAATATCACAGACTTCAATGGGGAAATTTTTTTTTCATGGTCTGTACTTCTATTGGGAATTCCAATACTGATTTCAAATAAGGTAGATGAAAACCATATCGTCAAAACATCAACTAAGGATCTCGTGCTGACTTCATTGGGGAAATATCATACATAATTCACTAAGGGAGGTAGTGCCTCATCGTCGAGATATCAACTGGAGACTTCGTGCTGACTTCATTGGGGAGGACAAAACCACATCGTCGAGGGGAAACCAAGATACATTCTTCAATATTAAGAGTAAGTATTGCACCAACTTCTCTGGGGAAAAAGTATGAAACCTCATGGGGATAACAACTTGGGGAGTTAAGAAATCAAACATTACAGCAAGAAATCACACTTATGGGGATTTTAAATCAAACCCAACACTTGGCGGAAGAAAACCCAAAAAGTTGATAACCATTTCAACACTTCTTAAATAAAACATTACCCTTGCCTGACTATCGGGAAATCAAACAAAATGCAAGTACTGCCGAAAGGAGATGCTTCGCAAATGAGTCTAACTCAGAATGCACGGGGAGAAAAGACTTTTGTTTAAATGAGTGAAACCTTTACTGGGGAATCCTGGATAGAGTATTCATATCATGCAAACCTGAGGTTCAAATGAAACAAGACTTGGTTGGGAACACAGGATCATAAACCCAACACCGAACCATACATCAATTGGTATCATCTTCAATTATCTGAGAAACACAAGAAGATCACACTTATTCCAACAAAAGTGACCTGGGATAGCCTTTCTGGGAAATCAAGAATTTAACATTAAAGCAAGAGGTTAAATTTATGGGGATTTTAAATCAAACCCAGCACTTGACGGGTGAAAACCCAAAAAGTTGACAAATGTCCCAACACTTCTTAGAAAAGATATTGCCCTGGTCTAGTTACTTGGGAAATAAATACCGACAATAATGCCAACACTGCCAAAAAGAGCAACGTTTTTCAAATAGTTCCATCTCAGCATGCAAGGGGAGAAAGAACTTTCGTCATATGAGTGAAGACCTACCTGGGGAATCTGTGATAGAGGCTTCAAACCATGCAAACCCAAAATCAAATAATGAACCAAGACTTGACTGGGGACAATGGGATCACAAACCCGATACCGCATTATCCATCAATTGGTATCATCTTTAACTATCTGGGAAACATAAGAAGATCATATGTATACCAGTAAAAGTGACCTGGGAGAGCCTTCCTGGGGAATCAAGAAGTTAACATTATATCAAGAAGTCAAAATTATGGGGATTTTAAATCAAAGTCAACACTTGGTGAGAGAAACTCCGAAAAGTTGACAACTGTCTCAACACTTCTTAGAAAAGATACTGCCATTGTCTAGCTACTTAGGGAGCACATAACAACAATAATGTCGTAACTGAAGGGAGCAATACTCTACAAGAGATTTCATATCAATTCTAAATACACAAAAGGGATAAAGAACTCCATAAAATGAACAAAGGCGTCATAGCCCTTTTTAACCTCCATTTGATCACCACCTGGCTGGGGAAATAATCACACTCAGTTGGAGAAGTCTGCAACAAGACTGGAAAAATGGGATTATAAACCCAACAGCATAACACAACATGTAGGAAACACTTTAATTGATCAACAACTGTTAGAGGAATCTAGACACACATCTATAAAACAGATCACAAGAAACAATCCTGCTTGAGGAAGATTCTCGGCTTAGGGTAGACATAGCAGTTATCTTGACGAAATCTGGATATGCCCTTGGAAACCAATCTGGTGTCCTAAGAATACCATGCTGATCAATGTAACTTTCATAACTTTCCTTTGGCTTCATGCTTTTAAGATAACCTTTATGACCAAATGGCTTCTAGAGATTTGTCGAATCTCGACGTAACTGCCCTAGATTGGCTGAATGGTGCATCCTCTTTGCTCTGTAACTCGTCTTGGAAACATGCCTTTTACTGATACTCAAATGTAAAATTCCATGATATTAAGCAGTTGTTTTACAAGCATAAAGTTTTTATTCTAAGAATGAGAATTCTAATACAACAATTATGTAAGTCTTGAAGATTTTATTTGAAAAGATGTCGCAAAACCTTGTGAACAAATCACTAGCCAGGATGCGACATGGATTTTTTGTATGAAATATAACAAAAGCATATGATACCAATCACAATAATTTAGCAAAATTAATGGGATTCAGGAAACGTTATCTCATTGAAGTATGCTTTCGAAATAAACTCTATTTCAATTAGGACTTTTGAGGGTTGTAACATGGTCTGGTTCACGGTTTTTAGAAAAAGATTTAAGGCTCAAAAGTATTTGGTGCCCACCCCCTTCGTGATGTTCTTCAGTCCAAAGTACAGTTAAATTGACACGAACGTTCATCTCTCAAAAGAAATTTCGAGATGGTTGAAGAATCAAACAAGGTTTTCTATGGACATACAACTCACTCATTCCTGCTTCTTTTGGGTTTCTTGTCAAGCGACTCTGTTCTTTTCTGAGGATTTCACATTGTAATCCTTTATCGCATTTCAGGATTTCCATTTCTTCTTTGCTTTCTAGACAAATTCCTTTTGACTTTGACTCTGAAGTATAGCGGGATACCCTGACTTTTGTCTAAGCGACTAGTTTTTTCAAGTTCCGACTTAGCGGGGCTTTTTGTCTCTTTCTTTTTCATCATCATTTTTTTATTCATATTGTCTTTTTATTTTTTATTTTTGAACATGTCGCGTGACTTTGAGTCGTTTGTGACTTGTTGGAAGAATTGTGACTGCCCTATTTCTGGGTAGATGAAAGATAACCATTGTTGTATCATTATCTGTTGATCTCCTGGTGTGCGAGAGATAACCATTAAGATATCTTCAATTGACGCACCCTCCTGATAAGTGAAAATTAACCATTGCGGTTTTGACTTTCCTCAACCTTTCAAGGGATAACCATTGTTGTATCCTTAGATGCGCACTCTTTATGAGATCTAAATACTAAATCAGATTAACTGAACACTACCCTGCCCCAGGCTAAAAATGAGGGTTTTTCTGAATAGGAAAAGAAACTCCTACTTCAAGGCTCAAAGGGGTTAACAAAGGTTCCACTCCCTTATATCTCTGGTGTTTGAGGATTTGAAACAATTCATCTACATCGTCAACAGGGTTCTATCCAAAAGCATACAACCAGAAAATTTATGTTTTAATATCATCATCCTCCCTCCAATCTTTGCCTAGGCGAGAGAATAGGTAACAAGTTGGTATCATAAAGAAATTTAACATTGAAATCAAATACGAGTTAAACGAATGAATTTCTTCAAGATAAACATACTTGTTGTATTAAGATTAAATATTTAAATGTAAACAAGTTCTTTCATGAAAAGATTGCAATGATAAACAGGAAAAATTACAAATGAGAAAGCAATAAGAATGCTAATAAATTGAGAAGGTTAATCATCCTTAAACTCCAGGGAATTCTTCAATCATGTTTATTCTTCGGCAAAGACTTGGCTTGAACCTCAAGACCAATATCCTTAAATGACAAGATACCACTTCTGACCAATTTCTGGACTTCAATTTTTAATGGAAAACAATGTTCGATACTATGCCCAAGGGCTCCCTGATGAAAGGCGCAAGTCAAATCATCTTTGTAGTACCAAGGCATCTTCTCAGAGATCTTCGGTGGAGGTCGGGTCCGAACCAAATTTCTATGCATAAGGATGGGAAACAACTCTGTATATGTCATTGGGATTTCATCAAACTAAGTTTTTCTCTGATCAGGAACTTGCTGATTGTGTTGACAAACTGGAGCAACAGGAGGTAAGTTGAACATAGGGATGACAAGATAAACATGCTGATTCTGACGATAATTGTTTCTTCCTCTGGTTCTCTTCTTGGAATAGTTATTATCAAACTTCTTCACACCACTAACTGAGCCACCACCTTCAGATGAACATCCCTTTCAGACATCCTCTTCTAGAAGCACTCCCACGTTCATTTTTTCAGGGAAGTCACTGGGCGCATTGACTACCACCTTCTCATGAAAGAATGATTTCAGAGTTTCTGTGAAGACCTTTGCCATCTCTTCTTCCTTCCCGGAAGGATTGACTTTGGCAACAACCAAAGTTTCAACCAAAGTAGTTAGATACTCCATATCAGCCTTCAAAGTAGTTACCTCTTTGCGGAGTTCAAAGATCTCTTTCTTAATGTTTTCCATCTTCTCTTAGCACGAGTGTTGCACTGACACGATAACTTGACTTCTGAAGACAAAGAGAAGATGATAATACTCCGGGAAACTCTTGAAATCAAGACAGAAGTGAGAATGATGCATGATATGCAATGCATATGATTGTTTAAAATTTTTAAAACCAAGTTTTCAAAGAACTTTGGAACATTATAAACGAATTGCAAACATCAATTGGGATAACTGAAAAACTCATTTAATTAATATTGGGAGGATTACATTGGAAATACAAGACTTCACTAATCCTAAACAGAAGAAAGATAAAGCTAAATCCTCAGGTCTAAATGAACTGCATCCAATTAAGGTCCAACACCGTGTTGTAAAATCTTCTTGAGCTTGAATTGGGAATGCGAAAGGAAAATAAATCCCCTTGCACTCTTCTCTTTTACTTTGTATAATAGGGAAAATAAATCACCGATACAAAGGATTTAGGAACTAGATGAAGAGCGTGGAGAAATCCATCTTTAAGATAGCTAGGAGAATTTGAAGTTCCGAGGACTAGATACCAAGAATTAAGGCTTTCTCAATTCTCTTGAATCAGGACTCTTGACATTGTACTTCTTAGTACTCTTTCCAAAATCCATAATTATAAAACTTGTGATGTTTGCAAGAAAAAGTCTTAAGTTCCTTAAAATTTGGATTAAAAAATGCTCATGGGTGCATGGATTCATGATGCAACAATCACACACAAGGTCATAAGCATAGGGTTCATAGGTTCAACATCACGAGCATGAGGTCGAAGGTACTACCCATAAGGTACGATCTAAAAGTTTATCACCTGCCGAACAAGGTTCTAGAGGTTTCCAGAGTATACACTTTCCTTCGGATATTACCAACTTTCCGATTAACTCGGTAATTAGTAATATTATCAAGAAAAACTCGTTTGAGCGTAGTATCGCGTGACAACTATTTCTAGATTACTCTGTCATATCTTTCGCACTACACCTAAAAGGCCAAGATGGGTTTGGTATTCTACGGTCCTCAGTTTCAGCAGGCTTCTAGGTCGAAAGCAGTATGTCATCCAGATTACTCGGTAAATGACACTACAGTCAAAGGGGCATCCATTGAGTGGGGGATCTCATGTCTCCTTTTTTGGGATTACTTCCTCAATGTTAACATGACTATACCACCCGTCATATCTTAAGTTTGCCTAAGTCCGGGTATAGGACTCATGAGTAATCACCAAGCATCCTGAAAACCAGGAAAATCCAGACAAACATATATATAACATATAATATATAACAACAATAGCACATATACAGATATAAACAAAGATAGGCTCCACCCACTTAGGGATGGAGCAACAAGAGGTCAATCTCTCCCCAGTGAAGTCGCCAATTTTTTCTGTAGCGGTAGAAATGTTGAGACTAAGCCATTGGATTGACTTGACTCAAACAGATCAAAATAAAAATCGCCACCGTGCTTTATTGTTTCCAAAGGAATGGGAAAAGAGCGAATAACCCAAAAAGAGTAAGAAATATTCAAGGTAAGGGGGTTGGTTATGCAAAGGGAAGGTATTAGCACCCTAAACATCTATGGTACTGCGCAAGAACCTCTTTGTAAAATCTGTATATTTTGGCTATAATGATTTTTTCACCCGCTGCGGTTGCGAACCTTTAGTGCCTACATACCACCTTTCATGCAATAGGGGGTCAGGGTACATGTAGTTCACCTTAAAAAAATTTAAAACACAAGTTTGTTGGTTAATTTTATGAGATAAGACATCATCGTCATTGTCTGTGCGGAAAACATACTTACTACCTACAATCATTAAAAAGGAGAATTTGCATCATCTCAAAGTCAAGGATATGGCTTGTATTTTAAAATCAACAATGCCTCACTCAACACCCAAATGGAAAATATCTCACTTCACTACATATTGTAGAAGTATAGTTGTTTCCATCACTACAAGGATTGACAAGAGTCTAATCTTTTGAGAAAATTTTAAAGATAAGAGTCAAAATGGTAAAATGGTTTGAATGAGATTGATTGACTTTTATTCTTCTCACAAAAATGTCAAGGTATTGTTAAGTTGATTGAAGTTTATTTATGAAAATGTTTTGAAAATGCATGGACCTAAGTCCAAGTTTATTATGAAAGTAGTTCAAGTTTAGAAACAAGAAGAGTTTTCAAAAGGAGGGAGAAGAATTTTGAAATTAAAAAGGATGGGAGGAGATGAAGGAACTATCTTAAAGCATAAGGTAAAAGCTAAGGAGAATAACCATCTAACCAACGAGAAGCCAACACTTGACATTATGAGTCAAGATAGAAATCCCATTCTTTGAATTGAAACCAAGCAAGGATACTAAACCTCTTGAGAAGACCAAACTTCAAATGTATTAAGTCTTCACAAAAATTAGACAGAGTAACAGTTGTATACAGATGAATTCCAGATTACAGACAAAGTGTGTAATCACAATAACCTTCACACAAAACAAACAAACAACCCAATGTCTTGAGGTAAACCTCAAGAACTCCAGACAAAATATCAATTAAGGTCACAAGGTCTCCAACATAGGCCAAGGTCTCTATTCCTAAGTATGAGAAGTCTAATACTCCATAATGCCAAGGATAATAACCAAAGAGTCCTAGTATCATTAAAGTTTTTTATGGTTCATGTTGATTATTAGGTATCTTTAAAAGGAAAAGAAAAGCTCAAGTGAGAAAAATAAAAATGTCATAAAAGTAAATGCTTAAGTGAGCAAATATGAAAAGAGCATGAAATGTAAATGCTAAAGTAAATGGTACATAAAGTAAAGAGCATAAAATAAAAGCATAAGATAAAGTCAATTGTTATAAGTTAATGGTTAGTTGGATGACCATATTGAAACTTGTATTTGGAACTCATTAGAGGATTGGTAGAACCAAAGCCTCTTAACAACAAGTTGCATTTGCTTTTTTTCAAGTATATCATCCATTTAAGAATCCTTAAAGCAACATTTAATGATCAATGATATTTAAGTGATCCGCGTTTACCAAAATTGATGAAGATCCATTAGAGGATTGGTAGAACCAAAGCCTCCTAACAATGAATCTCAAGGTTATTTGACCAAAGGGTTCAAATTAACATACTTGGGCTTGCAAACATAGGTTTGGGCCACGAGTGATCATTTTCTAAAATTAGGACAAAATTTAGCGCTATGTTAAGCAATCGTAAGTGGACTTATATAGAAGTCGCACTTATTTTTACATCGGTCAATAGCGATCTATGTACTTCATGTTTGGATAAATGATATAGAGATCATCATCTAATAACATGTAGCACAAATAATAAAAAAAAGAAAGGGATAAGATGAAGAGGGAGGGAAATGATAAGCTAATTTGGATTAAAGTACTAAACATATCATTAATCCAAAACACCAAAAGGAGTGAGTAGAATAGGATTTAAAGAGAAATTGATCATTTAAAATTGCAATCCAAATCAACAATCAAAAGGAGTGAGTAGAAAAATATAGATGGATCAAAATAGCCCCAAAACAAGGCAGAAAAAGCATTTTGTCACTGTTACAATCGATTGCACTCTGGGAGCAATCGATAGTATCAGTGCTTTTTTTCAAAAAAACGTAAAATTCTTCTGTGACAATCGATTGCACTGTGAGTGCAATCGATTGCACCTGTAAAAAACAGAAAATCAGCATTTCAAAATTCCAAATTCTTGTTCAAACTTTCCATCAAACACCTTATGATCATGGATTTAATTGAGCACGAAAATTCCATCAAATTATGAGAAAATAGCACCAATGGAATCACAAAACAATGCTCAATGAATCAAACCGAAAGATCAACAAGAGATCACATTGTGAAAGATGAAAAATCCAACTTACTAAAGGTAGATCTAGAGAATTATCAAAACAACTTCAAGAATTTGCTTCAATTCAACCCCAGGGATCAATTTCCTAAGCTTGGATTTAGAGAATTGATGAAGAAAAAGTGTTTGGATGAAGGTTTAGCTCAAATATTAGTAAGCTTCAATGCAAAGCTTACTAACTTTTTTTAAAAAAATGGAGCTTTGAGTGAATTTGGTAGATGGAGGGTATTGAGAAATTTTTTAGCAAAGTGGATTTGGCTATAAAAAGCTTGACATTGAATGAAATGAGGGCTCTAATTATAGAGTTTAGGTTTGAGATTAGTGGTGGTTTGAAGTTTGGTTTGGGAAATGAAATTAGGCTTGGTAATTAATTCTTGGAGCCAAAATTTGAACTAATGATATATCTTTCAAAAAATGAAGAAAAATTGGAGCCAAAATTGACAAGCTTGAAATTGCTGATTTTTTTCAAAATTTCACTGTGTGTAATCGATTGCACTCTGGGAGCAATCGATTGCATCAGTGTTTTTTTCAAATGTTGCACAAAATGAACTTTATGCAATCGATTGCACTCTAAGAGCAATCGATTGTACAATGAAAAAATGAAAATTTTTAATTATTTTTTTCTTTACAAATAGAGATTTTAGGGAAATAATACCGGAAAATATTATTTGTCCTATGCTTTGACTCGGTACCTACAAAACATAAATATACAAAGACAAATACAAATATTTTTTGTATTTTGATTAGAAGTTAGTCAATAACACATATACAAAATATACAACTATGGTGCTTGGAGATCCCTCAAGAGCAAACTTAAGGATAGGAGATAGAAAAAGAAGAAGAACCAACCCTAATGTGATCTTGTTATAATCGAGTTGATATGATATGATAGGGGAATCTTAGGGGCAAAAATTGGGGTACAACAACTCTCTGTCAGTTAAACTTATTTCAATACATGCAAACTGAATAAATTTTACTCCATTAAGAAAAGATATCATAATTTTTTGGTATACACTGAGACATCTTTAATCATCAAGAAATCTTGATATACTCGAATTACTCATTTACTTGTTTGTTTTGTCTTCATGCTTTTTCTATTCAAAAATAGTGAAAGTTGTATTTTAGTTTTCTTCTCTGTCATTTATTATTGTATTTCCCTAATTCTGATTACCTTTAGTAAGGAAATCAATTATCTTGTTTTTCACATTTTCTATTTTCTTTTTATACACTCTTTTATCATCCATTTTATCTCACACCTTTACCCTCTATAATTCTTTCCAAATGTCTATCACCTTAACACCAAGAACCTTTCATGGAAATGATGATCTCTTAGAAGTCATAAACGAATAGCGTCCCACTATCCCAGCTGGTGTTGGATAAATTTTTCATCTTGGTATTCAGTGTCAGGATTGGAATGGACATATCTCTATGCTACGAGGACCTATCTATCTAAACATAGCAAAATCCTTCTGGACTAATGAATCTGTCAGTCTAGATGGTCTCACTGTCTCATCTGTTATCTATGGTTTCCTAGTCTCCTCTATCATGGCCAACATAGCTGAAGCAATTGAATGTCCTCAAAAGAGCATCACCACTAATCATGAATACATTAAATGTGCACCCGATGCTAACATGATCTATATATTTGATGTCTCTTCTGGTGTGTTTGAACCCACAAATCCTGAGAAACTTCTACCTATCTCTAAGGGATGGTTTTGGTTCATTCTGAAAATTTTTCGTCCCCGTGGTCTCCACAAAGATTTTTTGTATCACAATGATAAGCTTCTAATTCTCTATCTTCTTAACTTTACCCTCTTAGATATACCTCAAGTCATATTCAACTATCTTAAGGAATGCATCATCGCTTCCAGAGAAAAGAACAAATCTTTCATTTCATATGGAAAAGTTCTAACAGAAGTTCTTATCAAAGAAAATATTATGGAAATTATTCGTAGGATAGGTGGTGGTCCTGACATAAAATTTAAAGAAGAACAGTGTGAGACATTTGATAATCAATGGTTCAATTAGTTGTCAAATTCCATTATATATTTCTGATAGTTTTCATTATATTTTCTGGTTATCGTATGTGTGTCCTTCTTTTCTGTAATCTTTTATCTCTTGAATTAAATTTGTGTTGTCTTTTCTCTGCTCTATGTTTAATCTGTGTGTTTTGTATTCTCTCTGCTTTTAATGAATTCAAGTTTTTTTATTTTGTTATTATATCCTATGTATTCGCATATTTTTTAATTAATCAAGTATTTATCTTTTTTATTATAAGAAAAGGGGGAGAAAGAAAAAGAATAATGATTTGATTAATAATATTTCTATAAACCTTGTATTCAATGCTATAAGAAACATTGTGAAAGAAACATTGTACTCACTCTGATCAATCTAGTTCTGATAAAGAACGACCTCGTTTGTAATATTCTAAGAAAGCATGAATAATCTGATAAGATCAAAAGGTTAAATCTAACGATAGATCAAACTCAGAAAGGATAACATTGCTCCTAAGCTCTGAAAGATGACAAGTTTATGATTCAGGGGGAGTTTCCAACTCAGGGGGAGTTTTTCTAAATTCTTACTTTAACTTGTTTATATTTTAACCCTGTAAAATTGTTTCATCAAAATACATGGTTTTGTCATCATCAAAAAGGGGGAGATTGTAAGAACAAGATTTGGATCTATGTTTAAATCTCTGAGTTTTGATGATAACAAGCATATGTTTTATGAAGAACAATTTTAGTTCTAATGGTTTCATCGAGTGTGCAGATACATGATCAGCATTATGGATAGTCTTAATCAAGATATCATCAGAATCACATTACCTCTCATAAGAAGAACCATAGAGTAGTTCTATAGAATGCTAAATGTTCGACAATAAAAGAATCTCAATGAGTTACCAAGAATAAAGAGTTTATGATAAGCTACTGCTACAAGATCATAAATCAAGTGTATACAAGAAACAAGATTATAACACAGAAGATGAGTAGTCAAGATTCATTCATTAGAAGTGTTGTTGCTTGGTTTCTAAAGACAAAGTCAAGACTATGAACATATGAGAAGAAAGATTCTACTCCAAGATTAGAAGTCAATATTTTCTCATCAGAAGAGTTTCTACTCATTGTTCTAAAGACAAAGTCAAGATTCTGAAGACTCAGAGACTTCATGGAATACATGCTTTCATTTAACATCAGTAGTATTCCATCCGAAAATTGTGTAGTTATTGATGTAATGTTCTAGATCTAGTATCAAGGCTTGTGACGTCGTCAGGTTCTGAATATAAACACTACTATATGAAAACATGTGGTTACGTGTTACAGTTGAAGTCAAGATTCTGGAATTCTTCTTATGCAACGGGTCTTAGGAACGTTAGTGTAAGAGGTTCTAATAGTGACTTTATGGTTAAGCTTTGGAGGCCCTCTAAAGCCTTACTTTTGTGTGCTATAAGTTCTGAAGATTATGAATAGGAGGTTTTGTTGACCAAGTTTTGATGATCTGAAGAAAAGCAAGTTCTTACAACCAAGTGCTAAAGACTCTGAAGACGAGGTTTTGATAGGACAAGTTCTGAAGACTCAAAGACTTAGGTTCTAAGACTTAAGGGTGATTATTCTACAATAAGCTTCAAATATTCAAATTATCTGAAGCATCTGAAGATAAGAAGAAGTTCTAAATGGTTAACGTGTTATGGTGTACAAAAGGTACAAAAAGTTCTATGTGACCTCTACCCTCTAGGGTGGCATAAGGACAATCCTCTCGTACTGTATTGTCAACCACTCTCATTGTGACTGTTGGGAATAAAAAACTAGATTTACAATTACTTTCTTTCCCTAATGGGTCTCTATTTACAAGCTTATTAGAAAAACATTATTTAGATAAAAGGTGGAAAGCTATCATTGAAAAGGGACAGACTATGGAAAATGTTATTTTATGCTGTCTAAACTCTTACACCTTGTTTTATCTATTGAGAACTAATCGTTGATGCAGGTAAATACTTATCTATCCTCACAACGACTCTCTCTCTCTCTCTCTCTCTATCTCTCTCTCTCTATCTCTCTCGCTCTCAAGGCTATACAAAATCAAATACTTGAAGTAAAGTCCCTTTGTCCATCAAACTGAAAATTCATGGATGCTGAAGCTGTCAAAGCTGCAATGCTAAACATGCTGAAGACCACTACACAAATTAGAGAAAATAAAGAAATAAGAATAAGAATACTACAAGAATCTATACAAGTTATCATCACATACATCTTGGTAGATCTCAGAAGAAGCAAGAAGTTGTTGCTCGTAACTTTCTCAACAAGAAGATAAAGAAAAAGAACACTACAAGATGCTACTCAACTTATGATCAAATACATCTTGATAGAACATTGTAATGTACACAAAAGTTATTTCTCGTATTGTGCTAGTTCTGATATCTTCATGTAAATTGTTTTAACACAACAGTTGTTGCTCTAAATTGTGTTAAACAATATGTGTTTAAATCACTTGTGTAATCCTTGAGTGACCAAGTGAAGGTCTGATCTCAAGAAGATAGTGGTTACGGTCATTGTGGGAAATCCTAACAGGAGATCTTACGTGATCAGATTCTATTGGGTCAATGGTTATTATATCTGTTAAATTGGATCACTGAACAGATCATTGAAAGGTTCCTTGAGTGACTTTTTGAAGGTCTGATCTCAAGAAGATATTGGATACGGCCATTATGGGAAATCCTAATAGGAGATCTTAAATGATCAAATTCTATTAGGTCAATGGTTGTTATATCCGTTGAATCGGATCACTGAACAAATCATTAAAAGGTTCCTTGAGTGACTTTGTGAAGGTATGGCCTCAAGAAGATAATGTTTATAATCATTATGGGAAATCCTAATAGGAGATATTAATTGATAAGATTTTGTTGGGTCAACGGTTGTTATATACGTTAAATCGGATCACTGAATAAATCATTGAAAGGTTCCTTGAGTGAATTTATGAAGGTCTGATCTCAAGAAGATAATGGTTGCAGTCATTATGGGAAATCCTGATAGGAGATCTTAAGTGATCATATTCTGTTAGGTCAATGATTATTATATTCGTTAAATCAGAGAACTTAACATATCATTGAAAGGTGCCTTGAGTGACTGAGTGAAGGTCTAATCTCAAAAACATAGTGGATGCAGTCATTGTGGAAAATCCTTATAGGAGATGTTAAGTGATCAGATTCTATTGGGTCAGTAAATTTTATATCTGTCGAGATCACTGAATGTGTCATTGTTTGTTAGTCACTGGCAGTTGCCCGTGCAATTGTAATAAGTTTGGTTATAGTGGATTAAGTCCTTGTTGAATGAAAAATCACCCGAGGAGGGTGGACAAAAGTAGCCTAGTTAATGGTGAACCTGGATAACCGAATGTGTCTCTTTATAATTAGTGCATTCTATATTCTTTCATAGTTAAATCAAATATTTTTCTAAAGGGGAATGTTTTATATAAACCCAATTCAAACCCCTCGTTTCTTGTGTTTTCTCTATCTTCATGATGGCCTCAATCCCATTATGTGGATTGAATGCATTTTTGTGAAGTGATGTGGTTCCAAGCGAGAATCGATCCTAAGATGGGGATATTTGGAGGAAAGATGACTCGGTCATCAGTGAAGTTTGGTACCACATGCATTAGTCAACAAAGTTTCATTACATTCTTTATGCCATTGCATGATTATTTATTAAGTGAGGTTGATGATATTGTGACTTAAGTGATGTTTGGCGATGAATGTGGATTAAATGATTTTATGACGAAGATATGTATATGTTATTATGATGTAAAGGTGTGAGTATAATACTTGGTAAATGATGATGTATATATTTCATGATGAAGTTGTTTGTAACTACTATATCTTTTCCTTATATCTTTTGTAATGAATTGTGATTACTCACTTTTTCTATTTGAATGTTGTCTCCAAGTGGGTAACGCGTAGGTGATCGCAAATAGTACGTAGAAGCATGAGGATAGCTTTGGAGTCTTAGTGTGTTTTGTTTGAATAAAAAGGGTCTTGCTTTTATATGTAACATCGGGGGTTTTGGGAAGCGTTTGACTTGTACCTTATGTTCCTTTTGTTGACATGATGTTTAAGTTATTTTTAATTGTTTAGGTTGTTTTGAATCATGACTTATGAATGATGAAGTATGATAGAGTTTTCTTTGAAAGTTTATAATGAAACTATGTTGAGATAATGATTCCGCTACGAATTTTTGAAGTTATGATTTGATGTTACTAAAGATATAATTCTTTTTAATTTTTTTTGAAAACCCGTGTTACGGAGTAGGATGTTTGATTAACATGTTTTTATGAAGCATGTGACACCCTTATTGGTGCTTAACTCTGATTTAATTATTGAATTATTCGTGAATATTCCTTGGGGTTTAGAAGGGTGTTATATTAGTGGTATCAGAGTAGGCCGGTCCGTCTGACCAGGTTATCTAATGTTATTTGTTCCTTAGTACGCGACATATGTGTGAAACACTGCCGATGCTTGCTTGTTTGTCTAATTGTTTGTATGTAGGAGTTAGTTTGACACAAGTGGGAGATAAGCTTTTTCATCTCATAAATGTTTTCAGGTATGAACAGTTGTGTTGTACCCTAATTTTTGCCCCTAAGATCCCTTCATCATATCATATCAATTCAATCACAACAAGGTCACACACTAGGGTTTGGTTCTTCTCCATATCTTTATCTTTTGTTCTAGGAGGAATCACCAAGTACCTTGAATTGTATTTTATGATCATCTATGTTTTTTAACTAATAAATACAATGAGTGTTTGCCCTAATTGTTGATGTTTTAGGTGAAAGAACAATACATTCCATCAAGATTGATCTAGGGATTCATGAGTTCATTTATGTTCCTTCCTCAATAAAGCTTCATTTAGATTCAAGCCTCATAATTAAATATGTTTTGAAGTAATATCATGATAAAGTCTTTTATGATTTATGCATCCTCAAGTTGTCAAAATTAGTTCAAAAGTACAAGGGTTGAGTGAAGAAATTTGACTCAAATGGATAAGTCTTTGATTTCAATGATCACAAGTGCATATCTCCTTCAATTCTCAAGATTTGGAAGTGGTTTTAGTTGCTATGGTTTCTCCTTATCATTCTCAACAACTTATAAGCACATAACAAAGGTATTTGTGCAAGAAGGTTGGTCAAAGTTGCAAAGGTTTCCCAAGTCATTTTGGTGCTCTAAGAGTTAGGATTTTGAACTTCAAAAGGGTATATCTTTCTCATCTTTTGGTATTTTTGAATGATTCCAAAGACATCCTTATCTTAAAAGGGTTATTAACAAATCACTTCAAAAGTTTCAAGGAAATTTTGTGTGGAAGAAACTTGATGATGAAGAAGGATTACAAGTCCTCTAGATAAACCCTCAAATTACCTTATGTGACTTCAAATGATAATAAATTGATCAATTTTTATCACCTTGAACCCATTCTTTTTCCACAATGATCTTGAATATGTGAAATTCAACCTTTATTTTATGTGAAAAGTGTGAAAATGGATGAAAGATGCCTTGAGGATGCAAAAGATTATAGGTCATTTCATGAATTTTTGCCAACTTCAACAAGTCATAACTCTCTCAATTTTTGGATGTTTTGAATGGTTCAAGTTTCAAAATATCATTCAAGAGATCTATTTCATGCCATCTTTTTTGGTCAAGAGAAAATTTCAAGTGGAAAGCAATGTTTGAATGCAAGACATTACAAGTCATTTTTGAAGAAAAACTTAGAAATTTTCTAAGTATAGAAAGTCAACTTCTTTTTCTCAACTTTGACTCATCGTAATTTTCAGCTCAAGAATCCATTTGATCCCATTCTTTTCACATTGTAAAGCTTATAATCTCATCTTCTAATTCAACAAGAATCAAGTCTTGAGATGCCCTGAATTTGGTAACTTGATTTGAATTTGAATTTGGTAACTTGAAACTGAAGTTTCACCACAAGGCAGAATTTGAAATTCATGTTGTAGCTTCTAAACATCAAATTAGCACACATTTTTAGTTTAAACATGTTTAACCAACTTGCCAAAGTGGATTAGATCCCTAAAACGCAAGAATTGGATGAGTTTTGATGTAAAACATATCACACTTTGCTCGTGTATCAGGTTCATATGAGTTCCCTCTAAACTTCATCATTTCACACGCTTGAGCATCCCATTTAGTTCCCTATAAATATAGGGTCATTCCTCATTCATTTCCTGATGCTTCAAAAGCCAGAATCACCCTACCAAACTCTCTCTTAAACTCAATTTTCTATAACTTCAAATTTGCTCTTACAGCCTTTCTCTATCATTTTTCTTTGTCAATTCACCTTCCTTGAACCTCACTGAAGCTAACTGGAGAATAATTAAGCTCTAAAACCCCCTGAATCATGCTAGACAAATCCAGTTTCAGAGCTCTGCAACTTAACTTCAATAGGTAGATTCCTTCACCAATTCTCTCAAACTTTGATATTATTATGAAGCAATCATCATCCTGGTTTTAGTCGCAGGACTTTTTTTCAACTGGAAGCACGTTTTGATCATGAAATTTCAAATCCCTTTTCAAATCTTCTTTTCAAAAATGACTGAGCTACAATTTATATAAATTTTTCGCGAATGTGTGGTTGTCTTCGTCTTGATGAGACGAAACGAATGGCACCGGTATCGTGTTCTAATTTTACACCTTGAGGAATCTGGTTTTGAGACTGGCTGGAGGTTGAAGATGACCGATGTCTCATCCTTCAGCAATGAAAGTACGCCATTTGGAATTTTCAAAAATATGTTTTATATTTGATTCAGTGCTTTATTCAGTAATGACTATGATATGCACAACGCGCAAGATCCATTGGATTTGATTACTAATGCGTCTTGACTCTCATCCATTGGTCCACATTTTTTTGACTTTATTTTATTTTCTGATTTTTATATTTAAATTGTTTTAAACTTTAAAAATTCATAGAAAATTCATTTTAACTCCAAAAAATCTGAAAAAATTATGGAAAATACTTTTGATTTTTCTCATTCTGATTTTTATTTTTTCACAATTGGATTTAGTGTTTTGGTATTTTTTATAATTTCTCACTTTGTTTGAGTTATTTTAAATGTTTAAAAATAATTTTCTTCATTTTTAAATTCTGAATAAAATAGGGAAGGATCCAATGACATTTGACAAATATTGGTGACCTCATTTATTTTTTATTATCATTTTTGGTTTATTTTACTTATTTCTTTCAATTTTAAAAATAGTTTTTGACTTTAAAAAATTACCAAAAATTTTATAAAAATATTTGAGTTCATTCCTGATTTTTCTATGATCTTAATTATTTTTTCTTGATTAATTTGAATATAGTTGCTATTTCCCCTCTTATTTCCATTTTATTATCATTTTAATAAACCTTTTTCTTCTTTTTTAAATATTATTTTATTTTATTTTTGTATATACTCTGGCTGATCTTGGATTAAAATTTTGATCATGAACTTTATTAATATCATTGGATCCATGGTGTTGAGTCTAACTCTATAAAAATGGATGAATGATTTTAATAATAGTTTGATTAAATTTTTTGGTTCAAATGTGGTTTATTCATTTCCCATTCCCTCTTCATCTTATCCCATTCTTATTGAACCAAATGTTATTGGAGCATGATTGACATATCTGTTAGAACAATGTTTGAATCTACTACCCTATATTTAAGTTTTGATGATAACAAAGTGAAAAGATATAGTATTCATAAGTTTCATGTTTGAACCATCTGCTGCCTAAAATTATTATGTTCTGACTTGCAGATACTCTGATTGACATAAGCAAGATCACGTTTATTCAGCATCAGAATTTGATCTCATACATCAGCATCAGAAGTTGCCACATCAGAACGTCAAGATCAGATGATCAACTCACGTACATGCTGAAGCTTGATGAACAGAACTGCGCTCAAACACTCTGATACAGAAACACAATAGTTCATCAGCAGCGAAGCAGAATCAGAATGAGCCAAGCCAGAACGTGCATTGAAGAAGCAACGGTACTGTGCATTGAACGCTAATAAATTCCAACGGCCTCATTCCAGACAAGATCTGCTCAAAAAGGAAAGCTTGTTATTAGCATTGAATCAAGAATATTGCATTCAACGTTCATCTTTTCAAGTGCTATATAAACAAGGCTTTGAAGATTATAATGGCTAATGCTCTCCAAATCTCTACACGCACAAAGCTGAACCATAATCTTCGTTCTACCAGTTTTGCTAAACTACAAACTCTGATATTCCATTTCTGTTTAGCAATCTAGTTTCTAAGCTTCATTTTGTGTATACATCACAGTTGTGATAAAGTTTTGTAGAAAACATCCAAACACATTGTAATATCTCTTTGTAAGAAAGTGTTACCTTGACAAACCGGGTTGTGGTTTGAATCAAGAAGGCTTTAGCAGTTGTTAAAGCAGTCTGTAATATTCAGTTGAATATAGTGAATTAAGACCTCGTTGGAGAGAGGCGAAATCACCTTGACGGGTGGACTGGAGTAGTTTGAGATCAAACGAACCAGGATAAAAATATCTTGTCAATTGCTTTAGATTTCAGTTTTACAATTCAACCCCCCCTTCTTGTGTTTTTCACCCCTTCAATTGGCATCAGAGCGCCTGGTTCTGAGCTAAAACACTTAACCGTGTCAGTACAAGATCCAGCGTCAGAAAAACACAATGGCAGGAAACAATTCTCACTTCAGCAATGACAATAACGAGGACAGAGACAGATTCAGTGGCAAACCTCCAGTCTTTGATGGAGAAAACTTTGATTACTGGAAAGACAGAATTGAAAGCTTCTTTCTAGCACATGATGCTGATCTGTGGGATATGGTGACAGATGGATACACGCACCCTGTGAATGCTAGTGGTCAGAAGATTGATAGAAAATCAATGACTGATCAACAAAAGCGTGACTTCAAGAATCACCATAAGGCCAGAACCATACTCCTCAGTGCCATCTCTTATACTGAGTATGAAAAGATCTCCAACAGAGACACAGCAAAAAATATCTTTGATTCTCTCAGAATGACGCACGAGGGCAACGTTCAGGTCAAAGAAACAAAAGCTCTGGCGCTCATTCAGAAGTATGAGGCGTTCAAAATGGAAGAATCTGA
Source organism: Vicia faba (assembly GCA_948472305.1). Lineage (NCBI taxonomy): Eukaryota > Viridiplantae > Streptophyta > Magnoliopsida > Fabales > Fabaceae > Vicia > Vicia faba. Next base: position 890,702,082 of record OX451741.1, on the reverse strand, counting down.
ATCCATTGAAACTATGTTCTCTAGATTCCAGATTCTGGTAGCTGGTCTCAAAGTTCTGGACAAAGGATACTCTACTGCTGACCATGTCAAGAAAATAATCAGAAGTTTACCCAAGCAGTGGAGGCCTATGGTTACTGCTCTGAAGCTAGCTAAAGATCTCAACAAAATCAATCTGGAGGAACTTATAAGCTCCCTCAGAAGTCATGAGATAGAGCTAGAAGCTGATGAGCCTCAGAAGCAAGGTAAGCCTTTAGCATTAAAATCTAACAGAAAATCTGAGTCTAAAGTTTTGCAGGCAGTTGAAGAAACATCTGATGGATCCTCATCAGAAGAAGACGAACTTTCCCTTCTCTCCAGAAGAGTAAATCAACTGTGGAAGCAAAGACAAAGGAAGTTCAGGAATCCCAGAAGATCTGATCAGAACGAGTCTTCCTCCAGATACAGAAGGACAGATTCTTCCTCTGGATACAGAAGATCTGAAGGCTCCTCCAGTAGCAAGAAGCCAAACACAAAAGACATCATCTGCTATGAGTGCAATGAGCAAGGACACTACAAGAGTGACTGCCCAAAGCTTCAGAGGGAAAAGCCCAAAAAGAAGTTTGGAAGAGAGAAGAAGAAAAGTCTCATGGCTACATGGGATGACTCTGACTCGTCTGAAGCTGACTCAGAATCAGATGATGAAAGGGCAAACATAGCTCTCATGGCAAGCATCTCAGAAGACAGTGAAGCTTCTGAATCAGACTCAGAATCAGACACAGAAGAGGTATTTCCTAACTTCGCTGTTAACTTTACAAAGGCTGAACTTGCTGAAAGCCTTAATGAAATTCTGGAACGTTATCAGCAAATTAGAGCTAAATTCAGAGACCTGAAAAGGAATCTTGAATCTGACTCTAATAAGTCTGAGAGTCTCAAATTGGAAAATTCTGAGCTGAGAGATAAAATTTCAAAATTATAAAACACTTTACAAAACTCTCAGAAGGAACCAATTTCTGAAACTCCCAGCAACGCTGATGAGATCATCAAGGAGTATGATCACAGTTTCCAGAAGTTCCTTGCTAAAAGCATAGATAGAAGCAGAATGGCTTCAATGATCTATGGAGTTAGCAGAAACGGCAGGAAAGGAATAGGATACCAAGGTAAGGTTCCTACACCAAAGAATGTCATGGACTTAACCATTAAACACACTCCTTTGAATTCACACTTTGTGTATGGTCACACACATGATATCAAATACACTAGCAGTAAGCAATCTGTGAAACCAAAATTCAACCAGAGTTTTGGTAAAACTAACAAATCAGGACCCAAGAAAATCTGGGTACCTAAGGATAAAATAATACATGTTGCAGATATCTTTAGCAGCAAGTCAGAAACACCAGTCATGGTACCTGGACTCTGGCTGCTCACGACACATGACGGGAAGAAGGCATATGTTCCAAAGCCTGGAACTTAAGCCTGGAGGCCACGTTGGCTTTGGAGGCAATCAGAGGGGAAAGATAATTGGCTCTGGAACTGTAGGTAATGGAAATCTTCCCTCTATTAATAATGTTCTGCTAGTAGATGGATTGATGCATAATCTGTTATCCATAAGTCAATTAAGTGATAACGGTTATGATATAATCTTTAATCAAAAATCATGTAAAGCTGTTAGTCAGAAAGATGGGACTATCCTGTTTAATGGTAAGAGGAAAAACAACATTTACAAAATCAAACTTTCTGAACTAAAGAGTCAGAATGTAAAATGTCTTCTGTCTGTTAACAACGAGCAGTGGATCTGGCACAGAAGATTGGGGCATGTTAGTATGAGAAGAATATCTCAGATTAACAAACTCAATCTGGTCAGAGGACTTCCTAATTTGAAGTTCAATTCAGATGCTCTGTGTGAAGCATGTCAGAAAGGCAAATTTGCAAAACCTTCTTTTAAATCCAAAAATGTTGTTTCTACCTCTAAGCCATTAGAACTTCTGCACATTGACTTATTTGGACCAGTTAAAACTGCTTCAGTCAGTGGTAAGAAGTATGGGTTAGTAATCGTAGATGACTATAGCAGATGGACATGGGTAAAGTTCTTAAGACACAAGGACGAGTCACACTCTGTGTTTGTTACCTTCTGTAATCAAGTTCAGAATGAAAAAGATCTTAGAATCGTTAAAGTCAGAAGTGATCATGGTGGAGAATTTGAAAATAAAGATTTTGAGTCATTCTTTAATGACAAAGGCATTCTGCATGATTTCTCTTGTCCTAGAACTCCCCAACAAAATGGAGTTGTAGAACGAAAGAACAGAACATTGCAAGAAATGGCCAGAACCATGATCAATGAGACAAACGTTGCTAAGACTTTCTGGGCAGAGGCAATAAACACAGCGTGTTACATTCAGAATAGAATCTCAATAAGACCTATTCTGGAAAAGACTCCATATGAATTGTGGAAGAACAGAAAGCCCAACATTTCATATTTTCATCCATTTGGATGTACTTGCTTTATATTAAATACAAAGAATTATTTGAACAAGTTTGACTCTAAGGCACAGAAGTGTATTATGTTAGGATACTCTGAACGCTCAAGAGGGTACAGAGTATACAATACAGAAACACAGATTGTGGAAGAATCAATCAGTGTTCGTTTTGATGACAAGCTTGACTCTGAAAAGTCAAAGCAGAATGAAATTTTTGTAGGTATAGAAATTGAATTTGCAGGTTCTGAAGACAAGTCATCAGAAGCTCTCAACACAAACATTCCTTCAACGTCTGAAAGGAGCACTGCTAGAAATCCTACAACAGCTGCTGATCAACCTCAGAAGAGATTACCCAGAAGCAGCTTGGATCACCCAGAAGAGACTATCCTAGGAAGAAAGGAAGATCCAATCAGAACAAGAGCAAGCTTCAGAAACTCTGAAGAAACTCTTATGGGACTTGTGTCTCTGATTGAACCTTCTTCTATTGATGAAGCACTTCTGGATAATGACTGGATTCTGGCAATGCAAGAAGAGCTGAATCAATTCACCAGAAACGACGTATGGGATCTCGTTCCCAGACCAAAAGGATTCAACGTCATTGGAACAAGATGGGTGTTCAGAAACAAGCTAAATGAACAAGGTGAAGTCATCAGAAACAAGGCACGACTGGTTGCACAAGGTTATAGTCAGCAAGTGGGGATAGACTATACAGAAACCTTTGCCCCAGTCGCCAGGTTAGAATCTATCAGACTTTTAATTTCATTTGCTGTTAATAGAGGCATCACTCTGTATCAGATGGATGTCAAAAGTGCATTCTTAAATGGTTATATAGAAGAAGAAGTTTATGTTCACCAACCCCCAGGTTTTGAAAATACAAAACATCCAGAACATGTTTTCAAACTAAAGAAGTCATTGTATGGTCTGAAACAAGCTCCCAGAGCTTGGTATGAAAGGCTAAGTAACTTTCTGCTTGAAAATGAATTCACCAGAGGGAAAGTGGACACTACTCTATTCTGTAAAACAGTTAAGAGTGACATCTTAGTCTGTCAAATTTATGTTGATGATATAATTTTTGGTTCTACTAATCCTTCTCTTGGAAGAAAATTTGCTAAGTGTATGCAGGCAGAATTTGAGATGAGCCTCATGGGGGAACTGAAATTCTTTCTAGGAATTCAGATCAATCAAACTCCAGAAGGAACTTACATTCATCAGAGCAAATACATCAGAGATCTTTTGAAGAAATTTGACCTCTCAGAATGTAAGCCATCAAAGATTCCAATGCATCCCACGTGCATTCTGGAAAGAGAAGAGGTAAGCAAAAGCGTAGAACAGAAAGTCTACAGAGGTATGATTGGTTCTCTCCTCTATCTGACTGCTTCAAGACCTGACATATTATTCAGTGTTTGTATCTGTGCTAGATTTCAATCAGATCCTAGAGAATCTCACTTAACAGCTGTTAAGCGAATTTTCAAGTATCTGAAAGGTACTACTAATCTGGGTTTGTTTTATAGAAAATCTAGTGATTACAGCTTAGTAGGCTACTGTGATGCTGATTTTGCTGGAGACAGAGTGGAACGTAAAAGTACTTCTGGAAGCTGCCAGTTTCTGGGAGAAAATCTGATCTCTTGGTCCAGCAAAAGGCAATCAACAATTGCTCTGTCAACAGCAGAAGCTGAGTACATAGCAACAGCAGGATGTAGCACACAAATGCTCTGGATGAAAAGTCAGCTTGAAGACTTCCAGATTTTTGAGAGTAACATTCCTATACTTTGTGATAATACTTCTGCTATTTGCTTAAGTAAGAATCCTATTTTACATTCTAGAGCTAAGCATATAGAAATAAAGCATCATTTCATTAGGGACTATATTCAGAAAGGTATTTTGAACTTAAAATTTATAGATACAGACCATCAATGGGCTGATATCTTTACTAAACCCCTTTCAGAAGATAGGTTTAATTTCATTCTGAAACATCTCAGCATGAAAGTATGCCCAGAATGAAAATGTTTTAATTCCATATATTTATCTTCAGAATGTAATTATATTACTATGAACTTCTGATCAATCTTCTTTCAGAAAAATAGAACATGCAGATTGTATCAGATGCAAGTCTAAAGATCTGAGAGTCTAATCTCAAAGACAGACGTGCTGATCACTACATCAAACAAGTTTCATCCAATCATCAGCATATCTCTGAAGAAGAACGCGTGCACGCTTCGGAGAAGGCAAAGCGCTAATTGGGTGCATTGAGACACATGTCTGGTAACCGTTTTTAAGTATCTTTCTCAAATCCCCCAAAATCAGCAAGCATTTAATGAAAAGTAATCACGCTTTTTAAATGGCAATCATTATTTTTCTCTCTCTTAAAAACGTTTATCTTTTCAAAACAATTTTGAAAACTCTATTTAAGCACATTAATCTCTCATTCTTATTCTTTACGCTTTCTCATTAACACTCAAGCTTTTTCTGCATATTTCTGAGTTCATCTCTTGCAAACTTTTTTTTCTCAATTCATTCTCAAAGCCTTTCTAGTGTGAACAATGGCATCCTCCAGCATTTCTGCAGGCAATCAGAAGAAAGCAACTTCTGAGCAATATTAGGTGCCACTCAGAACTCTCCTCACACCGGTGAAGAACCTTGAAGTGCTTTCTGAGTTAATCATCGACTTTGAAAGCTTGAAGGAAAATGGTTTTGACCTAACTGAAGAAATTAGGGCTCAAAAGTGGGAAAGGTATTTCGATAGGTTGGTTGGACCAACATTCCCAACGCTGGTCAAGGAATTTTGGATTCACGCTAAGGTTTCAAAACATCTAGTTATCTCCTCTGTCATGGGGAAGAAGATTGTGATTTCTGAAGATCTTATTGCAAGGATAATCGGTCAAAGTGGTGGTGGCGTCCGTTGTGTGGACATGGCTGAAAGATGCGCTGATACAGCTGTGGTAGCTAACAGGATTTTCACTCTTGGAATGCCCAGCAGCAAGATTAAGGATCTGAAGGATCACTGCAGAGTATGGGCTAAGATTGTTCTGGGATGCTTCAACCACAGGAAACCAACAAGTTCTCCTGATTATATAAATGTGGATCAGCAGTTTCTGATCTACTTTATTGATCAGAAGATTAAGATCAATCTGGCTCACTTCTTGTTCAACCATCTCAAAACCAGTGTGAAAGAAACAAGGGAAGAAGAAAGGACCAAGAGGGACTGGATACCGTTTGGAAGGCTTATATCAGATATTCTGACAGAGAATAGGCTGATTGAACATCTGATAGAAGCTCAGGAGCTGAGCACTATTGAACCAACAATTGGGAAACCGCTGAACGCTAAGAATCTGAAAAAGATGAAGCTGATAGAGAATATTCAGAAGGAACCCAGAGCTACGTCAACTGCTGATATCTGCAGCAGAAGAGTGCCTCTGAGTGATTTTCCGGTATTTTCTGAAATGGAATCCAAACCAGAGATGTTTCTCAGGTACCCAGATGCGTACAAGGCAGAAGATACAGGTTCAAAGCTGAAGATCAAAGATCTGAGTCAACCCCAAGCAGAAGTGACTTTGAAGAAGACAAAGAAGAGGAAAGCGCCATCAGAAGTATCATCTCATCAGACTCCAAAGAAAAGAGGTATTTCATCTGCTGCGCCTATTTCAAAATCTTTTACTATTCCAGCATCTGATGCTCCTCAAACCTCTCATAGAATATCAATCCCAATCCCTACCATTGATGAAACCATACCAGAAGACCCTTCTGAGGCCTTACTACTCAGAAGACCCAGAACCAAAATCCCCAAACAACCAACAATTTCAACAACAACAGCACTTGACCAAGTGCTAGCTGATATTGAGCGTGAACATGCCTCTGCTAAACCAAACTCTGAACCACCAAATGTTCCTCCTCCACAACCAGAACAACAACAACAACCAGAACCAGAACCACAACAACAACCACTCTCAAAAGAACCTCTGATCCCTGAGCAATCAGAGATTCCACCTCCCTCTCCCCAACCAGAAATAAATCCACCTTCACCACAAACAGAGTTTCACCATTCTGAAACCCCTTCTCCTCATAAATCTGACCCTCACTCACCTCAACCTTCACCGCTGGCAATCCAGTTGCCATGTGGAACCACTATTGTCATGCCCCAGTTACCATCTTCAGAAGAATCAACACCTCCAAAGACTCCCAAAACACCACCTACTCCAATCGAAATATCTGACTCTGATACCCCTCCTCCAAAACAAACAGCCTCTCAGAAAACCGCTGAAAACCCCAGCAGGACTTTCATTGATCTAACAAGTCTTGAACGTCTTGCTGATCTGAAACACAAAATTGCCATCCCAAAACCAAAGCAACCAGATGTTGGCTCTGGTATTTTGAATTTTGAAACAGGTGTGCTGCTGAAGCCAGCTGCTTCTGATCAGCTCTGGTCACAGTTCAGACTATGGGTACGTGCTGAAGCCCTCAAGTTGCAGGATATCAACTATGAGCAGGCACAACAGAACTTCAGCAAGCTGCTGAAGGAAGTTGAAAGTCAGCTGCCTCAGGAAGTTGTGCTCCCTCTGGACAGTGAATCTTGGTCTGAGAAACAGCAAGCTGCAAAGGTGCAACCATCAGAAGAAGACAAGACCATTCAGGCTGAAAGTCAAGCAGAAGATGCTGCTGAAAGTTCTGAGAAGCCTCCTCCGTCTGATGCTTCTCAAGCTGCCTTGGACAGGCAGACTCTGGAAGAACTAAGGCTGAATGACTTGCGTCTACAACAGCGGATGGATGACAACGATCAGAAGATGAAAGCAAGAATGGATGTGCAGGACATCAAGATTGACACTGTTGTCAGCATGGTTCATAAACAGAATGAAACTTCTGAAAAGATTCAAGCGATGCTGGAGCGCCTGTTCACACGCTTGCCTCCTCAACCTTAAATCTTTTTCATGCATGACCTTTTTCATGTTTTCTTCATTTTCTGATGTACTGTTTTGATTAAGTTTTTGTAATATTTTCTTGCTCTGATTCTGAACTATCTTAATATAATTTGTTTTTCTGATCTTAATTGTTTTAGCACATCACCAACACTTTTTGATTGCTGACAAAAAGGGGGAGAACAAGAATGATATTTAAATCAATAACGGGCTAACTAGACAGAAACTCTCAAACATTCTAACTCTATTACTTGAAATGTTTTTCTGTTTTGTTTAAAGTCTACAGGCACAAGGAAGCTCCTGGACACTCTGAAGACTAGAAGCTCTGATCAAAATGTAGAAGCTCTGATCAATGTTGCTCTGATCAATATGAAGTTCTGATCGACCTAACACTCTGATCCAAAGCAAAGCTCTGACAGGAAAAGCTCTGAAGCTCTGCTCTCTGATAAGTCAAAGACTCTGATAATCTGATGTTCAAAGAAAGAAAAAGATCTGATCCTGAAGAACACGTATAATCAAAGGGAAGTAATAAACTCAGGGGGAGTATTTCCTTTACTCCTTATTCTTTTACTTCTTACTCTGATATTTTTTCCAGATACCTTTTCACGTTATTTTTCATTTAAAATATCTAGTTTTTGTCATCATCAAAAAGGGGGAGATTGTTAGAACAATGTTTGAATCTACTACCCTATATTTAAGTTTTGATGATAACAAAGTGAAAAGATATAGTATTCATAAGTTTCATGTTTGAACTATCTGCTGCCTAAAATTATTATGTTCTGACTTGCAGATACTCTGATTGACATAAGCAAGATCACGTTTATTCAGCATCAGAATTTGATCTCATACATCAGCATCAGAAGTTGCCACATCAGAACGTCAAGATCAGATGATCAACTCACGTACATGCTGAAGCTTGATGAACAGAACTGCGCTCAAACACTCTGATACAGAAACACAATAGTTCATCAGCAGCGAAGCAGAATCAGAATGAGCCAAGCCAGAACGTGCATTGAAGAAGCAACGGTACTGTGCATTGAACGCTAATAAATTCCAACGGCCTCATTCCAGACAAGATCTGCTCAAAAAGGAAAGCTTGTTATTAGCATTGAATCAAGAATATTGCATTCAACGTTCATCTTTTCAAGTGCTATATAAACAAGGCTTTGAAGATTATAATGGCTAATGCTCTCCAAATCTCTACACGCACAAAGCTGAACCATAATCTTCGTTCTACCAGTTTTGCTAAACTACAAACTCTGATATTCCATTTCTGTTTAGCAATCTAGTTTCTAAGCTTCATTTTGTGTATACATCACAGTTGTGATAAAGTTTTGTAGAAAACATCCAAACACATTGTAATATCTCTTTGTACGAAAGTGTTACCTTGACAAACCGGGTTGTGGTTTGAATCAAGAAGGCTTTAGCAGTTGTTAAAGCAGTCTGTAATATTCAGTTGAATATAGTGAATTAAGACCTCGTTGGAGAGAGGCGAAATCACCTTGACGGGTGGACTGGAGTAGTTTGAGATCAAACGAACCAGGATAAAAATATCTTGTCAATTGCTTTAGATTTCAGTTTTACAATTCAACCCCCCCTTCTTGTGTTTTTCACCCCTTCAATATCATGTCTCAAAACATAAGGTGAATAGATTGTTATTGACCGGCCTCAAAATAGGTGCAACTTCTATATAAGTCCACTTACGATTACTTAACATAGCGCTAAATTTTGTCCCGATTTGAGAAAATGATCATTTGTGGCCCAAACCTATGTTTGCAAGCCCAATTATGTTAATTTGATTCAATAACCTTGAGATCCATTGTTAGGAGGCTTTTGTTATACCAATCCTCTAACGAAACTTCATCAATTTTGGTCAAAATGGATCACTTAAACATCATTGATCATTAAGAGTTATCTTGATAATTCTTAAATGGATGATATACTTGAAAAAAAGAAAATGCAACTTGTTGTTGAGAGGGTTTGAACTTTTAATTTTGCTCACTTGAGCTTTTAACTTTCTTTTTGAAGATACCTAATAATCAACTTAAACCCTAAAAAACTTTAATGTTACTTTGGACTACTTGGTTACTATCCTTGGCATTATGGAGATTGTGAACTTCTTCGACTTAGGATTAGAAGTTGTGGCCTATCTTGGGACCTTGTGACCTCAATTGTTATTTTGTATAGAGCTCTTGGGGTTTACCCAAGACAATGGGTTGATTGTTTCTTTTGTGTGGAGGTTATTGTGGTTACATGCTTTGTTTGTAATATGGAATTCATATGTATACAGCTGTTACTCTACCCTTTTTTTTATGAAGACTTAATGAAAATTGAAGCTTGGTATTCTTAAGAGGCTTATTAATTGTTGCTTGGTTTCAAATCTAAAGGATGGGATTATACATTGACTCATTATGTCAAGTGTTGGCTTCTTGCTGGTTAGCTTTTACCTTTATGCTTTATGATAGTCTCTTCATCTCCTCCCATCTTCTTTAATTTCAAAAATCTTCTCTCTCCTTTTGAAAACTCTTCTTGTGTTCAAATTTGAACCACTCTTCTTGTCTGGATTTTCTTGGTTTTCAGGGTGCTTGGTGATTACTTATAAGTCCTATACCCGGACTTGGGAAAACTTAAGATAGGACGGGCGATATAGTCATGTTAACTTTGAGGGAGTAATCCTAAAAAAGGAGGCATGAGATTCCCCACTCAATGGAGGCCCCTTTGACTGTAGTGTCATTTACCAAGTAATCGGGAAGATGTTCTGGTTTCGACCTAGAATCCTGCTGAAACTGAGGACCGTAGAATACTTAACCCATCTTGGCCTTTTAGGTGTTGTGCGGAAACTATGATGGAGTAATCCGTAAATACTTGTCACACTATACTACGCTCAGACGAGTTTTTCTTGAGAATATTACTAATTACCAAGTTAATCTGGAAGTTAGTAATATTCAAAGGAATGATGTAGACTTTGGGAACCTCTAGAACCTTGTTTGTGACGTTGAACCTATGAACCCTATGTTTATGATCTTGTGTGTGATTGTTGCATCGTGCATTCATGCACCCATGAGCATATTTTAAAGACATTTTATTTCAAGGGACTTAAAAGTTGACTCTTTGTGAATATCTCAGGTACTTTTTGACTATGAATTATGGAAAAAGAAAGACCGGAAAGTACAGTTTGAAGATCCCAAGATAGATGATTTGATGAGTTTGATTCCCGAGATTGAGTGTCCTGCAAATTTTTGGAGGAAGTATGGGTCCATCATTTCTCTCTTAAAGCTCAGGATGAAGGAGGGTATTCTCTCGACTTTGGTCCAATTCTATGATCTGATGTATCAATGCTTTACTTTCCCTGATTATCAATTGATGCCTACAGTAGAGGAGTATTCTTATCTGCTGGGTTTGCCTATTACCGATCGTGTTCCTTTTACTGGTTTGGAGGGGGAGCCAAAATCACATGAGATTGCTGCTTTGATCCATTTGGGAAAGTCTGAGGTTGAAGCCCACATGACTACCAAAGGAGGTATTAGAGGATTAGCAGATCAGTTCTTATTGGAGAAAGCTTGCTACTTTGCTAGGATGAAGAGTACAATTTCTTTTGAGGCCATCTTTGCTCTACTCGCTTATAGGTTGTTCTTATTTCCCAATGTAGGGAAAATTGTTGATATCAATGCCATCAGGATCTTTATGAGAGGGAACACAGTTCCTACATTGTTGGGTGATGCTTATTACTTTATTCATCTTCGGGATTCTTAACACGGAGGGATGATCATCTGCTGCACGCCTTTGTTGTATAAATGGTTTACTTCTCATTTACCTCAGTCTGATACTTTTTGGGATGTTCGGAAGGAACCTCGTTGGGCTCCAAAGATAATGGCACTTACTCATTCATATATTGTTTGGTATCATTAGGCTTACCATGATGTAGATATTGTCGACAGTTGTGGTAGTTTACCCAATGTACTTCTTCTTGGTACAAAGGGAGGAATTAACTACAACCCTGTTCTTGCATGATGACAACTTGGATATCCGATGAGGGATAAGCCAAATAGTATTGATTTGAGTAGTTTCTTCCTGAGAGAGGGAGAAGACCATAAGGAAGTTATGGAGTAGATTGTGAAGGGCCGGCGTCACATTCATAGGAAGAGTAGGAAAGACTTGGGACCTATGGGGGTTGTTTCTTTGGAGCCTTATCTTCAGTGGATACAAGCAAGAGCTATTCAGTTGAAGATGTCATATTCCCGGGAAGCACCTATGGCTGATATATTTGTGAAGACCACTCCTTCCCTATTGGATGATATGGAAGAGCTCCAGTTTGCTTTAGTTAGGATGCAGAAGGAAAAAGAAGCTTGGAAGAATAAGTGCCAGACTCTAGAGGTTTCCTACCGAGCAGACCTGAATGAGAAAGATGACCTAATTGAGATTCATGAGAGTTGAGCTGTAGAGACAATGGAGAGGCAAGGGGATTTTTTTTATCCTAAGCCTCAATCAGGCACTAGTTGCTCACTTCCCGATTCAGATGATTGGGAGGAGATCGCCATCGGATATGCAGAAGAAAACCAGAGGTTGAAGGCTCAGATTGCCAGACTTACAGGGAAGTGTCAGCGTATAGAGTGATCTCCATCAGCTTTTCTTCTTAGGGTTTTAGACTTTACTTTCATCTTGTACTTGGGATTATTGAAACTTGTAATCCATTTTGAAGTTATTATAATAAAAAAAATTCAGTATTTCAAATGTGTTATTACTTTGATATATGCAAAATTGACTATAAATCTTTAAGCCCCTTAAAATAGTAATAATAAAATAAATCATGTGCATTGCACATCATGCATCATATTGTACACACTTCTTGCATTTTTTTTTGCATATCCAGGTGTCTTACTGAGCTTCTTTACTTTGTTCAGCAAGTTGTCTCATCAGTACAATACTCAGGCTAATTTCAGAAGGAATATAGATAACCTAGAACAAGAGAATTGCGAGCTGCACGAGGAAGTTTTTGCTCTGAAGGCCGATATGGCCAATCTCACTGCTCTTATGGAATCTCTAGTGTCTGATCAGAAACATCCATCAATTATTCATCCTCAACAGATAATGGTTACTATTGAAGCTCCGACTGTTCCTGTTTCTGCCACTCTAACTACTGTTCAGAATCGTATGCCTCCGGGATATCCTTGGGTAATGCCAGAGAACTTTATGCCAGAAGGTTTTAATTAGGATCCTCAGATTGCTCCGCTTACTCAGACTGCTACTACTCTCGCACCTCCTGTGGTGCACGTTGAAACAACCGGCTGAAAATTATTAAACAATGAAGTTGCCATCAAACGTCTTTTATCCCATATGGAGGGAAAGGTAAACATCGAGAAAACCTGAAAAGGGAGAAGTCACGGTCTTGCGATCGAGAGATCGGGTAAGGGAGTCTTACACGAGGGGAAGGTATTAACACCCCACACACCCATAGTACTCTACGGTATCCACTCTTATTATCTATCTTATGGGTGTGTTTAATTTATGCTTACTGTTTATTACTGCTAAAGGGAGAATGCATGTAAAATAAAGGAGAAAACAATATAGGGAAAATAAAGTTGTACTTGCTTGGGCCCTACCCCAATGCTTACGTATCCTTTTTGAGAAATCATAGCTACCGTAGTTCAGCTCACATGTTTTGTTTTTTTGTGTTTTTTATAGACAATGTTAATTCCGCCTTCTTCTGCAGCTCGACCTTTTGAGACTTATGCGTTGGCACAGAAGTAAATTAATCATGTTCTTACCTGAAAAGGGTTTTAGAGAAAAGGTGCTCGAGCGTACAAAAAGGTTTGGGTTGGTTTGTATTTTGTTACCTTGAAAAAGGGTTTAAGTGTGATTAGCATGTTTTTTATTTGCTAAAAAGAAAGTTTTAGTTTTAAATACATATGCGAAAGGGGAAGAAAAGAGTCTAAGGGAGATTAGCCTATTTCTAATCCCAATGTTATCACATAATGGTAGCCCTACGTCAAGGATGAAAGGGGAAATTTCTACCTAATGTTAGCATGCATGGTTTACAACCTAAGGTCTAACTTACGTCCGAAGGGAGAAAGCACTTCCTAAAGGAACATGGTATGTATAAGGATAAAGAAAACAAGCTAATAAGATCAAGAGAGCACACCTAGAGAGATCCTATCTAAGTTAGAATGCCAAAGAAAGTCTAACAAAAATATCCTTTAGGGAACATGCAATGAAAGAGAAATCAAGATCTCAATTTCTAAATTGAGTGACTCATCGATCAACAAGAAATAAAGGAAAGCGATAAAATCCTATAGGGGGAATGCACTGAGAGAGAAGTCACGATCTTAATTCCTAAATTGAGTGACTCATAGATCAACAACCAAAGAAACAAACACAAGCATAACACATATAGAAAATGAAGTGCGGAATTCCTGTTACATGTCTTTAAACAGCGACTTTGAGTGCACGCTCTTTATTTACCACTTCTCATGGTATCTAGAAAAGCGGTAAAGAAATGCAATAAAGTGCGAAAATGAGGAATATAATAAGGTCATGTTGATACCGAACTGAGAAGGTCTGTTGCCTCTTCGAAACCATGCAAGCAATAAGAAAACTCTACAGAAGCTGTTTTGCACAGTGATCAAACAAATTAATCCCCAAGCATTCAAACGAACAAAAGGTCGTAGCACCGCAAGCAAAGTAGAGAAACCCGGAAAACTTTGTATGAGCTTCACCATCCAAAGAGAAATAATTAGAAAATCAGATTTAAAATATAAGCTTCAAAGCATCCATGTGAAAATAAATCACACGCGTCCGAATCGTCATGAAATAGTCCTGCACAAGATACAAAACTATACAATGCAAAAGTAATTCGCAAATATCATAGTGCATGAAATCTACATTGTAAGCTTTACACAAATCCACAAAACGAGTTATCAAATAACAAGGCAATATAACTCAAAACACAAACGCGCATTCAAGGATCAGAACCCACCACTAATCATTCACTATGCTAGGGAAACTGAATCAAGGATACATAATCGATAAAAAAGCGCCAAAATCCTAATTCTAATCATGTATCGAATCATTAATTCAATTAATTCATAAACTAATAGAAAGAATTATGAAAAAATAAAATCAAGTCAGAAATCATCATGTTAAGGCTCATACCAAATTTCAGCCGAAAATCATACAAGAAACATTAAAAATTAATTGCTGAAAATTTAAGAACAAGATGAGAATTAGTGTAGAACAGTGGAGTTCAGGGCTGGTATAGGGAGTATGATCAACAAAAAAATATGGGCACTAAAGCCCATCACACATAAGGTCCAGAATATCCTTTTCGGGTATTAGCTTCTGCACATAAAAAAACGCCATTGGGCTTGATCTATTGGTAATATTCAATCCAATCCATATCACAAACAAAAACTAATTATTCTTTATTTATTGAATGAATAAAAATAAAAATAAAAATTAAATTGGATGTTAGAAAGGAGGAAATCGCTGTCGTTTGGATACAAGGAGGTTAGGGTTGAGTTTGTGTCTGTTGGACTCCAATTGTGAAAGAACTTCTTCCTTCTTCCATGAGAACACACAACGGCGTCAATCTCCTCCGTGTTTCGCCTTTTTCTCCGGCGATTCATCTCTAATTTCGCTATATAAAATAATCACCCTCCGCTTGTGAACAAAATACACCGCGGTAATCTTCTCCTTCTCCGCTTGCTTCGTCTCTGTTCTTTGTGTCTTCATCGGTGTTCAACAACTCTCATCTCTTAAAATTCGTTTCACATTGCTTCATGCTTCAGTTTGCACCTCATCTCAAATTTTGCCTCAACATCACCCTCTCCTCTCCATCTTAACTATTCATTGCTTCCATCTCTCTTACAACACCATGAAATCAACACAGCAACAACAACGTTTACAAAACAATGAAGAAGTGAAGTGAATTAGTGCTTACCTACCAAAAGTTCATTCAATGCGTCTTTGCTATTGACGATTCCGATGAGAAAACCAGAAGAAATCCCTCAACAACCCAGGTATGCACTTCCACTCCTTACTATGAACTTTGTTGGTTCGTTCATTCTTCTTCTATTTCGTTTTTTGAATCGTTGTTGATGAATGAAACCACTGTGTTACAGAAGTGATGAACAATGATAATGATTGAAGTGTTGAAAGAATTATGAGTTTGTTTCTATGAGATTTGGTGATTCTTCACAAGGTTGAAGAATGATGAAGATCGACGAAGATTTGATGAAGCTTTTGCTGAGGAATTCAGAGAATTGAAACCATGAGAGGTGAAGTTGCAGAGAAGGGAGAATGAGAGAGGTTTTCAGAGTTTTCAGGTGGTTTTTGATGATTCTTCTGAGGAGATTAAAGAACGATCTGGATCATATGAGAAATTATATCTTATAGTTGGTTAGAATTGTTATAAAGTTGGTTAGAGGTTGGTTTTTCTATTGATTTCTGTTTTTTGGCAGTTAAGAAGTTAGGAAAATGGCAGATTGATTGGTTAGGAAATTTTTCTGTTGGGGAATGTTTTGGGAGTTAGTTTGGAAGTTTATTACTGCAGTTAGGTTTTCTGTTTGTAGTTAGAGGGTTGGTTGGAATTTTGTTATGCTGTTAATTTGTTATAGTTGGATGGAAAATTGTTTTGGGTTCTGTTAGAGGATTTTCTGTTGGACAGTTTAGGGAAATATGATAGTTTAGATGCAAATTGATTAGAAATCCTGTTATGAAATTAGTTAATAGTTTTTCCAGTGAGGCTTGGTTACAGTCATAATCCTATCTGAATGTTGGTAGACAACATTAATTGTTTCTACTTTTTTCGTTGATGTATTACTGTAGGTCCACACGGACCCCAAGCTGCAGTTCTTTCTTGTTTTGTTTCAACTGGTTCTATTTCAACTTCATGGTTTTTTCTGTGATTAATATGCAGGTCATGGTTTTTTTCTGATATTTGGTTATAATTTGGCAGACCATGGACTATTACATCATGCAAGTTTGGCAATGTTGTGTCAAAGGTCTATGTTTGAAATTGGCTCGAATCATGAGGAATGTCAATGAAGAAAGTTAGAGCTCTAAAGGAAGAAGTGCAAAGTAGGACGATCAATTGAAGAAGGGATTATATCGTGAATGCATGATAAAGAACAAGACTCATGGATACTTCTATGGCTCATGGGAAATATACTTTTAGCAAAATGCAGTTGCTTAGCATATGGAATTTTTGTGTAATTTTCTTTGTATGTATACGGTTTTGTTTTAAACTTGTAATGATTTTGGTATTTGGAAGATGGACATTCTTTTGAAGTGATGGCTTAAATGTAGTCACCTGAACTAAGCTTTGAATTTGTACTTGCTCTTGAATAAGTCTTGAAATACACTTGGATTTTGATGGAATGAGATGTCTCTTTGTAACTTTGGTGTAATGTCTTGGTACCATAAAATATCTTGTACTTGTACCTTTTGTCCCGAACTTGAATAAAACTTGATATACTTGTACAAACTTGCGCACCTGGTCCAATGATGGATTTTTGGGAGAGACTTGAATGAGTGATGTGTTAGATGACCTAATGGAGTTATGTATATGAGAAAATTTCAACAATGTATAAGCCAGGTGATTCGATAAAAGGGTAGGACAAATATGGGGTATTACAGCTGCCCCTATTTAATCATCTTAAGCCTGAAAGTACGATTAGTGCGTGCCTTTCGGAAGTTCAAGGGTGAAGATAATTAAATACCAATGCCAAAAATTTGTTCTGGGAGATGGTGGTAGGTGTTTATTTTTGTAACATCCAATGGGGAATTAAAATAGGTGGGACTAAAATGAAGGTATACGTTGATCAGGACACGATGACATCAGAATACATCGATCAGGACGTGATGATTGAGAGGAAAACACCGATCAGGGCACGATGGATAATAGGAATACATCAATCAGGACACGATGATTCGTAGGAGAGGTATCGATCAGGACACGATAACCAAAAGGAAGACATCGATCAGGACATAATGGCTAAAAGGAATACATCGATCAGGACACAATGATCAAAATGGAGACACCGATCAAGACACGATGGCTAACAGGAATACATCGATCAGGACACGATGATTCACGGGAGAGGTATCGATCAGGACACGCTAAACAAAATGGAGACATCGATCAGGACACGATGGCTAACAGGAATACATTGATCAGGACACGGTGATTCGCATGAGAGGTATCGATCAGGACATGATAACCAAAAGGAAGACATCGATCAGGACATGATGGCTAACATGAATACATGGATTAGGACACGATGATTCGCATGATAGGTGTTGTACCCCAAAATTTTCCCTCTTATATTTCTCAAAACATTGCAAGAAAAATCTCCAAGTTGCTCAAGTTTGCTCAAGAGTGGGTCAGACAAATCATCTCCTAAGGCAGTCAACCCCAAATTAGGGTTTTGTGTTGCATCAAGATCCTTGAGTCCAAATGACCTCAAATTCTCCCTAATGTCCTAATATGTTCTCAAAGGTCATCCATGTCAAATTTCAAGCCTTGCAGAGGAAGTTTGCTCAGTCAATTGCTCAAAGGGTCCAAAAATCGACTATGCTAGGGCAAAAGTCAACTGTGACCCAAATACAGTCAAACCTCAAGATTTTTTGTCAACATTCTCATTTTTAAGGATATTTCATCATTTGATCAAGGGTTGATCATGATTCATCAAGGATTGCTCAAAATTCATCAAGACTCAAAAGTTGCTAAATTAGGGTTTTGTAGGAAAAGTCAACTCAACTTTGACCAAGCATAACTTTCTCCTACTTTATTAGAAATGACCCATCCAAAGCTCATTTTGAAGAGGATGCAATTTCCTACAATCCATATTCATACCCCAAGATCATAAAATGCACTCACAAGAAGTTATAAATTTGGACATTATAGGTCATTTTTGAAAGTCAACAAAAACACCTTTTTTCAAAAGCTTATAACTTGATCATAGAATATCAAAATGAGATGAGACCAAAAGGGTTGGTTAGAGGACATATCAAGCTTTCTAGAAAGTCCTATAACACTTCCAAAAGTTCAAAATTGAAGAAGTTATGCATTGTTGAAGTTGGACATTTTTGCAAAATTGCCAAAAGTCAACTATCCCCAAAACATCAAATTTTGTCAAATGGGCCCATTCTTTTCCACTTGATGTGAACTTGCCACATTGCACACGTGTCCTAGCTTCAGCCTTGTGTCCATTTATCAATTTTATTATTTTATTTGATTTTTTATTGAATTATTTCATTTTTAATCAAATTTAAATCAAATAAAATCCAAATATTGATTGCTTGATATCTTTTTTGGCTATTTTAGGACTGAATCATCATCATCAAGGGTATCAAACTTGTATCAAGCATTCCATGTGCAAAAAGATTGAGTTTTGTCAATTTTGGAAGGTTTAGTAATGGTGAATCAAATCAAATCCCATGGCATTGATGTGCAAAGATTCAAGGCATATTTGTTAACCTAATACATTCTATAATACATTCTATAATACATAAGGAAGCTAGAGGGCACGAAAACAAGGAGAGGCTGCCAGAACCAACCAAACAAAACTTGCAAAATTCATAAAAAGTGTGAAACCAAAATCCTACTTGGAGGCGTTTTCAGAAGCAAAGCTTGACACCAATCGATTGCTGGAGGTTCACTGAGTCAGAATCAATCCAAAGCAAGCTCTCATACACAACAAAACGCACTGCAAGTGTCCCGTTTCTTGGCCCTATTTTCAAAACCTTAACTCTCTATTCTTGCATCTTTCTGGCAAATCTTTGATATATTTGTGACTCTCATGAGATTTCTAAGCTTTTGGCAATATTTGATTTCATTTATATGGACTGTAATCTCATAATAGCATGGTTAGGGTTTTGTGTTAGATTTTAGGGATTTGCATTTCAGGTGAAATTGAATCTCGTGATGGACATGGTTGCACTCAGGAGAGAGAGACGAACCTAACCATGCTTTTGGGAGTCGTTTTTATGGCCTGGAACTAATTTTAGGATCGACATGCGCATTTAGCTGCGGATCTAAATCCGCAGGTAAAGTTACAGGGTCTGGAGGTAGGGGACGGAGACGTGGCAATTCCCCAGTGGACCATTCAAAAACACGTGCGCATTTTTATTATTTTCTGGCATATTAGCGCAGTATCTCTTATTATTATCATTTTCCATTATACTAACAATTGAGACACATTGGCCTAGCGGCGAAGCGAGCAATGCAAATACCATCAGGACCTGCGTTAGAATCCCAGGTCCCCTATATACTTTATTATATATTTCTTCAGGTAATCATGTGCTGACCCAAGCGTGTAGCCTACCATACTCCCTCACTCAATCAAGCGCCAGATGGCCCAAGGCCAGCTCTGGTGGCCAAGAGGGGAACGTCCACCATGGAGTCCAGTCAACCAGCGCACAAGGGATCCAAAAAGTCAACCAGGCCAGCGCCAATTGGGCCATGGAATTGCTGATCAAACCCCCCAAACAGGCCCAAACCTCTTCCTTTTGCTATTTTGTTTAGTTTGTTTTAATTGTTATTTTTTATTATTTTCCTTTAATTATTAACCAATCAAATTTTTTTCCTTTATAAAAATAAAACCAAAAAATATTTTTCTTCTTAAAATCAAATTTAAATTTCTATTAACAAATATTATTTTAATTAATTTAGGCCATTAATTAGGAATAACTTTAATATGTTTTTCAATAATTAAAATCAATTAGACTTAATTAAGTTTTTATTAACATTCATCAAATTTATTTTCTTTCTTTAAATATCAAAAAACCCAAAAATATTTATTTTTATTAATTAATTTACTTATTAATTTAATAATTAACTTAGATAATTTATTTCTTAAAATTCAAAAACAAACGAAAAAAAAATCTTTTCTTTAAATAACAAAGGGTCAAAACCTTAGAACTCGCACTCGACTTAATTTCTCGCACGCGATCCATTTTATATCATATTTGTATTTGTTCTCGGAATGTAATATATAATTAGGACCATTTAATTATTTTTATTGCTTTATTTATTTTCCGCATTTAAATTTCAAAGGGTTGTTTTTGGCGATGTAAATACCCGACGCCTTGTAATTTAATTTCTGTAATTTAATTTCCGCAATTTATTTTCTGCAATTTATAATTGTTAGATGTTTGATAATAGGTATGCATGACAAGAATGGATGTTTAACCTAAAATCAACTTAGATAACCATTGACATGTACAAAGACAAAATTAACTGAAAACGACACACTCGCACATGCGCACTCTTAGGGTACACCCCACTTGGTTGCCTTCGTACACGGTCATTGAGTATAAGAAGTTTTAGAGGTCGCCCTCTTGTCCAAAGATCATAGTTGCCTCGAAACGGTTACCTCAGATAAAATGATCTAAGACATTAGGGTTACCGCTAAGGCGTCCTAACGTTGCTTTAGTGACCGCATGTCCCTTATTTGAATTGACCCTTAAACTCCAACGATGGTGCTACCTACTCATTCATAGTGGGATAGCATTGTCTAAAGGACATTAGTATAGAACGATTTCTTTTTCGAGTAGGTAGATGGTTCTTAAGTACTTGCTCTTTCAAAAAAACAAAAACTTTTCACACTTACACTTTTCAAACGAAGTTTCAAAACAAAAACTTTTTCAAACCCACAAGCACAAAGAAAAGCAATTTTGAAAACAATATGAGAAAGTACCTAAGAGCCCGTGGATAACCACGGATAGAAAGGGTGCTAACACCTTCCCTTTCTATAATCTACCCCCCGAACCCGAGAAATATCTCGAAAAAGGAATTTTTCTGTGCTTTTTTTCCTTTCCTTGTTGGATAAAATAAAATTCGGTGGCGAATCTTGCTTACCGCGACATTTTTGCAAAAACAAACGCAAAAATGCGAACCAACATTCCAAAAAACAGTCAGTTCTCTCCCACCGTATCACAGAACTGGCGACTCTGCTGGGGATGCTTAATAAGTGGGGTGTACCTTAGGAATAGTTCATAATGTTTTCAATTGCTTAACTTGTATGCTTTATATTTATGGGCTTGTATTGGAGTTACTATAGATCCTAAACCGGATCTGGGGGATACCCTTTATGTAAGTAGCAATAAACTGTGAGGGAACTGTACGACGTAGGCCGATACGGTTGAAGCAGTAGCTACGTTGGTGTGGCACTTTAGTTTGTACCGATATCCCTTGTGTTGGAACGAGGAGAATATGGGTCTTCTAAGGGGTCATTAAGCACCAACTGACCTTAGAACCTTTAAATTGACCAACTTGGCCATAGAACAGTAGCAATATGCTACACTCATTGAGACTAAACTCTCGCGATGATTCCGGCCGCAAGAAAAGGTTTCTAAACTGGAATTATGACCGATCGAGGGTAGTCAGTGATATTGAGATCCTCTAGAACCCGGTTACTATTTTTAGGACAGGTTTAAACCAACTGAACTGAAAGAGGGTAGTACCTAGACTCCTTGCCAGCCTGAAATCTAAGGGCTCTTTGTGTGACTTGTATGCCTTTACCGTGTTTGCTATTTGTGGATACTTGTGATGTGCTTTCTATCATGACATCATGACATCAGAACATTGCATACATCTTGCATTGGACTAACCTATTTCAAAGACAGGAGGGATTCATCTGTTTTGTTTTGTAGGTCATGGCACCCATGCAAGGAACACCATCCGAATCAACTTTGTCCAGGTTCCCACTATGCTTAAAGAATTGGTTGCAAAGATGTCTGATACTACCTCCTTCATCAGAAGACATGGGCATCTTTTTAGTTTGGTCACCTCCAAATTGGACGAGCAGATGATGAGTGTCCTAGTCCAGTTCTATGATCCACTGTACCATTGTTTTACTTTTTAGGACTACCAGTTGGTTCCCACCTTAAAAGAGTTCTCTGATCTGCTTGGTATCTCTATTCTGGAGCAGACCCCATTCACAGGTTGGGAGAAGATCCTTAGGCCAGAAGAGATTGCTTCAGCCCTTCATGTGACAAAGGATGAGGTAATGGCTAATTGGGAAACTCGTAGTGGAGCAAAGGGCTTTCTGACTAAGTTCTTGGTTGGTAAGGCTAATCATTTTTGGGATAGTCTAGACTTCAAGGCATTCGAAGATATTCTGGCTCTTCTAATATATGGCTTGGTATTGTTTCCTAACTCTGACTCCTTTATTGATGTGAATGTGGTAAAAATCTTCACCTCTGGTAATCCTGTACCCACTCTCCTGGGTGACATTCTTCATCAGCTTTATGCTTGTACTGCTTGGAAGCGGGGAACCTTGATGTGCTGTGCTCCATTATTGGCGAGGTGGTTTATTTCGCACCTCCCCAAATCAGTGCTGAAGAACAAAGAAGGCATGGGCTGGGCTTATAGGGTTATGTCTCTCTCTCATAATGACATCATCTGGACTATTAAGGGTATGGACGAAGTGGCTGTTGTTGATTGTTGTGGGGAATACCTCAATGTTCCACTGATAGGAACCCATGGAGGGATTACTTACAATCCATGTTTGGCCTTACGTCAGTTTGGGAGAGCCCGAAGGGAAGGACCTCATGAGCTGCTAATGCCTAGTATCATCTTTGATTTTCAAGGGGATAGTGATGAACAACGCTGCAGATTCATAAGGGCTTGGGATAGAGTTCACAGATCTGATCCCCACGAGCTGGGCCCAAAGACTTCACTTCCGATGGTGCCATATCTTAGATGGGTTCGTATCCGTGCCCAGAAGCTGGGAATGCCGTATGAAGCCGTCTTGCCTATCATTGTTGAAGTTGCTAATGAAGAGGGGGTTCTTCCTACCATCCTCCACCCTTACATGCCTACTGACATTGGGGCATTGAAGAGGTCCTGGATGCAACTGAGAGAAGAACGGGATGCTTACCGAGAAAAGTATCACGAACAAGAGTGAAAGATCCAAAAGTTGGCAAGGCAGTTGGAGAGGGAGCAGATCATCAATGACTATGTCATCACTAAAGGCAAACGACCATGGGAGCGTTGATGTCCTTTGATTATTTCCAGTTTTTATTTAATTTCTAGTATTTCCTTTCTTGTAACGCCTTAAGGGCATTTGTGAACAATTTGAATTTCAAGTTTATCTAATAAAAGTGTGTTTCATTTCTTGTTTACGAATTTGAATCTCTCGATGTCTTTGAAATCATATCATACGCATTTCATCCCATGCACTTCATAACAGGTACCCTTACAGGTCTCTTATCTTCTTCGCTGTTTATTTCAGCATCATGTCTTCTGAACCATCAACTGAGCAAGCAATCAAGGCTCTGCAGGCTCAAAATTCCCAATTCCAAGAGCTGTTCATGAATCTAGCTAAGGGTCAGCAAGATTTGAAGACCCTTATTCTGAAATAGAAGAAGAAGAAGAAGAAGAAGACAGTCCTATTTAACACATGTCACAGGTTTGGAAACAAGCTACGAGATGAAGTTGATTTGACCACCTCATCTGGAGGGAAAGATAGTCAGGAAGAAAGGAGGGCTCCTAGCCCTGTGGTTTTAGACAACGAGACAGACTTCGACGAAGACCAGTATCCTCCGGTTGAGGATAGATACAAGCAACTGGAAGACCGGTTGAGTGAGATGGAAGTACAGAAAGTGCCTGGTCTGGACTTCCGTGATCTGGGTCTGTCATCTGGGGTGGTTATTCCCCACAAATTCAAAGCACCAGCCTTTGCTAAATACGACGGAATTTCTTGCCCGAAACTGCACCTCCGGTTGTATGTAAGGAAGATTCAGTCGTACACCGCTGATAAGAACCTATGGATCCACTTCTTTCAAGACAGTCTCTCAGGGACTCAGCTTGAATGGTTTTACCAGTTAGAAGGAGCCAGTATCCGCAATTGGGAAGACTTGGCTGCTACTTTCTACAAGCAGTACCAATACAATGCCGACCTTGCTCCTACACGTACCCAACTCCAGGGTATGTCTATGGTTGCAAGTGAAGGTTTCAATGATTATGCTCAGAAGTGGAGGGACCTCGCTGGAAGAGTGCAACCACCCTTGGCTGATAGGGAGCTAGTGGATATGTTTCTGTGGACCTTGTTTGGTCCGTTTTTCAACCATCTGATTGGCAGCTCTTCGTCTGGGTTTATAGAGCTAATTATGACCGGTGAAAGGATTGAGGCTAGTATTAAGTTTAGTAAGATACAAAAGGGTGCTTCATCGAGCACCGAGAAAAAGCCTTTTAAGAAGGAGTCCAATGTTGTTTACAGTTTGAAAAGCCAGAATAGACCTGAACGCCGCCAAGCTGTTAATGCGGTTGTTATTTCAAGACCTGCTGGTGCTCGTCAGCGCAACAATCAACAAAAGGCCGAGAGACCTCGAAGGCAATTCACCCATCTCAACATGACTTTGTCTCAGATTCTGCCGCAGTTATTAAAAACCAATATAGTAACTCCAAGGGAGGCTCCGCAGAATCCCAACACTGCATCGCCTAAGTACAACCCTAATGCCCGCTGTGCTTTTCACTCAGATAGCCCGGGACATGATACAGATGATTGTTGGGCTTTGAAGAACAAAATACAGGACTTAATTGATGCTAAGGAGATTGAGTTCGAGGCGCCCGAAAGACCTAATGTTGTGACTGCTCCTATGCCCAAGCATGGAGTGAATACTGTAGAGGAAGACTCGTTTGTGGTTTCTGTGAAAGATATTGCCACTCCCTTGATGATTGTGAAGAAGAATCTTTTGTCAACCCGTTTATTTCCGGGTTGTGACGAAGGTTGACGTATGTGTTCTGCCCTACCAACCGGTTGCCATCTTTTGAAATCAGGTGTCTAACGCCTGATGGATAGTAAAGAAATTCTGTTTGAGAACATTGTTGTTCCTTTAGTTCATACTGAAGAAGTTTCTATAATCACCATTTTCGACGATTCTTCCAAGGCTTCCTCGAGAAATCCTGTTAGAATTACATCTGTTCCAAGAATCGCACCATTGATCATCACTGTTCCTGGGCCTATCCCCTATACATCTGATAAAGCTGTCCCTTGGCACTACGGGGCTGATGTTTATTTTCATGGAGTTAAACAAGAGTTGGATGTTGATACTGACGTCAGCAATATTGTTGGACCTGCTAAAGTCACCCGCAGCGGAAGACTTTTCTCCCCTGATATCTCTCCACCAACTGTTTGGAAACCTGTTGTTATTACACCTGCCAGTGTACCTGCTGCTATTCCTGTTCAAGTTCCTATTCTTACCCCTGTCGCCGAGTCATCTGACACTCGGGGCAAAGGGACCACTGATGAGCCTGCCCAGATGGAGGCACCGAAGACGATTACTGTTGAAGCTTCTAGACAAGAGATGGAAGAGATTTTGCAGATCATCAAAAAGAGCGACTACAATATAGTCGAGCAGCTGGGGCAAACCCCATCCAAAATCTCTATGTTGTCATTGTTGCTATGCTCAGAGGCCCATGCCAAGGCTCTGATTGCATTCCTGAAGACTGCACACGTACCTCAAGAAACGTCAGCTGATCAGTTTAAAGATTGCGTGGCTAGTCTGACTGCTGATAATGGGTTAGGTTTCCCTGACGCCGACTTGACTGCTAAAGGGAAGAATCACAATGATGCCCTGCATGTGTCCATTTAATGCAGGGGCACTACTCTTGCTCATGTATTAGTGGATACTGGTTCCTTATTGAACGTTTTGCCTAAGAAAGCTCTAGACCGGTTGGACTGTGAAGGGTTGGAGCTGAAACCAAGCAACATTGTTGTCAGGGCCTTTGATGGGTCTAAGAGGATGGTGCATAGAGAAGTGGATATTCCGATTAAGGTTAGTTCTCAGGTTTTCTCCTCTACATTCTATGTGATGGACATTCGGCCATCTTATTCTTGTTTGCTGGGTCGTCCATGGATCCACAAATCTGGGGCAGTAACGTCTACGCTCCACCAGAAGCGGAAGTACCCAGTGAAAGGGAAAATTGTGACAGTACAAGGAGAAGAGGAGTACATGGTCAGCCACCTCAGCTCTTTCCGATATGTAGAAATGGATGGGGAGTTCATTGAGACCCCGCTTTAGCATTTTGAAGAGGTTCCCCAGACACTGGCGTCAACTGAGACTATTGTTGAAGATCCTTCTATGAAGATGGCTTCCCTCAAGGATGCCCGGGCTGTTGTTTAGAAAGGTGGGTGTACGAATTGGGGCCAACTCCATGATTTTGCACAGAAAACTAACAAGTTTGGTTTGGGTTTCACTGCAGAAGCTCAAAAGGTTGTTTAGAATGCACGAATCGGAAGACATCCCCTGTTCATCAGCAATTCAGGAGTGAATGCCATTGAAGACGACGTTGAAGAGTCTGAGTTCGACAGTTGGATCTATCCTACTAATGATGGAGGACTAAGCAACTGGACTGCAAAGGACTTCATTCCAATTTCTTTTGTTAACCAGTAATGAGACTTTTGTTTTGAATCTGTGACAGACAATGTTTTAAACTTTATGGCCCAGTGTCTTACCCGGGGAACCGTGGCTTCATTTGTGAGGGCTTTATGTGTGTCATTTTCATATGTCATTAATAAAAGCATCAGACGTTTCTTGCATTTCAAATTTTGCGCTCCTTGTTTTTCTTTTATTACATATTGCAAAACAGTTATTTTACACACACTCACATATACATGTCTACATCCACTCTGGATCTCACTGGTAACGACTCTGCTACTGTCAGTTATAACTTCGAAAGTCCGATCAACTTAGCCGAAGACGAAGGTGAAGATGATTGTGAAGAGCATGGTGAACTTGCTAGACTGCTACTCCAGGAAGAGAGGGTTATTCAGCCGCATGAAGAGCCAGTGGAAACAGTGAATCTGGGTACAGAGACAGACAAGAAAGAGGTCAGGATCGGTGCAAATCTGGAGCTTAGTGTGAAGCAACGGTTGATTCAGATGTTGCGTGACTATGTTGAGATCTTTTCCTAGTCTTATGAAGATATGCCTGGGTTGGATACCGATATTGTGGTTCACCGATTGCCTACCAAGGAAGAATGTCCTCCAGTGAAACATAAGGTCCGCCGAATGCGCCCAGAGATGTCTGAGAAAATCAAGGCTGAAGTTATGAAATTGTTTGATGCCG
Source organism: Vicia faba (assembly GCA_948472305.1). Taxonomy (NCBI): domain Eukaryota; kingdom Viridiplantae; phylum Streptophyta; class Magnoliopsida; order Fabales; family Fabaceae; genus Vicia; species Vicia faba. The sequence continues at coordinate 890,674,646 of OX451741.1, read as the reverse complement.
GTTTTCTAGCAGTTACTTCTTACCCATAATGGGTGGCCAATGTGGTTCCTGTGCCGAAGAAGGATGGTAAGGTTCGGATGTATGTTGACTATAGGGATCTGAACAGGGCGAGCCCTAAGGATGATTTCCCTCTGCCTCATATCAACGTTCTGGTTGACAACACCGCTCAGCATAAGGTATTCTCCTTTATGGATGGTTTCTCTAATTATAATCAGATTAAAATGGCTCCCGAAGACATGGAGAAGACAACTTTTGTTACTCAGTGGTGTACCTTTTGCTACAAAGTCATGCCCTTCGGATTGAAGAATGTTGGGGAAACGTATCAGCGTGCCATGGTTGCTTTGTTTCATGACATGATCCATCACGAGATTGAGGTATACATTGACGACATGATTGCAAGATCCCAGACGGAAGAAGAACATCTTGAACACCTTCAGAAGCTGTTTGACAGGTTGAAGTTGTACAAGCTGAGGTTAAACCCGAACAAGTGCACCTTCGGGGTAAGATATGGTAAGTTGATGGGCTTCATCGTAAGCGATAAAGGTATTCAAGTAGATCCGGCAAAGGTGAAGGCCATACAAGAGATTCCAGCTCCCCAAACAGAGAAAGAAGTCAGAGGCTTTCTGGGAAGGCTAAACTACATTGCCCGATTCATCTCACACCTGACTGCTACTTGTGAGCCAATCTTCAAGCTACTGAAGAAAGATCAAGTGGTAAGATGGAACGATGAATGTCAGGACGCTTTCGAATGGATCAAAGAGTATCTCCAAGAGCCACCCATTTTGATTCCACCAGTTGAAGGGAGACCTTTGATCCTATACTTGACAGTACTCGACAACTCAATGGGGTGTGTGCTGGGTCAGCATGACAAGTCTGGCCGAAAAGAGCATGCTATTTATTACCTTAGCAAAAAGTTTACCGACTGTGAGACCTGATACTCACTGCTCGAGAAAACTTGTTGCACTTTGGCATGGGCTGCTCGCCGACTGAGACAGTATATGTTGACTCACGCTACTCTATTGATATCGAAGATGGATCCAATCAAGTATATCTTCGAAAAGCCTGCTTTGTCCGGAAGAATAGCGAGATGGAAGATGATCTTGACTGAGTATGACATCTGATATATGACCCAAAAGGCAATCAAGGGAAGTGTGTTAGCAGACCATTTGGCACATCAGGCAGTGGATGATTACCAGTCTATGAACTTTGAATTTCCAGATGAGAATATCATGATAGTAACTGACTGTGAGGAACCTGGACCGGATGAAGGACCTGAGGAAGGATCCCGATGGTCTATGTACTTTGATGGAGCTTCGAATGCTTTGGGTAATGGCATTGGCGCCATGATCATATCTCCTAAAGGCTCTCATACACCGTTTACCGCCCGACTATGTTTCAACTGCACCAACAATATGGCGGAGTATGAAGCATGCATCATGGGTCTTCGAGCAGCAATTGACCTAAGGATTAAGTTTGAGTGTATTTGGAGATTCTGCTCTCGTGATCAGTCATATCAAAGGTGAGTGGGATACGAAACACCCAAATCTTATTCCTTACAAGGAGTATGTATTGACGTTGCTTCCACATTTTGAGGAGATAACCTTTGAACACTTCCCTAGAGAGGAGAATCAGTTGGCGGATGCGCTGGCTACAATGTCTTCTATGTTCAAAGTCAATTGGGACAACGAGGCTCCCCGGATTATCATTGAAAGATTGGACGAACCTGCACATTGTTGTGACATTGAGACTGAAGAGGTAACAGAAAAGCCCTGGTTTCACGAAGTAAAAAGGTATCTTGAGGCTCAGGAATACTCCGAGGGTGCATCTGTTAATGACAAGAAGTTTCTGAGGAGGTTCGCAGCAAAGTTCTTCATCAGTAATGGCATCCTTTACAAGCGTAACCATGATTCGACCCTACTGCGATGTATGGATAAGAATGAAGAAGAAAGGATCATGACAGAATTACATGAAGGTACTTTCGGAACTCATTCCAGTGGACATACCATGGTAAAGAAAATCCTTCGGGCAGGATACTACTGGTCCACTATGGAAGCCAACTGTTATCAGCATTCTCGTACATGTCACAAGTGCCAAGTCTATGCTGATAAGGCGCACATACCTCTAGTTCCTATGAATGTCTTGACAGCTCCTTGGCCTTTTTCCATGTGGGGCATTGATATGATCGGCGAGATCAGACCTACAACATCCAATGGGCATCGTTTCATCCTGGTAGCCATTGATTACTTTACGAAGTGGGTTGAAGCAGCTTCATTTGCTATAGTAACCAAGAACGTCGTGGCACAATTCATTTGGCATTATCTGATTTGTCGATACGGTTTACCAGAGAGGATCATTACAGACAATGGTACGAATCTCAACAATAAGATGATCACTGAGCTCTGCAAACAGTTCAAGATACAACATCACAACTCTTCTCTCTACCGGTCGAAGATGAATGGGGCTGTAGAAGCGGCTAATAAGAACATTAAGAAGATTGTGCAGAAGATGACGGTGACATATAAAGACTGGCACGATATGTTATCATTTGCTCTTCATGGGTACCGTACCTCAGCACGGACGTCAACAGGGGCAACACCCTATTCCCTGGTTTATGGCATGGAGGCAGTCTTGCCCATTGAAGTTCAGATACCCTCTCTTTAGATTATGAAGGATGCAGGTTTGAGCGAAGGTGACTGGATTCAGACCCGGCTTGATCAGCTAAACTTAATCGACGAAAAGAGACTTATCGCTATTTGTCATGGTCAGACGTATCAAAAACGGATGATCAATGCATTTAACAAGAAAGTTAGACGACAAGAGTATCAAGTTGGGGACCTGGTTATCAAGCGCATCATACTACCTCAAGGTGATCCCAGGGGAAAATGGACCCCTACTTACGAAGGGCCATTTGTGGTTAAGAACATTTTCTCAGGAGGAGCTATGATTTTAACCACCATGGACGGTGACGACCTTCCTCAATCCGTCAATGCAAACATAGTGAAAAGATACTACGCATAACCAAAGACCCGCTAGGTTCACTGGCCTAGGCAAAAATAAGGGCTTCCCGGCGAACCAAAAGGGTTCGGGCAAAAATAAGGGATGAAAATGAAAATTTTGTACACCCGGCAAGTCGAAAACCTGAAAAGGCGACTTGGGAAAAAAAGGGTATCCCGGTGGACTGAAAACCCGAAAGGGAGGTCAAGGCAAAAATAAGGGATCAAAGCGTAACACTATGTCTCGTTGAATCACCTTGCATCCAGACTTCGGTATCAACTATCAAGCTCGGACGACACTAATCAATCTGATCTACCTTTAACCAAATAGCAAAGTGATGAGATGCTCGATGACATAAAGGCAATAGCAGAGTTGGAACCCAGTGGGATCATTCATATAGCTGTTTTATTTAGTTTTTCACAAATTGTATAAACTCTATTTGTTCGACGACGTTCTCTTACTAGGACGTCAACCTCTTGTACAAAAGTGCCTATTTACAGGCCAAACTTCAAAATAAATACAATTCATTTTCAAATAAATTTCAAACTGTTTTTTCTTTATCTGTTTTGATTTGCAAAGAACGTCCAATGTTCGTTTTTGATATATGCATTTGACATTAATTGCTGCTCACGATTATTTACATGCGAAACAAAAGACGATTACGGGTAACATCAGAAACAGGGGCAATAAAAATTGTCCAAACTATACAGTTTCTCTGCCCACCAGATACAAAGGTAGATTCAGCTGAAGAATATGGCTAAGATACCTTCACTCCCTGCAGAGTAAGACAGTAATGATAGCTCTCCCCAGCTGAGACTTGCAACTGTGAATGAATCGGTAATATTCTCCCCAAGCAGAGTTTATCTACCATAAGCACTAAAAAAGCTTGTATCCCCGACAGTCTTAATATTCCCCAACGGAATATAAGAATGCTCCCCGGTAGGGTACAAGATATCCCCAATGAAGTTAAAATTTTCCCAGTGCAGTCTGAAAAAGCTTCCCCAACGGAGTTGGGAGAATCATCCCCAGTAGACTCTGGAAGTCTATCCCCAGCGGAGTACAAAAATAAATCTCCCTAGCCGAGTTCAAAGAATCATCCCCAGTAGACTCTGGAAGTTTTTCCCCAACGGAGTACAAAAATAAATCTCCCCAGCTGAGTTCAAAGGATCATTCCCAGCAAAGCTCAAAGGATTATCCCCATTAGAGTCTAACAGGTTATCCCCAGTGAAGTCTCCACTGAGAGATTGTCCCCAGCGGAGTTCTTTCCTTTCACAAACAGGATTTCAATCCCCAATAGGATTCAATATCACCAGCAACGATAATTTATCCCGACGGAATTTATCAGTGGAATCTTCAGCAAAACATCTCTTCCCCACAGAGTAATCTCCTCATCAATTTATTCCCCCAGCGGAGTCATCCTCTCCTACAGGTTTATTCTCTTCGTTCGCCATCCCCAGCGGAAACGAAGAATCCAGCTCTATTCTTCAGCAGCTATCCGGTATTTATTTTCCCCAGCTAAAAACATTACATTTTCATACATCATGATACATGCATATACGCATCATACCACTTAATCTCATTTATTTTGAGAGCGTCATTGTTTGATATATAGCATGAATTTCATACATCATGACATTGCATATGACTAACTCTTTACCTTTTCAGGGAAAGACGAATCAATAAACATCGTTGACTACTTATATGACCTGGTAGTCCCCTCAAAAACTACATCTATTGAGGGGTGTTTCAGTGGATTCCTCAGAAATATGCTCTCACAAAACTTTCGTCTGGTTCAGTTAAATCGATTCTAAAGATTTTTCTGATTCTTATCCAGTCAAAGTTAATCCAAGACCTTCTATGGTTCAGTCAGATCGACGCTAAGATCTCCCTGATTCTTATTCCAGTTGAAGATATTCCAAAACTTTCGTCTGGTTCAGTTAAATCGATTCTAAAGATTTTTCTGATTCTTATCCAGTCAAAGTTAATCCAAGAACTTCTCTGGTTCAGTCAGATCGACGCTAAGATCTCCCTGATTCTTATTCCAGTTGAAGATATTCCAAGACTTTCGTCTGGTTCAGTTAAATCGATTCTAAGATTTTTCTGATTCTTATCCAGTCAATATTAATCCAAGACCTTCTCTGGTTCAGTCAGATCGACGCTAAGATCTCCCTGATTCTTATTCCAGTTGAAGATATTCCAAAACTTTCATCTGGTTCAGTTAAATCGATTCTAAGATTTTTCTGATTCTTATCCAGTCAAAGTTAATCCAAGACCTTCTCTGGTTCAGTCAGGTCGACGCTAAGATCTCCCTGATTCTTACTCCAGTTGAAGATATTCCAAAACTTTCATCTGGTTCAGTTAAATCGATTCTAAGACTTTTTTGATTCTTATCCAGTCAAAGTTAATCCAAGACCTTCTCTGGTTCAGTCAGATCGACGCTAAGATCTCCCCGATTCTTATTCCAGCTGAAGATATTCCAAAACTTTCATCTGGTTCAGTTAAATCGATTCTAAGGCTTTTCTGATTCTTATCCAGTCAAAGTTAATCCAAGACCTTCTCTGGTTCAGTCAGATCGACGCTAAGATCTCCCTGATTCTTATTCCAGTTGAAGATATTCCAAAACTTTCATCTGGTTCAGTTAAATCGATTCTAAGGTTTTTCTGATTCTTATCCAGTCAAAGTTAATCCAAGACATTCTCTGGTTCAGTAAGATCGACGCTAAGATCTCCTTGATTCTTATTCCAGTTGAAGATATTCCAAGACTTTCGTCCGATTCAGTTAAATCGATTCTAAGATTTTTCTGATTCTTATCCAGCCAAAGTTAATCCAAGACCTTCTCTGGTTCAGTCAGATCGACGCTTAGATCTCCCTGATTCTTATTCCATTCGAAGTTCAGACCTCCTATCATCAGTCTCTAAATGGCATCTGTAAGCCCATTCCCGACATCACGATGTTGATACCACTTCACGCGAGTGCAAATTTCTGGGCACTCTAGTGTTCAATCATCTTCCACCTTTGGATCACGAAAGGCACGAAAGCCAATCTATATCCTCAGGTTTAAGAAGATTGAACAGGGGCAGCTGTTGTACCCCAAAATTTGCCCTCTCATATTTCTCAAAACATTGCAATAAAAATCTCCAAGTTGCTCAAGTTTGCTCAAGAGTGGGTCAGGCAAATCATCTCCTAAGGCAGTCAACCCCAAATTAGGGTTTTGTGTTGCATCAAGATCCTTGAGTCAAAATGACCTCAAATTCTCCCTAATGTCCTAATATGTTCTCAAAGGTCATCCATGTCAAATTTCAAGCTTTGCAGAGGAAGTTTGCTCAGTCAATTGCTCAAAGGGTCCAAAAATCGACTGTGTTAGGGCAAAAGTCAACTGTTACCCAAATACAATCAAACCTCAAGATTTTTTGTCAACAATCTCATTTTGAAGGATATTTCATCATTTGATCAAGGGTTGATCATGATTCATCAAGGATTTCTCAAAATTCATCAAGACTCAAAAGTTGCTAAATTAGGGTTTTGTAGGAAAAGTCAACTCAACTTTTACCAAGCATAACTTTCTCATACTTTATGAGAAATGACCCATCCAAAGCTCATTTTGAAGAGGATGCAATTTCCTACAATCCATCTTCATACCCCAAGAATATAAAATTAACTCACAAGAAGTTATAAATTTGGACATTATAGGTCATTTTTGAAAGTTAACAAAAACACTTTTTTTCTAAAGATTATAACTTGAGCATGGAATATAAAAATGAGATGAGACCAAAAGGGTTGGTTAGAGGACATCTCAAGATTTCTATAAAGTCCAAGAACACTTCAAAAAGTTCAAAATTGAAGAAGTAATGCATTTTTGAAGTTGGGCATTTTTGCAAAATTGCCAAAAGTCAACTATCCCCAAAACTTCAAATTTTTTCAAATGGGCCCATTCTTTTCCACTTGATGTGAACTTGCCACATTGCACACGTGTCCTAGCTTCATCCTTGTATCCATTTATCAATTTTATTATTTTATTTGATTTTTTATTGAATTATTTCATTTTTAATCAAATTAAATCAAATAAAATCCAAATATTGATTGCTTGATATCTTTTTGGCTATTTTAGGACTGGATCATCATCATCAAGGGTATCAAACTCGTATCAAGCATTCCATGTGCAAAAAGATTGAGTTTTGTCAATTTTGGAAGGTTTAGTAGTGGTGAATCAAATCAAATCCCATGGCATTGATGTGCAAAGATTCAAGGCATATTTGTTAACTAATACATTCTATCATACATAAGGAAGCTAGAGGGCACGAAAACAAGGAGAGGTTGCCAGAACCAACCAAACAAAACTTGCAAAATTCACAAAAAAGTGTGAAACCAAAATCCTACTTGGAGGCGTTTTCAGAAGCAAAGCTTGACACCAATCGATTGTTGGAGGTTCACTGAGTCAGAATCAATCCAAATCAAGCTCTCATACACATCAAAATGCGCTGTAAGTGTCCCGTTTCTTGGCCCTGTTTTCAAAACCTTAACTCTCTATTCTTGCATCTTTCTGGCAAATCTTTGATATATTTGTGACTCTCGTGAGATTTCTAAGCTTTTGGCAATATTTGATTTCATTTATATGGACTGTAATCTCATAATAGCATGGTTAGGGTTTCGTGTTAGATTTTAGGGATTTGCATTTCAGGTGAAATTGAATCTCGTGATGGACATGGTTGCACTCAGGAGAGAGAGAGAGAGAGACGAACCTAACCATGCTTTTGGGGGTCGTTTTTATGGCCTGGAACTAATTTTAGGATCGACCTGCGCATTTAGCTGCGGATCTAAATCCGCAGGTAAAGTTACAGGGTCTGGAGGTAGGGGACAGAGACGTGGCAATTCCCCAGTGGACCATTCAAAAGCACGCGTGCGTTTTTATTGTTTTCTGGCATATTAGCGCATTATCTCCTATTATTATTATTATTTTCCATTATACTAATAATTGAGACACATTGGCCTAGCGACAAAGCGAGCAATGCAAATACCATCAGGACCTGGGTTCGAATCCCAGGTCCCCCATATGCTTTATTATATTTTTCTTCAGGTAATCATGTGCTGACCCAAGCGTGTAGCCTACCATACTCCTTCACTCAATCAAGCGCCAGATGGCCCAAGGCCAGATCTGGTGACCAAGAGGGGAACGTCCACCATGGAGTCCAGTCAAACAGCGCACAGGGAATCCAAAAAGTCAACCAGGCCAGCGCCAATTGGGCCATGGAATTGCTGATCAAACCCCCCAAACAGGCCCAAACCTCTTCCTTTTGCTATTTTATTTAGTTTGTTTTAATTGTTATTTTTTATTATTTTCCTTTAATTATTAACCAATCAAATTTTTTTTCTTTATAAAAATAAAACCAAAAAATATTTTTCTTCTTAAAATCAAATTTTAATTTCTATTAACAAATATTAATTTAATTAATTTAGGCCATTAATTAGGAATAACTTTAATATATTTTTCAATAATTAAAATCAATTAGACTTAATTAGGTTTTTATTAACATTGATCAATTTTATTTTCTTTCTTTAAATATCAAAAAATCCAAAAATATTTATTTTTATTAATTAATTTACTTATTAATTTAATAATTAACTTAGATAATTTATTTTTAAAAATTCAAAAAAAAAAATATTTTCTTTAAATAACAAAGGGTCAAAACCCTAGAACTCGCACTCGACTTAATTTCCCGCATGCAATCCATTTTATATCATATTTGTATTTGTTCCCGGAATGTAATAGATAATTAGGACCATTTAATTATTTTTATTGCTTTATTTATTTTCCGCATTTAAATTTCAAAGGGTTGTTTTTGGCGATGTAAATACCCGACACCTTGTAATTTAATTTCCGCAATTTATAATTGTTAGATGTTTGATAATAGGTATGCATGACAAGAATGGATGTTTAACCTAAAATCAACTTAGATAACCATTGACATGTACAAAGACAAAATTAACTGAAAACGACACACTCGCACATGCGCACTCTTAGGGTACACCCCACTTGGTTGCCTTCGTACGCGGTCATTGAGTATAAGAAGTTTTAGAGGTCGCCCTCTTGTCCAAAGATCATAGTTGCCTCGAAACGGTTGCCTCGGATAAAATGATCTAAGACATTAGGGTTACCGCTAAGGCGTCCTAACGTTGCTTTAGTAACCGCATGTCCCTTATTCGAATTGACCCTTAAACTCCAACGACGGTGCTACCTACTCATTCATAGTGGGATAGCATTGTCTAAAGGACATTAGTATAGAATGATTCCTTTTTCGAGTAGGTAGATGGTTCTTAAATACTTTCTCTTTCAAAAAAACAAAAACTTTTCACACTTATACTTTTCAAACTAAGTTTCAAAATAAAAACTTTTTCAAACCCACAAGCACAAAGAAAAGCAATTTTGAAAACAATATGAGCAAGTACCTAAGAGCCCGTGGATAACCACGGATAGAAAGGGTGCTAACACCTTCCCTTTCTATAATCTACCCCCCGAACCCGAGAAATATCTCGAAAAAGGAATCTTTCTGTACTTTTTTTCCTTTCCTTGTTGGATAAAATAAAAGTCGGTGGCAACTCTTGCTTATCGTGACATTTTTGCAAAAACAAACGCAAAAACACGAACCAGCATTCCAAAAAACAGTCAGTTCTCTCCCACCGTATCACAACAGGTATCGATCAAGACACGATAACCAAAAGGAAGACATCAATCAGGACACAATGGATAATAGGAATACATCGATCAGGACACGATGATTCATAGGAGAGGTATCGATCAGGATATGATAACCAAAAAGGAGACATCGATCAGGACACGATGACTAATAGGAATACATCGATCAGGACATGATGATTCGCAGGAAAGGTATCAATCAAGACACGATAACCAAAAGGAATACATCGATCAAGACACAATGGCTAATAAGAATACATCGATCAAGACACGATGATTCACAGGAGAGGTATCGATTAGGACAGAATAACCAAAAGGAATACATCGATCAGGACACGATGGCTAACAGGAATACATCGATCAGGACATGATAATTCACAAGGGATGTATCGATTAGGATATGATAACCAAAAAGGAGACATCAATTAGGACATGATGGCTAAAAGGAATACATCGATAAGGATACAATGATTCGCAAGGGAGGTATCGATCAGGACACGATAACCAAAAGGGTGACATCGATCAGGACATAACGAATGTTTAGAAATTGACACGACAAGTGTTGGAAGGTAGCATGATGCAAACACAAAGGCATAAAAGACTTGAAACGTGGTGTGATGCCAATACAAGGAAGAGATCAGACTTGTAACGTAGCGTGATACAAATACAAGGGAGAGATCGGACTTGTAACATAGCATGATGCCAATACAAGGAAGATATCAGACTTATAACATAGCATGCTGCCAATACAAGGGAGAGATCAGACTTGTAATGTAGCATGATGTCAATAAAAGGAAGAGATCGGACTTGTAACGTAGCACGATGCCAATACAAGGAAGAGATCGGACATGTAACGTAGCACGATGCTAATACAAGGGAGAGATCTAACTTGTAATGTAGTGTGATGCCAATACAAGGAAGAGATCAAACTTATAAAGTAGCGTGATTCCAATACAAGGAAAAGATCGAGCTTGTAATGTAGTGTGGTACCAATACAAGGAAGGGATCTGACTTGTAACGTAGCATGAAGCCAATACAAGGAAGAGATCCGACTTGTAACGTAGCACGATGCTAATACAAGGAAGATATCAAACTTGTAATGTAGCACGATGCCAATACAAGGAAGATATCGGACTTGTAACATAGCGTGATGCCAATACAAGGAAGAGATCTGACTGTAACGTAGCGTGATGCCAATACAAGGAATGGATCTGACTTATAACATAGCGTGATGCAAATACAAGGGAGAGATCAGGCTTGTAACGTAGTGTGATGCTAATACAAGGAAGAGATCGAACTTGTAATGTTGTGTGATGCCAATACAAGGAAGGGATCTGACTTGTAACATAGCGCGATGCCAATGCAAGGAAGAGATCGAACTTGTAGTGTAGCGTGATGCCAATACAAGGAAGGTATAACACAGACGAGTGTTTGAATCGATATGGACGAGTATCGAAGAAAGGTTAAACACGGACGAGTGTTTGGGAGGCTGGCACAGACGAGTGTTTGGAGAACTGACACGAATGAGTGTTTGAATCAATACGAACGAGTATTGAAAGAAGATACGAACGAGTATAAAAGAAAGATTTAACACGGACGAGTGTTTGAAGAACTGACACGGATGAGTGTTTGGAAACCGAAACAGACGAGTGTTTGGAGACTGAATTTTTTGTCAGATGGGGACTGGCTACCAGACAAAAACTGGGTTTAGAATGACAAAGTGTATTGATTTTACTGGGAATTATGAAAGTGAAGGTCACCAGCTGGGGATTTGGGAATGATATCCTCTTTTAGGGATGTATTGTTGTCCTTGAATGATTCAGGTATTTTGTGTAAGGAACCCAATATGGCTTATGCTTCATATGCATGTTTAAATTTCTTTTGCCGCAAAGATCCATTCTTTCGGATCGGCTACGCGCTTTTGAGAATGCGATGCCATGAAATGATAACTATATGCAATGCAAAGAAATAGATTTCATGGGGATAAGCATAGGCTCGTTGGAAACTATTGTTCATCATTGGGGATGCCAATACATATTGGCACTGGAAGCCTGCAATGCCGAGGATTTCTGGGGATACTGGTAAGAATTTTCATTGGGGAGCTCATGATACCGAAGATCATTGGTGAATCTGTTGAAGATTGAATTGTTGGCGCAACGAGTCTTTAGGTATGCCACTGAATTCTGAATTGTGTTAGGGAAGAGATCATTTGGCCCGACTTCTCTACATCCTGAACCGCTGAGAGGATGGTAGAACTGAATATGCCGAAGAATGGATATTGAACACCATGTGGATCTCTTTGAATAGATGACCCAAGTTTACGCACACTGTGGAATTATCTCTTGAATCACTTGGGGATAAGCGATGGGCATGGACACTTGTGAATGCCCCGGTTTACTCCATTGGGGATGCTCCGATTTAGCTCTGTGAATGCCCCGGTTTAGCTCTGCGAATGTCCCGGTTTAGCTTCACTGGGGATGCATTGGTTTAGCTTTGTTAATGCCCTAGTTTAGCTTTGTGAATGCCCCAGTTTAGCTCCACTGGGGATGCACTTGATTAACTCCACTAGGGATGCACTTGCGCGTGCCGAGTCAAACGATGACTTCGAACTTTCTGAATTCACTTGGGGAATCAGGTTTGAAGTTGTCTGTAGCAGATGAATGAGGCTTTCAATGCTGGCTAGGTTAGGATGACCGTTATGATGCTTTTAGCTTGATTAGTCTTGTACAACATAATTGGCTCTAGCAACATTGCAAGTACGGATGAGGAATGCCCCTGCCTATGGGATTTCTGAAAGAATATATGCTGAATAGAGGACCAGAATATTCGTGGCACAATACAATATGAGGTGGCCTGCCCAATTTCTTGAGTCAAGAAATAAACTGCTCTTGATTACAACTTTCTTGGAGAGATTTGTCGAATCTCGACATAACTGCCCCAAATTGAATGAATTATGAATAGATTTGTCGATGTGAGAGCCCCTGATTAACGACAACTTGAAGAGATTTATCGACGTGATAGCCTTTGATTGATAGCTTTAAGGTAATGCCTCATATTTGACCGACCTCAGAGAGATCGATTCTCGACTTGATTGCCTCAGATTGGTGGAATCTGCTAACTTCATCCTTAAAGGGTATTCAAACTGTGAGGCACCAAGGTGCTTTCTCTTGACAAAACCACTAGTTAACATGCCCCTGGATAAGTCATTCCTCTTGTGGCAGCTTACTCTTGCTTCAACTGGGTATTCAAGCCTCTCTTCTCTGACAAGATTGAGCTCTTTACCGATTATTCGTTGTGTAAACTACTTGATGTTAATCAGTTGTTTTATATGCAGAAGAATGTTTATTATGAGAATGACAATTCTAATGCAACATGTATGTAAGTCTTGAAGTTTGAAAAAAATTTGAATGAAACGATGTCACAACTCTGTCGTGAACGAGTCACTAGCTAGAGAGCAACATTTGCAAATTCTTTTTTATGAAAGATAATGCAAGCATATGATGCCAATACAGATATTTAAATATACCTCTTAGGAGTCAGTCAAATGCTATCTCGTTGTAGCACGCTTTCAAATTGACCCTTGCTTCAGTTAGGACTTTGAAAGGGTTGTAACGTGATCTGGTTCACAGTTTAAGAAAAAAGGATTTAAGGCTCAAAATTTTTAGTGCCCACCCATTCTACATGATTTTCTTCATTCCTAAGTTTAGTTGACCTGATACAAGCATTCATCTCTCAAGAAGAGTTTGCGATGGTTGAGGAACCATTGCAGTTTCTTGGACACGACCGTCACTTCACCTTTTAATTTTGGTGTCTGATCACATGACTTTGTTCTTCCGATGAGGATTTTATTGGTAATCCTTTTCTTTCCTTTTAGGATTTTCAATTTCTTTCTTGCTTTCCCTAATTTTTTCCTGCATAAATTCTTTTGAATTTCGATTTGGAAGTCCAGCGGGATGCCCCAACTTTTGTTTAAGCGACTTGTTTTTAAGTTTCGACTTAGCAGGGCTTTTTGTGTCTTTCTTATTCATAATTTCCATTTTTAACAAGTCGTTGATCTTTGTGTTGTATTTGATTAGTTGGAAGTGATCGTGACTGTTTGAGTCTTGAGTAGATGATGGATAGCCATTGTTGTATCGTCATCCGATCTCGGCTTCTTAATGTGCGAGAGACACCCATTGGGATATCGTTAGTTGATGCACATTGCTGATAGACTAGGGTTAACCATTTGTGCTTTCGATTTTCCTCAAACTTTTTATGGATAACCATTATTGTATCCTTGGATGCACACTCTTGATGAGTCCTGAACGCTTGATCAGATTAACTGAATACTACCTGCCCCAGGGTTAAAATGAGGGTTTTTTCTGAACAGAAAAGAAATTCCTACTTCGAAGGCTCAGAGGGGTTAGTGAGGGTCCATCTCCCTTATATCTCAGGTGTTTAGGAATTGAAACAAGGTATGTACATTGTCAGTAGGGTCTTACTCAAAAACATACCAACCAGAGATTTTCGCGTTCTTAGATTATCGTCATCCTCCCTCCAATCTTTACCTAAGCATAAGACTAGGAAATTTGGAATCAATATGCAAGTAAAAAATTTAAAGAGTTATAACGAATGGATGAATAAAAAAGAAAGGGACACTTCAAGATAAGCATACTTATTGCATTAAGATTTTCATTCAAAAATAGACAAGTTTCTACATGGAAGCAATGTTTAAACAAACAAGCAAGAATGCAAATGAAAATGCACTAAAGAAACCAATGGTTGCCATTGTTGAGGAGACTTGACTCCGTATGGGTTTCTTCATTCTGACGACTTTCTACAGTCTTGATGCTTAAATGGGCGAGAGATTTCCTCTTCTGGTCTGATACGAACATAACAGTCTTAGAATTGAGTTAGTCTTGGACCTGATCTCTGGATGACATACCTTCTTCAATCGAATGATCAAGTGCCTCAAAACATATGCATAGAAGATTATTTTAGGAGAGCAAATGAATTCTTTACCAAGTGAATCAGTATGAACTGCATCACTAAGAATATTATGCCATATAGAAATAATACAGTCTGTCTTCTATCAGAACAGAAGCATCCACCTGGTGAGAAAGAGTCTGGTAGTTGGCCAAATAGGAATTAGACTTTTGGAAGAGACGTCGGACAGGTGTTGGGCTTTACACTTCAACCCCTTTGCAGTTTTTGATATCAAAATCAGGTGCCCCAGAATAGGGGATACATCTAGCATATGCATCACAATCAGAAGAGATGTTTATGGGAAAAGGACACCAAAGATCAGAGCTTTACCAATTAACTTCCACCAGGCGAGGAAATAATTAGATGTAATGCATTGGGATCACATCAACATGCTCATCAGGCTTCTTCAGTTTTTGCTTAAAAGCTTTTTCCCATGAATTCACTAGGGGAACAAAGATTGGTTGTTGTTAAACAGATCAGGGAACGTAAAGTTATGGAGAGTGTCCCTGATTGAATATTCGGATGCCCTAGTGTGATAACCACATCTGATGTTGGTCAATAAGAATGAAGCGTTGATATAAGATCCCATAATAAATGGGAACCGTCCGCTGATAAGATGTTCCAAGAACTCAAGATTGTATAACACTCCTTGGTTGAAAGCGTTTCCCAAAAGATGAGGAGAAGAAAGAACCTCTACTGTACTAGTAGGTGCAAGATTATTGACATCATCATCAGAGCTTCCATGACCTGGCTTATCTGAGTATTCAATTAATTATCTTCCTGCTCGAAGAAGTTTCTGACCACGGGCCAAAGCTTGCATGTATACCACACGGAGTTATTCAATAACTGATCCCTGAGCATGTGAAGCAAGAAATCAAGTTTGAACCTCTTAGGAGAACACCAGGTCTGAATAAGAATCCCCAATCTTTGAATACCTCTCATGAATGCATGCGTATTCATGGGGTGCATGAACGGATTCCATGTCATGTTCCGTCATTTCCAAGGAATTTATGTGCTTTGATTTTGATTTCATGCAAGTAAGGGATGGAAAGGTTTAACATAAGGCTTACAAATATGATTCCCTGGAAATAACAGAACATGTATGTTGAGCATGTGGTAACCATGTTATTTATGCAAAGACATGGGATCAAATGGGATAAAAGTTCTATCACTTCTGAATATGATTGTTGCACTGTTCTGAACCATATGGATAGTATCAGATCAAAGGTCCGACATAGCTTCTGGATATATAAGAACCAAGTACCATGTAGATTATCAATAGTACATGATCAAGGCTACTGTAATTGGATATTGTTGAGCCTTTTATGAACGTGCTGGGAGTACCAAGATCGAAGGCCCGAATGAACCTCCAAGTAAACAAGTCAGGGACTCATAAAATAAATCTAAGAACCATATGGTCACCAATAGAATATAGCATTTAAATAAGTCACCAACAGAAATCCAAAATATAACCATTAGAACCAATAGTCATTGTCTGAGTATAGTCACCATCTGAACATGGGTAACCATCTGAACATAGTCACCATTTGTACATGTGATGATAATTCCCTCCCCATTCACGAGTGAAAACTAGGTCAAGGTAAGGTCGGGTAACTCAAAATCGAGGGTACTCCTGAAAAACTATCACTGTATCACCTACGTGAAAATGATAGCCCCTCATTTGTACCTCATCCGAGCATGGACGACATGGCAGAGATAGTGAGACCTAAGTCAACTAGACGTTCATGTTCCACTATATTCCTAGGGTTCCTATGGTATACAACTCTGGCTTGGATATTGGTCCTTTTACCTCATAGTAACACACACCCAACAAGAAGCAGATCCAGTACAGTAGTAGTATATGGAAAATAGTAAAATGCGATGCATACATATGCTCAGGTATATACAAAATGAATTAATAAACAAAAAGCATAAAAATAAACACCCAAAGAAAGGAAACAAGAGCTAAGAGCGACTCCGTGATGGACCAACATTTGGTCGACCTATCCCTAGTGAAGTCGCCAGCTGAAACAACCGGCTAAAAATCATCAAACAATGAAGTCGCCATCGAACGTCTTTTATCCCATATGGAGGGAAAGGTAAACATTGAGAAAACCTGAGAAGGGATAAGTCACGGTCTTGCGACCGAGAGATCGGTTAAGGTAGTCTGCTATACGAGGGGAAGGTATTAGCACCCCACATGCCCGTAGTACTCTACGGTATCCACTCTTGTTATCTATTATATGGGTGTGTTTAATCTATGCTTACTGTTTATTACTGCTAAAGGGAGAATGCATGCAAAATAAAGGAGAAAAGAATGTAGGGAAAATAAAGTTGTACTCGCTTGGGCCCTACCCCAATGCCTACGTATCCTTTTTGAGGAATCAGAGTTACCACAATTTGGCTCACATGTTTTGTTTATTTGTGTTTTTTATGGACAATGTTAATTCCGCCTTCTGCCACAACTTGACCTTTGGAGACTCATGCGTTGGTACATAAGTAAATTAACTATGTCCTTACCTGAAAAGGGTTTTAGAGAAAAGGTGCTCGAGCGCACAAATTTTTTTGGGTTGGTTTGTATTTTGGTTTCTTAAAAAAGGGTTTAAGTGTGATTAGCATGTTTTTGATTTGCTAAAAATAAAGTTTTAGTTTTAAATGCATATACAAAAGGGGAAGAAAAGAGTTTAAGGGAGACTAGCCTATTTCTAATCCTAATGTTATCACATAATGGTAGCCCTACGTCAAGGATGAAAGGGGAAATTTCTACCTAATGTTAGCATGCATGGTTTACAACCTAAGGTCTAAATTGCGTCCAAAGGGAGCAAGCACGTCCTAAGGGAACATGGTATGTACAAGGATAAAGAAAACAAGCTAATAAGCTCAAGAGTGCACACCTAGAGAGATCCTATCTAAGTTAGTATGCCAAAGAAAGTCTAACAAAACTATCCTATAGGGAACTCGCAATAAGAGCGAAGTCGTGATCTCAATTTCTAAATTGAGTGACTCATCGATCAACGAGAAATAAAGGAAAGCGATAAAATCCTATAGGGGGAATGCACTGAGAGAGAAGTCGTGATCTCAATTCCTAAATTGAGTGACTCATCGATCAACAACCAAAGAAACAGACACAAGCACAACACATATAGAAAATGAAGTGTGGAATGCCTACTACAGGTCGTTAAACAACGACTTCAAGCGCATGCTCTTTATTTCCTACTTCTCATGGTATCTTGAAAAGTGGTAAAGAAATGTAATAAAGTGCGAAAATGAGGAATAAAATAAGGTCACGGTGATACAGAATGGAAAAGGTCCGTTGCCTCTTCAAAACCATGCAAGCGATAAGAAAACTCTACAGAAGCTGCTTTGCACAATGATCAAACAACTTAATCCCCAAGCATTCAAATGAACAAAAGATCGTAGCACCGCATGCAAAGCAGAGAAACCCGGAAAACTTAGTGCGAGCTTCACCAACCAAAGAGAAATAATTAGAAAATCATATATAAAATATAAGCGTCAAAGCATCCATGTGAAAATAAATTACACGCGTCCGAATCGTCATGAAATAGTCCTGCACAAGATACAAAACTATACAATGCAAAAGTAATCTGCAAATATCACAATGCGTGAAATATACATTGGAAGCTTTACACAAATCCACAAAACGAGTTATAAAATAATAAGGCAATGTAACTTAAAACTCAAACGCGCATTCAAGGATCGTAACCTACCACTAATCATTCATTATGCTAGGGAAACTGAATCAAGGATACAGAACCGACAAAAACGCGCCAAAATCCTAATTCTAATCATGTATCGAATCATTAATTCAATTAATTCATAAACTAATAGAAAAAATTATGAAAAAATAAAATCAAGTCATAAATCATCATGTTAAGGCCCATACCAAATTTCAGCCGAAAATCATACAAGAAACATTAAAAATTAATTGCTGAAAATTTAAGAACAAGATGAGAATTAGTGTAGAACAGTGGAGTGCAAGCCTGGTACAAGGAGTATGATCAGCAACAAAAGTTGGGCGCTAAAGCTAATTAGACATAACGTCCACAATATCCTTTTTTGGTACTAGCTTCTGCACATAAAAAAATGCCATTGGGCTTGATCTATTGGTATTATTCAATCCAATCCATATCACAAACAAAAACCAATTATTCTTGATTTATTGAATGAATAAAAAAAATTAAAGTGGATGTTAGAAAGGAGGAAAACATTGTCATTTGGATACAAGGAGGTTAGGGTTGAGTTTGTGTCTGTTGGACTCCAATCGTGAAAGAACTTATTCCTTCTTCTCTGTAAACATACAACAGCGGCAATCTCCTATGTGTTTCGCCTTTTTCTCCAAAGATTCATCTTCGATTTCGCTATCTAAAGTCATCACCCTCCGCTTGCGAACGAAATACGTCGCGGTAATCTTCTCCTACTCTGCTTGCTTCGTCTCTATTCTTTGTGTCATCATTGGTGTTCAACAACTCTCATCTCTCAAAATTTGTTTCACATTGCTTCATGCTTCAGTTTGCACATCATCTCAAATTTTGCCTCAACATCACCCTCTCCTCTCCATCTTAACTATTTGTTGCTTCCATCTCTCTTACAGCATCGTGAAATCAACACAACAACAACAACAATGTTTACAAAATAATGAAGAAGTAAAGTGAATTAGGGCTTACTTATCGAAAGTTCATTCGATGCGTCTTTGCTATTGATGATTCAAATGATAAAACCAGAAGAAATCCCTCAACAACTCAGGTATGCACTTTAAATCCTTGCTATGAAATTTGTTGGTTCGTTCATTCTTCTTCTATTTCATTTTTTGAACCATTGTTGATGAATGAAACCACTGTGTTACATAAGTGATGAACGATGGTGATGATTGAAGTGCAGAAAGAATTCTGAGTTTGTTTCTGTGAGATTTGGTGATTCTTCATAATGTTTGAAGAATGATGAAGATCGATGAAGATTTGATGAAACTTTTGCAGAGGAATTCAGAGAATTGAAACCATGAGAGGTGAAGTTGCAGAGAAGAAAGAATGAGAGAGGTTTTCAGAGTTTTCAGGTGTTTTTTGATGATTCTTCTGAGGAGAATGAAGAATGACGATGAACGAAGGTTGATATGATTGAAGTCTCAGAGAGAATGATGCAGAGAGTTGAAGATTGTTTTTGGAGAATTGAGTGAAGATGGTGAAGGAAATAGAGAGATTTTTTCAGAGATTTTCTCTGATTCTTCCAAGAGATTGAAGAATGATCTGAATCAGGTGAGAAATTCTATCTTATAGTTAGTTAGAATTGTTAGAAAGTTGGTTAGAGGTTGATTTTTCTATTGATTTCTGTTTTTTGGCAAGTAAGAAGTCAGGAAAATGGAAGATTAATTGGTTAGGAAATTTTTCTATTGGGGAATGTTTTAGGAGTTAGTTGGGAAGTTTGTTACTGCCGTTAGGTTTTCTGTTTGCAGTTAGAGGGTTGGTTGAAATTCTGTTATGTTGTTAATTAGTTATAGTTGGATGGAAAGTTGTTTTGGGTTCTGTTAGAAGTTTTTCTGCTGGACAGTTTAGGGAAATATGACAGTTTAGTTTCAAATTGATTAGAAATCCTGTTATGAAATTTGTTAATAGTTTTTCCAATGAGGCTTGGTTACAGTCATAATCCTATCTGAATGTTGGTAGACAGAATTAATTGTTTCTACTTTTTTCCTTGACGTATTACCGCAGGGTCCACACGGTCCGTAAACTGCAATTTTTTCTAGTTTTGTTTCAACTGGTTCTATTTCAACTTCATGGTTTTTCTGTGATTAATATGCAGGGCATGGTTTTTTTCTGATATTTGGTTATAATTCGGCAGACCATGGACTAATACATCATGCAGGTTTGGCAATGTTGTGTCAAAGGTCTATGTTTCAAATTGGCTCGAATCATGAGGAAGGTCAATGAAGAAAGTTAGATCTCTAAAGGAAGAAGTGCAAAGTAGGATGATCATTTGAAGAAGGGACTATTTCGTGAATGCATGATAAAGAACAAGACTCATGGATACTTCTTTGGCTCATGGGAAATAGACTTTTAGAAAAATGCAGTAGCTTAGCATGTGAAACTTTTGTGTAATTTTCTTTGTATGTATACGGTTTTGTTTTAAACTTATAATGATTTTGGTATTTGGAAGATGGACATGCTTTTGAAGTGAGGGCTTAAATGTAGTCACCTGAACTAAGCTTGAATTTTTACTTGCTTTTGAATAAGTCTTGAAATACACTTGGATTTTGATGGAATGAGATGTTTCTTTGTAACTTTGGTATAATGTCTTGGTACCATAAAATATCTTGTACTTGTACATTTTGTTCCGAACTTGAATAAAACTTTATATACTTGTACAAACTTGCGCATTTGGTCCAATGATGGAATTTTGGGCTAGACTTGAATGAATGATGTGTTAGATGACCTAATGGAGTTATGTACATGAGAAAAGTGCAACAATGCATAATCTAGATGATTCGATAAAATGGTAAGACATATTTGGGGTATTACACACATTACCCCTGTTGCTAGAAATGAGGTTCACTATGCTACACCTCCCTCAGTGAATATGGCCTCGTTTGCTAATGATGAAGTATATCGCCTTATTCCTCCACCAAGTGAAAGCTTGGATTTCTATGATCACACTACTAAAAAAAGACATTTCAGAAAAAGTTTTTACATCGGGTATCAAAATATGTGATGTAAAAAATACTTATTACATCAGGTATTTATTTACAATGATATAAAAAATAAGGAAATTTTTTTTTTCGTCACCTATTACATCGGGCAATCTCATCCACCGATGTAAAAGATTTACAAAAAAAAACACGGTGGCATTTTTGTAAATAAGAGACAAAGTGTCTAAAACGTTAAAAAAAATATAAGAAAGCTATTACATCGGTTGGACTTTCCACCGATGTAATAAACTCGTTGGATTTAGTATAAAAGATATATTAAAAAAAGCAGAAAAAACCAACGCGTGTCAACACAAGCTATTACATCGGTTGGACTATCCACCGATGTAATAAAGTAATAAAAACAAAAAAAAAATTAACGCGTGGCAAGCTATTACATCGGGTGAAATATCCACCGATGTAATAAAGTAATAAAAACAACAAAAAAAAATCAACGCGTGCCAGCTATTACATCGGGTGAAATATCCACCGATGTAATAAAGTAATAAAAACAAAAAAAAAATTAACGCGTGGCAGCTATTACATCGGGTGAAATATGCACCGATGTAATAGCACATACGTGGCATGCTATGACATCGGGTGCAATATCCACCGATGTAAAAGGTAATAAAAACAAAAATAATAACTTCAGAACTGTACAGTCTCCTCCATTTTTTCTACCCATTTTTTTTGACCCATTTTCGCCGCGACCAGATTTTCGCCCACCACCACGCCATTTCGCCATTTCGCCGTCTCTCCTCCTCCAACCCACCGTTGTCGCCGTCAGCCGTCAACGACCGTCCAACATCGACTTCTCTCCTCCGACGCACACCACTGCCGCGACGCCGTCTCCCTCCATCGCACACCGCTGCCGCGACGCCGTCTCCCTCCTACGCCCACCGTCGTCGCCGTCAACGACCGTCCCACCTCTTCGTCTCTCCTCCGACGCCCACCGTCAACAGCTCACCTTCACGACTCTCATTCAAATAGTGGTTAGAAGAAATGTGTTATTCTTGAGATTGTCCCAGCTTTTACGACTCTCATTTCAACTATTACAAAATTGTCCCAGCTTTTAAGAAAACACGACGAGGAGCTTTGGCGTCATCTTGAGATCACTTCCAAAGTAAGAGTTTTTAAGATATATTGTGTATAGTAACAGTTTTGCTTTTAGTATACATTTAGACATATATTGAGTAGGTTGTGCTTATATTTTGAACTATTATGGCTCTTGATACTGCAGTTTGCTATTTAATTTTGGTTTTCATTTTATGGTATCTACTGTTATGCAATTGTTTGTGGACTTTGTTCACTTCTCTGTTATATTAAATTTGTTAAATAAACTAAATATGTAATATAAAAAAAGTGGGTTTTTTCCTACTTCATTGCTTTAGTGATATTATTACCCTCTGTGATCTTGTGTTACCAATGTTATTTTGACCATTATGTTAATACCTTTTTTGCATGCTTGTATAATTATTCAGCCATGTATTTTCTTTTGGCTATTAAGCAGTATCAGAAATGGCTCATTTTTCTTCTGAATATCAGGTCAATCCCCAATTTTATGCATTTAGATGGATCACTCTCTTGTTGACTCAGGAGTTCAATTTTGCCGATAGCCTTCACATTTGGGACACTCTTTTAGGTGATCCAGAAGGTCCACAGGTACAATCTTGTTCTGATTTACCTTTTGTTTTAATGGAATGGCATGTAGCACTTTCACCATATCCCACTTCTTTGATGACAATAATACTTCAGATTGGTTTTGAAGTTGTGAGGTTACTTGCGGGAGCAAAGAAGTTTTTGCTCATACTGATGTTGATTTTTCATTTGTGTTTTACTTTGCGGTTTTACTATTAATCAATCCACTTAAGAAGATCTTGATTGTTTAGGAAAGATGAAGATTATGGTCATATTATTGGAACAATAAAACAAATGTTTTGTTCTCCCTTTTGTGCATGAGTGCTTGAGAGTGTACCTTATGTCGCTAGTTTTCATTGACTATTGCTCGCTACTTGAAATTCCTGTTGCTTCTCCAGCTGTATATAGAACTGATGATAGTATTCCAGGAAGTCTATGAGTTTGGGCAAAATGTTTCTTTGACTTACATGGAACTTAAGTTTAGCTTGGTGAGTTTTATAGAATTGTATAAGTTGTGGTTTTTGCACAATACATGTGGTTTTTGCTCATGTGTTGAGTTTCTTGATTTTTTTGCTGATGTTAATTGTTATTATTTATTGTCAGGCAATATGATTTTGGTGTTGTCTACCGAAGATTTTATATTGGTAATTCAAGTTTGGAAACTTAGAAATAGTTGAATATTTTAGTATATGTATATTTTGTGAATATTATGTAATTGTAAGTTTTGAAAAAGACTTATAAATAGTTGAATATTGTTTTATATTTTGTGAAGAATTTGTAATTGTAAGTTTATATGTTGTAATACAATACAAGTTTGCAATACAATTGTTCAATTTGTAAGTTTGTTGTGAAAAATATGAAAACATCGTCCTAAATGTGATATATGTGATGTTGGAAAGCTATGAAATCTATATAGCGACATAAATATAGTCTGTTTGATATTGGAAAAATATGAAAAAATGGGTACAAATTATATTTGTATAGGGAAACCCAGAAAATAAATAATCTATTCCAAAAAAATTTCATACATTTTACATCGATTATTAGTAAAAACTGATGTAAAAACTTTCAAAAAGGGACTTTTTACATCGGTTGGAGATAATAACCGATGTAAAAAGTCGCGTCACTGGGGACTTTTTACATCAGGTATTACTTCCAACCGATGTAAAAAACTGGATCAATTTTTCAAAAAAATGTGCATAATAATTGTTTCTTACATCGATTCATATATTATAACCGATGTAAAAAAGGTACTTTTTACATCGGGTATTACTTCCAACCAATGTAAAAAACTAGATCAATTTTTTAAAAAATGTGCATAATAACAGGTTATTACATCGGTTCTGATATTATAACCGATGTAAAAAGGGACTTTTTACATCGGTCCCAGAACCGATGTAAAAAGTCCCTGATTTACTATATCGCCTGACTTTACATCGGACCCAAAACCGATGTAAAAAGTCAATTTCACCCGATGTAAAAAGTCATTTCTGCACTAGTGTCAAATGGATGATTTTCAAGACCAGTTTGATAAGATGCAGAAATAGTTGAAGGCCTTTAGAGGAAAAGAGTTGTTTGGGCAAAATGTGAATGATATGTGCTTGGTTCCAAATATGAAAATACCTGCAAAGTTCAAAGTACCAAAGTTCGAAAAGTAAAAGGGAAACACTTGCCCTCATGCTCATTTGGTGATGTATGTAAGGAGAATGTCTACTCATACAGTTGATGAACACTTGTTGATTCATTTCTTTCAAGATAGTTTAACCGGTGCAGCGTTGAAATGGTACATGAGCCTGGACAGTGCCAACATTCATTCTTTTAATGACTTGGGTAAAGCATTTATCAGACAATATAAATACAATGTGAACATGGCGCCTGGCCGTGATCAACTCAGAGCCATGGTTCAGAAGGACAAGGAATCATTTAAAGAATATGCACAAAGATGGCATGAGGTAGCCGCCCAAGTGATTCCTTCAATGGAAGAGAAAGAGATGGAAAATATTTTACTAAAGACACTAGGTGCATTCTACTATGAAAGAATTATGGTGAGTGTGCTCAGTGAGTTTACTGAAATCGTGGGAATGGGTGTCCGTTTCGAAGAGGCTGTAAGAGAAGGTCGTCTGACAAAAAGTGAAGGTTTTAGCAATGTGAAGAAGCCATCATATGGATTTGTTAAGAAGAGAAGGGGGAGACAAATGTTGTTTTTCAAGAGAGAAGGGTTAATCCCTCTAGAAGAAATCATCAGCGCCATCAACAGGTTACCTCGGTAACTCCGGTTGTAAATACGGCTCCGACTATAGTTGCTTATCAAAGACCAGCCCCTCAGGGAAGTCAAGGGAAGAATCAGAGAAGAGAGCCTTTTGACTCTATCCCTATGAGTTATGCAGAGCTACTCCCAGCATTGATCTAGAAAAAGTTGGTCCAGACTAGGCCACCTTCTGCTATACCATCCCCTTTACTTTGGTACTACAAGGTAGATCAAGCGTGCTCTTTCCATCCGGGTGCACCATGGCGTAATGTAGAAATATTTTATCCTATGAAGTCCGAGGTATAGAAAATGGTTATATCTGGTCTTTTGTCCTTCAAAGATGTCAGTCCTAATGTAAAAGATAATCCTCTCCCAAAACACAGAGGAGCGAATGTTGTTAACAGGGTTGCTGGTTTTCCAGGGGACTTCCGCATTTATGATATTAACTTGGTTAGAGGATACTTGGTAAAGATACATGTAGACCTTTGCGAGTTTAGCTACTATACTCATGACCATGCTGGTCGTGACATCTGTAGTATTAATATACAAGGTTGTGATAAGATAAAGGCTAATTTGCAGGAGATGATGGATGGGGGCCTCATCCATATAATTAGGCCTAAGGCAGAGTATGAGGAGGAAGTAAAAATGGTCTTTGGATGTCCTAGAGAATTCAGGATCTTTGATAGGGAACATATGAATGGTTATCTCGTACAATTGCATGCTACTTTCTGCCACATTGCTGGTCAGGTAGAGCACCACTATGGATCTTGTCGGGTTTGCTGCAAGGACTCCCAAGGATGTTTAATTGTGAGAAAAGGTATTCAGTTGTTATTGGATAATGGAACTATCAAGGTTTCAAGCCAAAGAGATGATTACCATGAGGTTAATAAGATTGAGTTTTGTTTGACTGAGAAAGAATCAGATGATGAATATGCTTTCGCGGATGAATTCTTTTCCTTAGATGAGGGTATGTTCTCCAGCGATGATTCTTTGATGTCAAAATTTTCTGAAGAAGGTGTGAATGTGATTGTGTTGTGTTTCAGTGATTTTTCCCCTGTTGAAATTGAATATTGTAGCAAGCCAGTTGCTGCCCCCGTAGTTATTTTCTTGTCGAGGCTCGTTCCTTACAAATCCGACAAAGTTGTACCGTACAATTATAATGCTACGATTTTAGAGGATGTGTGGAAGTTCCCATTCAGACTTTGTATACTGTTTGAAATATTGTTGAGACTAGTAGAGTGACCCATAATGATTGTGTGTTTGCACCAGTTATTTGGGAAATGATAATGCTGGTAAGAAGGTTGTGGAAAGTGTTGAAGATAAGAAGGCTGCAGAGGAATCCAGTGGTACTACCCTGGAGAAGGACGTAGATGATATTTTGAAGATAATCAAAATGAGTGACTACCGAATTATGGATCAATTATTGCAGACTCCTTTAAAGATATCTATCTTGGCATTATTGATGAATTTCGCTGCCCATAGAGAATCTTTAATGGGGGTGTTGGACCAGGCCTTCATGGAATATGACATGCCATTAGATCAATTCAACAGTGTGGTAGGTAATATTACATCATGTGATAACCTAAGCTTTTGCGGTGATGAATTGTCTGGCGAGGGGAGGAATCACAATTTGGCTCTCCACATATCCATGAACTGTAAAAGCGATTCACTATTAAATGTGCTGATTG
The DNA here is from genome assembly GCA_948472305.1 of Vicia faba. Taxonomy (NCBI): domain Eukaryota; kingdom Viridiplantae; phylum Streptophyta; class Magnoliopsida; order Fabales; family Fabaceae; genus Vicia; species Vicia faba. The sequence continues at coordinate 890,647,728 of OX451741.1, read as the reverse complement.
ATAATAGATATGCCTTGAATGTGATACCGAGGAGTACACTGATGAAGTTAAAATATCAAGGGGCTCCTATGCACCCAAGTGGTATTATTTTCAAAGCTTTTAATGGTTCAAGGAAGTCAATTGTTAGGGAGGCCGGTCTGCCTATTCATATAGGTCTGCATCTGTTCCAGATCACTTTCCAAGTCATGGATATTGTACCCACAAATAGTTTTTTACTTGGAAGACCATGGATACATGAAGCAGGAGCTGTCACCTCCACTCTACACCAAAAGCTGAAATTCGTGCCTGAAGGCAAAGTGGTTATTATAAATGGAGAGCAAGCATTGCTGATATCTCATATATCATCTTTCAGTGTTGTGGAGGCAGATGAAGCTGTTGTTGGGACGCATTTCCAAGCTCTATCTCTTGATAACGTAAGAGAATAAGAATTATATGGCTTCGTTCAAGGATGCTCGGCAGGTTGTGCGCAATGGTCCAAGTAATGTATAGGGACAGGTCGTTGATCCTCCAGTGAATAAGAATAGGACTGGTTTAGGATTCTCTGCAAAGAATGGCAAAGGCGAAAGTTTGAAGTCAAATTCTACTATGAGCAGCTATCATGGCGTTTTCCGTAGCGGAGGTTACCTCCATCCAACTGTTTCTAGAGTTAATGTTGATGAGGAGGATGAAGAAGATCAGGAAATGCCGATTAATGTGACGCCTGGAGTCAGAATCCAGAACTCGGGTACTTATGATGTTCCCTCTTGCATCCATATCTCAAAGTAATTTTTTTCTTATTTGCAAAAAGGCTTTCATTATTCCCAAGAAGAAAGTTAATATTGTATGGGCTTATCTGTTTGCTTTGATCATTAAAATCATAAACAAAAGTTGTCTTTGATTCTCAAAATTGTGTCTTTTATTTTTCTGCTTTTTCATGGAAAATGGTAATCAGAAAAAACCCTTTTTGGAATAAATAATAACTATAAATAAATTTGCATGATCACTTGATATATGTGTCAGTTTCTAAAAAGCAATCATAAATCACATTTGCAGATTAACTAATAAACATGTTGAATACAATGACCCTGCACTCTCTCTCAACTTTGAATATCCCGTGTTTGGGATGGAAGAAGAAGAATATGATGAGATTCCAGAAGAGGTTTCACGGTTGCTCGAGCACGAGGAAAATTCCATTCAGCCGTATAAAGAGTCATTGGAGACAATCAATTTTAGTTCAGAAGAGGAGCCAAAGGAAGTCAAGATTGGAGCATCGTTGCATCCTGATATGAAGAACAGGTTGACCAAACTATTGAAAGAGTATGTGGACATATTTGCTTGGTCTTACCAAGATATGCCGGGTCTAGATACTGATAATGTAGAGCATCATTTGCCTCTGAAGCCAGAGTGCCCGCCCGTCAAGCAGAAGTTGAGAAGAACTCACCATGATATGGTAGTAAAAATCAAAGAAGAAATTTTAAAGCAGATAACTGACGATTTTCTTATGACATCAGTGTATCCTCAAGGATAGCCAACATTGTGCCCGTACCAAAGAAAGATGAAAAATTCCGCATGTGCGTAGATTACAGAGATCTAAATAAAGCTAGTCCGAAAGATGATTTCCCATTACCGCATATTGATACGTTGGTTGATAGCACAACAAACTTTAAAGTATTCTCGTTCATGGATGGATTTTTCGGATATAATCAAATAAGAATGGCTCCCAAGGACATGGAAAAAACAACGTTTATCACACCCTGGGGAACATTCTGTTACAGAGCGATGCCCTTCAGGTTGAAGAATGATGGTGCAACGTGCCAGAGGGCTATGACAACCCTATTCCATGATTTCATGCACAAGGAAATTGAGGTATATGTTGATTACATGATTTCCAAATCACAGACCGAAGAAGGTCATGTGGATGATTTATTAAAGTTATTCCAGCGTTTGAGGAAGTATCGTCTTCGCTTGAATCCAAATAAATGCGCCTTCGGTGTCTAATCAGGGAAGTTATTGGGTTTTATTGTCATCCAGAAAGGGATTGAAGTTGACCCAGATAAGGTCAAAGCGATCCAAGAAATGCCTACACCAAGGGTGGAGAAGCAAGTTAGAGGCTTCCTTGGGCGTCTGAATTATATTTCCAGATTCATCTCCCACATGACCGCAACATGTGAACCGATCTTTAAGTTGCTAAAGAAAGATCAGAGTTGTGTATGGACAGAAGATTGCCATAGGGAATTTGAAAGTATCAAAGAATATCTGCTTGAACCTCCTATCTTGATCCCTCCCGTTGAAGGAAGACCATTGATCATGTATCTAACAGTGTTGGATAGTTCTATGGGATGTATTTTGGGACAATAAGATGAAACGGGAAAGAAAGAATATGCCATATACTACCTCAGTAAGAAATTTACTGATTGTGAGTCACTGCATTCTATGTTGGAAAAAACATGTTACGCTCTGGCATGGGCGGCAAAGCGGTTGCGACAATATATGTTAAATAATACTACTTGGTTGATTTCCAAGATAAATCCAATTAAATATATTTTTGAAAAGTCGGCTCTTACTGGAAGAATTTCCCGCTAGCAAATGTTGTTGTCCGAATACGAAATTGATTACCACACTCAAAAGGCCATAAGAAGCAGTGTGCTGGCGGATTATCTTGCTCACCAACTGATATATGACTATCAATCCGTCAAATTTGATTTTCCTGATAAGGATGTGATGTTCTTGAAAGAAAAAGATTTTGATGAACCTTTACCTAGGGAAGGTCCAGATCTTGAATCTCGATGGGGCATGGTATTTGATGGAGCAGTGAGCGCTTACGGAAAAGGAATTGGTGTGGTCACTCCGCATGGATCACACATTCCTTTTAATGCAAGGCTAACATTTGATTATACTAATAATATGGTGGAGTATGAGGCTTGCATTATGGGCCTCGAGGAGTCCATTGATCTTAGAATCAAGGTCCTAGATGTGTAGGGTGATTCGGCTTTGGTTGTTAATGAGATTAAAGGAGAATGGGATACCTGTCACCCTGGCTTGATCCCTTACAAAGATTATGCTAGAAGACTACTACCTTTCTTTAACAAAGTTAAAATCCATCATATTCTAAGAGATGAAAATCAGATGGAGGAAGCTTTGGAAACTTTGGCTTCTATGTATCAAGTTAATACTTGGAATGACGTGCCTCGTATTATGGTATGATGTTTGGATAGACCGACTCATGTGTTTACAACAGAGGATGTGGTAGATGAAAAACCTTGGTATTTTGATATCAAACATTTTCTTCAAACCCAGGAACACCCAATTGGTGCATCAAATAAAGATAGAAAGACATTGAGAAGGTTGATGGGCAGCTTTTTCCTCAATGAAGATGTACTGTATAAAAGAAATCATGACATGGTCTTGCTCAGATGCGTGGATAGACACGAAGCAGACATGTTGATGCATGAGATTCATGAAGGTTCATTCGGTACCCATGCCAATGGGCATTAAATGGCGAAAAAGATGCTTAGGGCAGGTTACTATTGGTTGACAATGGAATTTGACTGTTACAAATTTGCGAAGAAGTGCCATAAATGCCAAATTTATGCTGATAAAATTCATATACCTTCAACACTTCTCAATGTTATTTCTTCTCCATGTCCTTTCTCTATGTGGGGTATAGACATGATAGGAATGATTGAAGCAAAGGCGTCAAATGGGCATCGTTTTATCTTGGTAGCAATTGATTATTTTACCAAATTGGTGGAGGCAGCTTCATATGCTAATGTCTCTAAACAGGTGGTAGTGCACTTCATCAAGAACAACCTCATATGTCGGTATGGTGTACCAAGTAGGATTATCACCGACAATGGTTCAAATTTGAATAACAAAATGATTTCTAAACTTTGTGAGGAATTTAAGATCGTCCATCATAATTCATCTCCCTACAGGCCAAAGATGAATGAGGCTATTGAAATGGCCAATAAGAACATCAAGAAGATTATCCAGAAAATGGTGGTTACATATAAAGACTGGTATGAGATGCTCCCATTTGCTCTGCATGGATATCAAACATTTGTACGCACTTCAATAGGGGAAACCCCATTCTCCCTTATATATGGCATGGAAACAGTACTCCCCATTGAAGTTGAGATTCCCTCTTTGCGTGTAATAATGAAAGCCAAGTTGTCGGAAGATGAATGGGTCCAGAACAAGTTTGACCAACTGAATTTAATAGAGGAGAAAAGAATGACGACTTTGTGCCATGGTCAATTATACCAAAAGAGAATGAAGAAAGCTTTTGATAAGAAGGTCAAACCTCGTGAATTCAGAGAAGGCGACCTCGTACTCAGGAAGATCATGTCTTTTAACACTGATTTTAGGGGCAAGTGGACTCCCAATTTTGAAGGCCCATATGTTGTTAAGAAAGCCTTCTCTGGCGGTGCACTGATTCTTAAAATAATGGATGGTGAGGATTTCCCACGTCCTTTGAATGCTGATGCAGTCAAGAAATACTTCACCTAGAAAAAATAAAAGAACAACTCGCTAAGACAAAAACCCGAAAGGGCGGCTTAGGCAAAAAGGAGCGTCTCGGTAGGCCGAAAACCTGAAAGGACGGTCTAGGAAAAAATTAGAGACATAAATAGAATAAATTTTCCTGGTAGGTTGAAAACCCACAAGGGAAACCTAGGAAAAAGTTAGGGGTTTTCTGGAAAGTAACTACATCAGACAAGACTTGATCAACGGAGCAACAATCCGCTTGGATCTTACTACTCTTTGACCAAAGTTTCGGCTCGAGAATTCAAAGTTATTAGGGAGAATAGTGGTTATTGTAATTCAATGTATCTTTCCCAATATATATTACCATGTTCCAAACTTTTTAATTATCTATTGAGTCTTGCCATTCGCAGGATACCATTCTATTAATAAAGTTTGAGCCTTTAATCCAATTCTTTGCAATTCTTATTTTATCCAGCTTATAAAGATTTCATTTATTATTGATAGTAATGATCAAAGCAAACAAATTAAATAACAAAAATTATTTTTGAAAAGAATTTGCAAATTACTTATTGCCTCATATTTTGTGATACAAGGAGAACAAAATTAATGGCTTCAGGGACGGATAAACTCAAAGGTTTGCATGATATGAAAACTTTGTCCAAGATTCTCAAGTGAAGGCTTCACTCATATAAGTAAAATTCTTTTCTCCCCGTGCATGCTGAGTTGGAATCATTTGCGAAGTATTTCCTTTCGACGGTACTAGTGTATTGCTTGCTTTCCCGGTAGTCAGGTAAGGGCAGTGCTGGATTGGATTTAAAATCCCCATAAGTTTTTCTTGCTGTAGTGTTTGATTTCTCTAATTCCCCAGGTGAAGTTAAGATGATATACTTCTCTAAAATCGTTGTCCCCATGAGGCTTTATACTTTCTCCCCAAACAAGTTAGTGCAATTATCACTCTCAGTATTAAAGAATGCATCTCGATGTCTCCTCCGACGCTAAAGTATTACCCTTCCCATTGAAGTCAGTATGTCATTCCCAACTGATGTCTCAATGATGTGATATTGTTTCCCCTAGTAAAATCAACCATGTCAGAAGTGTGAACTTCGAACATTTTGTTTTCCCCGCTGAAGTCTATATGATTTCCCCGGTGAAACTTGGAGAAAGATGTTATATCGCCATGTTTGTGTTAATTTACTGTTTTTGATCTTGTCCCTTCCCGGTGAATTTAAGCTTTTAAATAGGGGTTTATTTCCTCGGTTGTTGCTTACTATCTTGATTTTAGCCGAATTTTGATTGTACCCATTTTTGATTTTGTATGTTTATCCCCAATGTTATAAGTCCATTTTGTTAACCTATACATGATAACATTCATACTTTCATACCAGCATCATGCATAATCATTGCTCATTTGAATATTTTACATATTTGGTATATTACCTTGTTTTGTAGAGTTGTGTTACTCTCTCTCCAATAGAGTCTCAACCTTAAGCAGAAAGTGTATATTCCTTCAAATTACCCACTGAGTTATCCGTCGTGTAGGAATTTTGTTTCATCCTTCTTTTCAGCTCGTTGTCTGGATGGAATGGGATTCCCTTTTGGGTTTATTTCTCAAGAGATGTATTTTGGTTGACTGCTTCATTCGGGTTTATTTCTGTTTGGGGATGGGTACCCTCAGCAACATTATTATTTGGATTTTGGCAAGCTTTAAGCTTTAGGTTGAGAATGTGCATTTATTTTTCACGAGAAGATTTTATCCCCTCAGCAGGAATTTATTGGCATTTCTCTAGGAGTTCCATCTCTTTCCCCAGGAAGCCATATTTCTTTCTTCAGGAAGTCTTTATTACAATTCCTCCTCATAGCAGCAAGTGGCAGGTCTTTTTATTTGAGCAACCTGTACTTTCCCCAGTGAATCTGATGGCTCCCAGAGAAGATTCAGATTTTATTACTCCAATGGATGGTAGCCTTGTCATTATGGAAGGTAGTTCATTATTCAGATTTTGTTACTCCAATGGATGGTAGCCTTGTCATTATGGAAGGTAGTTTGTTGTTGAGATTTTTTTACTCCAATAGATGGTAGCCTTGTCATTATGGAAGGTAGTTCATTGTTGAGATTTTGTTACTCCAATGGATGGTAGCCTTGTCATTATGGAAGGTAGTTTGTTGTTGAGATTTTGTTACTCCAATGGATGGTAGCCTTGTCATTATGGAAGGTAGTTCTTTGTTGAGATTTTGTTACTCCAATGGATGGTAGCCTTATCATTATGGAAGGTAGTTCATTGTTGAGATCTTTTTTCGATGAATGGTAGCCTTGTCATCATGGAAGGTAGTTCGTCGTTGAGATTTTGTTGCTCAGAAGAAGTTCATTTGTTCGCAGTCATGAGTGCTGAATACATCTTGAAATTTACTGGTATTATCTTACCATTCATTTCCCCGATGGGTCGACATTACTTTTTTTTCTATCCCCTCAGTGAGTTGGTAGTTCACAAGTTATCTGTTGGTCATCGTTATCCTTCACTCTCTCTCCTCAATTTTTGAGTTGATGATGCTCTAGATCCTCTCTTGGGCATTACCCCAATAGAGTCTTGTCTTTTCTTCACCAGTGATTTATTTTCCTGGTCAAGTTTTCCTTTTGTTTCCTCTTTTACTTTTTACATCCCCAGTGGTGTCTTGCATCCCTTTAGATTTGTTCATCAACATTCATAATCATAAGCATTGCATGGTATCTTAGGGCCAAAAATAGGGTTTATTTTATATTTAAGTATCTTTAATCGCGTCGACGCAAAGATTTTAACCTTCGTATCTCCGGATAAAAGACACTTAAATAAGGGCAGTTGTTGTACCCCAATTTTTACCTCTAAGATCCCTTCATCATATCATATCAATTCAATCACAACAAGGTTACACAGTAGGGTTTGACTCTTCTCCCTATCTTTAGCTTTTGCTCTAGGAGGAATCACGAAGCACCTTGACTTGTATTTTATGATCATCTATGTTTTTTAACTAATAAATACAATGAGTATTTTCCCCAATTGTTGATGTTGTAGGTGAAAGCACAATACATTCCATCAAGATTGATCTAGAGATTCATGATTTCATTTCAGTTCCTTCCTCAACAAAGCTTCATTGATATTAAATCCTCATCATTAAATATTTTTTGAATTAATATCATGATAAAGTCTTTTATGATTCATCATGCCTCAAGTTGTCAAAATTAGTTCAAAAGTACAAGGGTTGATGAATAAATTTGACTCAAATGGACAAGTCTTTGATTTCAATGATCACAAGTTCATATCTCCTTCAATTCTCAAGATTTGGAAGTGGTTTTGGTTGCTATGGTTTCTCCTTATCATCCTCAACGAATTATAAGCACATAATAAAGGTATTTGTGCAAGAAAGTTGGTCAAAGTTTCAAAGGTTTCCCGAGTCATTTTGGTGCTCTAGGAGTTAGGGTTTTGAACTTCAAAAGGGTATATCTTGCTCATCTTTTGGTATTTTTGAATAATTCCAAAGAAATACTTCTCTTCAAAGGGTTATTAACAAATCACTTCAAAAGTTTCAAGGAAATTTTGTATGGAAGAAACTTGATGATGAAGAAGGATTACAAGTCCTCTAGATAAACCCTAAAATTCCCTTATGTGACTTCAAATGATCATCACTTGATCAATTTTTATCACCTTGAACCCATTATTTTTCCATAATGATTTTGAAGATGTTAAATTCAACCTTTCTTTTATGTGCAAAGTGGGAAAATGGATGGAAGATGCCTTGAGGATGCAAAATATTATAGGTCATTTCATGAATTTTTGCCAAGTTCACCAAGTTATAACTCTCTCAATTTTTGGATATTTTGAATGTTTCAAGTTTAAAAATGGCATTCAAGAGATCTATTTCATGCCATCTTTTTTGGTCAAGAGAAAATTTCAAGTGGAAAGCAATGTTTGAATGCAAGACATTACAAGTCATTTTTGAAGAAAAACATAGAAATTTTCTAAGTATAGAAAGTCAACCTCTTTTTTTCAACTTTGACTCATCATAATTTCCAGCTCAAGCATCCATTTGATCCCATTTTATTCACATTGTAAAGCTTATAATCTCATCTTTCCAACTAAACAAGAATCAAGTCTTGAGATGCCCTGAATCATGCACACCATTGATTTGAATATGGTAACTTGGAACTGAAGTTTCACGACAAGGCAGAAAGTGAAATTCATGTTGTAGCTTCTAAACATCAAATTAGCATACGTTTTTAGTTTAAACATGTTTAACCAACTTGCCAAAGTGGATTAGAGCCTTAAAACGCAAGAATTGGATGAGTTTTGATGCAAAATATATCACCATTTGCTCGTGTATCAGGTTCACGCGATTTCCCTCTGTGATACGGTGGGAGAACTGACTTGAGGTTTTGCGTTTGTTTTCACAAATGTTTCGTTTTAGCAAGAGTCGCCACCTACTTTTTATTTTATCCTAAGGAAAGGTTAAAAAGCACAGGAAAAACCTTTGAGATGTTTTCTTGGGTTCGGGGAGTAGATTATAGAAAGGGAAGGTATTAGCACCCCTTTCTATCCATGGTTATCCATGGGCTCTTAGTTACTTGCTTAGATCACTTGCCTTGCATTTTCAATTGTTTGAAATGGTGCTTTCAATTGTTTGAAATGGTGCTTTCAATTGTTTGAAATGGTGCTTTCAATTGTTTGAAATGGTGCTTTGTGTGTGATTTTGAAAGAGGTTTCGAAAAGAGGCCATTGTTGTGGCAACCTTTGTAATGACCCATGTTTGAATGTATACAAAGGTGTATTTGTCTTTTTGAAAAGTTTTCAATGTTTTGAAAGTTGTTTTGAAAGTTTGTATTGTGGAGTGTGTTTTGAAAAATGGCAAGGATTTGTTTTGCAAGTTGGCCAAGTAACCAAAAGCTATCTACCCTAAATTTCTCAAAGATCTTTCCTATGTTTTAACCCTTTTAACAGTATTGTTCCACCATTGTATTTGGTGGACAATCTTGTGTTAGGATGTTAACGGGACGGGCGCGGGTCATCGTTTAGACCATGAAAGCAATAGTGTCAAGTGTCTTTCGCAATTTGCTTGAGGGACTATGATCATTTTGTTTAGGCAACTTCGAAAGCGTCATCGAGGGACTATGATCTTTTGATTTGTCTTTTGTTTTGCCAAAGACACTCAACATGCAACATGGCCCATTTTTGAAGGCAACAAGTGGAGTAACCCTCGGGGTGCAAGTGTGCATTGTGTTGTCCGTTTTCATGCTTTTTGTCTTTGAATTAGTCAAGCTATTTGTTATTTGATTTGCATAGAAACCCTAAGTCTATCATGGCATAATTTGAAAGCTTTTAAATGCGGAAATTTAAAGTCCTAAATTATTACAACATAATTATGGGGATGGGGGTACAAATGTTTGAATGGAGGGATATTTAGCAAGAAATTAAATCTAAAACTATTACATCCATATTGAATATACAAATATCAAATTGTACAATATTAAGATAAATACAATAAATATGCAAAATGTATTATGCACAAAAAGGATTTTTTATGTATGAGAAAGTATTTTTCATGTGAAATATAAACAAAAATAAAAAGTCAATTTTTGGATATTTTTATGGTTTAGGGCAAAACCCTAGTTTTTGAATAAAATGGTATTTATTTATTAATTATATACAATATTTATATATTAATTTATACAAAAAAAAAAAGAAGTATATTGTAAAAAAAAGTATTTTTGATGTCATAGATTAATAAAAATAAAAATGTATTATTTCTATATTTTTGTCCTAAATATCTAATAAAATATACAAGTATTTATATTATATATTAAATATACTAAATATATATACCAAAATAAAATATTAATTATTTACAAAATGTATATTTTTAGAAAATGTTTTCAAAATGTAAACAAAAAATAATAACTAAAAAAATATATTTTTGTATTATTTTTTAATGTTTTAAATAAAAAGTATTATATTTATTTATATACATATGCTAAATAAAACCAAATAAATGCAAACATGTATGGAAAAATATTTTTGAGATTTTTAATATTTGAGCAAAAAATAATAAGTCAGAATCAAAAAGAAAAAACCATAAATGATCAAAATATCACACAATGGGCCAGGGGGGTGTAAATGGAAAAAAGAGGGTGCAAGCAGCAAGAACAACTCAGGCCCAGCCCAAGTCCACCTTCTTCAACCTCCAGAAATGTTTGAACAACCAAAACGCGCGTTTTTCATGCTTCATTCAAACTCCTGATTCTTTGACTTTTAACAAAAACTCATAACACAAACAATGTAGAGCATCAATAGACGAATTCATACATATAAAAAACTTGACCTAACTCTAAGAAATGAGGGAGAATTTCTTCATCCCCAATTTCTGACCTAATTTTTCTTCAATGTTCATGGCCAAAATTCTTACAGTATACTCAATATATATGAAAAGTGAATATATGGATGGCTTCAGGGCTATGAGGAGAACATGTTTCATTCACAAACCTAAGCCTAACTCTTCCTATATTGAGAGATAGAAGTTCATGTTTTTACCTGTTTCAGCTTGAGTCGTGTATAGCAATGGAGGTATCTTCAATGGAGTTTGAGCTTTGGTACAGCTTGCCTGAAGTCCAAGGATGCTTCTCCTATGCTTGGCTTGCTCTGAAACTGCCTGTATCGTGCTATGGAAGTCCACCTGCACAGCTTGAAAGCAAAAATGGAAAACGATGTTAAGGATGTTACAGCTTGAGTTCAATGCTTGGGATAGCTTCAGTGGATGATATGGAACATGTTTGAACTCTTTTTAGCCAAAGTGCACGAGTGGAAATGTTTGTGAAAGTCAAGTTGCAGAACTTGCTCTGTTTCTGCAGCAAGAGGGTGTTTTTGTGAATGAGGAGGTTTGGGATGTGGTTCAGTCATGCTTTAGGTCAGTTAGGGTGTGTGAAAGATGTTTGCAAAGTTTGCTTTGGCTGGTTGTTACAGGAATGAGAGATGGTCCGTGTTTTGCCAAGTTTCTTCTACTTGAAGCAAGAAAATGCAAGTTTCAATACAGGCCTGTACAATGCCCTAAAGTATGCTGCCCATCTTGTTCTTGATCAGAGGGATTTGTGTACAAATGCTAGCCTCAAAGATCTGGCCCATGCCTCTTGGATTTGTTATTTGACATAAAGTGCATCTTTTCCAAAATGGCAAATATGCTTTTTCCAATTAAGGGTTAATCTTGCATGTAATGACCAAATGAACAAAATAACACCTTAGCACAATGGTTAGGCAGTTAATTATGGTGTTTGAGACTGGTTTTGAGGCCTGCAAGCTAGCTTGTATAAGCTGATTTGAAAAATGCCAATGTATGAACATGTATTTGGTTATGAACAAAAATGGATTTTTCCCAACTTTGCAAATTCGATTCTCCCTAACCACAAGGGTGTTTGAGAAGTTATTGGACAATTTGGAAAGCTTGGAATGTGTACTACAATCCATATTTGTAATGCAAATTGAAACTCTAAGTGGAAGCATGTGAAAAATGGCCATGAAGTTGGGCAAAAATCCTGCCTAGAATAGGTCAAAACTTTTCTAAGTTAAAAATGTTTTGCACCCTTGTTCCAAAATTCATAACTTGAGCTAAAAGCTTCCTTTGAGAAAACTTTGTGAATAAAAGTTGTAGATTTTTCAATGGACCACAACTTTCATGTTTTGAGTTTTGTTTGAATCCATTTGCATCTTGGTGAAAAAATGGGACAAAGTTAGGAAAAAATAAGGAAATTTTATAACTTAGAAAATTTCTAAGTTATGAAATTTCTTCATTTTAAACCCTAATTTGCAATTTTGGGTTTCTTGATGAACAAGTTTCATAATTTTACATTTCTTGATGAAAAATGAATCTTGGCACTTGATTTTGACCAAAAAGTCAAAGTTTGACTTTTCAGTATACAGTCAAATTTTGATCAGTTGACTGGAGAATTCATCTGTCAATCCTATGCATTTGGGATCTTTTGAACTTTTTGAATGTGTCAAGACAATGCCATTAAGTCCTTGAGTCCATATGTGAACTTGGTTTGCCATTGTTTAGGTCAAACAGTCAAAAATTGCCTTTGTGCAGTCAAAACCCTAAAAATGACCATTTTGCCCTTTTGGTGATCTGATCAAATTTCTTGTGGAATTCTGATCCAAACTTGACCAAATGGTTTATATGAGTTCATTATGTTGATGTGGGTCAAAAATTATGAAGTTTGACTGTCAATTAGCCACAGTTGACTTTTTCCCCAATACAGTTGATTTCTAGGTCAACTGTCCAATTGACTGGGCAAAGATTGGAATCAAGGCTTGAAACTTGGTATGGATAAACTTGTGAGTCCAACATGAAGCATGAAAGTCACTTTGGGCATTTTAGGTCAAAACATCTTTGTGCAAACTCAAACCCTAATTTAGGTCAACAGTGAAAGGAGGAGTCTTGAGCAGAGCAAACCCTAACTTGATCTTGAGCTCCAAGGGTCTTGTGGTGAGAAAATGTTGATGAAATGAGAGGGAAAATTTTGGGGTACAACAGTTTCCCCTGTTCAATGTTCTTGCACCTGAAGAGATAAATTGGGAAGTTTTCCTTTCGCGTCTCAAAGGTAAAAGGAGATTGGACACTAAAGTGCCCGTAAATTTGCACTCGTCAAAGCATGGGTGCGGGAATGGGCTTAAAGATGCCATTTGGAGATGGGCTTAGGATGCCATCTGGAAATTGCTGGTAGGAGGATGGGCTTAGAGATTCCATCTGGAATGTTTGTTGAACTGTAATGTGATAGATCAGAAAAATGAGGATCAAAATGGTATCCGTGTCTGGAATGCATTTGAACTATATCTGGAGACTAAGTTTGGATGAGCAAAAGAATGGCTTTCGTATATGGGGTGTATCTGAGCTGTAACTGTGTTTGAATGTAGAATGAATATCAGAATAATTGTCGTGTCTGAAGTGTATCTGTATTGTATCTGGGTAACAGAGAAACATCTGTTCATGGATCAATTGCGTGCTCGGGACAAATTCTGAATGAGTGACATAATGGCAACCGTATCTGGAGCGTGTCTGGACTGTATCTGAAGTTGATATTTGTATGAGTAGCAGAATGACTTCCGTGTCTGGAGTGTATCTGAAACTGTAACTGGGATTGAGATCCGTATGAGTAATAGAATGACTTCCGTGTCTGGAGTGTATCTGAAACTATAACTGGGATCTAAATAAATGACAGAATGACTTCCGTGGCGAATGCACTGGGGAGAATCAAACTGCTGTTGTAAGGGTCAGAATGGTATCCATGCTTGGAATGCATTGAACCTTGAGGTGGATAAGTGAATCTGAATGAGAGATAGAATGGCTGCCGTGTCTGGAGCGTATCTAGTCTGTATCTGATTGCTGTAGTCTGAATGAGTAGCAGAATGACTGTCGTGTCTGGGGTGTATCTGTACTGTATCTGACTTGAAATTCTGAATGAGTAATAGAATGACCGCCGTGTCTGGGGTGTATCTGTACTGTATCTGACTTGAAATTCTGAATGAGTAATAGAATGACCACCGCGTCTGGGGTGTATCCATACTGTATCTGTATAATTGTAAATGATAGCCTTTTAATCTTATCCTGAAAAGGATGAAATGTTAGCTAAAACACAAAGTTATGTTGTATGATATGTATGATGCAATATATATGTTATATCAATGTTTATGATATATGAATGTAATGAATGCGCATGTAAGCTGATGAGCTGTCTTGCTGAGGATAGATGAATCCTGGATAGCCGGAGATGAGAGAATCTTGATTGTTGCTGGGGAAAATGAATCATTGACTGCTGCAGGGGATTGTAGGAATCTCTGAGTGCTAAAGCTGAGATATCCTTGTTGACTGCTGACTGCTCGGGTAACAAGATCTTCAATTGTTGAGGGATCTTAGGATCACTGCTGGGGATTGGAACTCCTTGGTGACTTGCGGGGCAAGAGAATTCTGATGATCTCTACTGGGGAATCCAGAATCTGGTAGACTTATGCTGGAGAAGTAAGATTGAGAATCTTCAATCTGACGGGAAGTATCTCTGTGGGGAGAAGGTTCACTAGTCTAGTTCCGCTGGGGATTGATAGTTGGAAGTGTTAGCTCCGCTGGAGATTGGTAGTTTTGACTTCAACTGGGGATACTGAAACTTAACTCTGAGGGGAATTGAGTTCTAGAAGGCTCTCTGGCTGGGGAAATCAGTTTTGGAAAAAACTTATGTTCTGCTGGAAATCCTGAAGTTTAATTCTGTTTTAAGTCCTGGATTTTGACTTCGTTGAGGAATTTGGAGTTTAATTCTGCTAGGGATTCCTTCTGAAAAGGCATCGGGATATCTACTTGTACCTTCAACCCAACAGCAATCATTTTTCTTGATTTGTAAGGAAAATGATTATGTTCAAATGCATATACCTATTTAACAAAACATTGGACGTTTCTCAAATAAAACATAAGTGCCAAAGAGTAAAAAGGAAGACAAAGCAAATTTCTGTATTTGGAAAAGTATTTGTATTAACTTTCTATGAGTATCTTTGTACAAAGGAGACAGGCATCCTAGTAGGAGGATGTTGTCGTAAAAATTGAAAATTTTATACAAAAGAAAAATGGCTATGTGTAACAATTCCATGGGATTCCATTCTGCTATAGCCTTCACAACTCTGAATATTTGTCCATTCAATGCTTCGTCCGCCGATGACTGGATTGATCAGAAGCTTGGAGCTGGTTGATGAGAGATTGTCCTTAAAGTGATCCGACGAGACATAGTCATACGCTTTAATTCCCTAACTTTTGCCTTAATCGCCCTTTCGGGTTTTCGATCCACCGGGAAACCCTTTTTTGCCCAAGCCTCCCTTTCGGGTTTTCAACTTGCCGGCTGTACATATTTTTTTGTTTTATCCCTAATTTTTGCCTGAACTGCCCTTTCGGGTTTTTAGTTCACCGGGATGCCCATTTTTGCCCAAGTCGCCCTTTCGGGTTTTCGACTTGTCGGGTGATTTTATGCGTAGTATCTTTTGACTATGTCTGCGTTCGCAGGGTGCGGCAAATTTTCGCAGTCCATGGTGGTCAGGATCATTGCACCACCAGAAAATATGCTCTTGATCACAAATGGTCCTTCGTAAGTAGGAGTCCATTTTCCCCTGGGATCACTTTGCGGCAAGATAATCCGCTTGATTACTAGATCTCCGACTTGATATACTTGACGTCTGACTTTTTTGTTGAAAGCCTTGATCATCCGTTTTTGATACGTCTGACCATGGCACACAGCAGTGAGTCGCTTCTTGTCGATCAAATTGAGTTGATCAAGTCGGGTTTGAATCCAATCGTCTTCATTCAAACCAGCGTCCTTCATAATCCTTAAAGAAGGAATCTGAACTTCCATGGGTAAGACAGCTTCCATGCCATATACCAAAGAAAACAGGGTTACCCCGGTTGAAGTACGTGCCGTGGTACGATATCCATGCAGAGCAAACGGTAACATCTCAAGCCAGTCTTTGTAGGTGACTTTCATTTTCTGAATGATCTTCCTAATGTTTTTGTTTGCAGCTTCAACAGCACCGTTCATCTTCGGCCGATAGGGAGATGAATTGTGATGATAAATCTTGAACTGTTCGCATAGAGCGGTGATCATAGTATTATTCAGATTTGTACCGTTGTCTGTAATGATCCTGTCGGGTACACCATACCGGCATATGAGGTTCTGCTTGATGAAGTGGGCAACCACATTCTTTGTAACAGAGGCGAAGGAAGCTGCTTCGACCCATTTGGTAAAATAGTCAATGGCGACTAGGATGAAGCGATGTCCATTGGACGTTGTGGGCTTGATTTCTCCAATCATGTCAATGCCCCACATTGCGAATGGCCAAGGAGCTGTTAGAACGTTGAGAGGAACATGAGGAATATGAATCTTGTCAGCATAGACTTGACATTTGTGGCAAGTACGGGAATGTTGATGGCAATCAGCTTCCATAGTAGACCAGTAATAGCCTGCCCTTAGAATCTCTTTAGCCATTATATGCCCGCTCAAGTGGGTGCCAAATGTGCCACTGTGTATCTCGGTCATGATCAACTCTGCTTCAGCTTTATCCACACATCGGAGTAAAACACAATCATCGCTGCGTTTATAGAGGATGTCGTTGCTCAGGAAGAACTTGGCAGCAAATCTCCTTAGGAACTTCTTGTCATTTACGGAAGCTCCTTCAGGATATTCTCTAGTCTGGAGATACCTTTTGATTTCGTGAAACCAGGGTTGTTCCACTACTTCTTCGGTATTAATCTCATGACAATGCGCAGGTTCATCCATTTGCTCGATGGTGATTTGGGGAGCCTCGTTATCCAGTTGAGTTTAAACATGGAAGACATTGTAGCCAGAGCATCTGCTAGCTGATTCTCTTCTCGCGGGAAATGCTCGAAGCTGATTTGCTCGAAATGAGGCAACAATGTCAAGACATGTTCTTTGTATGGGATAAGATTAGGATGTTTGGTGTCCCATTCTCCTTTGATTTGACTGATAACCAAAGCCGAGTCCCCAAATACGATCAAAGATTTGATCCCCAAGTCTATAGCAGCCTTGAGACCAAAGATGCAAGCTTCATATTCAGCCATGTTGTTGGTACAGCTGAAGCAAAGTCGGGTCGTGAAAGGTGTGTGGCAACCTTCCGGGGAAATGAGTACCGCACTGATACCGTTTCCAAGTGCATTTGAAGCACCATCAAAGTACAGGGTCCATCGGGATCCATTTTCAGGTCCGTCATATGGTCTGTTACTTTCAATGTTGTCCAAAGTCAAGATGTCCTCGTCCGGGAAGTCGAATCTCATGGATTGATAATCTTCGATAGCTTGATGAGATAAATGGTCAGCTAGTACACTCCCCTTTATAGCTATTTGGGTAGTATATTGGATGTCATACTCAGTCAGGATCATTTGCCATCTAGCGATTCTTCCAGATAAAGCAGGCTTCTCGAAGATATACTTGATAGGATCCATTTTGGAAATCAACAAAGTGGTATGAGTCAACATATACTGCCTTAGTCGGCGAGCAGCCCATACCAAAGCGCATCAAGTTTTCTCGAGCAGTGAGTAGCGAGTCTCACAGTCGGTAAAATTTTTGCTAAGGTAATAAATGGCATGCTCTTTTCGACCAGACTCGTCATGTTGGCCCAGTACGCACCCCATTGAGTTATCCAACACGGTCAGATACATGATCAACGGTCTTCCTTCGACGGGTAGCAACAGAATAGGAGGTTCTAGCAAATACTCCTTGATCTTATCAAAAGAAGCTTGGCAATCGTCGTTCCATTCGACTACCTGATCTTTCTTAAATAGTTTGAAAATTGGCTCACATGTAGACGTCAGATGAGAGATGAATCTGGCAATATAGTTCAAGCGCCCCAAGAACTCTCTAACCTCCTTTTCAGTACGGGGGGCCGGCATTTCTTGTATAGCTTTCACTTTTGCTGGATCGACCTCAATGCCTTTGTTGCTGACAATGAATCCTAGAAGTTTACCAGACCTAACTCCAAAAGTGCACTTACTTGGATTCAGCCTGAGTTTGTACTCCTTCAACCTGGAAAACAGCTTCTGCAAATGTTCAAGGTGTTCCTCCTCTGTTTGTGATCGAGCTATCATGTCGTCTACGTAAACTTCGATCTCATGATGTATCATATCATGAAACAAAGCCACCATGGCGCGCTGATAAGTTGCCCCTGCATTCTTCAGTCCGAACGGCATCACCTTGTAGCAGAAGGTACCCCATTGTGTGACAAAGGTTGTTTTCTCCATGTCCTCGGGGGCCATTTTAATCTGGTTGTAACCCGAGAATCCGTCCATGAAGGAAAAAACCTTGTGCTGAGCTGTGTTGTCAATCAAAATGTCGATATGCGGTAGCGGAAAATCATCTTTAGGGCTAGCCCTGTTCAAATCCCGGTAGTCCATACACATTCTGACCTTGCCGTCTTTTTTAGGTACTGGCACGATGTTAGCAACCCATTGTGGATAGGAGGTAACGACCAGAAAGCCAGCATTGAATTACTTCATTACTTCAGCTTTAATCTTCTCAGACATGTCGGGCCTCATTCGGTGGACTTTTTGCTTGATCGGTGGACAGTCCTCTCTTGTAGGGAGGCGGTGAACCACGATATCCGTGTCTAAACCCGGCATGTCTTCATAAGACCAGGCGAAGATTTCAACGTATTCATTCATCAGCTGTATTAAGCGCTCTTTGACACTTGGTGCCAGATTGGCACCCACTTGTACTTCTTTCTTGTCTTCCTCTGTTCCTAAGTTGACAGTTTCCAACAACTCTTCATGAGGCAAGATGGCCCTTTCTTCTTGTTGTAAAAGTCTGGCTAACTCTCCTGGTACCTCACAATCTTCGTCATCTTCATACTCAGCCTGATTGACCAAATCTTCAGAGTTATTGAAGGATACAGCAGAATAGTCACCCATAGAATCCAGAGTGGATGGGTACCTGCATTTGTGAGTGTGGGTGTGTGTAAGGGATAGTCATCCTTAAACAAACAAAAATGCAAAAGGAAAGAAAATGAACACAACAGTTTATCAATGAAAAACGTCCAATGATTCATTAAACATGGCATATGAATATGAAGAGAATCAAAACCCTTACAAACGGACCTACATGCCCCGGGCAAGGCATGAGGTAAAAAAAGTAGTGTGCAGATTGTTTAAAAGTAATTATTACAGACCAATAGGAAATGTTCAAAAGATAAGTTACTGATTAATGAAAGTAATAGGGACGAAGTCTTTCGCCTCCCAGTTGTGCAGTCCCCCTTCGATGGTTGGGAAGATCCAATCTTCAATGTTGGCCTCTTCGTCTTCGTCTTCCAAAGCATTGATTCCATGAGGAAAAATCTTGATGGGTGTCCTTTCAATTTTTGAGCGACGCATAGCTTTTTTCCCCGCAGCGGTAAATCCCAACCCAAACTTGTCTGTCTTGTGGGGAAAGTCAGGCAACTGACCCCATGTTGAGCTCTTCCCTTCCTTCATTGCAGCCTTTGCGTCTTTCAGAGATGTCATCCTGGCCATCTGCTTGGGCTCCTCAGCTACTGCCTTTGCTAATGCAACCTCGGGAGCAATTTCCTCGAAGTGTTGGAACGGTGTCTCAATGAATTCGCCCTCCACTTCCACATACCGAAAGGAGTTCAGGTGACTGATCATATATTCCTCTTCACCGTGTACAGTTATGATTTTTCCTTTGACAGGGTATTTCAGCATCTGATGTAGGGAGGAAGTGACCACGCCAGCATTATGTATCCATGGTCTCCCTAGCAAGCAAGAGTATGACGGACGGATGTCCATCACATAGAAAGTTGAGTGGAATACTTCAGTGCCCACCTTGATGGGAATGTCGACCTCCCCATGCACCATTCTTTTAGACCCGTCAAAGGCCATGACAATGATATTACTTGGTTTCAGCTCCAAGCCTTCACTATCCAATCGATCTAGAGCTTTCTTAGGCAGCACGTTCAGAGAAGAACCAGTGTCGACCAAAACATGGGCAAGAGTAGTTCCTCGGCATTCGACTGACACATGCAATGCGTCATTGTGCTTTCTTCCTTTCGGAGTCAGGTCAGCATCAGAGAAACCCAGGCCGTTGTCTGCAGTAAGGCTGGCTACACAATCCTGGAATTGATCGGCTGAGGTTTCCTGGGGAACATGGGTTGTCTTCAAAAACCTTATCAATGCTTTGGCATGAGCCTCCGAACAAAGCAGTAATGCTAACATGGAGATCTTCGAGGGGGTTTGCCCCAGTTTCTCTACAACATCATAATCACTTTTCTTTATTATTTTCAGAATCTCCTCCATTTCTTTCTTAGAGGTTTCGGGGATGACCAATGGTTAAGCCCTCGTTCTGACGAGCTCTTCTTGGATCCCTTTCCCCTTATCAGCAGAAGTAGGAGGGACAACCACAGGAGTAACAGCTTCTTCAATTAACGGAGTTCTTGCATAAAGTTTTATCGGTGCAGGAGTAACTTTGGAAGCAGTTGAGGGTCCAAAGATAGCCTTTGGAGGGGCAATCTCTGGAGAAAAAATTCTCCCAATTAGGGTAATCTTGCTCGTACCAGCAATGTTTCCAATGTTGGTATTTTCTTCGTCAGAGCTCTCTTCAGTTATCTCAACTTGCTTAACACCATGGTAGTAGATTTCTCCACCATAATTCCATGGTATTGATTTATCATATTTGTAGGGGACAGGCCCAGGCATGGTTATTTTCAGAGCAACAATCTTCGTAGCGGATGTAATCTTAACAGGCTTTTTAGGGACCTTGGAAAGATTGGTGGAAATGGTGATTATTGAAACATCTTTGATAGGGGTTGGAGTAGCAGGAATCTTTTCGAAAAGAATTTGTTGGCTGTCCATTAGGCCTTGGATGCCTATCTTCAACAATGGACAGTCAATTGGGAGGGAGGAACAACAGTAGCAGTCTTCTTTACATCCTGGGAAAATCCCAGCTTTTAACAGATTCAACTTGATTGTCAGTAATGGAGTTACCAGATCATCAACATCAGAAACATACAGATCTTCTTCAACGGCATGAACATGATGGCCATGTTTTGGCATCGAAGCGAATATTACGTTCGGCTTCTCGGGGGAGTCGAACTCAACCTCTTTTGCGTCTATCAAGTCTTGAATTTTATTCTTTAGCGCCCAACAATTGTTGGTGTCATGTCCGGCGCTATCAGAATGGTAGGCACATTTGGCATTGGCATGATAGTATGGAGATGTGGTGTTAGGGTTTTTCGGTGCCTCCTTTAAACCAGTCAGATTCAATTTTAACAAATGGGGAAAAACTTGTGCAGGCGTCATATTGATGCGGGTGAACTACCGTTGTGGCTGTTCTACCCGTTGCTGGTTAGGTCTAGACTGATTGGTACGAGGCTGATCATTTGACGAATTTTGAATCATCACGGCACCTACAGTCGGCCGACGCTCATTTCTCCCCAATCCTTTTTGAGAGTACACAACAACTGCCTCCTTCTTGGCTGGAAATGGCTTTTTAACAGTTGTAGATGCAGAGGCATCCCTTTGAATCTTCCCACTCTTAATACCAGCTTCCACCCGCTCGCCAGTCAGAATCAATTCAGTAAACCCTGCGGAAGAGCTCCCGATCAAATGGTTGAAGAAAGGGCCAGATAGGGTCCCCAAGAACATATCAACTAGTTCCCTATCTGAAAGAGGTGGCTGCACTCTTCCGGCCAAGTCGCGCCATTTCTGGGCGTATTCTTTGAATCCCTCATTTGAGGCCATTCCCATACTCTGTAGCTGAGTACGGGTTGGCGCCAAGTCAGCGTTATATTGATACTGGCGATAAAAGGCAGCTGCCAAGTCCTCCCAGCTATGCACCTCTGACCTCTCAAGTTGGTAAAACCAATCTAGCTGTGTACCAGACAGGCTATCCTGGAAGAAGTGTACCCAAAGATTTCTATCGGATAAATAAGGTTGAATTTTCCTGACATACGACCTCAGGTGCATCTTCGGGCAAGACAGCCTGTCATATTTTGCAAAAATTGGCACCTTAAACTTTGGAGGGATCACAATCCCAGCAATCAATCCCAATTCTTCAAAATCTAACCCAGGAACCCTTTGCAGCTCCATAGCTGCCAGTCTATCCTCCAGGTTTTTGTATTTGTCGTCCGCTGGCGGGTATTGCTACTCTGAGTAGTCTTCATCTTCCTCAACCTCTTCCTCTTCAGCCTCGGACTCAGAAGGTAATGCAGCCCATTTTCCTTTACCGGTCCCCTCATCATATGTGGAGGGGAATTCAAGAACTCTCCTAGCTTCATTCTCAAATTTTCTTCCCAGTGTAGCTACCCCAACTCTTTTCTTCTTCTTTTTTTCTTTTTCTTGTTCTTTATTCCCTAGCATTGCTTTAAGATCCTCCTGACCCTTTGCTAAGGTCATTAGGAGTTGTTGAAACTGTGAGTTTTGTGACTGCAGATCTTTGACCGTCTGTTCGAGATCCATCTTACTGAAATAAACAGCAGAAAGATAAGGAAACCTGGTGTGAAGACCTGCTTATGCATATGATGAATGATATGTTTATTCATGCAATGCATTCAAGGATTTAGAAATTCAAAATTTGTTGCAAACAAAAAAGAACACACATCATATTAATAAGAAGAAATTTTGTCAGTACATAAATGCCCCATGGGCCAAATGTTACAAAAACTTCTTAAGGTAAAAAGAAGTTGCGCATCCTCTTTGGTGCGATGTAAGTGTTGAGGGTCTCCTCCTCGTGAAGTCGGAGGGTAAGCTCCAAAACCTTCTTCTCACTGGCGTAGAAGCTGGCTTCAAAAGTATTCTGTTCCTCCTTGAGTTGGATCCAACTCTTCTGCATCTCCTCCCATGATGTAGGCATGTCAGGATGTAGGATGGTGTAGGGAACCTCTCCTTCCTTAATAGGCTCTTTAATCAAAGGGAGAATATGAGGGTAAGGCATCATAAGATTCTGGGCTCGGGTTCGTACCCACTTAAGGTAAGGCTCAAGAGGGATAGAGTTCTTGTGCCCCAGTGTCTTGCTATCTACCTTGTTAGGCATCCTCCAAGCTCTGATGAATCTTTGGCGAAGTCCTTGCGCATCGTTGTCGAAGTCAAAAACTAGGTCTGGAATCAGCATGTCATGAGGGCCATCCTTCCGTGCATATCTAAATTGTCTCAAAGCTAGACAAGGGTTGTAGGTAATGCCTCCCCTAATGCCAAGTAATGGAACATTAGGGAACTCACCACAACGATCAACGATGATGACATTTTCTCTGGACCGAGAACACCAATGTACATCAGAGTGTGTGAGGGTCATCAACCGTTGTGACCACCTTAAGCCTTGGTCATTTTTCAAAACAGATTGTGGAAGGTGAGAAATAAACCACCTTGAAAGGAGAGGAGTACAACACATGAGAACACCTCTCTTTCTCATTGTTCGTGTGTAAAATGAGTGGAGGATGTCCCCAAGCAATGTAGGTATGGGATTCCTGGATAGGAAAATCTTGACAGCATTGACATCTATAAGTTGGTCAGGATTTGGGAACAAGACCAACCCATAAATGAGGAGTGCCACAATTTCTTCAAAGGCTTGCAGATCCAGGGAATTCCAACACTCTTGTGCCTTCTCAAACAAGAATTTTGCCAAGAAGCCTTTGACACCACTTCCAGTCTCCCAATGCCCCTTGATGTCAGATGGTTGCAAGTGTAGTGCTTGAGCAACATCATCAGGCTTTGGTTCTTTTTCCGTACCGTTGTAGGGTAGTTGATTAAGAAAAGGAATTCTCAGGAGTTGAGAAAATTCCTCCAAAGTAGGCACCAATTGATAGTCGGGGAATGTGAAACAGTGGTGAAGCGGGTCAAAGAATTGGAACAACACTTTCACCATGTCTTCTTCAATGCTGGTGTTGACTAGGCTGAGCAGTCTACAATGTCTTTCACTGAAGAGAGAGATTTCTGGAATTCTGGATGTGAGCTCCTTGAGTTGGGGAGGGATTCTCACAAGGTTGACTTGGATAGTTTTCCTGCGAAGAATTTCCATGACCTACAAAACAAGAACAAAGATGAAGATCCAAACCCTTGAAATGGTTAGTGGATGCATATGATGCTTTATGATGTTCATGATGTATGCACAAACATATGTACAAGCAAGTCACACAAAACCCTAGTTTCAGGCTTGCATGAGGTTTCATAGGTAAGTACCCTCTTGAGTGTAGTTGTCTTAAAAACCTGTCCTATAAATAGTAACCGGGTTCTAAGGAGCTCAATATCATTGGATTGTTTTCCATGTTCATTGTTTTGGTTTAGCCACTTAACTAGCAACCAAAATATTCCAAGAAAACAACCTTCAATGAGTGTAGTATCGAGTATCTACCAACTTCGGACTGCACCAAAGCCGGTCATCTCACTACTCCTAATAAAAGGCCAAGATGGTCAAGTAAGGTTCTAGGTCATTAGTGCTTAGTGACATCACTCAGCGGCCCCATACTCTCCTTGATTGAACTCAAGGGTTACCGGTACTCACAAATATGTCGCACTAATATAGCTATTGCTTCAACCGTGTCGGTATACCCCGCACAGTTTCCACAATGTATTGTTATCTATGAATGTTTCCCAAATCCGGGTGTAGGATTTCAAGCCCAAATAAGAGAACCAAAATGCAAAGCAATCAAAGCAAACAATTAGTCATGCAAAAGGGTGATCTAAGCCCTAAGGTTACTCAACTTTTAAACAGGTCCCCAGCAGAGTCGCCAGTTCTGTGATACGGTGGGAGAACTGACTTGAGGTTTTGCGTTTGTTTTCGCAAATGTTTCGGTTTAGCAAGAGTCGCCACCGACTTTTTATTTTATCCTAAGGAAAGGTTAAAAAGCACAGGAAAAACCTTTGAGATGTTTTCTTGGGTTCGGGGAGTATATTATAGAAAGGGAAGGTATTAGCACCCCTTCTATCCATGGTTATCCATGGGCTCTTAGTTACTTGCTTAGATCACTTGCCTTGCATTTTCAATTGTTTGAAATGGTGCTTTCAATTGTTTGAAATGGTGCTTTCAATTGTTTGAAATGGTGCTTTGTGTGTGATTTTGAAAGAGGTTTCGAAAAGAGGCCATTGTTGTGGCAACCTTTGTAATGATCCATGTTTGAATGTATACAAAGGTGTATTTGTCTTTTTGAAAAGTTTTCAATGTTTTGAAAGTTGTTTTGAAAGTTTGTATTGTGGAGTGTGTTTTGAAAAATGGCAAGGATTTGTTTTGCAAGTTGGCCAAGTAACCAAAAGCTATCTACCCTAAATTTCTCAAAGATCTTTCCTATGTTTTAACCCTTTTAACAGTATTGTTCCACCATTGTATTTGGTGGACAATCTTGTGTTAGGATGTTAACGGGACGGGCGCGGGTCATCGTTTAGACCATGAAAGCAATAGTGTCAAGTGTCTTTGGCAATTTGCTTGAGGGACTATGATCATTTTGTTTAGGAAACTTTGAAAGCGTCATCGAGGGACTATGATCTTTTAATTTGTCTTTTGTTTTGCCAAAGACACTCAACATGCAACATGGCCCATTTTTGAAGGCAACAAGTGGAGTAACCCTCAGGGTGCAAGTGTGTATTGTGTTGTCTGTTTTCATGCTTTTTGTCTTTGAATTAGTCAAGCTATTTGTTATTTGATTTGCATAGAAACCATAAGTCTATCATGACATAATTTGAAAGCTTTTAAATGCCGAAATTTAAAGTCCTAAATTATTACAACATAATTATGGGGATGGGGGTACAAATGTTTGAATTGGGGGATATTTAGCAAGAAATTAAATCTAAAACTATTACATCCATATTGAATATACAAATATCAAATTATACAATATTAAGATAAATACAATAAATATGCAAAATGTATTATGCACAAAAAGTATTTTTTATGTATGAGAAAGTATTTTTCATGTGAAATATAAACAAAAATAAAAAGTCAATTTTTGGATATTTTTATGGTATAGGGCAAAACCCTAGTTTTTGAATAAAATGGTATTTATTTATTAATTATATACAATATTTATATATTAATTTATACAAAAAAAAAAGAAGTATATTGTAAAAAAAAGTATTTTTGATGTCATAGATTAATAAAAATAAAAATGTATTATTTCTATATTTTTGTCCTAAATATCTAATAAAATATACAAGTATTTATATTATATATTAAATATACTAAATATATATACCAAAATAAAATATTAATTATTTACAAAATGTATATTTTTAGAAAATGTTTTCAAAATGTAAACAAAAAATAATAACTAAAAAAATATATTTTTATATTATTTTTTAATGTTTTAAATAAAAAGTATTATATTTATTTATATACATATGCTAAATAAAACCAAATAAATGCCAAATAAATGCAAAAATGTATGGAAAATTATTTTTGAGATTTTTTATATTTGAGCAAAAAATAATAAGTCAGAATCAAAAAGAAAAAACCAAAAATGATCAAAATATCACACAATGGGCCAGGGGGTGTAAATGGAAAAAAGAGGGTGCAAGCAGCAAGAACAACTCAGGCCCAGTCCAAGTCCACCTTCTTCAACCTCAAGAAATGTTTGAACAACCAAAACGCGCGTTTTTCATGCTTCATTAAAACTCCTGATTCTTTGACTTTTAACAAAAACTCATAACACAAACAATGTAGAGCATCAAGAGACGAATTCATACATATAAAAAACTTGACCTAACTCTAAGAAACGAGGGAGAATTTCTTCATTCCCAATTTCTGACCTAATTTTTCTTCAATGTTCATGGCCAAAATTCTTACAGTATACTCAATATAAATGAAAAGTGAATATATGGATGGCTTCAGGGCTATGAGGAGAACATGTTTCATTAACAAACCTAAGCCTAACTCTTCCTATATTGAGAGATAGAAGTTCATGTTTTTACCTGTTTCAGCTTGAGTCGTGTACGGCAATGGAGGTATCTTCAATGGAGTTTGAGCTTTGGTACAGCTTGCCTGAAGTCCAAGGATGTTTCTCCTATGCTTGGCTTGCTCTGAAACTGCCTGTATCGTGCTATGGAAGTCCACCTGCACAGCTTGAAAGCAAAAATGGCAAACGATGTTAAGGATGTTACAGCTTGAGTTCAATGCTTGGGATAGCTTCAGTGGATGATATGGAACATGTTTGAACTCTTTTTGGCCAAAGTGCACGAGTGGAAATGTTTGTGAAAGTCAAGTTGCAGAACTTGCTCTGTTTCTGCAGCAAGAGGGTGTTTTTGTGAATGAGGAGGTTTGGGATGTGGTTCAGTCATGCTTTAGGTCAGTTAGGGTGTGTGAAAGATGTTTGCAAAGTTTGCTTTGGCTGGTTGTTACAGGAATGAGAGATGGTCCGTGTTTTGCCAAGTTTCTTCTACTTGAAGCAAGAAAATGCAAGTTTCAATACAGGCCTGTACAATGCCCTAAAGTATGCTGCCCATCTTGTTCTTGATCAGAGGGATTTGTGTACAAATGCTAGCCTCAAAGATCTGGCCCATGCCTCTTGGATTTGTTATTTGACATAAAGTGCAACTTTTCCAAAATGGCAAATATGATTTTTCCAATTAAGGGTTAATCTTGCATGTAATGACTAAATGAACAAAATAACACCTTAGCACAATGGTTAGGAATTTAATTATGGTGTGTGAGACTGGTTTTAAGGCCTACAAGCTAGCTTGTATAAGCTGATTTGAAAAATGCCAATGTATGAACATGTATTTGGTTATGAACAAAAATGGATTTTTCCCAACTTTGCAAATTCGATTCTCCCTAACCACAAGGGTGTTTGAGAAGTTCTTGGACAATTTGGAAAGCTTGGAATGTGTACGATAATCCATCTTTGTAATGCAAATTGAAACTCCAAGTGGAAGCATGTGAAAAATGGCCATGAATTTGGGCAAAAATCCTGCCTAGAATAAGTCAAAATTTTTCTAAGTTAAAAATGTTTTGCACCCTTGTTCCAAAATTCATAACTTGAGCTACAAGCTTCCTTTGAGAAAACTTTGTGAATCAAAGTTGTAGATTTTGCAATGGACCACAACTTTCATGTTTTGAGTTTTGTTTGAATGCATTTGCATCTTGGTGAAAAAATGGGACAAAGTTAGGAAAAAATAAGGAAATTTTATAACTTAGAAAATTTCTAAGTTATGAAATTTCTTCATTTTAAACCCTAATTTGCAATTTTGGGTTTCTTGATGAACAAGTTTCATAATTTTACATGTCTTGATGAAAAATGAATCTTGGCACTTGATTTTGACCAAAAAGTCAAAGTTTGACTTTTCAGTATACAGTCAAATTTTGATCAGTTGACTGGAGAATTCATCTGTCAATCCTATGCATTTGGGATCTTTTGAACTTTTTGAATGTGTCAAGACAATGCCATTGAGTCCTTGAGTCCATATGTGAACTTGGTTTGCCATTGTTTAGGTCAAACAGTCAAAAATTGCCTTTGTGCAGTCAAAACCCAAAAAATGACCATTTTGCCCTTTTGGTGATCTGATCAAATTTCTTGTGGTTTTATGATCCAAACTTGACCAAATGGTTCATATGAGTTCATTATATTGATGTGGGTCAAAAATTATGAAGTTTGACTGTCAATTAGCCACAATTGACTTTTTCCCCAATACAGTTGATTTCTAGGTCAACTGTCCAATTGACTGGGCAAAGATTGGAATCAAGGCTTGAAACTTGGTATGGATAAACTTGTGAGTCCAACATGAAGCATGAAAGTCACTTTGGGCATTTTAGGTCAAAACATCTTTGTGCAAACTCAAAACCTAATTTGGGTCAACAGTGCAAGGAGGAGTCTTGAGCAGAGCAAACCCTAACTTGATCTTGAGCTCCAAGTGTCTTGTGGTGAGAAAATGTTGATGAAATGAGAGGGCAAATTTTGGGGTACAACACCCTCCAAACTTTATCATTTCACACGCTTGAGAATCCCATTTGATTCCCTATTGTTGTACCCCAAAATTAGCCCTCCGATTTTCACACAAGACATACCCCTAGAGGTCCTCAGTTGCTCAAGTTGACTAAGGATTGACCAGACAAATCCTCCTCCTAAGACAATAAGCCTCAAACTAGGATTTCACTCCTCATAAAGATGGTTGAGTTCCAAGGGTCCCAAATGGTCTCCATTTCACTAATATGTCCTCAAGATCATTCATGCCAAGTTTCATGCCTTGCACAACAAGTTTGCTCAGTCAACTGCTCAAATGCCTGAAAATCAATTATACTAGGTCAAAAGTCAAATGTGGCCCAAATACAGCCAAACTTCAAGATTTTTGGTAAACATCAACATTTTGAAGTGATATCCATAATTTGATCAAGGGTTGATCATGATTCCTCAAGAAATGCTCCTAATTCATCAAAAGTCAAAAGTTGCTAAATTAGGGTTTCTACAGGAAAAGTCAACCAAACTTTGACCAGGCATAACATTCTCATACTTTATCATAATTTCTCATCCAAGGATCATTTTGAAGAGAATCCAATTCCCTAAAATTCATATTCAACCCTCAAGTTCAATAAATGCACTCATTAAAAGATATAAAATCATACATTATAGGTCCTTTTCAAAAGCCAACAAAAACACCTTTTGGGTCAAAGCTTCTTACATGAACATGGAATATCCAATTGAGATGAAACCAAATAGTTTCCTTAGGGGACACCCTAAGATTTCTAAAAAGTCTAAGAACACCCTTTTAGGATCAAAATTGAGAGAGAGATACATTGTCAAAGTTGGCCATTTTTGGAAATTTGCACAAAGTCAACCATGTCAAAAAATGCATTTTTCTTCAAATGGGCCTAATTTTTTATGCTTGCAACACACTCCTAACATGGTCCATGAACCACTCTATGCCTCATTCACTTATTTATTTAATTTATTTTGATTTTATTTATTTAAAATTCAAATTAGATCAAATTAAATCAAAAATAAATCAAATAAATGGGATAAGATTTGTTTTGGCATTGATTGAATATCTCATGAGCTGTCAAATGAAGAACAAAATCGTGCAAGCTCAAAACAAGAGGAAATCTTCAAATTTGGAAAGATTGGAATCAAAAATTCATGACCATTATATCTTGGATTCTTTATAATTCTAATGACCTAAATTGATTCTACTACATATAACAAAGCATTTGCAACCCTAAGAACATTACATGCGCGACATGCCTCCCACAAAGGAAGAAGAGATTTCAAATTTTGTCAAAAATGTGTTGATCACATATCCCTCCATAGGCCGTTTCAAGCAATTCCAAGGACATAACAACACTCATGGACATCCTCTGAAGCCATTGTAAGCATTCCCAAAGCCTGAAGCCATCAGAATCACGCCCACCATTCATCACGGTTTTTATATTTCTTTAAAATTCGATTTCACTGATGCATCCATCATAAACATATTTTGTTTATATCTTTGCATTTGGTATCATGTTTACAACATGCTGGAATGGTTTAATTGGAGTTTGAGTGCAGGTACATTTGTTTTCCATAATTAGGGTTCCAAAGCTTCAAATTGGGGAACCCTAGCTAGAGGCGAAATTGGGCCAAATTAAGGGTCTCTTCGTGTTCAAGGGATGATTTGCAGTCGATCCATTTCTTTGGATGGAATTTATTCTGCTTGAATTGTGTTTTAGAGTTTTGTAGAATTGTAGCTACAATAAAAAACCGTCACTATAGCCTATAGTGGCGGATTGTACTGTAGGTAAAAGTGTTTGGTCTAAAACAACAGACTGTTGGAGAAGATGATGGTGTGGATGGAGGAAGCTTGCTGGTTGGCCCATTCAAACAGAAGGGACCCACCAAAAGGTGCGCGTGTGACAGCTGGGCATATTGCTCTGTTTACCTTATATTTTTTTTAATTATGTATATGAATGATTAATCAGCACATATGGCAAATGACAAGGCGTGTGAAGTGAATGACCTGGGTTCGAATCCAGGTCCAGGAATTTTATATTTTCTTAATATTTTTTGCAGGATTCAGTGCATTATCCTCCAGCGCGTCCATCCTACAGCCTAAGGTCTGGTCATTGGATTTTTCCTCAAAGCAAATCTAGCGTCCCACAAACAGGTTCCATGGTGCACATTCAAGCGCAACCCCCACTGAATCCAAACAAATCAATTGGGCTCAGCAAAAGATAAACTTAATACAAAAACAGTTGCAACCCCCAGATTGCTACTCCTAGCAGGCCCATTTTATTTTTTGCTTTAATTTCTTTATTATTTTCATTTATTGTTTTAATTATTTATTTTATTTGTCTTGAAAAATCATTTTCTTAATTAAATCATAAAATCAAGAAATCACAAAAAAATGTTAGAATTAGTTTTCTTTTTATTAAAATTAATTCTGTTTAAAAATAAATTAATTTAATTTGGTAACTTGATTTGTTTTCCTTAATTAAAATTAATTAGAAATTAGGACTAATTTTCAAAATTCAATTTTACTTTATTTTCTTAAATAAAAATACAAAAAATATTTTTCTTTAATTAAGTAGATTCTATAGGATATTTAATCTATTCCCGTGTCATTCCTCGCGCGTGTTTAGTTGTTTATTTTTCCAATTATTGTATCTGATTACGGGTTTGTAATAGTTTTTAACTAGGGTTTATTTTACTGCTTTTATTTATTGTTGAATCCCAAGTTTGGATATGTAACCCCCTCTCCAAAGCCTTGTAATAGCTAGGTTTAAGACTCTCGCTTTTTTTTTTTGCTACTATTAACTGTTAGATGAATGATCATATGATTGAATGGAAAGATTAAATGATTAAAACAGTAGAACACCCTAATTGTGCAAAGATAAATAAACTGAAATCAAACACTTACACATGCTCACCCCTAGGGTATATCCCACTTTGGTTGCCTAGGAAATACGGTCACTATTCTCGAACATGAGAATTCTTAGTGACTGTCCTCTAATTCTTAGTGACTGTCCTCAGAAATATAGTCTTTTTCGAGTAGGTAGAAACTCTTAAGTACTTGCTCAGAAATATTGACCGTTGTTGTACCCCAAAATTTTCCTTCTCATTTTATCAACATTTCTCATCACAAGACTCTTGGAACTCAAGACCAAACTAGGGTTTGCTCTGCTCAAGACACCTCCTTGCACTGTTGACCTAAATTAGGGTTTGAGTTTGCACAAGGATTTTTGGACCTTCAATGCTCAAATTGACCTTCATACTTCATGTTGGACTCATAAGTTTGTCCATACCAAGTTTCAAGTCTTGAATCAAATTTTTGCCCAGTCAATTGGACAGTTGACCTAGAAATCAGCTGTATTGGGGAAAAAGTCAACTGTGGCCAATTTACAATCAAACCTCATGAATTTTGACCTACATCAACATTATGAACTTATATCAACCATTTGATCAAGTTTGGACCACAACTCCACAAGAAATTTAATCAGATCACCAAAAGGGCAAAATGGTCATTTTTAGGGTTTTGACTGTACAAAGGCAATTTTTGACTGTTTGACCTAACCAGTGGCAAATTAAGCTCAACCATGGACTCAAGGACTCAATGACATTATCTTGACCTATTCAACAAGTTCAAAAGATCTCAAATACATGGGATTGACAGATGAATTTTTCAGTCAACTGATCAAAATTTGACTACACACTGAAAAGTCAAACTTTGACTTTTTGGTCAAAATCAAGTGCCAGGGGTCATTTTTCATCAAGATATGTCAAATTATGAAACTTGTTCATCAAGAAACCCAAAATTGCAAATTAGCGTTTGAAATTGAAAATTTTCATAACTTAGAATTTTTCTAAGTTATAAAATTTTCTTATTTTTTCCTAACTTTGTCCCACAGTTTCACCATGATGCAAATGGATTCAAACAAAACTTGCAACATTAAAGTTGTAGTCCTCCACAAATTCTACAACTTTGTTTCACAAAGTTTTCTCAAAAGAAGCTTGGATATAAAGTTGTGATTTTTGGAACAAGGGTCCCTAAAACTTTTAACTTAGAGAAATTTTGCCCTAGTTTAGGCAGGATTTTGACCCATCTTCTTGGCCGTTTTTCACATAGTTCCACTTGGATTCTCAAGTTGCATTTAAAAGATAGATTATAGTAAATGTTTCAAGCTTTCCAAATTGTCCAATAACTCCTCAAAAACATTTGTGGTTAGGGAGAATCGAATGCTTGAAGTTGGCAAAAACTCACTTTGTATCCATGGCCAATACATGTTCATACAAGTTGCAAAATCTGTCCAAACTAGCTTTGTACTTGTTTACAGGTCTCTAAACCAATTCACACTCAAAAATTAATTGCAAATACATTGGACATTAGTATTATTCTGATCAATGGAGCTTGGCACAATGACTAAATCCATTTTGGGCATAAAGGTAGCACTTCCATTTGCATAAAGCATGCTTTATGTCAAGTTGCATTTATTGAGCCAAACACCAAGCCCTTTGCTGCAAACAAGGCTCCCTAATGTCAGGTAAAGTTCAACAACTTTGTGCAGCTAGGTTACAAGCCAGTACAGCCATAGCATTGTCAACTCTCACTTTTTACTTCAAAACCAAGTAATTATGCAAAAGGTCAACAACTTGAGCATCTGATATATTCAACTTTTGCCAATATTTCAAACAAGTTTTGCACATCCCTGTGAGCCAGAAACACGAGTCATTCATCCCTCAAACACTCTTAAACATCAAAACACCAAAAACTTACAAAACAGGGCAGTTGCTGCAACTTGAGTGCCATAGCTCATTTTGCTCGTGCGTTTTGCTCCCTTCCACTTCAAACACCTTCCATTCAACTCACTCGAGCTATCCCAAATCTCCATTGCCAATTGTAACTCCATTTACAGTGTTCACCATTTTCATTTCAAACTTGTGCAGGTTGACTTCTAGAGGCTGATTCAGGGACATTCAAGGCAAGCTAGCTATTGGAAAAGATCAAGTGAAGTTCATGCAAGCTACCAGACACCTCAAAACTTGTTGAGAAGCTCTGAATTGTCCTACTCGAATCCAACTGAAACAGGTTTTTTCTCACTTCCTATCTCTCTATTTAGGAACATTTAGCCTTAGGTTTGTGAATGAAAAATATAGTATTCAATGCCATGAAGCTGTACATATGCTCAGTTTTTATTTATATTAAGTGTGCTGGGAGAATTTCATACATGAACATGCTGAAAAAGTTAGGTCAGATTTTAGGGCCAGAGAAATTATTTCTGGTCTTTGAGAGTTAGGATTAATGATTTATATGGTTAGAATCGTGGTTTAATGCTCTACAAGTTTCATGTTTTGAGTTTTGGCAAAAGATCACGTTTCCAAGATGTTTAAGTTTGTATAACAGGCGCGCGTTTTCAAAAGTCTGGAGGAAGAAGTTGAAGTTGCTGGGCTGGGCTGGGCTTGGCCTGCTTGCTTCTAACACCCCCCTTTTGCTAAATGCACCCCCTGGCCCATTTTCTTTATATTTTGTTATTTTTGTATTTTAATTTCATTTATGACTTTGTTATTTTATTTCCAAACATAAAAAATGCTTAAAAAATATTTTTCATATTTTTTTTCATTTATTTGGCATTTTATTTTATTATTTCTAGCATTAAAACATTTTTAATACTTTTATATTATTTGTTTAATTTTAAAAATAATGTAAATAATAATTTTATTTGTATTTCTTATTTTTATTCACACTGAAAATACATTTTATTTTTGTATATATATATACTTTTATTTTATTAAAAATATAGAATAAAAATACAAAAATATTACATTTTTTTTATTATTATTTATACTAAAAAACACCTTTTTAATATATTTTATTTTTGTACATATTAATATATTTTTTATATATAAATAATATATAATATTATTTTCTTAAGAAAAATTAGGGTTTACCCCTTTATTAAATAAAATCAACTTTTTATTTTATTTTTTTACACCTTTTTCACATAAAAAATACTTTACTTACATAAACAAATAAAAACTTTTTTGCATAATACATTTTATTTAATATTTATTTATCTTGATTATTTAAATATTGTACATTTAAATATTGTTGCATTGGAAATTCAATTTGGATGTAATAGTAATTAGGGTTTATATTTCTTGTCAAATATCCCCCTATTCAAAATTGTACCCCCATCCCCATAATCATGTTGTAATAGCTTAGAATTTAAATTCTCGCACTTAACGCTTTCAATTATGCCATGATTAGAGAATTAGGGTTTGTATGTCAAAATCAAATTAACAAATAGTTTGACCTAATCAAAGACAAAAATGCATGAAAAACAAACACAATGCACACTTACACCCCTAGGGTTACAATCCACTTGTTGCCTTCAAAAATGGGCCATGATATGCATGTTAAGTACTTTGGCAAAACAAAATCAAAACAAAAGATCATAGTCCCTCGATGACGCTATCTGAGTTGCCTAAACAAAATGATCAAGTCCCTCAAGAAAATTGCCAAAAATACTTGGCACAATTGCTATCATGGTCTATACGATGACCCGCGCCTGTCCCGTTTAACATCCTAACACAAGGTTGTTCACCAAATACAATGGTGAAATAACACTGTTAAAAGGGTTAAAAACATAAGAAAGATCTTTGAGTAAAATAGGGTAGATAACTCTTAGTTACTTGATTAAAAGCTTGCAAAACATCCTTGCTATTTTCAAACACACTTCACAACACAATTACAAAAATCCAACTTTCAAACATTGGAAACTTTTCAAAAGACAAAAACACCTTCGTATACATTCAAACGAAGAATCATTACAAAGGTTGCCACAATGATGGCCTCTTTTCAAAACATCTTTCAAAACCACACACAAAACACCATTTCAAACAATTGAAGAGCACCATTTCAAACAATTGAAAAGCAAAGCAAGTGATCTAAACAAGTAACTAAGAGCCCATGGATAACCATGGATGAAAAGGGTGCTTGCACCTTCCCTTTTCATAATCTACTCCCCGAACCCAAGAAAACATCTCAAAGATCTTTCATGTGCTTTTTGACCTTTCCTTAGGATAAAATGAAAAGTCGGTGGCGACTCTTGCTAAACCGAAACATTTGCGAACACAAACACAAAACCTCAAGTCAGTTCTCCCACCGTATCACAGAACTGGCGACTCTGCTGGGGATAATCTTTAAAAGTGGAGTAACCTTAGGGCTTAGATCACCCTTTTGCATGCTTATCTTGATTGCTTTGATTGCTTTACATTTGGTTCTCTTTTTTGGGCTTGAAATCCTACACCCGGATTTAGGAAACATTCATAGGTAAATAGCAATACGTTGTGAAAACTGTGCGGGGTATACCGACATGGTTGTGAGTACCGGTAGCTTTTGAGTCAATCAAAGAGAATACAGGGCCGCTGAGTGATGTCATGAAGCACTAATGAACTCTTAGAACCTTACTGGACCATCTTGGCCTTTTTTAGGGGTAGTGAGATGACCGGCTTTGGTGCAGTCCGAAGTTGGTAGATACTCGATACTACACTCATTGGGGTTGTTTTCTTGGAATATTTTGGTCGCCAGTTAAGTGGCTAAACCAAAACAATGAACATAGAAAATAATCCAGTGATATTGAGCTTCTTAGAACCCGGTTACTATTTATAGGACAGGTTGAGCCAACTAACTTCAAGAGGGTACTTACCTATGAAACCTCATGCAAGCCTGAAACTAGGGTTTTGTGTGACTTGTTTGTACATGTGCTTGTGCATACATCATGAACATCATAAAGCATCATATGCATTCACTAACCATTTCAAGGGTTTGGATCTTCATCTTTGTTCTTGTTTTGTAGGTCATGGAATCTCTTCGCAGGAAAACAATTCAAGTCAACCTTGTGAGAATCCATCCTCAACTCAAGGAGCTTACTTCCAAGATTCCAGAGAATTCCCTTTTCAGTGAAAGACATGGTAGACTTATCAACTTGGTCAACTCCAACATTGAAGAAGACATGGTGAAAGTTCTCTTCCAGTTCTTTGACCCCCTACACCACTTTTTCACATTCCCTGATTACCAACTAGTACCTACTTTGGAGGAATTTTCTCAACTCCTGAGGATTCCTATTCTTCATCAACTACCCTACAACGGTACGGAAAAAGAACCAAAGCCTGAAGATGTTGCTCAAGCATTACACTTGTAACCATCTGATATCAAGGGTCGTTGGGAAACCAGAAGTGGTGTCAAGGGTTTCTTGGCAAAGTTTATGTTTGAGAAGGCACAAGACTGTTGGAACTCTCTAGATCTACAAGCTTTTGAGGAGATTGTGGCACTCCTCATCTATGGGTTGGTCTTGTTCCCAAACCCTGATCAACTTATAGATGTGAATGCTGTCAAGATTTTCATGTCTCGGAATCCTGTGCCTGCATTGCTTGGGGACATCCTACACTCATTTTACACGTGAACAATGAGGAAAATAGGTGTTCTCATGTGTTGTACTCCTCTTCTAGCAAGGTGGTTTATTTCTCACCTTCCACAATTAGTTTTGAAGATTGAGCAGGGTTTAAGGTGGTCACAACGGTTGATGACCCTCACATATTCTGATGTTCATTGGTGTTCTCGGTCCAGAGAAAATGTCATCATCATTGATCATTGTGGGGAATTCCCTAATGTCCCACTACTTGGAATTATGGGAGGCATTACCTACAACCCCTGTTTAGCTCTAAGGCAGTTTGGATATGCCCGGAGGGATGGCCCTCATGATATGCTAATTCCTGACCTAGTTTTTGACTTCGACAACGATGCGCAAGGACTTCGACAAAGGTTTATCCAAACTTGGAGGAGGCTCAATAAAGTGGATAGTAAGACACTAGGGCACAAGAATTCCATCCCCCTTGAGCCTTATCTCAAGTGGGTACGAACCCGCGCCCAGAATCTTATGATGCCATACCCTCATATTCTCCCCGTGATCAAAGAGTCTGTTATGGAAGGAGAGGTTCCATACACCCTCCTACATCCTGACATGCCGACATCATTGGAAGAATTACAAAAGAGTTGGATCCAACTCAAAGAAGAACGAAATACTTTTGAAGCCAACTTCTATGCCAGTGAGAAGAAGGTTAAGGAACTTACCCGCCGGCTTCACGAGGAGGAAACTCTCAACACTTACATCGCACCAAAGAGGCTGCACAATGTCTTTTTACATTAAGAATTTTGTAATATTTTTCCCATGGGGCACTTATGTACTAACAAATTTCTTCTTAATATGACGTGTGTTCTTTTTTTTGTTTGAAACAAATTTGAATTTCCGAATCCTTGAATGCATTACATGAATAACATATCATTCATCATATGCATAAACAGGTCTTCACACCAGGTTTCCTTATCTTTCTGCTGTTTATTTCAGCAAGATGGATTTGGAGCAGACGGTTAAGGATCTGCAAGCACAGAACTCTCAATTCCAGCAACTCCTCGTGACCTTAGCAAAGGGTCAAGAGGACCTTAAAGCACTGTTGGAGAAAGATAAAGAGAAAAAGAAGAAGAGACCTAGTGTAGTCATTATGGATAGAAGGTTTGAAAATAATGCTAGAAAAGTTCTCGAATTCCCCTCGACGTCTGATGAAGGGGCTGGTAAAGGAAAAGGAACTGCGATGCCTTCTGAATATGAAGTTAAAGAAGAAGAAGAGGAAGAGGATGAAGATTGCTCCGAACAGCAATATCCCCCGGCGGATGATAAATTTAAAAATCTTGAGGATCGGTTGGCAGCCATGGAGTTGCAAAGGGTACCTGGTTTAGATTTCGAAGAACTAGGGTTGGTTGTTGGGATCATCATTCCTCCCAAGTTCAAAGTTCCTACATTTGCTAAGTATGATAGTTTGTCCTGTCCAAAAATGCATCTGAGATACTACGTCAGAAAGATCCAACCCCATTCTTCTGATAAAGATTTTTGGGTCCATTTTTTCCAAGACAGTTTGTCAGGCACACAATTGGACTGGTTCTATCAACTCGAGAGATCGGAGGTTCATAACTGGGAAGACTTAGCTGCTGCTTTCTACCGACAATACCAATACAATGCTGATTTAGCGCCTACTCGTACTCAACTACATAGTATGGGTATGATTTCTAACGAGGGATTTAAAGAGTATGCCTAAAAGTGGCGGGATTTGGCTGGAAGGGTGGAGCCACCATTGTCGGATAGAGAGTTGGTTGACATGTTTTTAGGGACCCTATCTGGCCCTTTCTTCAATCATTTAATTGGGAGTTCCTCCGCGGGATTCACCGAATTATTTCTGACCGGTGAAAGGGTCGAGGTCGGCATTAAAAGTGGTAAGATTCAGAAAGATGCCTCCGCGTCCACCGCTGTTAAGAAGACCTTCCCAGTTAAGAAGGAAGTTTCTGCTGTTTATTCTCAGAAAAGCCAAGGAAGAATGGGGCGCCGGCCAACTGTGGGGGCTGTGATGATCCAAAACTCTTCAAATGATCAACCTCGCAGCAATCAGCTAAGGTCTAATCAACAAAGGGTAGAAAGGCCACAACAGAAATTCACCCGAATCAACATGACACCGGCTCAAGTACTCCCTCATTTGCTAAAGTTGAATCTAACTAATTTGAAGGAAGCGCCAAAGAACCCTAATACCTCATCTCCATATTACCACTCCAATGCAAAATGTGCTTACCACTCTGACAGTGTAGGGCATGATACCAACAACTGTTGGGCTCTTAAGAACAAAATCCAAGACTTGATTAACGCCAAGGAGGTAGAATTCGATGCGCCCGAAAAGCCGAATGTGATTTCTGCCCCAATGCCCAAGCACGGTCATAATGTTCATGCTGTTATGGAAGACCTTCATGTTACCAATGTTGCTGACCTTTTGACTTCGTTACCAGTGATTAAAGTGAATTTAATGAGACCTGGGATATTTCAAGGTTGTGGAAAAGACTGTTACTTTTGTTTAAACATACGAGCTGACTGCCTAATGTTGAAATC
Source organism: Vicia faba (assembly GCA_948472305.1). Classification (NCBI taxonomy): domain Eukaryota; kingdom Viridiplantae; phylum Streptophyta; class Magnoliopsida; order Fabales; family Fabaceae; genus Vicia; species Vicia faba. The sequence goes on along the minus strand of OX451741.1, from coordinate 890,607,854 downwards.
AAGCATCCAACGCCTGATGGATACCCAAGAGATAATCTTTCAAAAGACTCCTGTTGATACCTTCACTCCTGTTACTCCTGCCACCTTTGTTACTCCGACCAATGACATTGCAATAATAACCATCTCCGACAATCTTCCCAAGGCTTGCAAAAGGCCTGTCAAGATTACGCCTGATCCTAAGTTTGTGCCGTTGAAAATCACCATGTCGGGGCCTGTCCCGTATGAATCTAACAAAACGATACCATGGAACTACGGAGGAGAAATCTTCTATCATGGTATCAAACAGATTGAATCAGTCCAAGAGAATTCTGATGATGAAAACCTTGATATAGGGAATATTGCGGGAACGAGCAAGATAACTCGCAATGGAATGATATTTTCTCCGGAGATTGCTCCTCCACGAGCAGTCTTTGGACCCTCGAGAGTTTCTGTGCCTATCAAGCCATCTGTGCAAAGCCCGCTAATTGAAGAAGTTGATGTACCCGAAGTTGGACCCTCTGATGTTACTTCCAATAAAGGTAAGGGGATACTAGAAACGTCTGTCAGGATGAAGGCTCATGCTGTGGTTATCCCTGAGACCACCCAGAAAGAAATGGAAGAAATCTTAAAGATAATCAAGAAGAGCGACTACGATGTCGTGGAACAGCTAGGACAGACCCATTCCAAAATCTCCATGTTGGCTCTCCTACTCTGCTATGAGGCTCATGCTAAGGACTTAATCAAATTTCTAAAGACGGCACACGTGCCTCAAGAAACTTCGGCTGACCAGTTTCAAGAGTGCGTGGCTAGTCTTACTGCTGATAATGGTCTTGGTTTTTCCGATGCTAATTTGACCCCCAAGGGAAGGAATCACAATAACGTGCTGCATGTCTCAGTAGAATGCAGGGGAACCACCCTTGCCCATGTCCTAGTTGATATCGATTCATCTTTGAATGTGCTACCGAAGAAAGCGTTAGACCGATTAGACTGCGAAGGATTGACCCTCAAGCCCAGTAACATCGTTGTTAGAGCCTTCGACGGTTCTAAGAGAATGGTTCATGGAGAAATGGACATTCCTATCAAAGTGGGCACCGAGACCTTCAACTCTACCTTTTATGTGATGGACATCCGTTCTTCATATTCGTGTTTGTTGGGAAGGCCATGGATCCACTATGTTGGGGCAGTTACCTCCTCTTTACACCAAATGCTGAAGTATCCTGTTCAGGGTAAGATTATAACGGTGCACGGTGAGGAAGAGTACATGATAAGTCACCTTAACTCCTTCCACTATGTGGAGTTGGATGGAGAATTCATAGAAACGCCTTTCCAACATTTCGAGGAAATTTCTCCTAAAGTCGCAGTTGCAAAGACAATGGTTGATGTGCCTATCGTTTCCAAGCATGTGTCTAGGATGGCATCTCTCAAGGATGCAGAGGCTGTAATCAAAGAAGGAAGGAGTACAGTGTGGGGGAAACTGCCTGATTTTCCTCATAAGACGGACAAGTTCGGACTAGGTTTTACTGCTGCTGGCCAGAAAATTGTGCGTCGCTCCAGGGCTGGAGGACCACCCGTAAAAATCACTCACCATGGAATTAATGCCTTAGAAGATGATGATGAAGAAGACAACTTTGAAGATTGGATCTTTCCAACCGTCGAAGGAGGATTAAGCAACTGGGAAGCGAAGGACTTTGTTCCCATCACTTTCATCAACCAGTAATTTATCTTTGAACAATTTCCTATTTTGGTCTGTAATAACTAAACAATTCGTACACTATTTTCACCTTATGCCTTGCCCGAGGCATATAGGTCCATTTGTAAGGGCTTGATTTTCTTCATTATCATATGCCATGTTTAATGAATCATTGGACGTTTTCATCTATAAACTGTTGTGTTCATTTTCTTTCCTTTTACATTTTATTTTGTTTAAGGATGGTTATCCCTTACACACACCCACACTCACAAAATGCAGGTATCCATCCACTCCGGATTCCATGGGTGACTATTCTGCTTTAGCCTTTGGTGACTCTGAAGATTTGGTCAATCATGTTGAGTACGAAGTCGACGAAGACTGTGAAGTGTCGGGAGAGTTAGCCAGACTTCTGCAACAAGAGGAAAGGGCTATTCTGCCCCATGAAGAGTTGCTAGAAACCATTAACTTGGGAACAGAGAAAGACAAGAAAGACGTTAAGGTGGGTTCCAACCTGGAACCAAGTGTCAAAGAGCGCTTAGTGCAGTTGTTGAATGAATATGTTAAAATCTTCGCCTGGTCATATGAAGACATGACGGGACTAGATACAGATATTGTGGTTCACCGTCTCCCTACAAGAGAAGATTGTCCACCGATCAAACAAAAGGTCCGCCGAATAAGGCCCGACATGTCTGAAAAGATCAAAGCTGAAATGATGAAGCAATTCAATGCTGGTTTTCTGGTTGTTACTTCCTATCCACAATGGGTTGCTAACATTGTGCCCGTGCCTAAAAAGGACGGAAAAGTCAGAATGTGTGTGGACTATAGGGACTTGAACAGGGCTAGCCCTAAAGATGATTTTCCCCTACCACACATCGACATCTTGGTTGACAACACAGCTCAACACAAGGTATTTTCCTTCATGGATGGATTCTCGGGATACAACCAGATCAAAGTGGCCCCCGAGGACATGGAGAAAACTACTTTTGTCACGCAGTGGGGTACCTTCTGCTACAAGGTGATGCCATTCGGACTGAAGAATTCCGGAGCAACCTATCAACGCGCCATGGTAGCTTTTTTTCATGACATGATACATCATGAGATTGAAGTTTATGTAGACGATATGATAGCCTGTTCACAGGCAGAAGAGGAACACCCTGACCATCTGCAAGAGCTGTTTGTCAGATTAAAAGAGTATAAGCTCAGACTGAACCCAAGCAAGTGCACTTTTGGAGTCAGGTTTGGTAAACTTTTGGGATTTATCGTCAGTAACAAAGGCATCGAGGTTGATCCTGCTAAAGTCAAAGTTATACAAGAAATGCCTGCCCCCTGCACTGAAAAGGAAGTTAGAGGTTTCTTGGGACGCTTAAACTATATTGCGAGGTTCATCTCTCACCTAACATCTACCTGTGAGCCAATCTTCAAGTTGTTGAAGAAAGATCAGGTGGTTGAATGGAACAATGATTGTCAAGTTGCTTTTGATAAGATCAAGGAGTATTTACTGGAACCTCCTATTTTGATGCCACCCGTCGAAGGAAGGTCGTTAATCATGTATCTGACTGTTTTGGATAACTCAATGGGGTGCGTACTGGGCCAACATGACGAGTCTGGATGAAAAGAGCGTGCCATTTATTACCTTAGCAAAAATTTTACCGACTGTGAGACTCGTTACTCACTGCTCGAGAAAACTTGTTGCGCTTTGGTATGGGCTGCTCGCCGGCTAAGGCAGTATATGTTGACTCATACCACTTTGCTGATTTCCAAGATGGATCCGATTAAGTATATCTTCGAGAAGCCTGCTTTATCTGGAAGAATCGCTAGATGGAAAATGATCCTGACTGAGTATGATATCCAATATACTACACAAAAAGCTATAAAGGGGAGTGTACTAGCTGACCATCTAGCTCATCAAGCCGTCTAAGATTACCAATCTATGAGATTCGACTTCCCTGACGAGGACATCATGACATTGGACACCATTGAAGGTAACGGACCGTATGACGGACCTGAACAAGGATCTCGATGGACCCTGTACTTTGATGGTGCTTCAAATGCACTTGGCAACGGTATCAGTATGGTACTCATTTCTCCAGAAGGTTGCCATACACCCTTCACTGTCCGACTTTGCTTCAGCTGTACCAACATGGCTGAATATGAAGCTTGCATCTTTGGTCTCAAGGCTGCTATAGACTTGGGAATCAAATCTTTGGTCGTATTTGGGGACTCGGCTTTGGTTATCAGTCAAGTCAAAGGAGAGTGGGACACTAAACATCCTAATCTTATCCCATACAAAGAACATGTTCTGACATTGTTGCCTCATTTCGAGCAGATTACCTTCGAGCATTTTCCGCGAGAAGAAAATCAGCTAGCAGATGCTCTGGCTACAATGTCTTCCATGTTTAAACTCAACTGAGATAATGAGGCTCCCCAAATCACCATCGAGCGAATGGACGAACTTGCGCACTGTCATGAGATTAATACCGAAGAAGTAGTGGAACAACCCTGGTTTCATGAAATCAAAAGGTATCTCTAGACTCGAGAATACCCTGAAGGAGCTTCCGTCAATGACAAAAAGTTCTTAAGGAGATTTGCTGCCAAGTTCTTCCCGAGCAATGGTATCCTTTATAAGCGCAACCATGATTGTGTTCTACTTAGTTGTGTGGACAAGGTTGAAGCAGAGTTGATCATGACCGAAATACATAGTGACACCTTTGGCACCCACTTAAGCGGACATACGATGGCTAAAAAGATTCTAAGGGCAGGCTACTACTGGTCTACCATGGAAGCTGATTATCATCAATATTCCCGTACTTGCCACAAATGCCAAGTCTATGCTGACAAAGTACATATTCCTCCTGTTCCTCTCAATGTTCTGACAGCTCCTTGGCCATTCGCAATGTGGGGCATTGACATGATTGGAGAGATCAAGCCTACGGCATCCAATGGACATCGCTTCATCCTGGTGGCTATTGATTATTTTACCAAGTGGGTCGAAGCAGCTTCCTATGCCTCAGTTACAAAGAATGTGGTTGCCCGCTTCATCAAACAGAACCTCATATGCCGGTATGGTATCCCCGACAGGATTATCACGGACAATGGTACAAATTTGAACAACACTATGATCACCGCTCTGTGCGAGCAGTTCAAGATTTATCATCATAATTCATCTCCCTATCGGCCGAAGATGAACGGTGTTGTTGAAGTCGCGAACAAAAATATCAAGAAGATCATTCAAAATATGACAGTCACCTACAAGGACTGGCATGAGATGTTGTCGTTTGATCTGCATGGATATCGTACCACGGCGCGTACTTCAACAGGGGCAACCCCCTTTTCTCTGGTATATGGCATGGAAGTTGTTCTATCTATGGAAGTTCAGATTCCTTCCTTAAGGATTATGAAGGATGCCAGTTTGAGTGAAGACGATTGGATTCAGACCCGGCTTGATCAACTTAACTTGATCGACGAGAAGAGACTTACTGCTGTTTGTCATGGTCAGACGTATCAAAAACGGATGATCAAGGCCTTCAACAAGAAAGTCAAGCGTCAAGTATATCAAGTCGGAGATCTTGTAATCAAGCGGATCATCTTGCCACAAAGTGATCCCAGGGGCAAATGGACTCCTACTTACGAAGGACCATTTGTGATCAAGAGCATCTTTTCTGGTGGGGCAATGATTCTGACCACCATGGACGGCGATGACTTGCCGCACCCTGCGAATGCAAACATAGTCAAAAGATACTATGCATAAAACGACCCGACAAGTTGAAAACCCGAAAGGGCGACTTGGGCAAAAACGGGCATCCCGGTGAATCGAAAACCCGAAAGGGCGGTTCAGGCAAAAATTAGGGATAAACAAAAAAATTTGTACACCCAGCAAGTTGAAAACCCGAAAGGGCGGCTTGGGCAAAAAAGGGTTTCCTGGTGGACTGAAAACCCGAAAGGGCGGTCCAGGCAAAAATTAGGGAATTAAAGCGTATGACTGTGTCTCGTCGGGTAACTTTAAGGACAATCTCTTCACCAATAAGCTCCAAGTTTCTGAACAATCTAATCTTCGGCGGACGAAGAAGCGAATGGACAAGATACTCAGAGTTGTGAAGACCATAGCAGAATGGGAACCCATGGAATTATTGCACATAGCCACCTTTCTTTTGTATAAATTTTTTCTCAATTTACGATAACATTATCTTAATAGGATGTTTGTCTCCTTTGTACAAAGATACTTACAAAAGTTAATATAAAAATACTTCAAAGTGCAAAAATTTGTTTGCCTTTCCTTTCTTTTTACACTTATGTTTTATTTGAAAACGTCCAATGTTTTGTTAAATAGGCATATGCATTTGAATATAATCACTGCTTACAAATAAAACAAAATTGAGAAAGGATAATTACTGATAGGTTGAAGGTGTAGGAAGACATCCTTGTGCTATTCCAGAAGAAATCCCCTGCAGTATGTCATTCAGATCCTCAATAAATCTAAAACCTTGGAGTATATATCCCCCGCGGAGTTAAATTTCAAGATCCCCAGTGAAGTCGCCAAAGATTCTATTTCCTATTCTCCATTCAAAGCCTCCCAGGTTTTAATTCCCCAGTAGAGGTCGTCGGAGTTTTCCTTATTTCCAAGGAAAGTCATGAAGGATTCTCATTCCCTACAGAAGTTGTCAAAGCTCTTATTAAATCCCCACAAGTCACCAAGGATTTTCAATCCCCAGCAGTGGTCCCAAGATTTCTCATTCTCAACAATCAAAGATCTTTAATCCCCAAGCAGTCAGCAAGGATTTCTCATCTTCAACAATCAAAGATTTTTTTTAAGTCCTCAGCATCAGTCAGGAATTTACTTCCCCAGAAGCAGTCAAAATTTCATTATCTCCAGTGATCAAGGATTTATTTTCCTCAACAAGGCAGCTAATCAGCTTACATGCACATCCATTGCATTCATATAATCATAAACATTGATGGAATACATTTCATTACATTATACATATCATGCAACATCACTTTGTGTTTTAGTTAACGTTTTACCCTTCTCAGGATAAGATTAAAAAGCTATTGTTCAACAACTGTGATCGGTGGATCTGGAACTGACTGTTTAAAGCTGGTTCGCGAAATGTCGCGGAAGCAAGAGTCGCCACCGTCTTTTATTTTCTCCAAATGGAAAGGACAAAAGCACAGAAAAATTCCTTAAAGAGATTGCTCTCGGTTCGGGAGGTAGGTTATAGAAAGGGAAGGTGTTAGCACCCTTTCTATCCATGGTTATCCATGGGCTCTTAGGTACTTGCTCAATGTGTTTTCAAAATGGTTTGTTTGCTTTTCAATGTGGGTTTTAAAAAAGTTTCTTTTGAAAAATTTCAGATCGACTCGTACGTCAGAGTGTTTGAAAAGTTTGCTTTGAAAGCTTTTGAAAAGTGTCAGTGTGAAAAGTCTTTTTGAGTTTGTTTTGAAATTAGAGCAAGTATCCTTGAGAACCTACCTACCCTAAGGAATTCGTCTGTGTAGATGTCCTTTAAAGCAGTGCCATCCCACCATTGAGAGGTGGGTAGCACCACCATTGGAGGTGTTCGGGTCAATTCGAGTTTTAGGGACGTGGTGATCACCAGAGCAATAGGAAGACACCTTAGAAGCTACCCTCATGCCAGGTTCCCGGATCATGAGGACTTACTAAGACGTCCTCTACTTCGACGACCACCTTTCGAAAGGCAACAGTGAGGCGTACCCTAGGGGTGGTGTGTGCGAATTGTGTGTCATGTTTCATTTGATATTTGTCTTTTGTCATGTCATTGTGATCTACGCTTGATTTTAATTAGGGCATTCATTCTTGCATGCTTTTTTAACAGTTAAAAATTGCGGGAAAATAAATCTAAGGTTATTACAAAGGGCGCGGGTCCACATCGCCAAAATTAAACCGGACCCGATTTGGCGGAAAGTAAATAAAGCAGAATAAAATAAAGTGCGAAAAGTAAAATTACATGGCTTTGGGAGATTTACATAATTATAATGAACGACATAAAGTAAATATGCGCAATTAAATTAAAACAATGGGCGTTGGACCCTTTTACAAAAATATTTAAAGTTAATGAATTAATTAAGGAGGAATTAAATTAAAGATTTAAAAGGAATGCTTTTTTTTGGTATTTTTGTATTTTAGATTTAAGGAGAAAAAAGAAAAATTAATTAAAATTGAAATGAGATGCTAAACCCTAGTTCTAATATTTTTTAAGTTTATTGCAAAAAATATTGAAATTTGACCTAATTTAAATCTAATTTATTTATGTACAAATTTAATTATAAAAAAATAAATAAATAAATAAATAAATAATTATTACTGTGGAAAAAAGGGTAAAATATGAAAAGGAATCAAAATTGCTAATTAACCTAATTCTATATTTTGGATTTTTAATTGTTAAAAAGAATGAAATTATAACCTAATTAAAACTAAGTTTATTTACATATAAAATTTAATTGTAGAAAATAAATAAAATAAATATTATTAAAAAAAGGACAGTAAGAAGAATAAAAATTAAACCTAGTTCTATTTTTTTGTATTTTTTAATTATGAAAAATATTTAGTAAACTTAAATTAAAACTAAATAATTACAAGCATTTATTTATGAAAATAATTATAATATTAATGTTTATTATTTTTAGTCTTTTCTGATTTTTTGAATGTTTTTATATTTTTTGTAAAAGAATTAATTAATTAAATTGAGATGACAAATTAAATAAAATTGCAATTAAAAAAAAAATAAGATATAAACATAAATAAGAAAATGCAAACCAGGGGGGGGGGGGGTAGTCCCAATTTAGGAGGTAAGGCCTTAGCATTTCAGGCCCATTAAGCCTGAGTCCATTGACTTTTGGAATTCTGTATGATGCTTTGACTAGGGTTCAGCGTATTCATCCATCTTATGCCTTTGGATTGATTCCCAGGAGGACGTGTAATGCTTGGATTGTGATGGTACATGGTGAACCATAGCATGGAGCCTGCACTTGAATACATAATAAAAAGCAATATTAAGATAACGTAGACCTGGGGTTCGAACCCAGGTCAAGAGCTTTGCCAGTCTTCATGCTTGCCACCTGATCCATTTGCACGTTGTTAATATAAAATAAGCAAACAAATATAATATGGGAAAACAACCGGTGTTTATGAATTCGCGCGCACAAATTCAAACGGACCAATCGTTCCTTGCCACGACTCCATCTTCCTCATTCTCTTTTTTATTTTCTGAAACATAAAAGTATTAGGCAACGGTTTTGACACCGTTGCAGAAAATGGCATATGAGAAAATAGCGACTAGGCCAGGAGGCCACATAAATTGTTCGCGATGACTGGTTTTTGTTCGTTGGGACATGCTGGTTTGAATAGTCATGGTTTCATGGATCAATTTTGCTTGGTTTCAGAAACCCCAATTCCAAGCTTCTTGAACCCTAAAAAATGCTAATGGTGATTTCACGTAGGGCGCGTAAAAACACAATCAAATAGTTGGGTTAGCATCAGGACATCATAATGAATATAAATCAATGAACAAAAAGTGCAAAATATGCATGAATCCTGATACACGATGGTCAATTTTTCTTGATGCAGTTCATGCTTGATATACCAATTCGTGGAGTTCTGAAGGATGACTATGGTCGGAATCTGATCAGGGACCTTCAAGGAAGCTGATGGTATAGTTTTTAGGGCTTGAATCGGCCTCTAACCACGTTTTCATATTTGAGTTTTTAAGGAAAACTTTCAATGTGCAATAGCTTGTTTGGGCGCAGCTTAGAGTGTAAGGCCATTAGGGTTATGATTCTGAGTATGTATAGAGGCTTTTAGGTCAAAAATATCAATCAAATCTTCTTCATTCAATGGTTTTTGCAAATTGATTTTTCAAGATTTTTTCATATCTTTTTTCATGGTTTTTGGTTCAATCATGCTCAAATCTCATCAAAACTTGCCTAATTGGGATATGCACGTGATATTGAGAATAAACATGCATGAAAAGATTTTTTTAGGTCAAGTTTGATATTTTTCATGTATTTAATTAATTTAAATGAATTAATATTAATATAAATTCAAATAAATGATTAAAAAATGAGAAAATACTTCCCTTTGGGCCTAATGGTCGTGCATAGGCTTGGCATGAAGAAACTTGGAAGAAAAATGGGCCCATTTGCATTTTTGGATCATTTGAACCATTGTTGACTTTTCAAAATTCCCAAAAATTTCCCAACTTTCACAAGGCATAACTTGGTCAATTTTTAAGCTTTCCACATGTTCTTGGACATTTTGGAAAGGTCTTTGAGTCCTTTAACCAATGCCTTTGGTCCCATGTAATTTTGATTTATCAATCTCAAGTTATGGCCTTTGACTTAAAGTCCCTTTTTGTTGACTTTTGAAAATGACCTATAATGTTGAAATTGATAACTTTTTGTGAGAGCATTTCTTGGACTTGAAGTATGAAGATGAGTTGTAGGAAATGTCTTTCTCTTCAAAATGAGCTTTGGATGGAATTTTTCTGATAATCCATGTGAAAGTTATGCCCTGGTCAATTTCAGTTGACTTTTTCAGCTGTCCAAATATAGCAACTTTTGCATCTTTGATGATTTCTGAGCCAAATTTTGAGAATCATGATCAAGCATTGATCAAATGATGTTTGTGGCTTCAAAATGATGTGTTGACCAAAAATTTGAACTTTTGACTGTCAAATGACCATTTTGCCCCTACAGTTGACTGTAGTGCAATCTAGGGTTTTGACTGTGCAATTTTGAGCTGAATGCCTTGAAAATTGATATGAGGATGTTTGACCACATTTGTAAGCATATGAGACTTGATTGGGCCTTTGAAAAACTTCTTTTTCTTGATCAGAACACAAACCCTAGTTTTGACTGTATAGGAGACAGTTGAACTGCATAACCCTTGGGGAATTTTGTGACTTGGCTTGTCAATTTCTTGAAGAATATGGGAGGGAAAATTTTGGGGTACAACAGTTGCCCCTGTTCAATCTTCTTAGACCGGAGGATGCAGATTGGCTGACGTGCCTTTCGCAATCCGAGGGTAGAAGATGATTGAACACTAGAGTGCCCTAGAAATTTGCGCTCACATAGTAACAGTGTGATGGAATGGGCTTATAGATGCCATTTGGAGATTGCTGGATAGGATGATGGGCTTATAGATGCCATCTGGATGTTGATCGCGTAAGAGATTCCTTAGCGAGAACCTGCATACCTGCAAGAGAAAAAATGAGTACCTGACACGTTGCAGGGGCTGATTTTCAGAGGCTTGATACAGATGTGTCCTGACTGGTTACAGGAGCTGACTCTGGGGCTCCACAAGATGATGAATGGACCAGGTATGGTTACGGCCTTGGCATGAATGGTAAGAGAATCCTGAATGATTTCAACCTCAACAACGCTCGTTGAGAAAATCTTGGTGAGAATTACCATCTTCGTAGTGTCAGGAAGAGAACCAAAGGACATTATAATCTCAAAGGGAGTCGCCTCACTCACCGTTGGAGAGGGAACTATAGGAAATTATAATCTGAAAGGAAATATCACCTCACTCGCCGTTGGAGAGGGAAACATCTTGAAAGGGAATTACCACCTCACTCGCCGTTGGAGAGGGGACCATAAGAGAATATCACCTCACGCTCATGCCGGAGAGGGAAACATCTGAAGAAGGAATTACCACCTCACTCGCCGTTGGAGAGGGGACCATAAGAGAATATCACCTCATGCTCATGCCGGAGAGGGAAACATCTGAAGAAGGAATTACCACCTCACTCGCCGTTGGAGAGGGGACCATAAGAGAATATCACCTCACGCTCATGCCGGAGAGGGAAACATCTGAAGAAGGAATTACCACCTCACTCGCCGTTGGAGAGGGGACCATAAGAGAATATCACCTCACGCTCATGCCGGAGAGGGAAACATCTGAAGAAGGAATTACCACCTCACTCGCCGTTGGAGAGGGGACCATAAGAGAACTTCTACTGAGTCTTTATCAGAAAAATCTGTTTGGAGTCGATTTAACTGGACTAGAGAAGTCCTTGAAATATGTTTGAGAATTTCAACTGCATCTTTCCTGAAAGGTAAAGGTCAGTTAAATGCAATGCATGATATGGATCAAGCAATGATGTTCTCAACATGGATGCGATTTATATGATATGATGCGTACATGCATGCTATAATGATGTATGTGATGATTCATGTATGTTTTTGTCTAGGAAAATAAATCCTTGACGGGTGCCGGGAAGTCATATCCTGGGCTGATGTTGAGGAAGAGATTTTGCTTCCGCTGTGGATGATCGTTGCAAGAATACCGGTAGGAGAAGATAACTCCGTTGAGGAATAAACTTGGCAAATGAAGCTTCTGCGGGGAGAAAAGATACTCTGACGACCATGCTGGGAAGCAATACTCTGTGGGGATAGAGATGCTTTGCTAAATGTTGATAGTAACTTGCTGAGGATGTCTTGTTGTTGGAAGTGTTGATGGACTTCGCTGGGGTAAGAAGATTTTGTTGACGACGCTCTTTCCACGGCTTTTGGCTGAGGATAACCCAGTTATATCCTGTTAAGGAAATAACTCTTTAAATAAGGCCGGACGACGCGTTCGTGCTCTGCGAGGGGATAAGCTTCCAGAATCTACTGGGGATAAGCTTACTGCTTGGGGATATGAATTCCATTTCTCCTGGATTGGACTCTTCTGGGAAGTTTTGAACTGCAGGGGAAGTGATTCCTTTGAATGTTGATGTACCGCCGGGGAACAATCTTTAGACCAAGACTGCCGGGGATGCTTGTTAAGATTGTATGCTGCTGGGGAAGGTTGAGATCTGTGGGAGGACACTCAACTTCCTTGATATTTGATGATTTGCTTGGAGAAGAATGTATTGACTTGCTGAACCACTCTCTGGGGATTTAGAGTATCTGGTTATGTTCTTTAGCTGAACCTACTTTGGTACCTTAGAGGATAGAACAATTGGATTGTTTAGACAACTCTTTATTGCCCCTGTTTCTAGTGTTACCTGCAACTAATTCCTTTGTTTCGTATGCAAATATTTATGAGTTAGCAAATTATTGTCAATGCATACATCACAAATTGAACCTTGGACGTTCTTCGCAAAACAAAACAGAGAAAGAAAAACACTTGGCACGTTTAACTGAAAGATATATTTGTATTGATTTTTGAATGGCCTGAATAGGCGTTTTGTGTACAAGAGGCTGACGTCCTAGTAAGAGGTACGTCGCCGAGCCAGAGTTTATACAAGTTTTGTACAAAGAAAATAAAACAACTGTGTGAAAGATGAATGATCCACTGAGTTTCAATTCTGCTATTGCCTCTATAACTCTGAGCGTCTCATCACTTGATGACCTTGGTTGAAGGTGAAGCTGACTGATCGATGCCGTTTGAGCTTGATGCAGATACCGGATTCTGGATGCAAAGTGATCCAATGAGACATAGTATTACGCTTTTATCCCTAACTTTTTCCTGGATCGCCCTTTCGGGTTTTCGATCCACCGGGATACCCATTTTTGCCCAAGCCGCCTTTTCAGGTTTTTGACTTGCCGGGTGTACAGATTTTTTCATTTTCATCCCTTCATTTTGCCCGAACCCTTTTGGTTCGACGGGAAGCCCTAACTTTTGCCTAGGCATGTCAGCCTAGCGGGTCTTTTTTCATGCGTAGTATTTTTTAACTATGTCTGCATTGGCGGGGTGAGGAAGGTCGTCACCATCCATGTTAGTTAAGATCATTGCTCCTCCTGAGAACACATGCTTAACCACAAATGGCCCTTCGTATGTAGGGGTCCATTTGCCCCTTGGATCACTCTGAGGAAGGATGATTCTCTTGATAACCAGATCCCCAACTTGATATTCCTGTGGCCTGACCTTCTTGTTAAATGCCCTGATCATTCGTTTCTGATACGTCTGACCATGACAGATAGCCGCAAGTCTCTTCTCGTCAATGAGGTTGAGCTGATCAAGTCGTGTCTGGATCCAATCATCTTCGTTCAGATTTGCATCCTTCATTATCCGGAGAGAGGGGATTTGTACTTCGATTGGCAAGACTGCCTCCATGCCATAAACCAGAGAGAATGGTGTTGCCCCGGTTGACGTCCTGGCTGAGGTACGGTACCCATGTAGAGCGAACGGTAACATCTCGTGCCAATCTTTATATGTCACTGTCATTTTCTGCACGATCTTCTTGATGTTCTTATTTGCCGCTTCTACAGCCCCATTCATCTTCGGTCTGTAAGGAGAAGAATTGTGGTGCTGTATCTTGAACTGTTCGCAGAGCTCAGCAATCATCTTATTGTTCAGATTGGTACCGTTTCCGTAATAATCCGTTCAGGGACGCCGTATCGACAGATCAGGTTGTGCCGAATGAACCGTGCCACAACAGTCTTGGTTACCGTAGCATAGGATGCTGCTTCAACCCACTTTGTAAAATAATCAATCGCTACTAGGATGAAGCGATGTCCATTGGATGCCGTAGGTTTTATCTCGCCGATCATGTCTATGCCCCACATTGCAAACGGCCAAGGCGCAGTCAGAACATTCAGGGGAACCGGAGGAACATGCACCTTATCCGCATAGATCTGGCACTTGTGGCATGTCCTAGAATGTTGGTAGCAGTCAGCTTCCATTGTGGACCAATAATATCCTGCCCGTAGGATCTTTTTAGCCATGGTGTGCCCACTGGAATGCGTACCAAAGGTCCCTTCATGTAGCTCTTCCATGATTCTTTCCGCTTCAGTCTTATCCACACAACGCAGTAAGGTTGAATCATGGTTTCGCTTGTACAAGATGTCGTTGCTTAGGAAGAACTTGGCTGCGAACCTTCTCAGGAATTTCTTATCGTTGACAGATGCACCTTCAGGGTATTCCTGAGCTTCCAGATATCTCTTCACTTCGTGGTACCAAGGCTTCTCAGTTACCAATTCAATTTCGAGATCACAACAGTATGCCGGTTCGTCCAGTTTCCAGATGATGATCCGGGGAGCTTCATTATCCCATTTAACCTTGAACATTGAAGACATTGTAGCTAACGCGTCCGCTAACTGATTCTCTTCTCTTGGAAAGTGCTCGAAGGTTATCTCTGTGAAGTGGGGAATCAGGGTCAACACACATTCTCTGTAAGGAATCAGGTTTGGATGTTTCGTATCCCACTCTCCTTTGATCTGATTGATCACAAGAGCGGAATCTCCGAAGACACTGAGGAACTTGATCCTTAAGTCGATCGCAGCTTGAAGACCCATGATGCACGCCTCATACTCCGCCATGTTGTTGGTACAGTTGAAACATAGTCGGGCAGTGAGTGGAGTATGAGTACCTTGTGGAGATATGATTATGGCGCCGATACCATTTCCCAAAGCATTGGACGCTCCGTCAAAGTGCATAGACCATCGGGATCCTGGTTCAGGTCCTTCATTCGGTCCAGGTACTTCACAATCAGTCACAATCATGATACTTTCATCCGGAAACTCGAAGTTCATGGACTGATAATCATCTACAGCTTGATGAGCCAGGTGGTCTGCCAATACACTTCCCTTGATGGCTTTCTGGGTTGTGTACTGAATGTCGTATTCCGTCAAGATCATTTGCCATCTTGCAATTCTCCCAGACAGAGCAGGCTTTTCGAATATGTACTTAATAGGATCCATCTTTGAGATCAACAAGGTGGTGTGAGTCAGCATATACTGTCTCAGCCGACGAGCAGCCCATACCAAAGCGCAGTAAGTTTTCTCAAGCAGTGAGTATCGGGTCTCACAGTCGGTAAACTTTTTGCTAAGGTAATAAATGGCATGCTCTTTTCGGCCAGACTCGTCATGCTGCCCCAGCACACACCCCATTGAGTTGTCAAGCACTGTCAGATATAGTATCAGAGGTCTCCCTTCAACCGGTGGCATAAGGATGGGTGGTTCTTGGAGATACTCTTTGATTCTGTCGAAAGCAGCCTGACATTCATCGTTCCAACGTACTACCTGATCTTTCTTCAGCAGCTTGAAGATTGGCTCACAGGTAGCAGTCAGATGAGAGATGAATCGAGCGATGTAATTCAGGCGTCCTAAAAAGCCTCTGACTTCCTTCTCTGTCTTAGGAACTGGCATCTCTTGAATAGCTTTGACCTTAGCAGGGTCCACTTGAATGCCTTTATCACTGACCACGAAGCCTAGTAACTTTCCCGATCTTACCCCGAAGGTGCACTTGTTCGGGTTCAATCTCAGCTTGTACAGTTTCAACCGATCGAACAACTTCTGTAGATGATCTAGGTGTTCTTCTTCAGTCTGGGACCTAGAGATCATGTCGTCCACATATACTTCGATCTCGTGATGGATCATGTCATGAAATAAGGCAACCATGGCACGTTGGTAGGTTGCCCCAGCGTTCTTTAACCCGAATGGCATGACCTTGTAACAGAAGGTGCCCCACTGGGTAACAAACGTAGTCTTTTCCATGTCCTCAGGTGCCATCTTGATCTGATTGTAGCCTGAAAAGCCATCCATGAAAGAGAATACTTTGTGTTGGGCTGTATTATCAACGAGGACATCAATGTGAGGTAAGGGGAAGTCATCCTTGGGGCTGGCCCTGTTCAGATCCCTGTAATCGACACACATTCTGACCTTGCCGTCCTTTTTAGGTACCTGCACCACATTAGCAATCCACTGAGGGTAAGAAGTCACTGCAAGGAACCCGGCATCAAACTGTTTCATGACCTCGGCCTTAATCTTCTCTGACATCTCTGGACGCATCCGACGGACCTTTTGTTTAACTGGGGGGCAGTCTTCCTTAGTCGGCAAATGATGGACAACAATATCGGTATCCAACCCAGGCATGTCTTCGTAGGACCAGGCAAATATCTCCATATAGTCATGCAGCATCTTGGTTAACCGTTGCTTCACGCTGAGCTTTAGGTTAGCACCAATCTTTACCTCTCTCCTGTCTTCCTCAGTACCCAAGTTTATGGTTTCCACTGGCTCTTCATGGGGTTGAATTGCCCGCTCTTCCTGAAGCAACAGTCTTGCAAGTTCGCCAGGCACTTCGCAATCATCTTCACCTTCGTCTTCGGCTAAGTTGATCGGATTTTCGAAGCTATAATTGGCATTAGCAGAGCTGTTATCAGTGAGATCCAGAGTGGATTGGAACCTGTATGAGTGAGTGTGTGTGTAAATACAGCTGTTTTTGAAAATTATGTAAAGGAAAAGAAAGACAGAAAAGGAACACAATATTTGCAATGCGAAAAGTACGTCCAAGATTTTCATTCATGATGTATAAAATGACAGTTTGTATGCCCTCACAAATAGAACCACGGTGCCTCGGGTAAGACACCGGGCCATAGAGTTTATCATTGTTTATTACAAAATATAACGAAAACAAAGAAATTTATTACTGCGTCACAAAGGTAACAGGGGTATGGTCCTTTGCACTCCAATTGTTCAATCCGTCTTCGGCCGTCGGATAAATCCAGCTGTTGAATTCGGCTTCATCCACTTCCTGGTCCTCCCCAACAGCATTCACCTCTGAGCTTTTAATAAATACCGGGGGTCCTCCGATCTTTGCTTTCCTCATAGCTCTCTGACCTTCTGAGGTGAAACCCAGCCCAAGTTTATCAGTCTTCTGGGTGAAGTTTGGAAGTCTGCCCCAGTCGGCACATTCACCCTTCTGCACCACAGCCCTGGCATCCTTCAGGGAAGCCATCTTCAAAGGACCACTTGCTTCTGTTACTTCTGCTGCAATTGGAAACACCTCCTCGAAATGCTGAAAGGGGGTCTCAATGAACTCCCCATCCATCTCAATGTATCTGAACGAGTTTAGGTGGCTCACCATGTATTCTTCCTCTCCTTGCACGGTGACAATCTTCCCTCTGACGGGGTACTTCAGCTTTTGATGCAAGGTAGAGGTCACTGCCCCAGCCTTATGTATCCAGGGTCGACCCAGCAGACAAGAGTAAGATGGACGGATATCCATCACATAAAAAGTGGAGTCGAACACCTGAGAACCCACACGAATCGGAATGTCAACCTCCCTGTGGACCATCCTCTTCGAACCGTCAAAGGCCCTGACAATGATGTTGCTGGGTTTCAAATCCAGGCCTTCACAATCTAGACGATCCAGAGCCTTCTTGGGTAGCACATTCAAAGATGACCCAGTATCAACCAACACATGTGCCAAGGTGGTGCCCCTGCATTCGATTGAGACATGCAGAGCATCATTATGGTCTCTCCCCTTTGCGGTCAAATCAGCATCCGAGAAACCCAAGCCGTTATCTGCCGTTAGGCTTGCCACGCAATCAGTGAATTGGACTGCAGAGGTTTCATGTGGCACGTGGGCTGTCTTGAGGAATGAGATGAGGGCCTTTGCATGGGCCTCAGAGCACAGCAGTAAAGAGAGCATGGAGATCTTGGAGGGCGTATGCCCCAGCTGTTCCACAACATTAAAGTCGCTCTTCTTTATAATCTTCAAAATCTCCTCCATCTCTTGTGGGGAGGCCTCAGCAGCTATGGGTATGGGTGCCTCCATCTGGGCAGGCTCAGCTTCAACTCCCTTGCCCCGAGCACTGGATGACTCGGCAGCAGGAGAAACAATTGGGTCAGCAGCAGGAACAACAACTTGGTCAGCAACAGGAATAGGTGTACTTGTGGGAATTATCAAGAGCGGTCTTCGGGCAGCAGGTGGCGCAATGTCAGGTGAGAAGAGCCTGCCACTGCGGGTAACTTTGGCTGGGCCAGTGATGTCACAGATGCTGGCGCCAGCGTTGAGCTCTTGTTTAATCCCGTTTATATATACATCTGCCCCATAGTGCCAAGGGACAGCTTTATTAGATACATAGGGCAGGGGCCCAGGAACAGTGATAGTAACATGTGCAACGGTCAGAATTTGAACGGGCTTCTTCTGGAGAGCCGGGATCGGATTGTTGAAGATAGTCACCACAGAAACTTCTTCCATTGGAACCAAACGAACAGCAGACTTCTTGAATAGAATCTCCTTGCTATCCATTAAGCTTTGGATGCCTAACTTTAGCAAGGGACAACCGGATGGGGACACAACACAGAACAGGCAACCCTCACTACAACCCGGAAATAAACCGGCCTGCAGTAGGTTCTTCTTAACGATCTTTAGAGGAGTGGCTAGATCATCCACAGAAACAGCATAAACGTCTTCATCAACAGCATTTACCCCGTGTTGAGGCATAGGGGCAGTAACTACATTCGGCTTTGCAGGCGCTTCGAATTGTATCTCTTTAGCATCGATAAGGTCTTGCACCTTATTCTTTAACGCCCAACAGTCATCAGTGGCATGCCCCGGGCTGTCTGAATGGTAAGCACAACGGGCATTCGGGTTGTACTTAGGAGAGGTAGTGTTTGAGAACTTTGGCGCCTCCTTGACAGTCACCAAATTGGTGGATAGCAATTGTGGCAGGATTTGCGATAGGGTCATGCTTAACCGGGTAAACTCTCTCCGGGGTCTATCAGCCCTTTGAGGATTGTTTGGCCGGGGAGCGGCAGCAGGCTTAGCGATCATTACCGCGCTGACAGATTGGCGGCGATCAGGTCTTTCTGATTTCCTGGAGCCATACACGGCACTAGACTCCTTTTTGAAGGGTTTCTTCTCTGCACTAGATGATGCACCCTTTGCAATCTTTCCAGATTTCAGCCCAGCTTCGATTCTCTCTCCAGTCAAGATTAAATCAGTGAAACCAGCAGAAGAATTCCCAATGAGATGGTTAAAAAACGGCCCAGATAAGGTCCCCAAGAACATGTCCACTAACTCTCGATCAGTCAAAGGTGGCTGCACCCTGCCAGCCAGGTCTCTCCACTTCTGCGCGTACTCTTTAAAACCTTCACTTGCACCTAACGACATACCCTGGAGTTGAGTACGTGTAGGGGCAAGGTCGGCATTATACTGATACTGCTTATAGAAAGCAGTAGCCAACTCCTCCCAGTTACGAACCTTGGTCCCATCCAGCTGATAGAACCATTCGAGATGAGTCCCTGAAAGACTCTCCTGGAAGAAGTGGATCCATAAATTCTTATCCGCGGTATACGGCTGAATTTTCCGAACATAGGACCTCAAGTGCAGCTTGGGACAAGACGCCCCGTCATACTTAGAAAAGGTTGGAGCTTTGAACTTGTGCGGGATAATCACACCAGTGGACAAACCCAGATCTCCAAAATCCAGCCCAGGTACCTGTTGAACTTCCATTGCCTTCAACCTGTCCTCCAGTTGTTTGTACCTGTCATCTGCAGGAGGGTACTGCTCTTCATCAAAATCTGTCTCGTTGTCGGAGACCACTGGAGTAGGAACCTTTACTTCTGCCTGAGAAGGACTCCTGCCAACAGAAGAACCAGCCTCTTCATGCTGCAGAGTATTACCCAACCTCCGGCCCGAGTTGAACAGAACAGTTCTTCTCTTCTTCTTCTTCTCCTTCTTCAGGAGCATAGTCTTCAGTTCTTCTTGGCCTTTAGCTAGACCCATGATTAGTTCTTGAAACTGCGCATTCTGCGCCTGGAGAGCCTTGATTGATGTCTCAGTTGATTCGGATCCGGGATTCATGATGCTGAAATAAACAGCGAAGAACTGTAAGCAACCTGAAAAGGGGAAAAACCTACTATGCACATGATGTATGAAATGCGTATGCAATGCATTCAAGGGTTCGAAAGTTCAAATTCGTTGTAGACAAGAAAAGAACACACGTTATCATTAAAGAAATCATTGTTTAATACATCAAGGCCTCATGGGCAAAAATACAAAAATCAAGTCAATCCCAAAATACACTGCGCATCCTTTTCGGAGCTATGTAGGTGTTGAGATTCCTCTCCTCATGCAACAGGCGAGTGAGCTCCAGGACTTTCTTTTCACTGGCATGCAGACTAGTCTCAAGAGAATTCCTTTCCTCCTTAAGCTGGACCTAGCTCTTCTGCATCTCTTCCCAGGACGTGGGCATATCAGGGTGCTGAATAACATGAGACACTTCCCCTTCCAAGACAGGTTCTTTGATTACTGGAAGCATGTGAGGATAAGGCATGACTAGCTTCTGAGAACGGGCCCGTACCCACTTGAGATAGGGTTCCAAAGGGATGGAATTCCTATGCCCCAGTGTTTTGCTGTCTATCCTACTGGGCATCCTCCAGGCTCTGATAAATCTCTGACGAAGTCCTTGAGTATCATTGTCGAAGTCAAAAACTATGTCAGGAATTAACATGTCATGAGGACCGTCCCTCCGAGCATAACCAAACTGTCTCCAAGCCAGGCATGGGCTATAAGTAATACCTCCTCTGATTCCAAGTAAAGGAACATTAGGGTACTCCCCACAACGATCAATGATAGTGACATCTCCTCTGGACCTAGGACACCAATGTATATCTGCATGCGTAAGAGTCATCAACCGTTGTGACCATCTCAAACCCCGCTCATTCTTCAGGACTGATTGTGGAAGGTGCGAAATAAACCACCTTCCCAGGAGAGGAGTGCAACACATAAGGACACCTCTTTTTCTCATGGTTCGAGTGTAACATGAGTGAAGGATGTCCCCCAGCAACGTAGGTATAGGATTCCTGGACATAAAGATCTGAACGGCACTGATATCAATGAGCTGATCTAGGTTAGGGAACAACACCAAACCATAAACAAGGAGGGCCACAACCTCTTCAAAAGCTTGCAAGTCAAGGGAGTTCCAACATTCAAGGGCCTTTTCAAACAGAAACCTGGCTAAGAACCCTTTGATACCACTTCTGACTTCCCAATGTCCCTTGAGGTCAGATGACTGCAGGTGCAAGGCTTTGGCAATCTCTTCAAGCTTAGGTTCCTTTTCTGTACCGTTGAAGGGTAGCTGATCAAGGATAGGGATCTTCAGGAGCCGGGAGAACTCCTCCAATGTAGGTACCAACTGATAGTCCAAGAAGGTAAAACAGTGATGCAGAGGATCAAAGAACTGGAACAGGACCTTTATCATATCTTCCTCAATGTTGGTGTTGACCAAGCTGATGAGGCTTCCATGCCTTTCACTGAACGAAGAGTTCTCGGGAATCCTGGATATAAGCTCCTTAAGCTGAGGGGGATCCTTAAAAGATTGACCTGAATTGTCTTTCTACGAGCAGTTTCCATGTCCTACAAAACAAGAACAAAGATGAAAATTCGAACCCCTGAAATGGTTAGTCAATGCATATGATGCTGGATGATGTCATGATGCTATGATTAAACACACCACAGATATTTACAAAGACAAACATGTAAGGCACACAAGGCACACAAGACAAGCCCTTAAGGTTTAAGGCCAGCATGGGGTCTGGGTAGTACCCTCTTGAAGTTGGTGGGTTCAACCTGTCCTAATCAAAGTAACCGGGTTCTAAAGTTCCCAATATCACGGGATTGCTTTCATTGTTCATCGTTTCGATTTAGCCACTGAACTGGCGACCGAAATATTCCAGGAAAGCAACCCTCAATTGAGTGTAGTATCGAGTATCAACCAACCTCAGACTGCACCAAAGTCAGTTATCTCACTACCCTAAAGAGGCCAAGATAGTTCGATTAAGGTTCCTAAGGTCTGTTGATGCTTCACGACACCACGCGGAGGCCCCGTACT
This sequence comes from Vicia faba, assembly GCA_948472305.1. Lineage (NCBI taxonomy): Eukaryota > Viridiplantae > Streptophyta > Magnoliopsida > Fabales > Fabaceae > Vicia > Vicia faba. The sequence goes on along the minus strand of OX451741.1, from coordinate 890,585,624 downwards.
CTCCTTGACTGAACTCAAGGGTTACCGGTACACACCAAAGTGCCACATCAACGTAGCAGACTGTTTCAACCATGTCGGTATACCCCGCACAGTTCCCTCACAGCCTTGTTGCTACTTTCTAAGAAGGTATCCCCAGATCCGGGTTAGGATCTATAGAACTCCCAAGCGACCCACAATTTAAAGCACACAAATCAATACAATTGAAAACACAGTTATGAACTAACCCTAAGGTACACCTCACTTTAAGTTTTAATGTCCCCAGCAGAGTCGCCAGTTCTGTGATCGGTGGATCTGGAACTGACTGTTTAAAGCTGGTTCGCGAAATGTCGCGGAAGCAAGAGTCGCCACCGTCTTTTATTTTCTCCAAATGGAAAGGACAAAAGCACAGAAAAATTCCTTAAAGAGATTGCTCTCGGTTCGGGAGGTAGGTTATAGAAAGGGAAGGTGTTAGCACCCTTTCTATCCATGGTTATCCATGGGCTCTTAGGTACTTGCTCAATGTGTTTTCAAAATGGTTTGTTTGCTTTTCAATGTGGGTTTTAAAAAAGTTTCTTTTGAAAAATTTCAGATCGACTCGTACGTCAGAGTGTTTGAAAAGTTTGCTTTGAAAGCTTTTGAAAAGTGTCAGTGTGAAAAGTCTTTTTGAGTTTGTTTTGAAATTAGAGCAAGTATCCTTGAGAACCTACCTACCCTAAGGAATTCGTCTGTGTAGATGTCCTTTAAAGCAGTGCCATCCCACCATTGAGAGGTGGGTAGCACCACCATTGGAGGTGTTCGGGTCAATTCGAGTTTTAGGGACGTGGTGATCACCAGAGCAATAGGAAGACACCTTAGAAGCTACCCTCATGCCAGGTTCCCGGATCATGAGGACTTACTAAGACGTCCTCTACTTCGACGACCACCTTTCGAAAGGCAACAGTGAGGCGTACCCTAGGGGTGGTGTGTGCGAATTGTGTGTCATGTTTCATTTGATATTTGTCTTTTGTCATGTCATTGTGATCTACGCTTGATTTTAATTAGGGCATTCATTCTTGCATGCTTTTTTAACAGTTAAAAATTGCGGGAAAATAAATCTAAGGTTATTACAAAGGGCGCGGGTCCACATCGCCAAAATTAAACCGGACCCGATTTGGCGGAAAGTAAATAAAGCAGAATAAAATAAAGTGCGAAAAGTAAAATTATATGGCTTTGGGAGATTTACATAATTATAATGAACGACATAAAGTAAATATGCGCAATTAAATTAAAACAATGGGCGTTGGACCCTTTTACAAAAATATTTAAAGTTAATGAATTAATTAAGGAGGAATTAAATTAAAGATTTAAAAGGAATGCTTTTTTTTGGTATTTTTGTATTTTAGATTTAAGGAGAAAAAAGAAAAATTAATTAAAATTGAAATGAGATGCTAAACCCTAGTTCTAATGTTTTTTAAGTTTATTGCAAAAAATATTGAAATTTGACCTAATTTAAATCTAATTTATTTATGTACAAATTTAATTATAAAAAAATAAATAAATAAATAAATAAATAATTATTACTGTGGAAAAAAGGGTAAAATATGAAAAGGAATCAAAATTGCTAATTAACCTAATTCTATATTTTGGATTTTTAATTGTTAAAAAGAATGAAATTATAACCTAATTAAAACTAAGTTTATTTACATATAAAATTTAATTGTAGAAAATAAATAAAATAAATATTATTAAAAAAAGGACAGTAAGAAGAATAAAAATTAAACCTAGTTCTATTTTTTTGTATTTTTTAATTATGAAAAATATTTAGTAAACTTAAATTAAAACTAAATAATTACAAGCATTTATTTATGAAAATAATTATAATATTAATGTTTATTATTTTTAGTCTTTTCTGATTTTTTGAATGTTTTTATATTTTTTGTAAAAGAATTAATTAATTAAATTGAGATGACAAATTAAATAAAATTGCAATTAAAAAAAAAAAAAGATATAAACATAAATAAGAAAATGCAAACCAGGGGGGGGGGGGTAGTCCCAATTCAGGAGGTAAGGCCTTAGCATTTCAGGCCCATTAAGCCTGAGTCCATTGACTTTTGGAATTCTGTATGATGCTTTGACTAGGGTTCAGCGTATTCATCCATCTTATGCCTTTGGATTGATTCCCAGGAGGACGTGTAATGCTTGGATTGTGATGGTACATGGTGAACCATAGCATGGAGCCTGCACTTGAATACATAATAAAAAGCAATATTAAGATAACGTAGACCTGGGGTTCGAACCCAGGTCAAGATCTTTGCCAGTCTTCATGCTTGCCACCTGATCCATTTGCACGTTGTTAATATAAAATAAGCAAACAAATATAATATGGGAAAACAACCGGTGTTTATGAATTCGCGCGCACAAATTCAAACGGACCAATCGTTCCTTGCCACGACTCCATCTTCCTCATTCTCTTTTTTATTTTCTGAAACATAAAAGTATTAGGCAACGGTTTTGACACCGTTGCAGAAAATGGCATATGAGAAAATAGCGACTAGGCCAGGAGGCCACATAAATTGTTCGCGATGACTGGTTTTTGTTCGTTGGGACATGCTGGTTTGAATAGTCATGGTTTCATGGATCAATTTTGCTTGGTTTCAGAAACCCCAATTCCAAGCTTCTTGAACCCTAAAAAATGCTAATGGTGATTTCACGTAGGGCGCGTAAAAACACAATCAAATAGTTGGGTTAGCATCAGGACATCATAATGAATATAAATCAATGAACAAAAAGTGCAAAATATGCATGAATCCTGATACACGATGGTCAATTTTTCTTGATGCAGTTCATGCTTGATATACCAATTCGTGGAGTTCTAAAGGATGACTATGGTCGGAATCTGATCAGGGACCTTCAAGGAAGCTGATGGTATAGTTTTTAGGGCTTGAATCGGCCTCTAACCACGTTTTCATATTTGAGTTTTTAAGGAAAACTTTCAATGTGCAATAGCTTGTTTGGGCGCAGCTTAGAGTGTAAGGCCATTAGGGTTATGATTCTGAGTATGTATAGAGGCTTTTAGGTCAAAAATATCAATCAAATCTTCTTCATTCAATGGTTTTTGCAAATTGATTTTTCAAGATTTTTTCATATCTTTTTTCATGGTTTTTGGTTCAATCATGCTCAAATCTCATCAAAACTTGCCTAATTGGGATATGCACGTGATATTGAGAATAAACATGCATGAAAAGATTTTTTTAGGTCAAGTTTGATATTTTTCATGTATTTAATTAATTTAAATGAATTAATATTAATATAAATTCAAATAAATGATTAAAAAATGAGAAAATACTTCCCTTTGGGCCTAATGGTCGTGCATAGGCTTGGCATGAAGAAACTTGGAAGAAAAATGGGCCCATTTGCATTTTTGGATCATTTGAACCATTGTTGACTTTTCAAAATTCCCAAAAATTTCCCAACTTTCACAAGGCATAACTTGGTCAATTTTTAAGCTTTCCACATGTTCTTGGACATTTTGGAAAGGTCTTTGAGTCCTTTAACCAATGCCTTTGGTCCCATGTCATTTTGATTTATCAATCTCAAGTTATGGCCTTTGACTTAAAGTCCCTTTTTGTTGACTTTTGAAAATGACCTATAATGTTGAAATTGATAACTTTTTGTGAGAGCATTTCTTGGACTTGAAGTATGAAGATGAGTTGTAGGAAATGTCTTTCTCTTCAAAATGAGCTTTGGATGGAATTTTTATGATAATCCATGTGAAAGTTATGCCCTGGTCAATTTCAGTTGACTTTTTCAATTGTCCAAATATAGCAACTTTTGCATCTTTGATGATTTCTGAGCCAAATTTTGAGAATCATGATCAAGCATTGATCAAATGATGTTTGTGGCTTCAAAATGATGTGTTGACCAAAAATTTGAACTTTTGACTGTCAAATGACCATTTTGCCCCTACAGTTGACTGTAGTGCAATCTAGGGTTTTGACTGTGCAATTTTGAGCTGAATGCCTTGAAAATTGATATGAGGATGTTTGACCACATTTGTAAGCATATGAGACTTGATTGGGCCTTTGAAAAACTTCTTTTTCTTGATCAGAACACAAACCCTAGTTTTGACTGTATAGGAGACAGTTGAACTGCATAACCCTTGGGGAATTTTGTGACTTGGCTTGTCAATTTCTTGAAGAATATGGGAGGGCAAATTTTGGGGTACAACAACAACTATTCAGAGATTTCAGATACAATATGGATAAACCCCAGACACGGCAATCATTCTATTACTCATTCAAAATTTCAAGTCAAAATATAGTACGGATACACCCCAGACACGGCAGTCATTCTACTACTCATTCAGACTTCAGCAATCCGATACAGACTAGATACGCTCCAGACATGGCAGCCATTCTATTTCTCATTCTGATTCGACTATCAGCTTCAAGTTCAGATACGTTCCAAACACAGATGTCATTCTGGCCCTTACACCAGAAGTTTGATTCTCCCCAGTGCAGTCGCCATGGAAGTCATTCTGTCACTTATGCAGATCCCCGTTACAGTCTCAGATACACTCCAGACACGGAAGTCATTCTGCTAATCATATAGATCTCGACTTCAGATACAGTCTAGATACGCTCCAGACACGGTTGCCATTTTGTTACTCATTCAGAACTTATCCCCAGCACCCAGTTGCTCCATACACAAATGTTTCTCTGTTACCCATTCAGAATACAGATACACTCCAGACACGGCAATCATTCTGATATTCATTCAAAGATCAAATACAGTTACAACTTGGATACGCTCCAGACACGGACGCCATTCCCCTGCTCATACAAACCCAATCTCCAGATACAACTCAGATACGTTCCAAGTACAGATACTATTCTGATGTTCATTCTACTGGTTTTCAACAAACAAATCTTAGATGGAATCTTTAACCCCTTCCCCAACAAGATTCTACCATCTCCAAATGGCATTTTAAGCCCATTCCCTCAACAATATTTTGACGAGTGCAAATTTACGGGCACTCTAGTGTCCAATCCTCTTTTACCTTTAAGTCACGAAAGGCAAACTTGCCAATCTAACTCTTCAGGTTCAAGAATATTGAACATGGGAAACTGTTGTACCCCAAAATTTTCCCTCTCATTTTATAAATATTTCTCATCACAAGACTTTTGGAACTCAAGACCAAACTAGGGTTTGCTCAGCTCAAGACACCTCCTTGCACTGTTGACCTAAATTAGGGTTTGAGTTTGCACAAGGATTTTTGGACCTTCAATACTCAAATTGACCTTCATACTTCATGTTGCACTCATAAGTTTTTCCATACCAAGTTTCAAGTCTTGAATCAAATTTTTGCCCAGTCAATTGGACAATTGACCTAGAAATCAGCTGTATTGGGGAAAAAGTCAATTGTGGCTAATTTACAGTCAAACCTCATGAATTTTGACCTACATCAACATTATGAACTCATATGAATCATTTGATCAAGTTTGTACCGCAACTCCACAAGAAATTTGATCAGATCACCAAAAGGGCAAAATGGTCATTTTTAGGGTTTTGACTGTACAAAGGCAATTTTTGACTGTTTGACCTAACCAGTGGCAAATTAAGCTCAACCATGGACTCAAGGACTCAATTAAATTATCTTTACCTATTCAACAAGTTCAAAAGATCTCAAATACATGGGATTGACAGATGAATTTTTCAATCAACTGATCAAAATTTGACTGCACACTGAAAAGTCAAACTTTGACTTTTTGGTAAAAATCAAGTGCCAAGGGTCATTTTTCATCAAGATATGTCAAATTATGAAACTTGTTCATCAAGAAACCAAAAATTGCAAATTAGGGTTTGAAATTGAAATTTTTCATAACTTAGAATTTTTCTAAGTTATAAAATTTTCTTATTTTTTCCTAACTTTGTCCCACATTTTCACCATGAGGTAAATGGATTCAAACAAAACTTGAAACATGAAAGTTGTAGTCCTCCACAAAGTCTACAACTTTTATTCACAAAGTTTTCTCAAAAGAAGCTTGGATCTCAAGTTATGATTTTTCGAACAAGGGTCCCTAAAACTTTTAACTTAGAAAAATTTTGCCCTAGTTTAGGCAGGATTTTGACCCATCTTCTTGGGCGTTTTTCACATAGTTCCACTTGGAATATCAAGTTGAATTTCTAATATGGATTATATTACATGTTTCAAGCTTTCCAAATTGTCCAAGAACTCCTCAAACAAATTTGTGGTTAGGGAGAATCGAATGCTTGAAGTTGGAAAAAACTCACTTTGTATCCATGGCCAATACATGTTCATACAAGTTGCAAAATCTGGCCAAACTAGCTTTGTACTTGTTTACAGGTCTCTAAACCAATTCAAACTCAAATATTAATTGCAAATACATTGGACATTGGTATTATTCTGATCAATGGAGCTTGGCACAATGAATAAATCCATTTTGGGCATAAAGGTAGCACTTCCATTTACATAAAGCATGCTTTATGTCAAGTTGCATTTCTTGAGCCATACACCAAGCCCTTTGCTGCAAACAAGGCTCCCTAATGTCAGGCAAAGTTCAACAACTTTGTGCAACTAGGTTACAAGCCAGTACAGCCATAGCATTGTCAACTCTCACTTTTTACTTCAAAACCAAGTAATTATGCAAAAGGTCGACAACTTGAGCATCTGATATATTCAACTCTTGCCAATATTTCAAACAAGTTTTCCACATCCCTGTGAGCCACAAACACGATCCATTCATCCCTCAAACACTCTTAAACATCAAAACACTAAAAACTTGCAAAACAGCGCAGCTGCTGCAACCTGAGTGCCATAGCTCATTTTGCTCATGTGTTTTGCTCCCTTCCACTTCAAACACCTTCCATTCAACTCACTCAAGCTATCCCAAATCTGCATTGCCAACTGTAACTCCATTTACAGTGTTCACCATTTTCATTTCAAACTTGTGCAGGTTGACTTCTAGAGGCTGATTTAGGGACATTCAAGGCAAGCTAGCTATTGGAAAAGATCAAGTGAAGTTCAGGCAAGCTACCAGACACCTCAAAACTTGTTGAGAAGCTCTGCATTGTCCTACTCGAATCCAACTGAAACAGGTTTTTTCTCACTTCCTATCTCTCTATTTAGAAACATTTAGCCTTAGGTTTGTGAATGAAAAATGTAGTATTCAATGCCATGAAGCTGTACATATGCTCAGTTTTTATTTATATTAAGTGTGCTAGGAGAATTTCATCCATGAACATGCTGAAAAAGTTAGGTCAGATTTTAGGGCCAGGTAAATTCTCTATGATCTTTAAGAGTTAGGATTAATGCTTTATATGGTTAGAATCGTGGTTTAATGCTCTACAAGTTTCATGTTTTGAGTTTTGGCAAAAGATCACGTTTCCAAGATGTTCAAGTTTGTAGAACAGACGCGCGTTTTCAAAAGTCTGGAGGAAGAAGATGAAGTTGTTGGGCTGGGCTTGGCCTGCTTGCTTCTAACACCCCCCTTTTGCTAAATGCACCCCCTGGCCCATTTTCTTTATATTTTGTTATTTTTGTATTTTAATTTCATTTCTGACTTTGTTATTTTACTTCCAAACATAAAAAATGCTTAAAAAATATTTTCATATTTTTTTACATTTATTTGGAATTTTATTCTATTATTTCTAACATTAAAACATTTTTAATACTTTTATATTATTTGTTTAATTTTAAAAATAATGTAAATAATACTTTTATTTGTATTTCTTATTTTTATTCACACTGAAAATATTTTTCTTGAATATATTTTATTTTTGTAAATATTTTATTTTATTTCATATTTTTCTTGAATATATTCTTATTTTTGTAAATATTTTCTTGAATATACATTTATTTTATTAAAAATATAGAATAAAAATACAAAAATATTACATTTTTTATTTTTATTATTATTTATACTAAAAAACACCTTTTTTAATATATTTTATTTTTGTACATTTTATTTAATACATTTTGCATAATACAAATTAAAAAAATTTTGCATAATACATTTTTTTTAATATTTATTTATCTTGTTTATTTAAATATTGTACATTTAAATATTTTTGCATTGGAAATTCAATTTGGATGTAATAGTAATTAGGGTTTATATTTCTTGTCAAATATCCCCCTATTCAAAATTGTACCCCCATCCCCATAATCATGTTGTAATAGCTTAGAATTTAAATTCTCGCACTTAACGCTTTCAATTATGCTATGATTAGAGAATTAGGGTTTGTATGCCAAAATCAAATTAACAAATAGTTTGACCTAATCAAAGACAAAAATGCATGAAAAACAAACACAATGCACACTTACACCCCTAGGGTTACAATCCACTTGTTGCCTTCAAAAATGGGCCATGATATGCATGTTAAGTACTTTGGCAAAACAAAACCAAAACAAAAGATCATAGTCCCTCGATGATGCTATCTGAGTTGCCTAAACAAAATGATCAAGTCCCTCAAGAAATTGCCAAAATAACTTACACAATTGCTATCATGGTCTATACGATGACCCACGCCTATCCCGTTTAACATCCTAACACAAGGTTGTTCACCAAATACAATGGTGAAATAACACTGTTAAAAGGGTTAAAAACATAAGAAAGATCTTTGAGTAAAATAGGGTAGATAACTCTTAGTTACTTGATCAAAAGCTTGCAAAACATCCTTGCTATTTTCAAACACACTTCACAACACAATTACAAAAATCCAACTTTAAAACATTGGAAACTTTTCAAAAGACAAAAACACCTTTGTATACATTCAAACAAAGAATCATTACAAAGGTTGCCACAACGATGGCCTCTTTTTAAAACATCTTTCAAAACCACACACAAAGCACCATTTCAAACAATTGAAGAGCACCATTTCAAACAATTGAAAAGCAAAGCAAGTGATCTAAACAAGTAACTAAGAGCCCATGGATAACCATGGATTAAAAGGGTGCTTGCACCTTCCCTTTTCATAATCTACTCCCCGAACCCAATAAAACATCTCAAAGGTCTTTCCTGTGCTTTTTGACCTTTCCTTAGGATAAAATAAAAAGTCGGTGGCAACTCTTGCTAAACCGAAACATTTACGAACACAAACGCAAAACCTCAAGTCAGTTCTCCCACCGTATCACAACCGCTGTGGGGAATTCCCTAATGTCCCACTACTTGGAATTAGGGGAGGCATAACTTATAATCCTTCTCTGGCTCTGCGACAATTTGGTTACGCTCGAAGGGATGGTCCTCATGAGATGCTTATCCAGGGCATTATGTTTAACTATGAGGATGATGTTCAAGGGTATCGCCAGAGGTTCATGCGAGCTTGGGGAATGGTAAACAGATATGATGTCAAGACTTTGGCGCTGAAGACTTTCATTCCTATGGAACCTTATCTCTAATGGGTATGAGCTCGTGCTCAGAAACTTATGATGCCATACATAGCCATCTTACCAGTGATTGTGGAGCCCATTACTGAAGGGGGTATTCCCTACACGGTTCTTCATCCTGATATGCGCACTGATCTTGAAGAATTACAGAGGTCCTGGATTCAGTTGAAGAAGGGGTGAGATACTTATAGGAACCAGTTCTATGCCCAGGAGAAGAACGTTTTAGAGCTCACAAAGCAACTTCATGAGGAAACAAGCCTTAATGTTTATCCCAACGCGAAAAGAAAGCGCCCATGGGAAACCTGGTCCTGTTTTAAGTTTTTAGAATTTTCAATTGAAACGCCTAAAAGGAAATTGTATTTTGAATTCTACTAATAAAATATTTGTTTCATTTTGGTTCGCAAATTTAAATTTCCCAAAATCCTTGAAATCATTGCATACACATGCCATACATATCAATGCATAAACAGGTTTCATAACAGGTTTCTCATCTTCTTTGTTGTTTATTTTAGCAAGAAATGGCTCTAGAGAAAACCGTGAAAGACTTACAGACTCAGAAAGCACAATTCTAACAGATGATCACGGCTCTAGCCAAAGGGAAAGAAGAACTGAAATCCTTGATTATTAAAGACAAGGCTAAGAAGCCAAGAAGGATAGCTGGAGTGGTAAATCTGGGAAGAAGATTCAAGGGACCGTTGAAGCAAATGGTTGATTTGACCTCTTCATCCAAGGAAGGAGAGAATCAAGAAGGTGAGACAAGAGAGGAAGACCCTAGTCCGGAGGAATCTGATAATGACACTGATTACAATGAAGAGCAGTATCCTCCGGCTGATGAAAGGTACAAACAACTGGAAGAGCGTCTGAGTGCAATGGAGATTCAGAAAGTGTCCGGGCTGGACTTTGAAGAGCTGGGTTTGGTGTCTGGGATTGTTATTCCGCCAAAGTTCAAGGCACCAGTGTTTTCTAAGTACGATAGGGTTTCGTGTCCCAAGATGCACCTCCAATCTTATGTGAGGAAGATACAGCCTCACACTGCTGACAGAGACTTGTGGGTCCATTTCTTTTAGGACAGTCTATCTGGAACTCAGCTAGATTGGTTCTATCAATTGGAGAGGGCCAACATTTATAATTGGGAAGACCTAGCCTTTACTTTTTATAAGCAGTATCAGTATAACGCAGACCTTGCTCCCACCCGTACTCAACTCCAGAGTCTGACTATGGGTTCGAGTGAGGGTTTCAAAGACTACACTCAGAAGTGGAAGAACTTAGCAGGAAGAGTCCAGCCTCCCCTATCTGATAGGGAGCTAGTGGACATGTTTCTGGGTACCTTGTTTGGTCAGTTCTTTAATCATTTAATTGGAAGCTCCTCAGTCGGCTTCACTGAATTAATCTTGCTCGGGGAGAGAGTGGAAGCTGGGATTAAGAACGGAAAGATCCAAAAGGATGCATCCTTCAGTTCCGTGAGAAAACCATTCGTTGGGAAGAAAGAGGTCAATGATATTTACAATCCAAGAAGTCAGAATAGAACCGAGCACCGTCCAACGGTAGGGGCTATGATGATACCCAGGCCTATGGCTACTCAACAACAAAACAATCAGCCAAGGGTAGAAAGACCTCAAAGGCAGTTCACCCGGATCAATATGACGTTGTCTGAGGTTTTACCCCATCTGTTAAAATCTAATTTGGCAACCTTAAGGGAGGCTCCCAATAATCCCAACACCACATCTTATATAAATTTTTCGCGAATGTGTGGTTGTCTTCGTCTTGATGAGACGAAGCAAATGGCGCCGGCCTCATGTTCTAACTTTACAATTTGAGAAACCTGGTTTTGAGACTGGCTGGAGGTTGAAGATGACCAACGTGTCATCCTTCAGCCAATGAAAGCGTGCCATTTGGAATTTTCAAAAATCTGATTTATATTTGATTCGGTGCTTTATTCAGTAATGACCATGATATGCACAGCGCGTCAGATCCCTTGGATTTGATTACTAATGCGTTTTGACTCTCATCCATTGGTCCATATTTTTTGACTTTATTTTATTTTCTTATTTTTATATTTAAATTGTTTTAAACTTCCAAAATTCATAGAAAATTCATTTTAACTCCAAAAAATCTGAAAGAATTATTTAAAATATTTTTTATTTTTCTCGTTCTGATTTTAATTTTTCACAATTTGATTTTGTGTTTTGGTATTTTTTATAATTTCTCACTTTGTTTGAGTTATTTTAAATGTTTGAAAATAATTTTCTTCATTTTTAAATTCTGAAAAAATAGGGAAGGATCCAATGACATTTTGACAAATATTTGTGACCTCATTTATTTTTTATTTCTGACTTTGTTATTTTTTTTATCATTTTTGGTTTATTTTACTTATTTCTTTCAATTTTAAAAATAGTTTCTGACTTTAAAAAATTACCAAAAAAATTTTATAAAAATATTTGAGTCCATTCTTGATTTTTCTATGATCTTAATTATTTTTTCTTGATTAATTTGAATGTATTTGCTATTTTTCCCTCTTATTTCCATTTTATAATCATTTTAATAAACCTTTTTCTTCTTTTTTTAAATTTTATTTTATTTTATTTTGTATATATTCGGGCTAATCTTGGATTGAAATTTTGATCATGAACTTTATTAACATCATTGGATCCATGGTGTTAAGTCTAACTCCATAAAAATGGATAAATGATTTTAATAATAGTTTGATTAAATTTTTTGGTTCAAATATGGTTTATTCATTTCCCCTTCCCTCTTCATCTTATCTCATTCTTATTAAACCAAATGTTATTGGAGAATGATTGACATATTATGTCTCAAAACATAAGATGCATAGATTTCTATTGACTGGCCTCAAAATAGGTGCGACTTCTATATAAGGCTACTTACGATTGCTTAACATAGTGCTAAATTTTGTCCCGATTTGAGAAAATGATCATTCGTGTCCCAAACCTATGATTGCAAGCCGAAGTATGTTAATTTGAACCCTTTGATCCAATAACTTTGAGATCCACTATTAGGAGGCTTTGGTTCTATCAATCCTCTAATGAAACTTCATCAATTTTGGTCAAAATGGATCACTTAAACATCATTGATCATTAAGTGTTATCTTGAGAATTCTTAAATGGATGATATAGTTCACAAAAAGAAAATGCAACTTGTTGTTGAGAGGCTTTGGTTCTACCAATCTTCTAATGAGTTCCAAATGCAAGTTTCAAGATGATCATCCAACTAACCACTAATTTTTTAACAATTGACTTTACTTTATGCTTTTATTTTATGATCTTTACTTTATGTACCATTTACTTTAGTATTTACATTTCATGTTATTTTTTTATCATTGCTCACTTAAGCATTCACTTTTATGTCTTTTTATTTTGCTCACTTGAGATTTTCACTTTCTTTTTGAAGATAACTAATAACCAAGTTAAACCCTAAAAAAATTTAATGTTACTTGGACTACTTGGTTACTATCCTTGGCATTATGGAGATTATGAACTTCTTGGACTAAGGATTAGAAGTTGTGGCCTATCTTGGGACCTTGTGATCTCAATTGTTATTTTTTCTAGAGCTCTTGGGGTTTACCCCAAGATATTGGGTTGCTTGTTTGTTTTGTGTGCAGGTTATTATGGTTACATGTTTTGTCTGTAATCTGGAATTCATTTGTGTGCAACTGTTACTCTGTCCAATTTTTTTGTGAAGACTTAATGCAAATTAAAGCTTGGTATTCTTAAGAGGTTTATTAATTTTTTGCTTGGTTTCAAATCCAAAGGATGGGATTCTACATTTACTCATTATGTGAAGTGTTAGCTTCTTGTTGGTTAGATGGTTCTTTTCCCTAGCTTTTACCTTTATGCTTTAGGATAGTCTCTTCATCTCCTCTCATCTTCTTTAATATCAAAAATCTTCTCTCTCCTTTTGAAAACTCTTCTTGTGTTAAAATTTGAACCACTTTCATAATAAACTTGGACTTAGGTCCATGCATTTTCAAAACAATTTTCTTAATCAAATTTCAATCAACTTAACAATACCTTAACATTTTTGTAAGAAGACTAAAAGTCAATCAATCTCATTCAAACTATTTTTCCATTTTGGATTTTATCTTTAAAACTTTTTCAAAAGATTAGACTCTTGTCAATACTTGTAGTGATGCAAACAACTATACTTCTACAATATATAGTGAAGTGAGATATTTTCCACTTGGGTGTTAAGTGAGGCATTGTTGATTTTAAAATGCAAGCCATATCCTCCACTTTGAGATGACGCAAATTCTCCTTTCTCATAATTGTGGGTAGTAAGCATATTTTCCACACGGACAATGATAATGACGTCTTGTCTCTTAAAACTAACCAATACGCTTGTGTTTTAAATTTTTTAAAGAAGAACTACGTGTACCCTGATCCCGTATTACACGGAAGGTGGTACGTAGGCACTAAAGGTTCGCAACCGCGGAGGGTGAAAAAAAATCATAAAAAATACTCCTTCTCTCATCTCCATAATCTATTTTATATATATAACATTTTATAGCCAAAATATATAGATTTTAGAAAGAGGTTCCTGTGGAGTACCATAGATGTTTAGGATCCTAATACCTTCCCTTTGCATAACCAACCCCCTTACCTAGAATATTTACCCCCTCTTTTGGGTTATTCACTCTTTTCCCGTTCCTTTGGAAATAATAAAGCGCGATGGCAATTTTTATTTGGATATACAAGTTGGTTCTGTGTGTCGTGGATTGCATGTTCAAATGTTGGTGAAGCTACATTGTTTCCCAATTTTGAAGGAACTACGAATTTAAGATTCCTATTTGTTGGTCAAGTGGGGACGTCTCTGAGGGGAAATGATCAATTTTTGATGAAGGTTTCATATTAAAGGATTGAGAGCAATGTGACAGCTAGTGATATGCCAATGGTGTGTAATTTCTTGATGTTTTCCTGAATATATATGCTAAGCAAGTAGGATAACTCTTAGGATATGAGGCTCAAATGTTTGCATGTCTGTGAAAACGGTTGTAGGAGGTTGTGTGTGGATTACCGACAACTGATTAAGGTAATGTTTGAGATTAAATATCAAATTCAAGGGATCAACGATTTGACGAACCAACTGGTAGGTGAGTATGTCTTTAGTATAATCAAATTAAGGTCGGGTTACCTTCAAATTCAAGTGAAGGGTGATGATAGTTAGAGGACAGATTTTAGAACTCAGTGTAGGTGTTATGAATATTTGGGTCAGTTTGTTGCGGTGTTTATTGAGGACATTTGTATTTAATCTTAGTTAGAGTAAGGGCATGTTGAACTTTGCGATTTTAATTATAGTGTCGAAAGGGATGAAACTTTATGCTATGTTGTCATGGTGTATATTATGGTTTGAGGAGCTGAGTTTCTTGAGCATTCTATTTTGTGTGATGGCATCTTTGGATCCATCCAAAGTAGATGCATTTCTACATTGAGAGACTCTGAAGTCGGTTACAGAGACTAGAAGCTCCTTGTGCTTAACTAGTTATTATTGCAGCTTGTTTGAGACGAGGTCAAGTATAATATGTTGTTAATGAATGAATTGAGGGAATGCGATGTTTGGCATTATGAAGGATGTGAAGATATTGCAGAAGCGCATGGAGATGTAACTTATGCTGAGTAAGAATGATTAGAGTGACGATAGTTTTGTAGAAAAAGATAGGTAACGGTAAAAAGAAATTATGGAAGCATTTGTAAACCTTAAAGGACATTAATTGGACCATGGTGCTTTAGGTAACTTTGATGCACAATTTCTAAATAAACACTATTATAGTTTAGTAAAAATGGTTTATGCGCCATCATGGTTATCGACTACCTATTGACAATTTGAGGAACTGATCACCCTTAATCTCTTATTGATAGTAGACGTGACCATGTTGAATGAGATAGACTTGTCTTGCCTGCTTTATGATGTGTAAGGTGTTTGACGTTCTATCGAGAGGATAGTCGTTAACCATTTCAGGTGAACCTAATGGATAAGTGACTATGAAAGATGTTGGGACTTATTGAACAGCTCAGAGACTTGAGGTTGTATGTGAGCTAACGCTGTAGAGTGGAAGGTTGAGGTTATCAAAATTGAACTATGATTTTATGGTGGATATTAAAGAGAGTCAAAAGTTACATGTGAAAGTTGTGGATCTGATAGTTGATGGAAATCAGAATGAGGACAATGACTTTAATGTAGATGATCAGAGTATCGCAGCTGAAGCGTTATACAGCGTAGTTCGTTATATGTGTGTGACTTGTTAGGAGTCAAGGGTTTAACATCAAAAGCCTACAGGGATGATTCAAACCATTGGGCATCCTGGAATGGAATTGCGCAATGTCAATAGATGTATTGAGTTACATGCTCGATTGATAAATTGTAGCAATGTTGTACTAATGTTGTGTGTCAATATTGTTGGTATTATAGTTATGTTGATTTTCTTATGATGGTGTTGATGTGTGATGCAATGATAGAGACGATGTTCATGTCGTGGAACTCTACATTTTTAAAATATGTTGTTGCCTCATTACAAGGATTTGAGTTCAAGTAGCTCATGTTCAAGAGTGAACGAGATCCTAGGATGATGGGACAATAAGTGAAATGAACACGTGCGTTCATAATTTGGTAGAATTGCATCTTGTTGGATTATTGTGGTTAACAATGTGGAATGTTGATTAGTGGTATTCGAAATATTGACAAACATTACACGGGAGTTGGAGAGATGGATGTGAGAGTCATATCCAGAGTTGTTTACATCAAGTAAATTTTTAAGGACGAAAATTCTTTAAGTGGGGGAGAGTCGTAACACCCCAAAAATCTAGATTAATTATTTAATTAGTTATTTAATTGATTTAGTGTGAATATTAGTGATTATTTATGTATATGTGAATTATTGTGAATTAGATGATTCATTTTGGTGTGTCGTTGATACAGTGTTGTGGGGTAGTGATTGGAATAAGAGAAATATGAGGATTATTTAATTAGTTTTAATTATTTAGAATTATTATTAAACATTTAAAATAGATCATATTTGGTGTAGAGGTGATGAGGGCAAGATGGTAAAGTTGTATGGAATAAGTGAGGGCAAGGATGAAATAATATATTAAGGGTCCTAGGGGTAAAAAGAGAAAACAAGGAAGATAGGTTTATTTGGTATGATCGAAGTTTGAGAGAACACGAAAGAAAGCTATGGCTCATAGGGATTGTCGGTTGAACGTAAAGAAGAAGAAGACAAAGTTGCTAAGAACTAAGGTAAGAGGTTTAATCGCATTTATTATAATTGATATCAGGTTAAGGTGTTTGTAGATTTGTGATTTGTGTGATGATTTTGAGGAAGATTGATGAAATTGGTGAAAACCATGTATTGAGTAAATCAATGAATGAATCTTTGATGAATGGATGATGTTAGAATCTCTAAATATGTGTCATAGGTTGTTATGAATGTTATATAATCGTAGGATTTCAAATTCTGAAACTGGTAATTTTTACAGAATCAAATTTGCAGGTCTAAAAGGCCTCTAACTGTGAAAAATCAGACTGAGGAGTGATGTCCTGCGGGCAGTTCCAAGTGAGCCCCGAGCGAGGCAGTCTGGCAGCAACGTTCAAAACATCATAACTTGAGTTTCAAGAGTCCGTTTGATGCTCTGTTCGAAGCGTTGGGAAACTGGCATGATGAACTATATTATGATTTAATTATATGAGTGTTTTTATGCATGATTACAATATCTATGTGTTTAAGAGATTGATTTATTACATGTTGCTATACTATGATGTGTTATTTTGATGATAAACATGATGTTGATTATGATGTTCTATTGTAGTGATTTTTTAATGATGTTGTTGTAACGTAAATGGTGTGTTTCATGATGATGATTTGGTGATGTGCGTTTCCAAATATAATACATGCTATTGTGATAATTTTATGATGATTTATGGTGTTGAAATACTATGATTTGGTGTAGGTAATGTGTATTAGGATGTCTTATTGTGGTATTGTGAAAACATGTTGAATCATATGAGTTTTGGACTGAATGGGTATTAAAATCATATGAGGTTTGGGACTGGTCAGGTGCGGAAATCGCAGCAAGAAGTTGTTGTCAGAAGCGCAGCGCCGGGCGATCCATGTGTAGCGTCAGGCAGCGTGACTTCGCCTAGGCAGCTCTGGGTGAGGACCTAGAAATGGGAACTGGAAAATAACACGCTTCTGGAAAATAAGCAAAGAGCCTCAGCATTGCCAGGAGAGTGTGAGGCAATGAAGTAGCATCAGGCGAGCCTTCTACATCACCGGGTGAGACTCGATTATTCTGTCTGCTTCGCAGGGAGAGCCTTAGGCGAGCAGACTGGGACAAATTTGTTTTAAAACTTTGAAAATTCATAACTCGAGTTGTGAGTGTCCAATTGATATGTGGTTCGGATTGTTAGAAAGCTGGTTTAACGTACTTTCTCTTAAAAATATTTTTAGTACCGAAATTCCAACTATTTGATGTATGGATGATTGTTTTGTACTGTCAAGTTGTGTCATTTATAAACATGAAAAAAATGTTTTATGTTATTTATAATTGGTGATGTTCTATGTCTATTGATAACAGTGACATTGTTGTGAAATTAATTATGATGATTTTCATGTTGACGTGATGTGATAATTGCTACTTGTGATGATGTTTGATGATGTGCATGATAACTATATGTATACATGCTATGTGATGATGATTATGTGATGGTGAATATGAGATGTGTTGAATGGAGTTGATGTTGAGTATGTTTTAATGATGAACTTGATACTAATGTGATGATGCTATGTTGTACTATGATGTATTTTATGTTTTTGTGATGAATGAAGATGATGGTGTGCATGTTTGATGTGTATACATGCTATGTGAAGAATATTATTATGATGATTACATGAATTGTGATGCAATTGACTAGTCATGGTTGAATTATTATTGGTGATGTGCATCATACATTCATGGAATATGTTAGGACAATGGTCCAATGGTGTTGTTAGAACAGTTGTCTAGTGATGGCCTTAATCCCATTGTGTGGATTGAGTGAATTTTTATGAAATGCTCTGGTTCTAAGCGGTAATCGATCATAAGGTGGGGATCTTTGGAGGAAAAATGACTTGGTCATCAGTGAAATTTGGTACCACATGCATTAGTCAACAAAGTTGCATTACATTCTTTATCTCATTGCATGATTATTGATTAAGTGATGTTGATGATATTGTGATTTAAGTGATGTTTGGTGATGAACGTGGATTCGATGATTTTATGATGAAGATGTGTATATGTTATTATGATGTAAAGATGTGAGTATAATACTTGGTAAATGATGATGTATGGATTTCATGATGATGTTGTTTGTAACTACTATATCTTTTCCTTATATATTTTTAATGAATTTTGATTACTCACCCTTTCAGTTTAAATGTTGCCTCCACGTGGGTAACACACAGTTGACCTTGAACAACTCGTAGAAGGGTGAGGATAGCTTTGGAGTCTTAGTGTATTTCTTTTGAATAAAAAGGATCTTGCTCTGATATGTAAAATCTGGGTTTTAGGAAACATTTGACTTGAACCTTATGTTCCTTTTGTTGACATGATGTATAAGTTTTTTTTAATGGTTTAGGTTATTTTAAATGATGACTTATGAATGATGAAGTGTGATGGAGTTTTCTTTGAAAGTTTATAATGAAACTATGTTGAGATAATGATTCCGCTGCGAAGTTTTGAAGTTATGAGTTGATTTTACTGAAGATGTAATTCTTTTTATTTATTTTTTAAAACTTGTGTTCCGGAGTAGGATTTTTTTATGAAGCATGTGGCATCCTTGTTGGTGCTTTACTTAGAGTTAATTATTGAATTATTCATGAATATTCCTTGGGGCTTAGAAGGGTGTTACACCTAGAATCATTGATCAAATCCAAAGTCATATCTCTAAGAGAGGCTAGTCCTCCAAAGATATTTCTTAAAATTCAATCCACTATAAGCGAAGTTATCACAAAAACTTATAGGGATATTAAACCCCCTTGGCCAATAGACAACGCCTTATTTAAGGGTTTTTTTCTGCAAATAGATCCCACCGACAAATATATAACAATATAATAGGAATTAAGGAAAAATAAATATGATAAATAAAAGAACAGTGAATAAAACAAAAATAAATAAAGAAATAAAATTAAAAACCCAAGAAGTCCTAGAGCTAAAGGTAGAATAAACTCTAACTTAAGGGGTGTCCACAACAGAGTCGCCGGCTATCGTAACTGACAAAAAATAAGATTCACCACCACTACTTATTTATCCTAAGGACGAGAAAGATACGCAAAAACCCTAATTGTTTATATATTAATGGATTCGAGAGTTGATTAGATAAAGGGAAGGTGTTACGCACACTTTATCTCCCTTGTACTCAAGGGGATCCTTTTTAGATCTAGGAATTATATGGATTATTTATTTATATTTATTAAATATGAGAAAAGATATAAAATGAAGAAAAATTAAGTTTTTTAGTTAGCGGGCCCGCATTGGTTTTCAACTGTGTGCCTACGTATCTTCTTAAGAAGAAATCAGAGTCATTCGTGAAGGTGTTTGGTTAGTGTTTTTATAGGACCATGTTAAGTTACTTTCGAATGATTTTAAACTTGCCTGAGTTTGAAAAATGAGTGATGTTAGGTGAAGTTTTGTATTCATTGTGAAAGTAACGAAGCAATCATTTATTAAAAAAGTCTTGATTTTGATCACGTTAGTAGAAAACAAGTTTTTTGTTTGTTAATTGTTTTGATTAGGTTTTTATTTGGTTGAAGAAGAGTTGATCTTCATTGAAATTAAATCGCGCTGGGCGAGGAAATTGATTTGATTTGTTTGTGAATTTTAGAGGTTTTGATTTTGAATAACTAATTAGTAAGGCGTTAAGCCAACCAATCGATTATTCGAGGATGTGGTGGATGTAAAATCCACATATCATATTATTTGTAATATGTTTAGATTAATTTGATTAAAAAAGAAATTTAAAATTATTTAAAAAGCTTTTGATTGATAGTGGAATTAATATGTGTACAAGCTAATTATTGTTTTTTTTATTTAACCAAAATTATCTAATAGAAAAATTAAATTAAGTTAGTAGAAACAAAATAACCTTAGTAATAAAAATATTATAATAATAACACTAGAAAGAGAAAACTAACCACTAATTAACTTTAAATATTGATTTAAAATTAATAATAGTTAGAATAATAAAAAAATAATTAAAGCCTACAGGGGCAGTTCCCCTTTTCTTGTTATAATTCAACGTGGTCCTCTCTTTTACTTTAATCAGGCACTTGATTCATTCAAAGGAATGGGATGTTGGAAATCTACCAAATATCTATGATGAATTTCTACCAATCTTGATGAGCAAGATTGATATCACCAGACAATGATAATGAATTATGAGAAAAGAAAAGAAAAGAAAGAAGACAATTATTTTCTACAGAGTTTCTCTCTGTCCATAAACTGTGAAATACTTTCTTATTCACTTTGCAACTGCAAAATACTGTGAATGACTTAATTAACTTGATTACAAAATTAGGGGTTACTCCCTCTATTTATAGATTTAGCTTGCTCCCTAAGCCCAATATTATAAAAGCCAAAATTACCTATTTTGGTACTAAATCAAATATATTCTATTTTAGACTTAAATAAAATCTATCTAAATCTAAAACAAATCTAATCTGTGTGCAGCTTGCTTCAATCCACAAGCTCTTTGACTGGGCAATAGCTTCCTTCGAGCAACCTGTTTCGATCCACCTCTAAGCCCTTCGACACACATAGTTTTAATACCATGAATTATAATTTAGCACACCACCTAATTCATTGTGTCTAAACTATCTATATTTATCATGGTTCTTAGTCTTCGAAATACTTTGATCTGCACTCCCTTTGTCATGATGTCTGCAATCTGATTCTCAGTTCTGTAGTGTTCCAAATTCATCTTCCCATCTGCTACCTACTCTCAAATATAGTGGAGCCTTATTTCGATGTGCTTACTTCGACCATGTACTATCGGGTTCTTCGCCATATCGATAGCTGACATGTTGTCGTTCTTCATGGTAATTGCTCCATGATCTTTCCATGTTATCTCTTCGATCAAGTTTACCATCCAATTTGCTTGAACTTCACAAAGAGAAGCAACTATGTATTCTGCTTCGCATGATGATAATGCCACTACTGGTTCCTTTCTTGAACTCCAAGCAACTTAAGCACCACCTAAAATAAACACATATCATGCTGTTGATTTTCGATCTTCAACATCACTACACTAACTAGAATCAGTGTATCCCAATAACTTGCATTCTTTTCCTTTATCAACTGCAGGAAACAAAATTACATAGTCGAGAGTTCCTTTGAGATACCTCAGTATCCTCTTCACTGCTGCTAGATGTGATACCTTTGGCTTCTGCATGAATCTACTTACCATACCTACACTATATGCTAAGTCAGGCCTTGTATGACAAAGGTATCTCAATGACCTAATAATTCTTCTATATTTGGTTGGGTCTACGTCATCTTTATTTGCATCTTTCGATAGTTGCAATCTTGGTTCTGCAGGTGTCGAAGTTGAGTTGCATTCTTCCATCTCAAATCTCTTGAGAATTTCTCCTGCATATCTTATTTGATGCATCATCAAACCTCTACTGCTCTTGTAGAATTCAATGCAAAGGAAATATGAAATCTCACCCAGATCAGACATTTCGAATTCCTTGTTGAGATCACCTTTAAAGTCTTCAATCTCACTTTTGCAGCTACCTGTTATCAACAAATCATCGACATAGAGACATAGTATAAGCAATTCACTATTGCTTCTTCTTACATATACTCCACATTCAGTTGTGCACTTCACAAATTCCTTCTCCCTTAGGAAACTATCAATTTTCTTATTCCAAGCTCTCGGAGCTTGTTTCAATCCATACAGGGCTTTATGCAGCAAGTATACCATTATCTCTTCGTCATGTTTCACAAACCCAACTGGTTGTTTAACATAAACTTCTTCGTCTAAGGGTCCATTTAGGAATGCACACTTCACGTCCATCTGACATATGTGCCATATGTTTATTTCTGCTAGACCAACAACCAACCTGATTGTTTCGATGCTAGCAACAGGTGAAAAAACTTCATCAAAGTTTATTCCTTCCTTCTGTAGAAATCCTTTTGCCACATGCCTTACTTTGTGTCGATTTACTTCCCCTTTCGAATTCATTTTCACTTTGTATACCCACTTGACATCAATTTCCTTCTTGCCTTGAGGAAATTCAACAAGTGACCAAGTGTTGTTGTCTTTGATAGACTTCACTTCTTCATTCATTGCTTTCACCCACTTCGAATCCTTCAATGCTTCAGCTACATTGACAGGTTCGGCATCTGCATAGAAAGTATAATGTACCAACTCACCTTAATTATCTATCACACCATTTGATGTAATCACACAATCTTGCAATATTGTAGCAATACGTCTTATTCTTTGAGGCCTTCTTGTACTTGGTCGATCTATAGTTGTTGGTTCCTCTTGTCGAACTTCTCTTTTGACTTGAGTTTCTGGTTCTTCAAGTAGGATTCCCACTGAATCTTTCTTGACATTTTAATTCCAATCCCATTATTTAAGCTCATCTATGATCACGTCCCTTCTGATCACAATCTGCTTGTTCACTGGGTCGAACAACTTATAACCTTCTGTCAAATGATATCCAACTAAAATCATTTGACTCGACTTGTCATCAAGTTTTCTTCTCAACAGATCTAGCACATGTCTATGTGCAATAGATCCAAATACCTTCAGATTCAAACTTTCTTATTCACTTTGCAACTGCAAAATACTGTGAATGACTTAATTGACTTGATTACAAATTTAGGGGTTACTTCCTCTATTTATAGATTTAGCTTGCTCCCTAAGCCCAAAACTATAAAAGCCCAAAATACCTATTGTGGTACTACATAAACTATATTCTATTTTAGACTTAAATCAAATTTATCTAAATCTAAAACAAATCTAATCTGTGTGCAGCTTGCTTCGATCCACAAGCTCTTCGACTGGGTAATAGCTTCCTTCAAGCAACCTTCTTCAGTCCACCTCTAAACCCTTCGACACACGTAGTTTCAATACTATGAATTACAATTTAACACGGAAGGCTATTAGCATCACGAGATGTGGCAGATTAAAAATAAATAATAAAAAAAATGAAAAACAATAGAATAACAACTAGCAAATAACGTCAGACTTGCAACTTTCTCTCACTTTTCCTTATCACTCTTTTACAAAGAAACAACAACAACTTCTATAGTTTCTATTCATAAAAACCCGAGAAACTATTTCAATTTGAAATAATCATATAAAAATAATAAATAGAAAAAAAACCATGGTCACTGGTGGAACCTCATGGGCGGTCGAGTTTGTGCGACAGTGGGTGGTGCAGGATCAGATCGTGGCAGAACAGTGGGCATGATCTGATCATGGTTGAAGGGCCTTGTGTAGGCGGAAACATGATGGTCCTAGAAGTGTGCATCCTAGAGTTGTCTAGTCGTGTTTTTCAGACGTCATGAGTTTGGTAGGATTAGCAGTGTTCTTGGCGGAGTTACGGTGGTTTGCGAAACGGTGATGCGGTCTGAAGTGGAGGATTCGTGGTGTGTGATGGTGTGAAAAGGGCCTGTAATGCCCATAATTTAATTAATTATTTAATTAAATTATGTTTGGAATATTTGTGAAGTTGTGTTATGATGATAGTTGATGTGTTGTTGTTATTGGATTTATTTATTCTATTAAGTTGTGGAATAATATTAGAATGATAATATTATTTGATGTGGGCTTGTTTTAAAGAATAGAACTAGTAGAAGGGGGTGTAGGAGTTTTAAGCCCATTAAGGCATAATAAGAATTTTAGGGTTATTATATTAGTTTTTAGAAATAATAAGGAAAAAGAAGAAGGAGTAAGAAGAGAAGGAAATAAGGGTCGGAAGAAGAGAAAGAGAACGTGAAAGTTGCATAAAAGAAGGAAAAAAGGCATAACGAAATTCAATCAAAAAAGTCGTAGAGCAACCTTTAGTCCAAGGTAAGGGTGGGGTTCTGACTCTATAATAGGGTTTATGATGAGTAGTATGTGGGATTAGATGTGAAGAGTTGTCTTGTTTATGATTTGAATGTATATGTTGTTGTATGATGCAGATCAATGATTTAGAGATGAGTAATGATGCCCTAATGTTGTATAATTGTTGTAGAAATATAGGATAATTATAATTGATGATTACCTATGATTAGAGGATGTTTTTAGGGCCTAACGCAGGGAAACTGTAGTGAAAACACAGTGAAATCGCAGAAAATATTCATGACAGAATAGTATGCATCGACCTCAAAGGAGCATGTGTCGATACATGCAGGTTTTTGGAATCAGGATGAGTCGGTACATAGGACCATGTATCGATACATGTTGTGTTGCAGAATCAATAAGAGTCTATACAAAGGGAGTACGCATCGATACATGTAGCATTTTAGCCTAGTACGCGTTGACTCAAAACGTTATGTGTCGACTCATGTAGTCTGATTTTTGGCAGATTTGTTTCTAAATGCTATAACTTGAGTTTCCGGACTCCGTTTGAGGTGCCATTCGAAGCGTTGGATAGCTAACGCGATGAACTTCATTCTTAAGGATTTAAATGAAGGATAGGAAGAATAATCCTAGTAACCCAAATTAGGATTAGAGTTAGTTTCCCGCGTTAATCTCTATGATGATCTTGTGAAGTATGATGAGGATAAGACGATTATAGATTATTGTTTAGTTCATTAACAGTAATAATTAATGATGATAATGATGTAGTATTACAGAATAATAATATGTAGCTGTTTGTTAACTAGAGGTAAGCCTTAGATGATTAATTAATTATAGGCAATATCATGTTGTAGGCCTATGGCCAACATTGAGGGAATGTCAATCTATCATTTTATTGTTGTTATGGCCGAGTTGTTATGAGTGATGTTGATAAATTATGTTGATGAATTGTGTTGATAAATTATTATGATGAATTTTGTTGATAAATTATTTTGATGAATTATGTTGATAAATGACGTTGATGAATGATGTTGATGAATGATGTTGAGATGCCTCTAATAATTGGCAGCTATTAAGATGTAGGCTTCTAACCAATGATGATGTTGTGTTGGGATGTTGTTAATTATGGTTGTTGTTACTACATTCATGATTGTGTCGTATACATTGCATTTCAAGATGGAGTTGTTGCTCATTAAGATGGCATGTATTGGTGAATATTAAGATGAAGGCTTATACCTTATTGATGCCTCTATTTATTGGCAATTATTTGAGATGGGAGTTCTGCTCCAATGGTACCACATGCATTTGCATAGTATTGAGTCGCATTATATGATTGCATAAAGAAGTTGTGTATTGATGCGATAAATGTGTAAATTGTTGGTATTCTGTCGCGACTATTGTTGTTTATGCAATGAGAAATGGTGATGTTATGTGATCTAATTTAATATATTATTTATCATACGTTTTATTATATTATTAGAAATCTCACCCCTTCTGTTTGAATGTTACCCTTATGTTGGTAACGTGCAGGTAATCCAGAGTGAAGGTGGTTTACCTTCAGTAGTTCGAGTCGGTGTCATTGCTCTGATACGTAACACTCGGGGGGATGAACGCTTATTGTTTTTAGTTATTGATTATTTCTGTTGTTGAACTTTAATTTGTTTGTTTCTAAGTATGCATTATTTTGAAGTTGTTGTAATTGTTGGACAAAGATGTTATTATGATTTTGTTGCATAGTTGTTCAAGTTGTTGAATGAAGAGATTAGATTATTTTGTTGTTGGTTCATCCAAAGTTTAAAGTGTTATGTATCCATGTTGAATGCAATATGTTATGTATGCATGAATTTTATGACTCTGATTTACATTTATAATTGCCCGGTAGAATTGGGGTGTTACAAAGTTGGTATCAGAGCAAAGGTTGGTCTGTCCGACCAAGTTGTCGAGTCGTAGTTGTCTAACAATCGAGTATTGTTAATTTGAGTTCTAACTGTTGTTTATGTTGAAGTGATAAGTTGAGATGGATGGAAGGAATGATGTTGCGTTTGCTGCTGCTTTAGAAGCAATGGCGCATGCGATGGAGAATCAGCCGAATGCTGACAGGAATGCTGGATCTCGTAGCTTAGCGACTTTCCAGAGAGAGAATCCGCCTACCTTCAAGGGATAGTAAGATCCTGACGGAGCATTGGATTGGTTGAAAGAAATTGAGAGAATATTCTGTGTGATGGACTACACTCCAGTGCAGAAGGTTCAATATGGTACTCATATGCTAGCAGTTGAGGTTGATGACTGGTGGCTAGAGACTTGTCAGAGATTGGAAGCTGCAGGTGAAAATGTCACTTGGGATGTGTTCCGTAGGGAATTTCTGAGGAAGTACATTCCTGAAGATGTTCGTGGTAAGAAGGAGATTGAATTCCTTGAGCTGAAACAAGGGAATATGTCGGTTGTTGAATATGCTGCAGTGTTTTCTGAGTTGGCTAAGTTTTATCTGCACTACACTGAGGCAGATGCTGAGTTTTCGAAGTGCATCAAGTTTGAGAATGGGTTGCGTCCAGAGATCAAGAAGGCAGTTGGATACCAGAAGATACATGTCTTTGCTGATCTGATTGATAGTTGTAGAATTTATGAGGAGGATAATAATGCTCATTACAAGACTATCAGTGAGAAGAGGGGTAAGTACCAACAGAATCGTGGTAAGCCTTATGATACCCCAGCTGGTAAAGGTAAACAGAAAGTTGCTCAGGGTCAGTGGACTAGTAGGGTAGATGCTCCTGCTGGTGTGGTTTGTTTTAAATGTGGGAGACCCGGGCATAAGAGTAATGTGTGTACTGCTAAAGTAAAGAGGTGTTTCCATTGTGGTAAGAACGGACATGTTGTATCTAAGTGCAGGCATAAGGATGTGATTTGTTTCAATTATAGTGAAGAAGGGAACATTGGTAGTCAGTGTCAGAAACCAAAGAGGGCGCAGGAAAGTAGTAAAATGTTCGCTTTGGTTGAGGATCAGACACTTGTTGAGGACAGACTTATCAGAGGTACATGTTTCATTAATAGTACTCCTTTAATTACTATTATTGATACCGGTGTTACTCATTGCTTTATTGTTGCTGATTATGTTGAAAGATTGGGTCTTATGTTGTCTTCTATGAATGAAGAAATGGTCGTCGACACTCCAGCCAAGGGGTCGGTGACTACTTCTTTTGTGTGTTTAAAGTGTCCCTTGTCGATATTCGACAAAGAATTTGTTGTTGACTTGGTTTGTTTACCGTTAAGAGGGTTGGATGTGATTTTGGGTATGAACTGGTTAGAGCATAATTGTGTTCATATTAACTGTTATGACAAGTCTGTGAGGTTTTCTACTCCTGAAGAAGAGGAAGATAGTCTGTTGTCTGCTAGACAGTTGAGGAAGTTGATGCAAGAAGAAGCACAAATGTTCTCGTTAATGGCGTCCTTATCTGTAGAGACTCAAGCTATAATTAAGGAATTGTAGGTGGTGTGTGAATTTCCTGAAGTTTTCCCCGATGAGATTCTTGATGTACCGCCGGAGAGGGAAGTTGAATTTGTAATTAATCTTGTACCTGGTACCAGACCTGTGTCTATGGCACCATACATGATGTCTGCATCCGAATTATCAGAGTTAAAGAAGCAATTGGAAGAGTTACTTGAAAATAAGTTTGTAAGACCAAGTGTATCGCCGTGGGGAGCTCCAGTGTTGTTAGTAAAGAAGAAAGATGGAAGTATGAGGCTCTGTGTTGATTATAGACAGTTGAATAAAGTGACAATTAAGAACAAGTATCCGCTTCCAAGAATAGATGACTTGATGGACCAATTGGTGGATGCTCGTGTGTTTAGTAAGATTGATTTGAGGTCAGCTTACCATCAGATTAAAGTGAAGGATGAAGATACCCAAAAGACGGCTTTCATAACGTGTTATGGACACCACGAGTATTCGGTGATGCCTTTCGGTGTTACCAACGCGCCAGGAGTATTCATGGAATATTGAACCGTATCTTTCATACTTATTTGGATCGGTTTGTAGTGGTGTTCATTGATGATATTTTGATTTACTCTAAGTCAGAAGAAGAGCATGCAGAACAGTTAAGAGTTGTATTGCAAGTTTTGAAAGAGAAGAAGTTGTATGCAAAGTTGCCCAAGTGTAAATTCTTGTTAAAAGAGGTTAGTTTTCTTGGTCATGTGATCTCAGGTAGTGTCATTGTTGTAGATCCATCGAAGGTCGATGTTGTGTTGCAATGGGAAACTCCGAAGTCAGATACTGAGATTTGAAGCTTTTTAGGATTAGCTGGTTATTATAAAAGGTTTATCGAAGGTTTTTCTAAGTTGGCACTTCCGCTGACTAAGTTGACTTGTAAAGGTAGAGCTTTTGTATGGGATGTTCAGTGTGAAGAAAGTTTAACAGAATTGAAGAAGAGATTGACGTCGGCTCCGATTTTGACGTTGCCTAATCCAGGAGAGCCTTTTGTGGTATATTGTGATGCTTCTAAGATGGGTTTAGGATGTGTGCTTATACGTTAAGGCAGTTGAGGACTCATGAGAAGAACTATCCTACGCATGATTTAGATCTTGCTGCAGTTGTCTTTGTGTTGAAGATTTGGAGGCATTATCTTTATGGTCCTAGATTTGAAGTGTTTAGTGACCATAAGAGCTTAAAGTATTTATTCAATCAGAAGGAGCGGAATATGAGGCAACGAAGATGGTTGGAATTGTTAAAGGATTATGATTTCGGTTTGAATTATCATCCAGGAAAAGCGAATGTGGTAGTTGATGCGTTAAGTCGAAAGACTTTACATATGTCGGCAATGATGGTTAAAGAGTTGTAATTAATTGAACAGTTCAGAGATATGAGCTTAGTTTGCAAGGTGGCACCGCAGAGTGTTATGTTAGGTATGTTAAAGATTAATAATGAATTTCTAGACAGTATCAAAGAACCATAGAAGTTTGATGTGAAACTGGTAGATTCAATGGTTAGGATCGATCAGTCTGAGAATAATGATTTTAAGCTAGATGCGCAAGGTGTATTGAGATTTCATAATTAGATTTGTATTCCTGATGATGCCAAGATGAAGAAAGTGATACTTGAAGAGAGTCATAGAAGTAAGTTGAGTATTCATCCAGGAGCTACAAAGATGCATCAAGATTTGAAAGTTTTGTTTTGGTGGCCTGGAATGAAGAGTGATGTGGCTCAGTTTGTGTATGCATGTTTGACTTTTCAGAAGTTGAAAGTTAAACATCAGAAGCCTGCAGGGTTGATGCAACCGTTAGAAGTTCCATAATGTAAGTTGGATAGCATTTCGATGGAATTTGTGATGGGGTTACCTAATACTATAAGAGGACATGATTCAATTTGGGTGATTGTTGATAGGCTTACGAAGTCGGCTCATTTTATTCCTATTAACATCAGTTTTCTAGTGTCGAAGTTGGCTGAGATTTACACTAGTGTGATTGTGAAGTTGCATGGTGTTCCTTTGTGCATTGTGTCAGATAGATATCCAAGATTTACTTCTGATTTTTGTAAGAGTTTGCAAGAAGAGTTGGGTTCTAAGTTGAGGTTGAGTTCGGCGTATCATCCTCAAACAGATGGTAAGATTGAATGGACTATTCAATCGTTGGAAGACTTGCTGAGGGAATGTGTTCTTGAGCAGAGAGGTTCGTAGGATACTTATCTTCCGTTTATAGAGTTCACTTATAATAACAGTTACCATTCTAGTATTGAGATGGCACCTTTTGAAGCATTGTATGGTCGAAGATGTAGAACTCCTTTATGTTGGCATGAATCTGGTGAAAGTGTAGTACTTGGACCTGAACTTGTTTGTGAGACTACTGAGAAGGTGAAGTTGATTCGAGAAAAGATGAAAGATTCCTAAAGTAGACAGAAGAGTTATCATGAAAAGCGAAGGAAGGACTTAGAATTTCAAGCGGGTGACCATGTGTTTTTGAGAGTTACACCTGTGACTGGTGTTGGGCGAGCATTGAAGTCTAAGAAGCTCACTTCTCGTTTTATTGGACCATATCAGATTTCAGAGAGAGTTGGGAATGTTGCTTATAGAATGGCCTTACCGCCTAATCTTTCAAATTTGTATGATGTGTTTCATGTGTCACAACTCCGGAAGTATATTTCAGATCCATCTCACGTGATTCATATGGATGATGTGTGTTGTACCCCAAAATTTGCCCTCCCATTTCTCATTGATTTCTCATCACAAAGCCCTTGAAGCTCAAGATCCAGTTAGGGTTTCATCTGCTTAAGACCTCTCCTTGCACTGATAACTCCAATTAGGGTTTGTGTTTGCACAAAGATGTTTTGACCCAAAATGACTAAGATGACTTTCATGCTTTATATTGGATTCCCAAGTTTACCCATATCAAGTTTCAAGTCCTGATTCCAAGTTTTGCCCAGTCAATTAGACAGTTAACCTAGAAATCAACTGTATTGGGGAAAAAGTCAACTGTGGCCAATTGACAGACAAACCTCATGAAAATTGATCCACATCAACATTATGAACTCATATGGACCATTGGATCAAGTTTGGATCACAATTCCCCAAGAAATTTGATCAGATCACCAAAAGGGCAAAATGGTCATTTTTAGGGTTTTGACTGCACAAAGGCAATTTTTGACTGTTTGACCTAGCCAATGGCAAAACAAGCTCACACATGGACTCAAGGACCCTATGGAATTATCTTGACATGATCAACCAACTCAAAAGATCCCAAGTACACAAGATTGACAGTTGAATTTCCCAGTCAATTGATCAATTTTGACTGTATACTGAAAAGTCAAACTTTGACTTTTTGGTCAAAATCAAAAGTCAAGATTCATTTTTCATCAAAACATGCCAAATCATGAAACTTGTTCACCAAGAAATCACAAAATGCAAATTAGGGTTAGAAATTTGAAATTTTCAT
Organism: Vicia faba; assembly: GCA_948472305.1. Taxonomy (NCBI): domain Eukaryota; kingdom Viridiplantae; phylum Streptophyta; class Magnoliopsida; order Fabales; family Fabaceae; genus Vicia; species Vicia faba. Next base: position 890,554,276 of record OX451741.1, on the reverse strand, counting down.
AACTTAGAATTTTTCTAAGTTATGAAAAACCCTAATTTTTTTCCAACTTTTCCCCACTTTTTCACCAAGATCCATTTGGATTCAAACAAAAGTCAAAACATGAAAGTTGTATCTTGTTGCATAATCTACAACTTTGATTCACAAAGTTTTCTCATTTGAAGCTTGTATATCAAGTTACAATTTTTTGAATAAGGGCACTAAACCATTTTTTAACTTAGTGAAATTTTAACCTATTTTGACAAGGTTTTCTACCCCATTTCAAGGCCATTTTCCATACACTTCCACTTGGAATTTCAATTTTCATTTCAAAGATGGATTATAGTACACATTCCAAGATTTCCAAAATGTCCAAGAACTTCTCAAACAACCTCATGGTTAGAGAGAATCGAATTTCACAATATAGCAAAAAACCACTTTGTTCATGACCAAGTTCCATGTCCATAACTTTGCAATTTGAACTCAGCATGCTTTAGGCTAGATTACAGGTCCTTAAACCAAGTTGCACTCAATAATTTAATGCATATTCATTGTGTTAAGGTGTTGTTCTATGAATTTGAACATTGTATAAAGGTTTAATCCCAAACTAGATAAAGCAAATTAACCATTTTGGTAAAAGGTAGCTTTATGTCAATTTGGAAATCCAACAAGTACATTGCAAATCTGAATGGCACAAGATTATGAATATAACACACTGATCAAGGAGGGATTTTGCAGCACATTAGGGGCCCTCTACATGGCTAGAAAAGACAAGTTGCATTTTGTTGCTTAAGTGTGAAGTAAAGTGGCATAACTCACAACAACTCTGATCTCAGCATTAGAACACAAGAACAAACTTATCAAACATACTCAGCATATCCCAACTAAGCTAACACACGAGCCCTTGGCCTCTCAAACACTCCCATTGCCATAATCACCTTGAAACTGCTCAAACAGAGCAACCCCTGCAGATTGAGTGCTATCTCTCAATCCCTTCAAGCGTTCTTGCCCAAACATGTTCCTCTACCTTCCTTACAACCTATGCAAGCTATCCAGAAGCTAAGACACGACCTGTAACACCTCTAAGCCACTTCACCATTTTTGTTTTTCTGTCTTGCAGTTGAAGTTCTCTAGCTCGATTCAGAAGCTCTCAAGACAAAGTAAGCATTGAAACAGCATCCCTGGACCTCAAGGAAGCTTTTCCAATCATCACCTTGCTCTGAAAGTTCCTACATCTCCAGATAGAAGTTCAACTGAATAGGTAAAATTTTGAATTCGTATCTCTCTTATTATGCATCATTAGTCTTAAGTTTGTGAAGAAATAATGTCATACTCATGCCACTGAACATGTCCATGTCTTTACTTTTCATTTCTTTTGCCTGAGTAGAGAGAATTTGGAGTTTGAAAATGACAGAAAAACTAGGTTAGGATTTGGGGGAGGAGAAATTCTCCTTCATCTTAGAGAGTTAGGTCAAGTTCTATACATGGTTAGAATCGTCTCTTCATGCTGAACATTTGTTATGTTATGAGTTTTTGCTAAAAAGCCAGGAGTCAAGAGTTGGAAGATGAGGAACAGGGCGCGCGTTTTTTCAAATATTGTTGCTGGAGGTTGAAGATAGTGGTCTTTGGGCTGGGCTTGTGTTTTTTTTTCTTATTTACACCTCATGATTGCTTTCACACCCCCTGAGCCCATTTGCTTTATTTTTGTTTCTTTTTGACTTTTTCTTTTTTTGTTTGACTTATTTATTTTTTCTTATGACATCAAAATTTTAAAAATATTTTTCCCATCATTTTTTGAATTTATTGCATATTTATTTGATTATTTCTCTTGTTTGTACATAAATAAACAAATATATATATATATATATATATATATACTTTTTTTGTTTAAAATAATACAAATATACTTTTTATACACTTTTATTTTATTCTTACTCCCTGAAAATAGTTTATAGAAAAATACTTTTTTTTTACTTTTACCAAATATTATTAATATATATATAATGCATATTTTATAAATAATATAAATAAATAAGTATATTAATATATTTAGGATAAAAATACTAAAAAATGTACATATTTTATCTTTAATATATTTAATACTAAAAAATGCCTTTTTTATAAATATACCATATTTTATTTTATTCTTGTATGTAAATATTAATTATTATATGAATTAATTGATTAAATACCCCTTTGATTTAAAAATTAGGGTTTTGCCCTAAAATTCAAAAATACTCCAAAATGATATCTTTTTATTCTTTTTTTATTTCACATAAATAATACTTTTTTTTACATATAAGAATTCCCTTTGCATACTTGCATATTTGTTTTATTTACCATTTGAATTATATATTTTTATTTTATCTTGTAAATATTCATAGAAAACGATGTAATAGCTTAGATTTAAATTCTTGTCTAAATAATCCCCATTTGAAACATTGTACCCCCTTCCCTATATTATTGTGATGTAATAGCGTAGGAATTTAAATCTCGCACTTTATACGCTTTCTAATTATGCCATGTTAGAATTAGGGTTTGTACGCAAAAAACGACAAAAAATAGTTGGACCTAATACAAGATAAATGAGCATGAAAATAAACAAACACATCTCACACTTGCACCCCCTAGGGTATTCCACTTTGTTGCCTTTCAAAAATGGTCCATATTGCATGTTGAACTTCTTTGGGTAAAACAAACAATCAAAATGATCATAGTCCCACAAAATGTTGCTTAAATAAAATGATCAAGTCCCTTTTAAAGAAAAATTGCCCAAAGACATTTAACGCTATTGCAACTATGGTCTAAACGATGACTCGCGCCCGTCCCTTTAATCTCCTAAGACAAGATTGTCCACCAAATGCAATGGTGGAACAAAATTGTCAAAAGGTTTAAAACATGACAAAAATCTTTGAGAAAATTTTAGGGTAGATGAACTCTTAAGTACTTGTCAACTTTCCAAGAAAACACTTGCCTTATTTCAAAAAACCCACTTCACAAACACTTTCAAAATCAACTTTTCAAACCCTTGAAACATCTTTTCAAAAAGACAAACACCTTTGTAAAACATTCGAGTAAAGAATTGTTACAAGGGTAGCCTATGCAAGGCATCTTTTTCAAAACCTTTTCAAAGCCACATACAAAGCACCATTTCAAACAATTGAAAACTAAGGCAAGTTGATCTAAGCAAGTACCTAAGAGCCCATGGATAACCATGGATAGAAGGGGTGTTAATACCTTCCCCTTCTATAATCTACTCCCCGAACCCAAGAAAAATCTCAAAGGTTTTTGCTGTGCTTTTTAAACCTTTCCTTAGGATAAAATAAAAAGTCGGTGGCGACTCTTGCTCAACCGAAACATTTGCAAAAACAAACACAAAACACTAGTCAGTTCTTCCACCGTATCACAGAACTGGCGACTCTGCTGGGGAATATCTTTTTAAAAGTGGAGTAACCTTAGGGCTTAGATCACCCTCTTGCATGACTAATTGTTTGAATTGTTTGCTTTATACTTTGGCTCTATTGTTTGGGTTTGCAATCCTACACCCGGATTTTGGGAAATATTCATAGATAGAAATACGTTGTGGAAACTGTGCGGGGTATACCGACACGGTCGAAGCAATAGCTATATTAGTGCGACATATTTGTGAGTACCGGTAACCCTTGAGTTCAATCAAAGAGAGTACGGGGCCGCTGAGTGATGTCACTAAGCACTAATGACCTAGAACCTTACTTGACCATCTTGGCCTTTTATTAGGGGTAGTGAGATGACCGGCTTTGGTGCAGTCCGAAGTTGGTAGATACTCGATACTACACTCATTGAGGGTTGTTTTCTTGGAATATTTTGGTCGCTAGTTAAGTGGCTAAACCAAAACAATGAACATTGAAAACAATCCAGTTATATTGAGCTCCTTAGAACCCGGTTACTATTTATAGGACAGGTTTTTAAGCCAACTACACTCAAGAGGGTACTTACCTACGAAACCCCATGCAAGCCTGAAATTAGGGTTTGGTGTGATTTGCTTATACATATGTTTTGTGCATACATCATAAACATCATAAAACATCATATGCACTCACTAACCATTTCAAGGGTTTTGGATCTTCATCTTTGTTTTTGTTTTGTAGGTCATGGAAATTCCTCGCAGAAATACCATTCAAGTCAACCTTGTGAGAATCTCTCCTCAACTCAAGGAGATCACCTCAAGAATTCCGGAAAATTCATCCTTCAGTGAAAGACATGGTAGACTGCTCAGCCTAGTCAACACTAACATTGAAGAAGACGTGATGAAAGTGCTATTCCAGTTCTTTGACCCTCTTCACCACTGCTTCACTTTCCCTGATTATCAGTTGGTGCCCACTTTGGAGGAGTTTTCTCAACTCCTGAGAATTCCTATCCTTAATCAACTACCATTCAACGGTACGGAAAAGGAACCAAAGCCGGAAGATGTTGCTTGAGCATTACATCTTCAGCCATCCGAAATCAAGGGGCACTGGGAAACCAGAAGCGGCGTCAAAGGATTCTTAGCAAAATTCTTGTTTGAGAAGGCACAAGAATGTTGGAACTCATTGGACCTACAAGCCTTTGAAGAGATTGTGGCACTCCTTATCTACGGGTTGGTCTTGTTCCCAAATCCTGACCAATTGGTAGATATCAACACCGTCAAAATCTTCTTAACCAGAAATCCAATACCAACATTGCTTGGGGACATCCTTCACTCATTTTACACACGAACAATGAGAAAGAGGGGTGTTCTCATGTGTTGTACTCCTGTCCTCGCAAGGTGGTTTATTTCGCACCTTCCACAATCTGTCTTGAAGAATGACCAAGGTACAAGGTGGTCCCAATGGTTGATGACTCTTACTCATTCTGATGTGCATTGGTGTTCTCGGTCCAGAGAAAATGTCATCATCGTCGATCGTTGCGGAGAATTTCCTAATGTTCCTTTACTTGGAATTAGAGGAGGTATCACCTACAACCCTTGCCTAGCTTTAAGGCAATTTGGATATGCACGGAGGGATGGCCCTCATGACATGTTGATTCCTAGCCTAGTTTTTGACTTCGACAACGATGCACAAGGACTTCGCCAAAGATTCATCAGAGCTTGGGGGAAACTCAACAAAGTTGATAGCAAGACTCTGGGACACAAGAACTCCATCCCTCTTGAGCCCTATCTCAAGTGGGTACGAGCCCGAGCCCAAAGTCTAATGATGCCTTATCCTCATGTACTCCCAGTGATTAAAGAGCCCGTCAATGAAGGAGAGGTTCCCTACACCATCCTGCATCCAGACATGCCTACATCGTGGGAGGAAATGCAGAAAAGTTGGATTCAACTCAAGGAGGAACAGAACACTTTTGAAGTTAGCTACTACGCCAGTGAAAAGAAGGTTCTAGAGCTTACCCGCCGACTCCACGAGCAAGAGGCCCTCAACACCTACATCGCGCCAAAGAGGATGCGCAATGTCTTTCTGCCTTGAGAAGTTTATGTTGTAACATTTGGCCCATGGGGCATTTATGTACTAACAAATTTCTTCTTATTAATATGACGTGCGTTCTTCTTTGTCTGAAACAACTTTGAATGTCCTAAATCCTTGAATGCATTGCATACATCAGCATACCATTCATCATGTGCATAAGCAGGTCTCACTCCAGGTTTCCTTATCTATCTGCTGTTTATTTCAGTAGGATGGATCTCGAGCAGACAGTCAAAGACCTACAAGCCCAGAATGCACAGTTCCAGCAACTCTTGATGACTTTAGTTAAAAGTCAAGAGGATATCAAGGCTCACCTGGAGAGTAAGGACCCAGTGAAGAAGAAAAAGAGGGTCGGAGTGGCTACTTTGGGGAGAAGATTTGACAGAGAAGCTCGGAGAGTGCTTGAATTTCCTCCTACTTCTGATGAGGGGACTAGTAAAAGAGATCGAGTTGCGGTGCCTTCCGAGTCTGATGCAGAGGAGGAAGAGGTTGAAGAAGATGAAGATTATTCTGACCAGCAGTATCCTCCAGCTGATGACAAATATAAGGGTTTAGAAGACAGATTGGCTGCCATGGAATTGCAAAGGGTACCGGGTTTGGATTTTGAAGACATGGGCTTGGTTGCCGGAATTGTGATTCCCCCAAAATTCAAAGTGCCAGTGTTTGTGAGGTATGATGGGCTGTCCTATCCCAAAATGCATCTCAGGTCCTACGTGAGAAAAATTCAACCCTATACAGCAGATAAAAATCTCTGGATTCATTTCTTTCAAGACAGCCTGTCGGGAGCTCAGTTGGAATGGTTTTATCAGTTAGAAGGAACCAGTGTCAGAAATTGGGAAGATTTGGCCACCGCTTTCTACAAACAATATCAGTATAATTCCGATCTTGCTCCTACTCGTACCCAACTTCAGGGTATGTCACTAGGAATAAGTGAGGGATTCAAAGAGTACGCACAAAAGTGGAGGGATTTAGCTGGCAGGGTGCAGCCTCCTTTAACCGATCGTGAGCTCGTTGATATGTTTCTTGGGACCCTATCTGGGCCATTTTTCAATCATCTAATTGGTAACTCTTCCGCGGGGTTTACCGATTTGATCTTAACAGGCGAAAGAATAGAAGCTGGCATCAAGTCAGGAAAGATTCAGAAGGGTGTTGCTGCAAGTGTTGAGAAGAAGCCTTTTAAGAAGGAGACATCTATGGTATATTCTCAGAGAAGAGCAGGGAAGATGGAGCGTCGGCCAACTGTGGGGGCCGTAATGATTCAAAACACTCCAAGTGAGCAGTCTCGCTACAACAAATCCAGACCAAATCAGCAACGGGTGGAAAGGCCACAACGGCAGTTCACCCGTATTAATATGACTCCAGCGCAGGTGCTTCCCCATCTATTGAAGTTGAATCTTGCCACCATCAAGGAGGCGCCAAAGAATGTAAATACATCCTCTCCGCATTATCATGCCAATGCTAAATGCACCTATCATTCAGACAGTGTTGGACACGACACCAATGATTGTTGGGCACTCAAGCATAAGATCCAGGACCTGATAGAGGCTAAGGAGGTAGAGTTTGACGCTCCAGAGAAACCCAATGTGATATCTGCACCTATGCCGAAGCACGGTCGGAATGTCAATGCCATTGAAGAGGATTTGTATGTTGCTGAAGTTAGTGATCTGACTACTCCACTGCTAACCATTAAGTTGAATTTGTTAAGGGTCGGGATCTTCCCGGGATGTAAAGAAGACTGCTACTGTTGCCACTCTCTGCCGTTTGATTGTCCGCTATTAAAGAAAGGCATCCAAGGCCTCATGGATTGCCGACAAATTTTGTTCGAAAAAGTTCCTGCTGTTCCAGTTCATGTTGAAAATATCTCAATTATAACCATTCACGCCAATCTTTCCAAGGCCGTCAAAAAGCCTGTTAAGATTACACCAGCTGCAAAATCTATACCTTTGAAGATAACGATGCCAGGGCCTGTTCCCTATGTTTCTGAGAAGTCGATACCTTGGAACTATGGTGGTGACATCTACTACCATGGTATCAAGCAAGTCGAGGTAATTGAAGAAAGTTCGGATGATGAAGAAGCCAGCATTAGTAACCTTGCGGGCACCAGCAAAATTACCAGGAGCGGGAGAATATTTTCTCCAGAGATTGCTCCTCCAAGAGCAGTCTTTGGACCCTCATCAGCTAAAGAAGTCATCCCTGCCCCAGTAAAACTCTCTGCCAGAACTCCTTTGATCGAAGAAGTTGTCGTTCCTAGTACTGTCTCTCCTGCCATTGCTGATAAAGGAAAGGGAATACAAGATGAGCCCGTCAGGACGAGGGTTTAACCCTTGGTGATCCCGGAAGCCTCCAAGAAAGAAATGGACGAGATTTTGAGGATAATCAAGAGAAGTGACTACGATGTGGTGGAACAGTTGGGGCAAACCCCCTCCAATATCTCCATGCTGGCATTATTGCTTTGCTCAGAAGCGCACGCTCAAGCTTTGATTAGGTTTCTGAAGGCAGCTCATGTGCCCCAGGAAACCTCTGCGGACCAATTTCAACATTGTGTGGCTAGCCTGACTGCGGACAATGGATTAGGTTTTTCTGATGCCGACCTAACCCCTAAGGGCCGAAACCACAATGATGCGTTGCATATTTCCATCGAGTGTCGCGGAACCACCCTTGCACATGTTTTGGTTGATACCGGTTCATCGCTGAATGTTTTGCCTAAGAAGGCCTTGGACCGGCTAGATTGCGAAGGTTTGGAATTGAAGCCTAGTGATATTGTCGTCAGAGCTTTCGATGGGTCGAAAAGAATGGTCCATGGAGAAGTTGAAATTCCTGTCAAGATAGGTACTGAGGTGTTTAAATCCACTTTCTATGTAATGGACATCCGTCCATCATACTCCTGCCTGCTGGGTAGACCTTGGATACACCATGCTGGGGCAGTCACCTCCTCCTTGCATCAGATGCTGAAGTATCCTGTAAAGGGAAAGATCATTACTGTCCACGGCGAAGAAGAGTACATGATTAGCCATTTAAATTCTTTCCGGTATGTGGAGGTTGAAGGAGAGTTCATTGAGACACCGTTTCAACATTTCGAAGAAGTTCTTCCTGAAATAGCAGTGGCGAAGTTGGCAGCTGAGACACCAAGACAGATGGCCAGGATGGCATCTCTGGAGGATGCAAGGGCTGCAGTTAAATAGGGGAAGAATTCAGCATGGGGGCAGTTACCCGACTTTCCACATAAGACCGACAAGTTTGGATTAGGGTTCACAGCTGCTGGTCAGAAAGCTATGCGCCAGTCAAAGATTGAAAGAGCGCCGGTCAAAATTTCTCCTTACAGAATCAACGCCCTGGAAGATGAAGACAAGGAAAGCAACATTGAAGAGTGGATTTATCCAACGGTCAAAGGAGGATTGAGCAATTGGGAGGCTAAGGACTTTGTCCCCATCACTTTTATTCATCAGTAATTTATCTATTAAACATTTCCTATTTGGTCTGTAATATTTTACTTTCAAACAATCCGTACACTGTCTTTTCACCTCCTGCCTTGCCCGGGGCATGTAGGTCCACTTGTAAGGGTTTTGATTATTTTTCATATTCATATGCCATGTTTAATGATTCATTGGACGTTTTTCATTTGATAAACTGCTTATGCTCATTTTCTTTCCTTTTGCATTTTTTAAGGATGGCTATCCCTTACACACACCCACACTCACCAATGCAGGTACCCATCCACTCCGGATTCCATGGGTGACTATTCTGCTATATCTTTCAGTAACCCTGAAGACCTGGTCAATCTAGCCGAGTATGAAGATGACGAGGGTTGTGAAGTACCCGGGGAACTAGCCAGACTTCTGCAACAAGAGGAAAGGGCCATCTTGCCGCATGAAGAACCATTGGAAACTGTTAACTTGGGAACCGAGGAGAATCGGAAGGAAGTGCAAGTGGGTGCCAACCTGGAACCAAAAGTCAAGGAGCGCTTGGTACAGTTGCTGAATGAGTATGTTGAAATCTTCGCTTGGTCCTATGAAGATATGTCGGGTTTGGATACAGACATCGTGGTTCACCGTCTCCCCACAAGAGAAGACTGTCCACCAATCAAACAAAAAGTTCGCCGAATGAGGCCTGACATGTCCGAAAAAATCAAAGCAGAAGTAATGAAGCAGTTCGACGCTGGCTTTCTGGCTGTTACGTCCTATCCTCAATGGGTCGCTAACATTGTGCCAGTGCCTAAGAAAGATGGCAAAGTCAGAATGTGTGTGGACTACCGGGATTTGAATAGGGCCAGCCCTAAAGATGATTTCCCGCTACCTCATATTGACATCTTGATCGACAATACAGCTCAGCATAAGGTGTTTTCCTTCATGGACGGATTCTCGGGCTACAATCAAATCAAAATGGCTCCCGAGGATATGGAGAAAACAACTTTTGTCACGCAATGGGGCACTTTTTGTTACAAAGTGATGTCGTTCGGGCTGAAGAACGCAGGGGCAACTTATCAACGCGCCATGGTAGCTTTATTTCATGACATGATACATCATGAGATTGAAGTTTACGTAGACGATATGATAGCTCGGTCACAAACAGAGGAAGAGCACCTTGAACATCTGGAAAAGCTGTTTGCCAGATTGAAAGAATACAAGCTCAGGCTGAATCCGAGTAAATGCACTTTTGGAGTTAGGTCTGGTAAACTCCTGGGATTCATTGTAAGCAACAAAGGCATTGAAGTCGATCCGGCAAAAGTAAAAGCAATACAAGAGATGCCTGCTCCCCGTACTGAAAAAGAGGTCAGAGGATTCTTGGGGCGCATAAACTATATTGCCAAATTCATCTCACATCTGACTTCTACCTGTGAGCCAATTTTCAAACTCTTGAAGAAAGATCAGGTAGTTGAATGGAACGGCGACTGCCAAGCCGCTTTTGATAGAATCAAGGAGTATTTGCTAGAACCTCCTATTCTGATGCCACCTGTCGAAGGAAGACCATTGATCATATACTTAACTGTCTTGGATAACTCAATGGGGTGTGTTTTGGGCCAGCATGACGAGTCTGGTCGAAAAGAGCACGCTATTTATTACCTTAGCAAAAAGTTTACCGACTGTGAGACTCGCTACTCACTGCTCGAGAAAACTTGCTGCGCTTTGGTATGGGCTGCTCGCCGACTAAGACAGTATATGTTGACTCATACTACCTTGTTAATTTCCAAGATGGACCCTATCAAGTATATCTTCGAGAAGCCCGCTTTATCTGGAAGGATAGCTAGATGGCAAATGATTTTAACCGAGTATGACATCCAGTACACCACCCAAAAAGCTATAAAAGGGAGTGTATTAGCTGACCATCTGGCTCATCAGGCTATCGAAGACTATCAACCCATGAGATTTGACTTCCCAGATGAGGACATCGTGAATTTGGACAGCATTGAAAGTGACGGACCATATGACGGACCCGAGAAGGGATCCCGATGGACCCTGTACTTTGATGGTGCTTCAAATGCACTTGGAAATGGTATTGGCGCAGTACTCATTTCTCCGGAAGGTTGTCACACTCCTTTCACGGCCCGACTTTGTTTCAGCTGCACAAACAACATGGCTGAGTATGAAGCTTGCATCTTTGGTCTCGAAGCTGCTATAGACTTGGGGATCAAATCTTTGATCGTATTCGGGGACTCGGCTTTGGTCATCAGCCAAATCAAAGGAGACTGGGATACCAAGCATCCTAATCTTATCCCATACAAAGAACATGTCCTGACATTGTTGCCTCGTTTCGAGCAAATTACCTTCGAGCATTTCCCGCGAGAAGAGAATCAACTAGCCGATGCTCTGGCCATAATGTCCTCCATGTTTAAACTCAACTGGGATAACGAGGCTCCCCAAATCACCATCAAGCAAATGGATGAACCGGCACATTGCCACGAGATTAATACCGAAGAAGTAGTGGAACAACCTTGGTTCCATGAAATCAAAAGGTATCTCGAGACTAGGGATTATCCTGAAGGAGCTTCCGTGAATGACAAGAAGTTCTTAAGGAAATTCGCTGCTAAGTTCTTCCTGAGCAACGACATCCTTTACAAACGAAGCCATGATTGTGTACTACTCCGATGTGTGGATAAAGTTGAAGCAGAGTTGATCATGACTGATATACACAGCGGCACATTTGGCACTCACTTGAGCGGGCATACAATGGCTAAGAAGATCCTAAGGGCAGGCTATTATTGGTCTACTATGGAGGTTGACTGCCATCAGCATTCCCGTACTTGTCACAAGTGTCAAGTCTATGCTGACAAAGTTCATATCCCTCCGGTTCCCCTCAATGTCCTGACTGCTCCATGGCCCTTTGCAATGTGGGGCATTGATATGATTGGAGAGATCAAGCCCACGGCTTCCAACGGACATCGCTTCATCCTGGTTGCCATTGACTACTTCACTAAATGGGTCGAAGCAGCTTCCTTCGCCTTTGTTACTAAAAATGTGGTTGCCCGCTTTATCAAGCAAAATCTCATATGTCGGTATGGTGTTCCAGACAGGATCATCACGGACAACGGTACAAATCTGAATAACACAATGATCACTGCACTATGCAAACAGTTCAAGATTTATCATCACAATTCATCTCCCTATCGGCCGAAGATGAATGGTGCTGTTGAAGCTGCGAACAAAAACATTAAGAAGATCATTTAGAAAATGACAGTCACTTACAAAGACTGGCATGAGATGTTACCATTTGCTCTGCATGGATACCGTACGACGACGCGTACTTCAACTGGGGCAACCCCATTTTCTTTGGTTTATGGCATGGAAGCTGTTTTGCCTATGGAAGTCCAGATCCCTTCTCTGAGGATTATGAAGGATGCAGGTTTGAATGAAGATGATTGGATGCAGACCCGACTTGATCAACTCAATTTAATCGACGAGAAACAACTTGCTGCTATATGCCATGGTCAGACGTATCAAAAGCGGATGATCAAGGCCTTCAATAAGAAAGTCAGACGTCAAGTGTACCAAGTAGGAGATCTCGTAATCAAGCGGATTATCTTGCCGCAAAGTGATCCCAGGGGAAAATGGACTCCTACATATGAAGGACCATTTGTGATCAAAAGCATATTTTCTGGTGGTGCAATGATTCTGACCACCATGGACAGCGACGATTTACCGCACCCTGCGAACGCAGACATAGTCAAAAGATACTACGTATAAGATAACCCGACAAGTCGAAAACCCGAAAGGGCGGCTTGGGCAAAAATGGGCATCCCGGTGAACCGAAAACCCGAAAGGGCGGGTCAGGCAAAAATTAGGGATAAAAATAAAAAAATCTGTACACCCGACAAGTCGAAAACCCGAAAGGGCGGCTTGGGCAAAAAGGGGTTTCCCGGTGAATCGAAAACCCGAAAGGGCGATTCAGGCAAAAATTAGGGAATTAAAGCGTATGACTATGTTTCGTCGGATCACTTCAAAGACAATCTCTTTATCAACCGGTTCCAGGTTTCTGATCAATCCAGCCATCGTCAAACGAAGCATCGAATGGACAGATATTCAGAGTTGTGAAAGCTATAGCGGAATGGAATCCCATGGAATTATTTCACATAGCCATCTTTATTTTGTATAAATTTTTCAATATTTACGACAAAATCCTCTTACTAGGATGATTGTCTCCTTTGTACAAATATACTCAAAGAAAATCAATACAAATACTCTTCCCAAAAATTTGTGTCATTTCCCTCTTCTTTTTCTCTTGCACTATTTGTTTTATTTTGAGAAACGTCCAATGTTTTGTTGAATAGGAATATGCATTTGAAACATAATCATTCCCTAAATGAACCTAAGAAAAAGGATTACTGATAGGATGAAGGTACAAACGGATATCTTGACACCCTTTCAAAGGAAATCCCTCAAGAAATTTGGAATCCACATCCCTAGTGAACCTTGAGGTTTATGTCCAGCAGACTCTCGAGGCTCATCCCCAGCAAGGTTCTGGAGGGTATTCGCCCGCAGAGCACGAACGTCTCCCCCGAGTTTTATTCAAAGTTATTCCTCGCAGAGGCTTATAACTGGGTTATCCTCAGCTAACAGCCACAGAAGATCGCACTCGCCAGAATTCTTCCTATCCCCGGCGGAGTTCATCAAAATTCCCCAGCCTAACTTATCCTTGTTATCCCCAGCCGAGTTAAAATTTCAAATTATCAACCCCCAGCGGAGCCAGATTATTGAGCCTTATCCCCACAGGGTCTTAGAAAGAGAAATCTTGAGTTCCCCAGTAAGATCACCAGAGTTACTTCCCATCAAATTGAAGATTCTCAGTCTTGCCGCCCCAGCATGAATCTATTAGGATTGATACTCCCCAGTAGAGGTCATCAGGAATTTTCTCCCCCAGCAGCAGCCAAGGATTTATTTTCCCCGGCAGCAGTCAGGATTCATTTATCTTCAGCAAGACAGCTCGTCAGCTTACATGCGCATCCATCACATTCACATCATTTACCTTCATATAACATACATTGCATGCAACTAACTCTTTACCTTTTCAAGAAAGATCAGTCAACAGACTAAAATTATTCAACTTCAAGATTTCTGAAAACAGTTCACGGGTTCTCCAAGTAACGGATGTTAACCTATCACTTGTTCAGATTCTTCTCAAGACTTCTGAAAATAGTTCATGGATTCCTCCCAACAACGGATGTTAATCTATCACTTGTTCAGATGCAACTTTCTGAAAACAGTTCATGGATTCCTCCCAACAACGGATGTTAATCTATAACTTGTTCAGACGCAACCTTTGAAAATAGTTTACGGACGCTTCCCAACAACGGATGCTGCTCTATTGCTTATTCAACTTCAAGGTTTCTGAAAACAGTTCACGGGTTCTCCAAGTAACGGATGTTAACCTATCACTTGTTCAGATTTTTCTCAAGACTTCTGAAAACAGTTCATGGATTCCTCCCAACAACGGATGTTAATCTAACACTTGTTCAGATGCAACTTTCTGAAAACAGTTTACAGATTCCTCCCAACAACGGATGTCAATCTATTGCTTGTTCAGACCCCCAGTTCAGAAATGGTCCAAAGCTTGGACACCTTCCTGATTTTCCCTTCCAGATGGCATCTCTAAGCCCATCCCCGACAAGATTTCTGTCACTCTCCCAGATGGCATCGTTAAGCCCATCTCCAAATGGCATCTCTAAGCCCATTCCCGCGTCCAGTGCTTTGTTGAGTGTAAATTTCCGGGAAATCTAGTGTCCAATCTCCTTTTACCCTCGAGTCACGAAAGGCAAGCTTGCCAATCTAACTCTTCGGATTCAAGAAGATTGAACAGGGGCAACTGTTGTACCCCAAAATTTTCCCTCCCATTTCTCATTGATTTCTCATCACAAAGCCCTTGAAGCTCAAGATCCAGTTAGGGTTTCATCTGCTTAAGACCTCTCCTTGCACTGATAACTCCAATTAGGGTTTGTGTTTGCACAAAGATGTTTTGACCCAAAATGCCTAAGATGACTTTCATGCTTCATATTGGACTCCCAAGTTTACCCATATCAAGTTTCAAGTCCTGATTCCAAGTTTTGCCCAGTCAATTAGACAGTTAACCTAGAAATCAACTGTATTGGGGAAAAAGTCAACTGTGGCCAATTGACAGTCAAACCTCATGAAAATTGATCCACATCAACATTATGAACTCATATGGACCATTGGATCAAGTTTGGATCACAATTCCCCAAGAAATTTGATCAGATCACCAAAAGGGCAAAATGGTCATTTTTAGGGTTTTGACTGCACAAAGGCAATTTTTGACTGTTTGACCTAGCCAATGGCAAACCAAGCTCACACATGGACTCAAGGACCCTATGGAATTATCTTGACATGATCAACCAACTCAAAAGATCCCAAGTACACAAGATTGACAGTTGAATTTCCCAGTCAATTGATCAATTTTGACTGTATACTGAAAAGTCAAACTTTGACTTTTTGGTCAAAATCAAAAGTCAAGATTCATTTTTCATCAAAACATGCCAAATCATGAAACTTGTTCACCAAGAAATCACAAAATGCAAATTAGGGTTAGAAATTTGAAATTTTCATAACTTAGAATTTTTCTAAGTTATGAAAAACCCTAATTTTTTTCCAACTTTTCCCCACTTTTTCACCAAGATCCATTTGGATTCAAACAAAAGTCAAAACATGAAAGTTGTATCTTGTTGCATAATCTACAACTTTGATTCACAAAGTTTTCTCATTTGAAGCATGTATATCAAGTTACAAGTTTTTGAATAAGGGCACTAAACCATTTTTTAACTTAGTGAAATTTTAACCTATTTTGACAAGGTTTTCTACCCCATTTCAAGGCCATTTTCCATACACTTCCACTTGGAATTTCAATTTTCATTTCAAAGATGGATTATAGTACACATTCAAAGCTTTCCAAAATGTCAAAGAACTTCTCAAACAACCTCATGGTTAGAGAGAATCGAATTTCACAATATAGCAAAAAACCACTTTGTTCATGACCAAGTTCCATGTCCATAACTTTGCAATTTGAACTCAGCATGCTTTAGGCTAGATTACAGGTCCTTAAACCAAGTTGCACTCAATAATTTAATGCATATTCATTGTGTTAAGCTGTTGTTTTATGAATTTGAACATTGTATAAAGGTTTAATCCCAAACTAGATAAAGCAAATTAACCATTTTGGTAAAAGGTAGCTTTATGTCAATTTGGAAATCCAACAAGTACATTGCAAATCTGAATGGCACAAGATTATGAACATAACACACTGATCAAGGAGGGATTTTGCAGCACATTAGGGGCCCTCTACATGGCTAGAAAAGACAAGTTGCATTTTGTTGCTTAAGTGTGAAGTAAAGTGGCATAACTCACAACAACTCTGATCTCAGCATTAGAACACAAGAACAAACTTATCAAACATACTCAGCATATCCCAACTAAGCTAACACACGAGCCCTTGGCCTCTCAAACACTCCCATTGCCATAATCACCTTGAAACTGCTCAAACAGAGCAACCCCTGTAGATTGAGTGCTATCTCTCAATCCCTTCAAGCATTCTTGCCCAAACCTGTTCCTCTACCTTCCTTACAACCTATGCAAGCTATCCAGAAGCTAAGACACGACCTGTAACACCTCTAAGCCACTTCACCATTTTTGTTTTTCTGTCTTGCAGTTGAAGTTCTCTAGCTCGATTCAGAAGCTCTCAAGACAAAGTAAGCATTGAAACAGCATCCCTGGACCTCAAGGAAGCTTTTCCAATCATCACCTTGCCCTGAAAGTTCCTACATCTCCAGATAGAAGTTCAACTGAATAGGTAAAATTTTGAATTCGTATCTCTCTTATTATGCATCATTAGTCTTAAGTTTGTGAAGAAATAATGTCATACTCATGCCACTGAACATGTCCATGTCTTTACTTTTCATTTCTTTTGCCTGAGTAGAGAGAATTTGGAGTTTGAAAATGACAGAAAAACTAGGTTAGGATTTGAGGGAGGAGAAATTCTCCTTCATCTTAGAGAGTTAGGTCAAGTTCTATACATGGTTAGAATCGTCTCTTCATGCTGAACATTTGTTATGTTATGAGTTTTTGCTAAAAAGCCAGGAGTCAAGAGTTGGAAGATGAGGAACAGGGCGCGCGTTTTTTCAAATATTGTTGCTGGAGGTTGAAGACAGTGGTCTTTGGGCTGGGCTTGTGTTTTTTTTTCTTATTCACACCTCATGATTGCTTTCACACCCCCTGAGCCCATTTGCTTTATTTTTGTTTCTTTTTGACTTTTTCTTTTTTTGTTTGACTTATTTATTTTTTCTCATGACATCAAAATTTTAAAAATATTTTTCCCATCATTTTTTGAATTTATTGCATATTTATTTGATTATTTCTCTTGTTTGTACATAAATAAACAAATATATATATATACTTTTTTTGTTTAAAATAATACAAATATACTTTTTATACACTTTTATTTTATTCTTACTCCCTGAAAATAGTTTATAGAAAAATACTTTTTTTTTACTTTTACCAAATATTATTAATATATATATATATATATATATATATAATGCATATTTTATAAATAATATAAATAAATAAGTATATTAATATATTTAGGATAAAAATACTAAAAAATGTACATATTTTATCTTTAATATATTTAATACTAAAAAATGCCTTTTTTATAAATATACCATATTTTATTTTATTCTTGTATGTAAATATTAATTATTATATGAATTAATTGATTAAATACCCCTTTGATTTAAAAATTAGGGTTTTGCCCTAAAATTCAAAAAAACTCCAAAATGATATCTTTTTATTCTTTTTTTATTTCACATAAATAATACTTTTTTTTTTACATATAAGAATTCCCTTTGCATACTTGCATATTTGTTTTATTTACCATTTGAATTATATATTTTTATTTTATCTTGTAAATATTCATAGAAAACGATGTAATAGCTTAGATTTAAATTCTTGTCTAAATAATCCCCATTTGAAACATTGTACCCCCTTCCCTATATTATTGTGATGTAATAGCGTAGGAATTTAAATCTCGCACTTTATACGCTTTCTAATTATGCCATGTTAGAATTAGGGTTTGTACGCAAAAAACGACAAAAAATAGTTGGACCTAATACAAGATAAATGAGCATGAAAATAAACAAACACATCTCACACTTGCACCCCCTAGGGTATTCCACTTTGTTGCCTTTCAAAAATGGGCCATATTGCATGTTGAACTTCTTTGGGTAAAACAAACAATCAAAATGATCATAGTCCCACAAAATGTTGCTTAAATAAAATGATCAAGTCCCTTTTAATGAAAAATTGCCCAAAGACATTTAACGCTATTGCAACTATGGTCTAAACGATGACCCGCGCCCGTCCCTTTAATCTCCTAAGACAAGATTGTCCACCAAATGCAATGGTGGAACAAAATTGTCAAAAGGTTTAAAACATGACAAAAATCTTTGAGAAAATTTTAGGGTAGATGAACTCTTAAGTACTTGTCAACTTTCCAAGAAAACACTTGCCTTATTTCAAAAAACCCACTTCACAAACACTTTCAAAATCAACTTTTCAAACCCTTGAAACATCTTTTCAAAAAGACAAACACCTTTGTAAAACATTCGAGTAAAGAATTGTTACAAGGGTAGCCTATGCAAGGCATCTTTTTCAAACCCTTTTCAAAGCCACATACAAAGCACCATTTCAAACAATTGAAAACTAAGGCAAGTTGATCTAAGCAAGTACCTAAGAGCCCATGGATAACCATGGATAGAAGGGGTGCTAATACCTTCCCCTTCTATAATCTACTCCCCGAACCCAAGAAAAATCTCAAAGGTTTTTGCTGTGCTTTTTAAACCTTTCCTTAGGATAAAATAAAAAGTCGGTGGCGACTCTTGCTCAACCGAAACATTTGCGAAAACAAACGCAAAACACTAGTCAGTTCTCCCACCGTATCACAATGTGCAAGTACGGGATAACCTTACGGTGGAGACGATGCCTGTACGGATCACAGATCGTGAAATAAAGATGCTGGGTAGCAACGAGATTGCCTTGGTTAAAGTGGTTTGGCTGGGAGTTGTCGGAGAAAGCATGACTTGGGAGTTGGAGAGCAAGATGCGGGACTCCTATCCTGAGTTGTTTGATTAAGGTAAATTTTTTAGGAAGAAAATATTCTAACTGGCGGAGAGTTGTAACTCCCGTAATTTAATTAATTATTTAATTAAATTATTTTTGGAATATTTGTGAAGTTGTGTTATGATGATAGTTGATGTGTTGTTGTTATTGGATTTATTTATTCTATTAAGTTGTGGAATAATATTAAAATGATAATATTATTTGATGTGGGCTTGTTTTAAAGAATAGAAGTAGTAGAAGGGGGGTGTAGGAGTTTTAAGCTCATTAAGGAATAATAAGAATTTTAGGATTATTATATTAGTTTTTAGAAATAATAAGGAAAAAGAAGAAGCAGTAAGAAGAGAAGGAAATAAAGGTTGGAAGAAGAGAAAGAGGGCGTGAAAGTTGCATAAAAGAAGGAAAGAGGCAGAATGAAATTCAATCGGAAAAGTCGTAGAGAAACCTTCAATCCAAGGTAAGGGTGGGGTTCTGACTCTATAATAGGGTTTATGACGAGTAGTATGTGGGATTAGATGTGAAAAGTTGTCTTGTTTATGATTTGAATGTATATGTTGTTGTATGATGAAGATCAATGATTTAGAGATGAGTAATGATGCCCTAATGTTGTATAATCGCTGTAGAAATATAGGATAATTATAATTGATAATTACTTATGATTAGAGGATTTTTTTCAGGGCCTAAGGCAGGGAAACCGTAGTGAAAACACAGTGAAATCGCAGAAAATATTCATGACAGAACATTATGCATCGACCTCAAAGGAGAATGCGTAAATACATGCAGGTTTTTAGACTCAGAATGAGTCGATACATAGGATCATGTATTGATACATGCAGTGTTGCAGACTCAGTATGAGTCGATACAAAGGGAGT
Source organism: Vicia faba (assembly GCA_948472305.1). Taxonomy (NCBI): domain Eukaryota; kingdom Viridiplantae; phylum Streptophyta; class Magnoliopsida; order Fabales; family Fabaceae; genus Vicia; species Vicia faba. Next base: position 890,534,344 of record OX451741.1, on the reverse strand, counting down.
ACGCGTTGATACATGCAACGTTTTATCCCAGTACGGGTCAACTCAAAACATTATGCGTCGACTCATGTAGTCTGATATTTGGAAGATTTGTTTCTGAAGACTGTAACTTGAGTTTCTGGACTCTGTTTGAAGTGTCGTTTGAAGCATTGGATAGCTAACGCGATGAACTTCATTCTTAATGATTAAAATGAAGGATAGGAAGAATAATCCTAGTAACCCAAATTAGTATTAGAGTTAGTTTCCCGTGTTAATCTCTATGATGATCTTGTGAAGTATGATGAGGATAAGACGATTATAGATTATTGTTTGGTTCATAACAGTAAGAATTAATGATGATAATGATGTAGTATTACATAATAATAATATGACGAGGTTTTTTAACTAGAGGTAAGCCTTAGATGATTAATTAATTATATGCAATATCATGTTGTAGGCCTATGGCCAATGTTGAGGGACTGTCGATCTATCGTTGTATTAGTGTTATGAATGAGTTGCTGTGAGTGATGTTGATAAATTATGTTGATGAATTTTGTTGATAAATTATGTTTATGAATTGTGTTGATAAATTATGTTGATGAATTATGTTGATAAATGACGTTGATGAAGGATGTTGATGAATGATGTTGAGATTTCTCTAATAATTGGCAGCTATTAAGATGTAGGCTTCTGGCCAATAATGATGTTGTATTGAGATGTTATTAATTATAGTTGTTGTAACTACATTCATGATTGTTTCGCATACATTTCATTTTAAGATGGCCTGTATTGGAGAATATTAAGATGAAGCCTTATGCCTTGTTGATGCCTCTATTTATTGGAAATTATTTGAGATGGGAGTTCTGCTCCAATGGTACCACATGCATTTGCATAGTATTGAATCACATTATATGATTGCATAAAGAAGTTGTGCATTGATGCGGTAAATGTGTATATTGTTGGTATTCTGTTGCGACTATTGTTGATTATGCAATGAGAAGTGGTGATGTTATGTGATCTAATTTAATATATTATTTATCATAAGTTTTATTATATTGTTATATATCTCACCTCTTCTATTTGAATATTACCCTTATGTTGGTAACGTGCAGGTAATCCAGAGCGAAGGTGGTTTACCTTCAGTAGTTCGAGTCGGTGTCATTGCTCTGATATGTAACACTCGGGAGGATGAACGCTTGTTGTTTAGTTATTGATTATTTCAGTTGTTGAACTTTAATTCGTTTGTTGCTAAGTATGCATTATTTTGAAGTTATTGTAATTGTTGGACAAAGATGTTATTATGATTCCGTTGCGTAGTTGTTCAAGTTGTTGAATGAAGAGATTAAATTATTCTGTTTTTGGTTCATCTGAAGTTTAAAGTGTTATGTATCCATGTTGAATGCAATGTGTTTTTAAAGTTGAATTTGTGGCATCCTGATTCAGTTGCATGAATTTTATGACTCTGATTTACATTTATAATTGTCGGGTAAAATTGGGGTGTTACAGGCCTCGCCATGGGATTTGTGTCGTGGGGTTCGAAGAGGTTGAACAACAGTTTCGTGGTGGTCGTGAGCAGTGCTTCTTAGCGGATCCTCAAGTGTGGAGGTATGGATTGCGAGGTTGTTCTGATGTCCTTCTGTTTTCCAATTTGCTTGTTGTTGTTGTTGTTGTGTTCTTCTTGTTGAATTTTTTGGTTTTATTGTTGTGTGGTATAACCTATAAAAACAGTGTAATACATTTATATGAGCTATATAAAAGCTATTGTTTATGGTTTTGTGAATAACTTGTTGTATTGTTACCGATCTTCATATTGTTTAATGGTTTTGTTGGGAGTTTGTACATGGTTGGTGATGATGGTGATTAGAAAACAAGGGTGGTCACTTTAAAAATGCTTGCAAAACATGTAAGAGTTGTCTTTAGAAAATTTGGTAAGTAACTAGTAACTTGTGTATAAAAGTAGATGTAGTGAGTGTTGATACAAAGTGGTGTGAACTTGAAAAATTACTCTTAAAAGTTAGAATTTGTGTGTTTAGAAATTGTGAAAAAAATATGTATATACTGTTAGTGTGAAAATATAATTTAGCAATAACAACCATCAGATAATTCATCATATGGTTTGAACCACAAACAAATTAAAATTAAAAAAAAATACAATTGAAAATAAAAAAGGTGGCCTCATATTTTAATCATTGGCCAAAAATAAAATCACAAATAACACCAATAGTTTTGAAGAGAAATTTTGAAAAGAAATTGCAAATACGAAGTGTCTGTGAGTGAGTGAAATTGAAAAGTTGTAGATGGTCAAAAGTGTGAAAAAGGTGTCCTATTTATAGATGTATTTTAGGGTTTGTAATTAAGTCAGATCCATCTATTTTAGGAAAGACTTTTAGAGATTAGGATGTGATTCAAGTCTTGTTGAGCAAGATAATGAATCTTGAATTAAATATGACCAGGTGTAAGATTTGATATGGAGAGAGTGTGATTTGAAAGAATATTTTTTTTTATTTTTTGGATTTTTTTTCTATTTAGTGCATAAAATCAAATATTTAAAAATAAAAATTAATTTTTTAAAATACCCCTAAATATAAAAACGAAAATAATAATTAACAAATAGAAAATAATATTTTTTGTGATTTTTAGTAATAATTCAAAGATAAAAAAGAAGTTTAAAATAGAAAAAAATACCAAAAATATAGAAGGAGGGATTCAAACTCTTAACCTTATACTTACAAGCCTTACCACCTTACCAATTGTGCCAATTCATTTATTCGAAATAAAATGGCACTTGAAAGCATATGAAGGGTGGGGAAATATTTTCTATTTAAGAAATACAAATAATTTAAAGAACTATTTTTTAATAGGCAAAATAAATTGAGAATAAAATATTAGTATAAATAAACAATTTTTTTTGTAAAAACCAAGTCTAAAATAATTTGTCTGTTAGAAATAGAGCGGACAAATTTGGAGTATGACAGACTCTTATACAAGGAGTATCAAATAAAGTACTACTACTCTTATATGAGGAGTGTCAAATATAGTACTCGACTCTTATACGAGGAGTGTAAAATAAAGTAATACGACTCTTATATGAGGTGTGTAAAATAACGTAATACGACTCTTATATGAGGAGTATCAAATAAAGTACTACAACTCTTATATGAGGAGTGTTAAATAAAGTACTACAACTCGTATACGAGGAGTATCAAATAAAGTACTACGACTCATACACGAGGAGTATCAAATAAAGTACTACAACTTTTATATGAGGAGTGTCAAATAAAGTACTATAACTCTTATATGAAGAGTGTCAAATAAAGTACTATGATTCATATACAAGGAGTGTAAAATAAAGTACTATGACTCTTACATGATGAGTGGCAAATAAAGTACTACAACTCCTATATGAGGAGTGTCAAATAAAGTACTACAACTCTTATATGAGGAATGTCAAATAAAGTACTACGACTCGTATACAAGGAATGTCAAATAAATCACTACGACTCATATACGAGGAGTGTCAAATAAAGTACTATGACTCGTATACGAGGACTGTGAAATAAATTACTATAACTCTTATATGAGTAGTGTCAAATAAAGTACTGCAACTCTTATATGAGAAGTGTCAAATAAATTACTACGACTCTCATACAAGGAGTCTCAAATAAAGTACTACGACTCGTATACGAGCAATGTCAAATAAAGTACTACAACTCTTATACGAAGAGTGTCAAATAAAGTACTACAACTCGTATACGAGGAGTGTCAAATAAAGTACTACAACTCTTATATGAGGAGTGTCAAATAAAGTACTATGACTCTTATAAGAGGAGTGTCAAATAAAGTAGTACGACTCGTATACAAGGAGTGTCAAATAAAGTACTACGACTCGTATACGAGAAGTGTCAACCCGATTCAGAGATTTAGTTATCGCCACCTGGCTGAAGCCAATTTGTGCCAAAGGCTTTAAATTCGCTTAGACTTTAGTTAGACCAAGTTGTAGTTCTCCAACTCAAGTTGGGCACCGATTTTTTGAGAGGTGTTACAAATTATTTTTTTAACCTTGGGTGCCTCATTAATAACCCTTGCCCTTGCAAGGGAAAAGAGTCCATGTTGTAAATTTTATTCATGATTGCATTACATGATTTTAACTGAAATAAAACCTAAGATTGGATAAATTCCCTTTTCTAGGTACCTCTATGCCATCCAACATCTTTAGTTTATAGGCACCATTATTCAGTGTCTAGAGAACTCAGAATGGGCCTTCCGAGTTAGGAGTCAGCTTTCCTTTGTTCTTCGGATTAGTGATTATTTTTAGAACTAGATCTCCTCAGTGGAATCCTCTTTGTCTAACCTTTAGGTTGAACCTCTTATCCAGTTTTTGTTTGGCCACGAACTCTCTAATCGAGGTCATTTCTCTGACTTTGACTACTAGGTCAACGGAGTTGTTCAAGTCATATCTATTGACATCTTTACTAAAGTGTGCTCTTCTCTAGGTGGGAGTGTTGATCTCTATAGGTATCATAACATCAACCTCATAAACTATTCAGAAAGGAGTTTCTTGAGTGGTGGAGTATGGTGTTGTGTGATACGACCAACGGATTTCATGTAGGTACTCAGACCATAATCCTTTCGCTTCATCCAACTTTTTCTTCATCTCTATCAAAATGATCTTGTTCAGTGCTTCAGCTTGTCTGTTCGCTTGGGGGTGTTCAACTGATGTACACTGGTTCTGGATACCTAGGTCTTTGCAAAACTCTACCACGAAAGTGCTTGCAAACTAGGTCCCTTTGTTAGATACTATGACCCTGGGTAGACCAAACCTACATATAATGTTTTTCCAATAAAAATGACGTACCTTCTCGACCGTAATACTTGCTACAACCACAACTTCCACCCATTTTGTGAAGTAATCCACTACTACAATTAGGAATTTGAGTTGTCTTGGCGCGGTGGGAAATTGACCCAAGATGTATGTCTCCCATTGATAAAATTTCCAAGGGGAGAAGACAGAGTGTAGCATCTCGGCATGCGAGTGTATGAACGGGGCGAATACCTAGCATTTTTCACACATGTTTACAAACTCAGCACAATCTTGCAACATGTGGGGCCAGTAGTACCCGACTCTGGGAATTTTCCCATATAAAGATCTTCCTCCAATGTGACTTCCACATGCCCCCTCATGGACTTCTTTCATTACTAACGTGGTTTCTCCCTCTAATATGCATCTCAACATAGGCATCGATATTCCCATCTTGTACATCTTATCAACCATTATGAGGTAGCAGGAAAATATCTTCTTAATACGTTGAGCTTCATTAATGTCCTCGGGTAGAGTTCCCTACATCAGATATTGGATTATCAGTGTCATCCAACCAGTTATCCCTTCAATCACCATGATTTTTTTGTTCTCTATGTTGGGAACTTCTAGCACCTCTTGTATTACGGTTTTGTTCAGCCCCAGGCCTTTCGTACTAGCCAGTCGAGCTAAGAGATCGGCCTAGACATTCTATTCTCAACGAATATGGTTGAGCTCGAACTCCGGGAAGGTTTTAGATATCCCAAGGGCTATCTGCAGATATTTGATTAGAGAGGAAGCATTCGTCTGATATTCTCATATCACCTGCCCGACCACTAATTGTGAGTCCATTTTAACCGTCAAGTGGGTTACCCCAACTTCGTTGGCCAGTTTCATCCCTGCTAAAAGAGCCTCGTACTCGGCCTGGTTGTTAATGGCCTGAAAGTTAAAGCACAAGGAATATTCTAATATGAAATCACTCGGTCCTTTGAGTATGATTCCTGCTCCACTTCCTTTTAAATTGGACGACCCATCCACGTAAAGGACCCACTTGCAGATAGTTTCCTCACTCGTGCGGGCGCTTAATTCGACCAAGAAGTCGGCCAGTGCTTGCGACTTTATGCTGGTTCTTGGGGTGAACTCTATGTCATATTCCGATAACTCCACAACCCAAGTGACCATTCTCCTGGCTAGGTCCGACTTCTTCAATATCCATTTTATTGAATAATTCGTCTTTACCGTTATTGGGTGACCCTGAAAATAGTGTCTTAATTTCTGGGCGGTGATCACTAGTGCTAGTGCCAACCGCTCAATCTTATGATATTCTAGCTCGGCTCTTTTCAGGACTTTGCTAACAAAATACACTGGTCGCTCTCCTTCATCTCCTTCTTGTACGAGAACAGAGATCATGGCCTTATCGGATACTGCTAAGTATAGGACCAAGGGTGTGTTTTCCTTAGCTCTTACTAAGATGGGTTGTGAAGACAGGAAGAGTTTCACACCTTGAAAATCCTCTTCACATGTCGTTGTCCACTTAAATCCTACTGACTTTTTGATGGTCGTGAAGAAGTGGATTGACTTGTCACCTGCACAAGACAGGTATCGAGATAAGGCAACTAACCTTCTTGTCAATTGTTGGACCTCCTTCTTGGAAGATGGACTTCTCATGTCAATGATCGCTTGACATTTGTCAGGATTGGCTTCTATTCCCCAATTAATGAGCATGAACTCGAGGAATTTCCTGATTTGTACCCCAAATGTGCATTTGTCTGGGTTCAACCATATATTATAGCTTCTTACTGAGGCGAACGTTTCTGACCGATCTTTGACGTTGAGTTGTTCTGCTGCTATTTTAACGACCATGTATTCCATATATACCTCCAAGCTCCTACTAATTTGTGTAGCGAATACTATGTCCATCAGTCTCAGGTAGGTGGCACCTGCTTTTTTGAGGCCTAATGTCATCACGTCATAATAATATTTGCTTTGGTTAGTCATGAAGGCCGTTTTTGGGGAGTCTATTGGGTTCATTCGTATTTGGTTGTACCCGAAGTAGGCGTCCATGAAGCTGAGTAGTTTGAACCTTAAAGCTCCATCAATGCGGTGATCGATGTGAGGTAATGAGTATGAATCCTTAGGACAGGATTTGTTGAGGTCGGTGAAGTCGACACACATCCGTCACTTCCCCGATTTCTTCTTAACCATCACCATATTGGATAACCACTTAGGGTACTTGATTTCTTTGATGAACCTGGCTTGGAGAAATTTCTCAACTTTTTCTGTAATAGCTATCTTTTTTTCTTCGCCCCCTTCCGCTTCCTCTGTGATATTGGCTTCATGTTAGGATTTAATGCTAGGTGGTGACACATAATGTTGGGGTCTATTCCTGGCATATCTGAAGTCTTCCAGGCAAACAAATCCACATTCTCCTTCAGGGTTTTTATGATTTCTTCCTCTTCTTTCGAGGATAAGTTGGCGCCGATATGTGTAATCTCAGAGGGAATATGATAGATTTGAACCTCTTTAGTCTCCTCATTAGGTGTTAAGCTATCCTCGGTCGAATTGTCTCGTGGATCTATGTCAACTAGGTGGACTTTGAGATTGTTGGACTGCTCGACATCCCTTGGTGGACTTTTCTTCTTCAGTTTCAAACTATCTTTATAGAACTTTCTTGTTAGACCCTAATCACCCTTGACTATACCGACCCGACCTTCTCCCAGCAGGTACTTCATGGTGAGGTATAAGGTCGAAAGCGCCACTTCCAAGGTGTTGAAATATAGCCTTCCAATGATAATGATAATGTTGTAAGGATAGGCGGCGTTGATGATTAATTATCTTACCCTGACTATTTTTGGATTTGCCGCGTTGTCGAAGGTAATTGGCAACGACAGGTGTCTGAGCACATGGACTTGTTCCCCTGAGAATCTAACCAGGCTGCACTTAAACAGTAGCAACTCGGTTATATCAAAGTCCATTTCCTTGAAGGCATCCCATTAGAGCTCATCAGTTGAGCTCTCAGTGTCCACCAATACTCGCTTTACACTCCAATCCTGAATCTGTACTTTTATCACCATCAGATCGTTCTTGTGGGCCACGACTCCGATGGCACCCCGCTTTGAAAAGATGACAGAATTCAGGTCGCCTTATGATCCCAGACATGGGCTTGGCCCAGATAAAATTTGGGATCCGTTGGACAAAGTATGAGTGAGCGTAGAGTGTTATGATGTACCGACAGATTTGAAGCGTTTGATCTTGATCAAATGGGTCTCAAGAGTTGATCCTGGAACGTTGATCAAAAGTATTAACAAACAAAGGCCTGAATTGAAATTTTACTGAGAGAGTATGATGGGGAGTTCACATAGGATTATGTTGAAGTAATCCAATCACATGGCCAGTACATGGCCAAGTATCACACATCAAGCCATGCACATAGGGAGTATTTATTTGTTTTGACCTCACAATGTTTAATTTTTCATTTTCTTTCTCTCTCTACTCTCTCTCTCTTTCTCTCTCTCTCTCTCTCTCTCTCTCTCTCTCTCTCTCTCTCTCTCTCTCTCTCTATCTCTCTCTCTCTCTCTCTCTCTCTCTCTCTCTCTCTCTCTCTCTCTCTCTCTCTCTCTCTCTCTCTCTCTCGTTCTCCACCCTCTCTTTAACAATGACAAACCTTCGTCTCCGACCGAAAATTGCACCACCGGTGGCTCCGCCCAAACCCTACCGTAAAAACCAAGTTCCCGATTGAATGGAAACCGGAGAACTTAATGTCCTCCCCAAAATCCTTTAGATTTAGGAACTCTAACCCTTAACCTTCAACATGAGGAACCCTAACCCTGGGTTCAGATGGAACCATGTCGTGCGCCACCATCGAGGCCGCCACGGTACCTAGAAAACCTATTGCAAAAATCATACATCTTCAATAAAACCCTAGAAGTACATGAAAACTAATATTCAACTCTTAAAACCCTAAGGAGGTATGAACCTTAACCCTAAGTACATAGGACCCTAACCCTAACATATTAACCCTAACCCCAATAAACCCATAAATTAGTAACAACAACGATCTTTATATGAGCTAAGTTGCTTTTACCTCGCCGACAATGAATCTCCAAACTTTACGTTCTCTCTGATCCTTTGATTTTTCACTTCTAATCTCCTTCTTCTTCTCTGTTTTCAGGTAATGGATGAAGGCGCTATGGTTTTGATATTTCTTCAAGATCCAGGCCTCAATATGCTTTCTATCTCTGATCCTCCCCCATTTTCAGTTTTAGGTTTAGGCTTTTATAAGCTTAGGTTTATATTCAGATTAGGAAATTGTATTATTTGATTTCCTATTACAATTTAGATTTAAGATTTGATTGATACGAATTGATTTGGTTGTAAATTAGGGATTAGATCTGATTAGATTCAATTTGTAATTTAGACTTAGGGTTTTCATATTTAATCATATTCTTGGATGAATTCTTGTATACATTCAGATAATTATCAATAGAGATTTGATTTCTAATATTTAAGTTCATTGAGTTTTCTGGATTTGGGCTTTAGATTAATTTAGGGAAGAAGAGATGGAGGATGCACTGTTTGGACTCAAGGTTCAGAAACCCTAGTTGACCTTTGGTCAACTTAATAATAAAACAAAAAAAAACACTAATAATAAATAATAAGAATCACCAATGTTGACCCCAGGTCAACACAGAATATATGTATATATTTTTATTGCGAGAAAAAAAACAATAAAGTTGAACAATAAAATTTACAAAAAAAAATGTAAAAGTAATCAATGTTTCCTTCTTTAATAATGTTGACTTCGGTCAACTAACAAATATAAAAAATAAAAAAGTATTTTTTTTCCTTAGACTAAATTCAACAAGGTATTTTAATTAATGGGACACTTAATAATTTGAATAAAAAGCCTAAATTGAGAAAATGTGACTAATCTTTATGAAATGAACCCCCTCCCCCTACCCTTAATGGACTTAGCAAAATTAAATGGGCTTTTCTCCAATTTGAATGATAAGCCTGATAAAATAAAAATGTGATAATAATTTAAAATATAACCCAAATTTTATTTTTCGGTGTAAATGAATGTTAGCATGCATGATAATATAATTCTAAGCATAAAATTAGTATGAAAATTACCTAATAAAATAAACTGATTGTTAGCACAAACGTAGGCAAATTTGGGATATGATAATTTGACCACATAATATATATAAGCCTTCAGTCATGAAATTCCTTGGTACAAAAGAAAGCGGGTTCGAAAGCAAGTGGAGTGAGGATAGGAAGGTCATAAACGAATTGAGCTGGACGTTCAGCATATTCAGTTTCGTTAAAGTTAACCGACCAAAGACAAAGTTCGTTCTTTGAGTGTAAAAACAATGTGGCACTGGTTGACATAAACCAAACTAGCGCGCCACCAAGTTTGGTTGATGGCATGGAAGCTTTGCACCCTCCTTCAGAACCAGTCTGGTGATGATGAGTTTGGGAATAAGGAAAGCTTCCCAGATTTCCCTTGATTCAACAAGTATATATGGATTGGAATGAGGGAATTCCCTGGTGAACCATTTAGGTATATGACGCTTGTAAGCAAAGGGTGTCATCTCAGGGGTAAAGGCACGTTGCCTGGAGAACATCGTTATGTATTTTCTTAGAGCGTCTTCCATAAAAATGTCAGAATCGTTAGGCGTCATTCGGGAAAGGCAAAAACCTTCAATGGGTCTATCATTCAAAGTGTAATCTATTTTTTCAGGTTTGTCAAGTCGGATGACATGCGCGAAGGTAGCATTCAACTAGAGCTGGAGCAACCAAAAAAGTCCAGCTAATAGATAGCTAGTAGTAGGTTTCAAGGTGGTCATGACAAGAACCCCTTCACCTAGAGATTCATAGAGAGACCCCAATATGAGTTTGCTCAAGCAGATGTTGTGACCTACATGAAGTTGGTTGGCCAAAGCGATAAATCTTTTGGCTACCTTTAGGGACCTACAGCAAAAAAATGCATTTCGACAGCCATAGTGTAACACCCCCTAAAACCCCCGCATAAATATGTGGCATAATCAGAGTAAATTAGCATGCACATCAAAAGAGGGTGTCACATGTACTTCGAAACTAACAACAAATACACAGTTCATGCTCATAACACGCATTTAAATTCATGTTCCATACACATATGCATCTCGCAGCGGAATAATTTTCTTTTCACAAATGATATCAATAATTGAAATTCCATAATGACAATTATATAATAAAATATTAGGAATTAAAGGCTATTCATCACATAATCTCAATACATCATAAATAAGGAGAGTATAACAAACATCTCTCAAAACAAACATGAGTTCAAACATTCTCCCGTGTTACATGACTAGAACATGACTCAATACTTAAATAAGGATAATCAAAGAACTAGCTCCTCCGACAAATCCTTGCTAGAAGCACCACTATCTTTTGTACTTGAGTGATGTTGTATAAAACATCATTTCAATATAAGGGTGAAAATTCACATTATTATATCAATTCTATTGACAACTGTAATATAATTAAAATTAATTTAAATTAGTTAAATAATCTAAATATTTATCTCTAATTTAAAACTCCTAACAATATTAAATTAGTAATATTAATCCATTATTATACTAATGAAAATGTGAGTGACTAGTAAACATGAAACTTGAAGTTAGCTTCTCAATTCATCTCACGCTAGTGTACATACAAATATATTATATCTTTTAACTTGTTTTATCAACCAAAGTGTTAGAAGACTACTACAGTAACATAAATGTTACTAAATTAGTAAACTTGAAATACAATAGGCACTTTGATTTAAACATGAAATGCTTTATATATTGGGAAATTAAAATGATATACCGCTACAGTATACGTATTGTTATTCTCAATATATACCAATTGTTATTCTCAATTCAACTATATACATATATATCCAATTGAAATAGTATGGATGCGCTATAATATATATGGTAAATTGGTGTATTTTATTAAAACCTGGGCACTGTAGTATCGCTACAGTATATTGCTAACTTGCAAAATTGATATTAAAACATCTATGAAGGTGATGCTACAGTAATAAATCAATATTAAATTGAATTATCAATCATATCTCAATTTCACTAATATATCAAATGCAAATATAATTAATCATCGTATATCAAGGATTATCATCAAAATCTAATAATGTCCAAACTATAAAAATTAAGGATTTCAACCTAAATATGTTTCTACCCATCAAATATTATCATACAATCTCAAATAATCATGTAAAAATCCACCCTTACCTTAGATGTAGATTCTCTAAGATTTTTCATCTTCTCTTCTCTTTTCTCCCTTTTCTCCCTTTTCTCTTCTTTTCCTCTTATTTTCTCTTTCTACTTTTCATTTTCTCTTTTGTCTTACAACTCTTACTAACTAGTATTTTTTCTAATGGGTTTATCTCATCCACTTCACACTAATGTGACATATAAGACCCAATCAATTAATAATTTGTTTCTCACACATACTAACTCAATTACTCATATAACATATATTCTCAATTAATAGAATAAATCATATATCGCACATCACCAATTAATTCAAATAACTCAGATATTCACAAAATCACATAAATTAATTAATTACTATATTATATAATAATTAATAAAATAAATAACTAATAAAATAATTAGTAAATAAAAAATAAGGGCAGTAGATGGGGCCAACCCTAGATAACTAGATCAAGTCGAAGATTCCTTGGTCCTTCCAGAATTGACCTTTCACCTTTTCAACTTTGTCCAACTAAGAAATATAGTCAGGGATGATAGTAGGGGTAAAACGAAAAACCTTAGGCGATCGGTAAAGATGGCTGAAGCCGAGAGGAAGATCTATAATAACTTTAGGTTTGGTCTGATGATAAGCAGGAAAAAACTCTGCTATTTGTTGAACTTCCCATATAGGAATTTGGGATTGGTTCTAAAAGGGCATGTGAAACATCACCAACAAGAAAGGGAAGAATTAGCTGAGAACGGGAAATGCACAGTTTTTCTTCCATCATCGGTGGTTCCAAGAAAAATTGTTGCTTATTAACAGTAAGAGGTTGGTCTAGCTTCGTGACCAGAGGCATGAAATCTGCTTTTGATCTTTGGTCCAGAGGATGAGTGGAAGAAGCCATTGGTGGGAAATGAAGAGTTTTTGAAATGAGTAGAAAGAAAAAGGAAAGTGAAGTGGAGCTCAAGCTTGGTTAAAAAAGAAGGCATAAAGAAAGAAATTAAAATGGAGTTTCTGAAACATTTATACTCTTAGGGCATAAAATGTTTAGCGTTATAAGTGGGATCGTTAAGGGCCACACGATGCACATGTGGCAAACACCTATAGGTGGAACGAGGAAGTTATTGAGTGTGGGCCATGTTCTGTCCTAGGAAGTTGGAGCCACACTAGGATAGTAGCTACATGATTGTAGACATGACCTTTGAGAGGAATGTCATGATGACAATGACCTCATCCCATGATGCTTAACAAGAGAAGGAGAAAATGCCCCTCTCTCATTACCAGTTAAAAGAGGCATTTTGGGGGCAATTTGCTAGCTAGGATTTTGACAAAGGAAAAATCTAGCTAAGGAAAATAATATGGCCAAAGACAACACGAGGAGTGTAAGAGAGAGGTTGGTCAGGAATGTGGACTTAGAATAATTTTCTAAGAAGGAAGAGGGTCAAGTCGACAGAAGGAACAACGGGGACATGATGATCATGTTCGTGGCAGGCAGTTGAGAAAAGACAAATGCGGGAGAAAGGTCGTTCGCTAGTGGGCTTGAGAACGTGGGAACATGCAAAACAAAAGCGAGGAACTGGAAGACATGTGGTGCCTAAAGAAGAGAAGTCCACCAAAGAAGTAGTTACTTTTCTTACTATAAATAAGACATTGTAAATAGTTTTAAGGGGGATTCAAACTTATTTAAACTTTACGCAAACACTCATAGTACCCAAGCTACGAGCGAAATGAGTCAAGCAAGGGCAATGTATGTTTGAATCACCAGTTTTTCCATTTTAATATCAAGCAAACTTACTTTCAACTTTATTTAAGTCATGTAAATTTACTTTATCATTCAAGCCTTTCCAGTTTATTAACCAACATCGTTATCATTTTACAAAACAAGTAGATTTCACACTGTGTCGAAATCCCTTGCATCCAAATCAGTTATTACATCTTATTTGGAAAACACTTTAAAATTAAAGTATTATTCTGAGACTTACTAGTCGATCTTTCAAAGCAACCTTTAACAAGAGACTACCATTATTTACTAATTTCCAAGGTAAACACCAGTCCACCCACCAGAGTGATTTTTTCTTATCAATAAGGACTTAATATAATAATCAATTACATGATTACAACCATAAAGACTAACTCGTCTAAGTCATCTCAAGGATCTTGACTAAAAACTTAGTTCCTGTTGTACCCTAAAATTTTCCCTCTCATATATCAAGACTTTTCTCACAAGATCTCTTTGACTCAAGACTGGATTAAGGTTTGGTCAGCTCGGGACATCCCATCTTGCACTGATAACCCAAAATTAGGGTTTAAGTTTGCACAAGGATTTTTGGACTATCAATGCTTCATGTGAATTTCAAACATCATTATGGATCCCTAAGATTGCTCATGTCAAGTTTCAAGCCTTGGATCACACTTTTGCTCAGTCAATTGGACAGTTGACCTAAAAATCAACTGTATTGGGGAAAAAGTCAACCATGGCCAGTTTTTAGTCAAACTTCATAATTTTTGATCCACATCAACATTTTAAACTTACATGTGTCATTTGGTCAAGTTTGGATCACAATTTCTCAAGAAATTTGGTCAAATCACAAAAAGGGCAAAATGGTCAAAATTAGGGTTTTGACTGAGGAAAGGAAATTTCTGATTTTTAATCTAGCAAATGACCAATTGAGTTAAATCATGATTTCAAGGATTCAATTACATCATCTTGGTTTAATTACATGGCTCAAAACATTTCAAATTCATTGGATTGACAGATGAAATTTGCAGTCAACTGATCAAAAGTCAACTATATACTAAAAAGTCAAACTTTGACTTTTTAGTCAATATCAAGTACCAAGGGTCATAATTCATCAAGACATGTCAAAATGTGAAACTTGTTCACCAAGAAAACCAAATTTGAAAATTAGGGTTTGAATTTGAAAATTTTCCTAACATAGAAATTTTCTAAGTATGGAAAATTTTCTTATTTTTTCTCAACTTTAGGCCACTTTTTCACTATGATGCATATTGATTCAAAGAAAGTTCTCAACATGAAAGTTGTAAAACTCCATGAAATATACAACTTTTCTTCACAAACCTTTCCCTAAAAATGCTTTGATCTCAAGATATAAATTTGTGAATACATGGTCATGAACTTGTTAACTTAGTGAAATTTTGCCCTAATTTAGGCAGGTTTTGGACCCAACTTCATGGAAATTTTTCGCCTAGTTCCAAGAGGAATCTCAAAATGCATTTCAAAGATAAATTATAGAGAACATTGCAAGCTTTCCAAAATATCCAAGAACTCCCCAATATCATTTTTGAGTAGGGAGAATCGAAGAGATGAAGTTGGCAATTTCTCACTTTTTGTCCAAGCCATTTCATGAAGAACAAAGTTGCAAATCAATCCTATGCTGGCTAATCCATGCTTTACAGGTCCTAGACTTGTTCCACACTTCTTAATTAAATGCTTACTCAGTTGACAAAGCTTCTATCCATGCCTTAGGATCATTATCCAACTTGCAATTCCATTTATGGCAAAAAGCTTCCATTGCCATTTTGAAAAAGAGCGACTTTGTAAACTTTACAATTTTGAACTTTGGACTTGTCCCCTTGGCGCATACAAGTCTCACGGGTCTCAAGTAAGTTGTACAAACTGATAGCAACCCTAAGGGAGCAAGTACAAGCATGGCAAGTATAGTCACTTCACTTTACTTCAAATGCAAGGAAAGTTGCAAAAAGGATAGAGCTTGCAGACCTGTTGGAGAGCTGACCTAAGACCATTTCCATACTAATATACCAATAATATATAACACAAGAAACGTTTAGCAAGGACCTAAAACACTCCCAAGCTGAACAACACCAAAAATTTGTTCAAACCTACAGTTTCTGCACAAGCACATCCATCTTCCATTTGGCTCGTGCATTTTGAGTTTGGATCATTCAAACATCTTACATACTTGATACCTATCCAGGCCTTCATCCCTGTTCTGTAATCACTCCTCCACCATCTGCCATTGTTGACTTCAGAGCTTGCAGTTTGACTTGGCCAAGGAGTTCCAGCTACTTTCAGAGCAAGGCAAGGGTTGGGATACATCCAGGGAAGTTCAAGGAAGCTCAAGCAAGCATCAGGCCTCCCTCAAACTCACCCCAGTTCCATTCACGATTCCAACTGAAGCAGGTAAAATTTCAAACTCTATCTCTTTGTACAGGAAACCTTAGGCCACGATTTATGAATAAAAAATGTAGTCCTCATCATAACGAAGCTGTACATACCATTATCTTGCATTGATTTTACTTGTGCTGAGAGAATTTGGAACTTGAAATTTCTGGAAATATTAGGTCAAGATTTAGGGCTGTTAAAATTCTCTTTGTTCTTTGAATAATAGTTCATATAATTTACATGGTTGGAATCGTGTGCTAAAGTACTATAACTATCATGTTATGAATTTTCATTTTTATGGAAGTATGAGAGAGTTACAGGTTGTCTGGCCAAAGCTTGAGGAAGAAGATGAAACAGGGCAAGGACTTGGTTCAGAATATGTTATTTTTTGTTTCACTTAAGATAATGGAAGTATAGTCATCCCAGTGGCAAAGTAGCACGCTGGTGAGACCCATGTCCTGGGTTCGAACCTGGGCGCGCTACTTTTGTATTTTTCACTCTTTTTCTTTTCCATTTCTATATTTTTTGCAGGTTGGGCTTGTCTTTTGGGCCAGAGTTTTTTTGCTAATATCATCACCACCAATTTGCTACATTACCCCACTTGCCAATTTCTCATATTTTTATTTTTTATTTGTTTTATTTTCATATTTAATATTTTAAATATTTTCTTTAATACATAAAAATCCCAAAAAATATAAATTAATAATATTTCACTTTTATTTTATTTTTATTCTATTTCTCACATAAAATATATTTTATTTTAATAGGATATCATTTGTTTTCTTAATAAACTTGTAAATATAATTAAATATATTTAGTTTAATTTGTTTTTTCATTTCATACTTATAAATACCTATTTTTGCATATATATAATTTTATACTTTTTTATGCAATATTATTTATTATTTTTACACAAGAAAATACACAAAATAATACCTATAAAAACGTTATTTTCTCTTAAATAATAATTAGGGTTAAACCCCTTTTAAAAATTAATTCCTTTTCTTTATATTTTTAGGTTTAGATTAAATTTTCTTTTACATAAAAACAAGACACAAAAATCCTTTTTTACATGTACATTGCATTGCATTTTCTTTTAATATTGTATTATATTTATTCTAATTCGTACAAATTCGATTTGATTGTAATAATTTATTTAGGTTTATATTCTTGCAAATCCCCATCCAAACTTGTATTCCCCCCTCCCATAAATTGTTGTAATAGCTTAGAAATATTTACATTACACAATTTATCGCTTTATATGCCATGATTAGTAATTAGGGCTTGTATGACGAGAACAAAACAAAGCAAAATAGAACACCCTAAATACAAGACAAAATCAAAAGCATGAAAATGATACACTTGCACACAAGCATCCTTAGGGTTCCTCCACTTGGTTGCCTTATACAAAAATAGCCATGTTACGCATGCGAAGTATCTTGGCAAAACAAACAATTATAAAGATCATAGTCCCTCGATGACACTATTCAAGGTTGCCTTACAAAAATGATCTTGGTCCCTCAAAAATGCTAAGATACTTTGCAAACATTGCTAATCATGGCTATACGATAACCCACGCCCGTCCCGTTAACATCCAAAGATAAGGTTGCTTACCAAATCAATGGTAAGACAACAATGTCAAAGGAATAGAAAATACATAAGAAAGACATTTGAGTAGGTATATAGCTTCTAGTTACTTGCTCCATTTCAAACAACAATCTTTGCTATTTTCAAAACAAACACACACACATTTCAAAAACATCTTACAAACATCGAAAACATTTTCAAAAAGACAAACATCTTTGTATACATTCTTACGAACGAGAATCATTACAAATATTGCCTAAACGAATGGCCCTTTTCACAAAATACTTTCAAAAACCACACCAAGCACAACTTTAAACAAACAAAAGCAAGTGATATAAGCAAGTAACTAAGAGCCCATGGAAAACCATGGATGAAAAGGGTGCTAATACCTTCCCTTTTCATAATCTACCCCCCGAACTCAAGAAAACATCTCAAAGGTCTTTCCTGTGCTTTTTCACCTTTCCTTTTGGATAAAAGAAAAGTCGGTGGCGACTCTTGCTAACTGCAACATTCGCGAAAACAAACGTGAAACCTCAAGTCAGTTCTCCCACCGTATCACAGAACTGGCGACTCTGCTGGGGAATTTTATAAAAGTGGGGTTACCTTAGGGTTTAGATCATTTTTATTTGCTTACATTGTTTGATTTGTTTGCTTTACATTATGGTTCTTTGTTTGGGTTTGAATCCTCCACCCGAATTTGGGAAACATTATAGGTAAATAGCAATACGTTGTGGAAACTGTGTGGGGTATACCGACATGGTCTAAGCAATAACTATGTTAGTGTGACATATTTGTGGATATCGGTAGCCTTTGAGTCAATAAAAGAGAGTATGGGGCCGTTGAGTGATGTCATGAAGCACTAATGAACTTCTAGAACCCTTTACTTGACCAACTTGGCCTTTAGGATGTAGTGAGATGACCGGCTTTGGTGCAGTCTGAAGTTGGTAGATACTCGATACTACACTCATTGAGGTTTGGTTTCTTGGGATATTTCGGTCGCCATTAAAGAGGCTTGAGCTGAAACAATGACCAAGGAAACAATCCAGTGGTATTGAGCTCCTTAGAACCCGGTTACTATTGTTAGGACAGGTTGAGCCAACTAAACTTCAAGAGGGTACTTACCTATAAAACTCCATGCAAGTCTAAACTAAGAACTTGTTTGTCTTGATTGTATATATATACTTGTATATAACATCATGGACATCATGAACATCATATGCATTCACTAACCATTTCAAGGATTTTTGAGATTCATCTTTGTTTCTGTTTTGTACGATATGGATTCACTCCGCAGGAAAACTATCCAAATCAACCTTGTAAGAATTCCTCCACAACTCAAAGAGCTAGCTTCAAGGATCCCTGAGAACTCTCCATTCACCGAGAGACATGGTCGTCTACTCAACTTGGTCACCTCCAACACAGAGAAGGATATGATGAAAGTGCTTTTCCAGTTCTTTGATCCTTTGCATCATTGCTTCACATTTCCTGACTCTTAGCTTGTGCCTACCTTGGAAGAATTCTCTCAACTCTTAAGGATTCCTATTCTAAATCAACTACCTTTCAACGGTACAGAAAGAGATCCAAAGCCAGAAGAGATTGCTCAAGCTCTACACTTGCACTCATCTGATGTCACAACTCATTGGGAAACTAGAAGTGGTGTCAAAGGCTTCTTAGCAAAATTTCTGTTTGAGAAGGCCCAAAGCTGTTGGAATTCCATAGACTTGCAAGCTTTTGAGGAGATTGTGGCTCTTCTTATCTATGGGATGGTCTTGTTCCTCAATCCTGACCAACTCATAGATGTGAGCACTGTCAAAATCTTCATGTCCCGCAATCCAGTGCCTACATTACTTGGGGATATCTTACACTCTTTTCACACTCGTACAATGAGGAAAAGAGGTGTTCTTATGTGTTGCACTCCTCTCCTGGAAAGATGGTTTATTTCTCATCTTTCCCAATCAGTCTTAAAGAATGAGCAAGGATTAAGGTGGTCACAAAGGTTAATGGCACTCAAACATTCATATATTCATCGGTGCTCTCGATCCAAAGAGAATGTTATCATTGTTAACCATTGTGGGGAATTCCCTAATGTCCCTCTACTTGGAATTAGGGGAGGCATCACCTATAATCCATGCTTGGCTCTAAGACAGTTTGGTTATGCCCGAAGGGATGGCCCACATGATATGCTGATTCAAGGCTTGGTATTCGACTACGACAACGACGATCAAGGACTTCGCCAGAGATTCATCCGAGCTTGGAGGATGCTAAACAAGGTGGATAGCAAGACTTTGGGACACAAGAATTCCATCCCTCTTGAGCCTTACCTCAAGTGGGTACGAACCCGCGCTCAAAGTCTTATGATGCCTTATCCCTCCATTCTCCCGGTGATCATTGAGCCTGTTAAGGAGAGAGAAGTTCCATACACTATCCTACATCCTGACATGCCTATAACTCTCGAAGACCTACAAAGGGATTGGATACAGCTCAAAGGAGAGCGGGATACTTTCGAAGCCCAATTATACGCAAGCGAGAAGAAGGTTTTGGAACTCACTAGGCTACTTCATGAGGAGCATACTCTAAATACCTACATAGCACCAAAGAGGATGCGCAACACTTTTTATCTTAGAATTTTGTATTATTTTGCCCAAGGGGCATTGATGTACTCAAATTCTATCTTATTAATATAACGTGTGTTTCTTTTTGTTTAAAACAAATTTGAATTTTTAAATCCTTGAAAGAATTGCATGTATACATATCATTCATCATAACATAAACAGGTCTTTGCAACAAGTTTCCTCATCTCTCTACTGTTTATTTCAGTAAGATTGATCTCGAACAAACAGTCAAAGATCTTCAAGCTCAAAACATGCAGTTTCAACAGTTACTCACAACCTTGGCCAAAGGGCAAGAGGAGCTGAAGACTCTGCTGGCAAAAGAGAAAAAGAAGAAAGAGAAGAAACTAACCGGTGTGGTAATCATGGGGAGAAGGTTTCAAGGACAGGCTAGAAGAACCTTGGATTTTCCAGTAACATCTGATGAAGGAGAAAGAAAAGGAAAAGAAACAACAGTTCTGTCAGACTCTGAAGAGGAGGAGGAAGAAGAAGACTACTCTGAGGAGCAGTACCCTCCGGCTGATGATAAATACCGACATCTTGAAGAACGTCTAAATGCTATGGAAATACAGAAAGTACCAGGTCTAGACTTTGAGGAATTGGGGCTAGTGTCAGGAATTGTTATCCCACCAAAGTTCAAAGTGCCGATATTTGCAAAATATGATGGGGTGTCATGTCCTAAAATGCACCTCCGATCATATGTCAGAAAGATTCAGCCGCACTCCGCTGACAAAGACTTGTGGGTCCATTTTTTCCAAGATAGTTTATCCGGAACAGAACTCGATTGGTTTTACAAATTGGAAAGGGCCGCCGTCTACAACTGGGAAGAACTTGCCGCAACTTTCTATAAGCAATACCAGTATAACACAGATTTGGCACCTACCCGTACTCAACTTCAAAGTATGGCTATGGCTGCAAATGAAGGTTTCAAAGATTACGCGCAAAAATGGAGAGATCTAGCTGGGAGAGTGCAACCCCCTCTGTCTGAAAGGGAGTTGGTGGATATGTTCTTGGGCACCCTATCGGGCCCTTTCTTCAACCATTTGATTGAGAGCTCGTCTACTGGATTTACAGAGTTAATATTAACCGGAGAAAGGGTGGAAGCTGGTATAAAAAGTGGAAAGATTCAGAAGGACGCATCTGCCTCTACAGCTATGAGAAACCTTTCACTGGGAACAAGGAGGTATCTGCTGTTTATTCACAAAGAAACCAAGGAAGAACTAAACACCGACCAGTGGTGGGGGCCGTTATGATCCCAAAGCCTTCATCTGATCAACCAAGAAATAACCAACCGAGAGTGGAACGACCAGTCTGGAAATTCACCTGGATTAATATGACTCTAGCCCAGGTTTTACCACATCTTTTGAAATTGAATCTGGCAACTTTAAAGGAGGCCCCAAAGAACCCCAATACTGCGTCCCCTCATTATCACCCAAATTCCAGATGCGCATACCATTCCGAAAGTTTGGGTCACGACACTAACAACCGTTGGGCCCTGAAAAACAAAATTCAAGACATTATAGATGCAAAATAAGTTGAGTTTGACGCACCTGAGAAACCAAATGTCATTTCTGCTCCGATGCCTAGGCATGGTCACAACACCAACGCTATCGAGGAAGATTTATTTATTGCCATAATGGATGAACTTTTGACTCCGCTCCTAATCATTAGGATGAACTTGTTGAAAGCTGGTGTATTCCCAGGTTGTAAGGAAGACTGCCATCATTGCTTATCCTCACCATTTGTTTGTCCTCTGTTGAAGACAGGCATTCAACGCCTAATAGACAATCAAGAAATTCTGTTTGAAAATGCTCCCGTTTTACCTATTCCTGT
Source organism: Vicia faba (assembly GCA_948472305.1). Lineage (NCBI taxonomy): Eukaryota > Viridiplantae > Streptophyta > Magnoliopsida > Fabales > Fabaceae > Vicia > Vicia faba. Next base: position 890,512,152 of record OX451741.1, on the reverse strand, counting down.
TGAAGACATTTCAATCATAACCATCTCCACCAATCCTTCCAGGGTCCCTAAAAGACCCGTTAGGATTACATCAGTTCCAAAAACTACTCCTCTTAAGATCACAATGCCCGGGCCGGTCCCGTATGAGTCAGACAAAACAGTACCATGGAATTACGGTGGAGAAATCTACTACCATGGTATCAAACAAGATGAACTGACTGCCGAAGAAGTGAGCTCCAAAGAAGAAAACTCCGACATTAGCAATATTACCAGAACTAGTAAGATTACCCGTAGTGGTAGAATCTTCTCTCCAGAGACTGCCCCTCCAAAGGCAGTTTTTGGACCCGTGGTCGTTCTGAAGATTACCTTTGTACCAATGATCATACCTGCAAGTGTACCTACCGACAAAGACGACACAATCCCTGATGTTATCCCTACCAATACTTCTACTGCTGAAAATCGAGGAAAAAGCATTTAAGAAGAGCCTATCCGGACGAAGGCCCAATCACTAGCTATCCCTGAAACATCCAAGAAGGAAATGGAAGAGATCTTGAGGATAATAAAGAGGAGTGACTATGACGTGGTTGAACAGTTGGGGAAAACTCCCTCCAAGATCTCCATTCTAGCCTTACTGCTGTGCTCTGAGGCATATGCGAAAGCTTTGGTAAAATTTTTAAAGACGGCCCATGTGCCACAAGAGACATCTGCTGACCAATTCCAGGATTGTGTGGCCAGTTTAACAGCTGATAACGGCTTAGGCTTCTCTGATGATGATTTTACACCCAAGGGGAGAAAGCACAACGAGGCATTGCATGTCTTTGTTAAGTGTAGAGGAACGACTTTGGCCCATGTCTTGGTGGAAACGGGTTCATCTTTGAACGTCTTACCGAAGAAAGCTCTTGACAGATTGGATTGCGAAGGGCGGACATTGAAACCCAGTAACATAGTTGTGAGAGCATTTGACGGTTCAAAGAGGATGGTCCACGGGGAGGTGGACATCCCCATAAAAGTGGGAACTCAGACTTTCAACTCAACTTTCTATGTAATGGACATCCGCCCCTCTTACTCCTGTCTGCTAGGACGGCCCTGGATCCATAATGCTGGTGCTGTCACCTCTACACTACACAAGATGCTGAAATATCCGGTCCATGGAAAGATCATCACTGTCCACGGAGAGGAAGAGTACATGATTAGCCACCTAAATTCTCTCCGGTATGTGGAATTGGATGGTGAGTTCATTGAAACTCCTTTTCAACATTTCTAAGAAGTCTCTCAAGAGGTAGCATTAACCAAGACGGTATCCTCGATCCCCAAGATCACAAGACCTCCGCTTTGGATGTCATCTCTAAAGGACGCAAAGGCAGTAATAGAGGAGGGTGGATGCACCATCTGGGGGCAGCTTCCAGACATTCCGTATAAGTCAGACAAGTTTGGCTTGGGGTTTACTTCAACTGCTCAGAAGGCTGTGCATCGTGCCCGTGCTGGAAGGCCACCTTTGAAGATTAGTAACCGGGAGGTCAATGCAGTGGAAGATATTGAAGAGGATGGCAGCTTAGAAGATTGGATATTTCCTACTGTCAACGGAGGACTTCGCAACTGGGAAGCCAGAGACTTTGTCCCAATAACTTTAATCTCTCAGTAATTTATCTTTTACATTTCTGTTGGACTTGTAATATTCACGAACAATTCACACTTTAAAAACCTTGTGTCTTACCCGAGGCATAATGGTCCATTTGTAAGGTTTTTTATTTCATCTTCATATGACATTCAATGAATCATGGACGTTTTTCCACATACAAACCTTTTGTTCTCATTGTCTTTCTTTTACATTTTATTGTTTAAAGATGGCTATACCCTTACACACACCCACACTCACAAATGCAGGTACCCCTCCGTTCCGGATCCCATGGGTAACGTTACTGCTGTGGCCTTTAGTGACTCTGAAGATCCAATCTATCAAGCCGAATACGAAGGTGAGGAAGATTGTGAGGTGCCAGGGGAATTGGCCAGACTACTACAATAAGAGGAAAGAGCTATCCAGCCTCATGAGGAACTGTTGGATACAATCAACTTGGGTACCGAGGAAGATAAAAAGGAAATCAAAGTGGGTTCCAATCTAGAGACGAGTGTCAAGGAGCGCCTAATTCAGCTATTGCATGATTATGTTGAGATCTTTTCCTGGTCATACAAAGACATGCCAAGACTTGATACAGACATCGTGGTACATCGTCTACCCACAAGAGAAGACTTTCCACCAGTGAAACAAAAAGTCCGCCGCATGAGACCTGACATGTCGGAGAAGATCAAAGTGGAAGTCATGAAATAGTTCAATGCTGGATTTTTGGCTGTCACTTCCTATCCTCAATGGGTTGCCAACATTGTTCCTGTACCTAAAAAGGACGACAAGGTATGAATGTGCATGGATTATAGAGATTTAAATAGGGCCAGCCCTAAAGATGATTTTCCACTTCCCCACATCGATATCCTGGTTGATAATACGGCCCAACACAAAGTGTTTTCCTTCATGGAAGGATTCTCAGGCTATAACCAAATCAAAATGGCACCTGAGGACATGGAGAAAACTACATTTGTCACAAAGTGGGGCATGTTCTGCTACAAGGTGATGCCATTCGGACTGAAGAATGCTGGGGCAACCTATCAGCACGTCATGGTAGCTTTGTTTCATGATATGATGCATCATGAGATAAAGGTCTATGTAGATGACATGATAGCCCAATCACAAACTGAAGAGGAGCACCTTGATCATTTGTAAAAGTTGTTTGAGAGGTTGAAGGAGTACAAACTAAGGTTGAACCCAAACAAGTGCACATTCGGAGTCCGGTCCGGTAAACTCTTAAGTTTCGTTGTCAGCAACAAAGGCATCGAGGTTGATCCTGCTAAGGTTAAAGCAATACAAGAAATGCCTGCTCCTCATACTGAGAAGGAAGTCAGAGGATTTTTGGGACGCCTGAACTATATTGCCAGATTCATTTCTCACCTAACATCTACTTGTGAACCAATCTTCAAATTGTTGAAGAAAGATCAAGTAGTCAGATGGAATGATGAATGCCAAATTGCTTTTGACAAGATCAAAGAGTACTTGCAAGAGCCTCCTGTCTTGATGCCGCCAGTCGAAGGAAGACCACTGATCATGTATCTGACCGTTTTAGAAAACTCAATGGGGTGTGTATTGGGGCAGCATGACGAGTCTGGCCGAAAAGAGCACGCTATTTACTACCTGAGCAAAAAGTTTACCGACTGTGAAACCAGATATTCACTGTTCGAGAAAACTTGTTGCGCTCTGGTATGGGCTTCTCACCGGCTAAGACAGTATATGTTGACTCATACCACTTTGCTGATATCTAAGATGGATCTGATAAAGTACATCTTCGAAAAGCCTGCTCTATTTGGAAGAATAGCTAGATGGCAGATGATCTTAACAGAATATGACATACAATACACTACCCAGAAAGCTATAAAGGGCAGTGTGCTAGTTGATCATCTTGCTCATCAAGCTGTAGAATATTATCAGTCCATGAAGTTTAAATTCCCGGATGAAGACATCATGACATTAGACAACTGTGAAGAAATCAGACCATATGACAGACCTGAACAAGGATCCCGATGGACCCTGTTCTTTGATGGGGCATCCAATTCACTTGGTAATGGTATCAGCGCTGTACTTATATCTCCGGAAGGGTGTCATACTCCCTTTACTGCCACACTTTGCTTCAACTGTACGAACAACATGGCAGAATATGAAGCATGCATCTTTGGTCTTAAGGCTACCATAGACTTGGGAATCAAATCTTTAGATGTGTTTGGAGATTCAGCTTTGGTCATCAGTCAGATCAAAGGAGAGTGGGACACTAAGCATCCAAACCGTATCCCTTACAAAGAACATGTTTTGACATTGTTACCAAATTTTGAGCAGATTACCTTCGAGCATTTCCCGCGAGAAGAAAATCAGCTAGCAGATGCTCTAGCCACAATGTCATCTATGTTTAAACTTAATTGGGATAACGAGGCTCCCCAAATCACCATCGAACGAATGGATGAACCATCACATTGTCACGAGATTAATACTGAAGAGATAGTGGACCAGCCTTGGTTTCATGAAGTCAAGAGGTATCTCGAGGCTCAAGAATATCCAGAAGGAGCTTCAATTAATGATAAAAAGTTCTTAAGGAGATTCTCTGCTAAGTTCTTCCTAAGTAATGGCATCCTGTACAAACGCAATCATGACTCTATTCTGCTCCATTGTGTGGATAAGATTGAGGCTGAAAAGATCATGGCTGAATTACATGAAGGTACCTTTGGCACTCACTCCAGTGGGCATACGATGGCGAAGAAAATCCTACGAGCAGGCTATTATTGATCTACCATGGAAGCAGACTGCTATCAACACTTTCGGACCTATCATAAGTGTCAAATTTATGCTGACAAGGTGCACGTACCTCTGGCTCTTTGGCCCTTTGCTATGTGGGGAATCAATATGATTGGGGAGATCAAGCCTACAGCCTCCAATGGACACCATTTCATTCTAGTGGCCATTGATTATTTCACAAAGTGGGTCGAAGTAGCTTCCTTCGCATCCGTTACTAAGAATGTTGTTGCCCGCTTCATCAAGAAGAATCTCATTTGTCGGTACGGTATCCCAGAAAGGATCATCACTGATAATGGTACAAATATTAATAATACTATGATCACCGCCTTGTGCGAGCAGTTCAAGATTCAACATCAAAATCCATCCCCCTATCGGCTAAAGATGAATGGTGCAGTCGAAGCTGCTAATAAAAACATTAAAAAGATCATACAGAAAATGACAGTCACCTACAAGGACTGGCATGAGATGCTACCATTTGCTCTCCACGGGTACCGTACCATGGCTCGCACATCAACTGGGGCAACACCATATTCTTTGGTTTATGGCATGAAGGTTGTCTTGCCTATTGAGGTTCAAATCCCCTCTTTGAGAATTATGAAAGATGTAGTTTTTAATGAGGACGATTGGATCCAGAATCGACTGGATCAACTAAACTTAATTGATGAAAAGAGACTTACTGCTGTTTTCCATGGTCAGATGTATCAAAAACGGATGATCAAGGCTTTCAACAAGAAAGTCTGACGCCAAGTATATCAAGTTGGAGATCTAGTGGTCAAACGTATTATCTTTCCACAAAGTGATCCCAGGGGCAAATGGACTCCTACCTAAGAAGGACCATTTGTAATTAAGAACATCTTCTCTGGAGGGGCAATGATCTTAACCACCATGGACGGCGATGACTTGCCACACCCTGCGAACACGGACATAGTCAAAAGATACTACGCATAAGAGACCCGCTAGGTTGACACACCTAGGCAAAACAAGGGCATCCAGGCGAACCAAAAGGTTCGGGCAAAAATTAGGGATAAAATAAAAAAAATTTGTACACCCGGCAAGTTGAAAACCCGAAAGGGCGACTTGGGCAAAAAAGGGTTTCCCGGTGGACTGAAAACCCGAAAGGGCGGTTGTGATCGGTGGATCTGGAACTGACTGTTTAACGCTGGTTCGCAAAATGTCGCGGAAGCAAGAGTCACCACCGTCTTTTATTTTCTCCAACATGGACAGGACAAAAGCACAACAAAATTCCTTATGAGATAGTTTCTCGGTTCGGGAGGTAGATTTATAGAAAGGGAAGGTGTTAGCACCCTTTCTATCCATGGTTATCCATGGGCTCTTAGATACTTGCTCATTGTGTTTTCAAAAGTATTTGCTTTTCAATTGTGAGTGGGTTTGAAAAGGTTTCGTTTAAAGATTTCAGAATGACTCTTGTATCAGTCCTCAAGAGTTTTTGAAAAATTGTTTTGAAAGCTTTTTTGAAAGTGTCGGTGTGAAAAGAGTTTTGATTTGTTTTTGAATAGAGCAAGTATCCATGAGTCATCTACCTACCCTAAGGAATTAGGCTGTGTAAATGTCCTTAAGGTAGTGTCATCCCACCATTGAGAGGTAGGTAGCACCACCGTTGGAGGTGTTCGGGTCAATTGGTTTGTAGGGATAGTGTGGTCAACAGAGCAATAATAGGACACCTTAGAAGCTACCCTTATGCCATTGATCCTTTTTTATTTGAGGAAACTTTTCTGAGGCAACTTGTTTTGAGGGATATGGATCAACGGACATAAGGACTTACTAAGACGTCCTATACTCGACGACCACGTTTCGAGGGCAAGGCAACAGTGAGGCGTACCCTAAGAGTGGTGTGTGAATTTGTGTGTTGTTTTCAGTTATGTTTTATCTTGTACATGTATCCTGGTGATCTACGCTTGTTTTTATTTTAGGCCATACATTCTTTCATGCAAAGTTTAGAATTTAAAAGTGCGGAAATTTAAATGACGGAAAAGGTAAATCCTACGCTATTACAAGGCGCGGGTCTATACATCGCCAAATTACAAAGACCCGTTTTTGATAAAGATGCGGAAAGTAAAGACGGAAAGATAAACCTAATTACTATTACATCTGAGAAACAGTTACATAATGATCGAAAGAAATAATGCGTGAAAAGAATTAAAATTAGGACGTCCGAGGGTTTTGACCATTTGCAGGAAATTAAATTAAATTAAAGTCCAATTAATTATTTAATTAAAGAAAAGAAAGTGTTTTAGTGTTTTTTTTTTGTATTTATGAAAAGTAAAGAACAAGAATTAAAAGGAAACCCTAAATCTAGATTATTTTAATTATTAATGAAAATATTAAAGTTAACCTAATTTACTAGTTAATTAATTTATTTACATGTTTATTTACAAAATTAATGATAATTAATAATAATGATAAATAATGATGATTACTAATTTATTTAAGAAAAAGATGAAAATGTCAAAAAAAAACCTAATTCTAGATACTTTTTACTTATTAAGAAAAAGATTAAAGTTTAAAAACCTAAATTAAATTAAGTTAATTGTTAGAGTTTATTTACAAAAAATAGGTTACTGATGAAATTAATAATAATTAAATATATTTGTATTTTTGATTTTTCTGTTTTTATTATAGAAAATTATTTTATGGTGAAAAAAAACAATTAAAACAATTAAAAAAGAATTAGAAAAGAAAAGAAAATAAAATTAAAAAGGATGCAAACCAAGGGGGGTTTCAGGCCCAAGGGGAGGTTTTTTTTGAAGTATTCTGGCCCATTAGACAAAAAGCCTTGTTTGACTCTCTGGCATCACGTGCGTGTTCATTGACTCCTGAGTACCGTGGTCTGCATTCTTTGGCCATTGGATTGGGTTTCATGGCCATTTGTGTTCTGGCTATTGGCCATTTGTGTTCTGGCCTCAACGTTCCTTAATCTTCTCAGGATGTCTGTCTCGCCATGTGCCATGTATTAGTGTCATGCATAAGTTGTTCTTTTGGCCATTTGGCTTTTGGATTTTGGCCTCAACGTTCCTTAATGAACCTGCATGGGATCCTGTCTAAATCTGCAGTGTTGAATCTCATGAACACATTAAATAAAATCATAAAATGCAAATAAAGCCAATATATGAAGAAATTTAATGTTTAGGCACAATATGGCATGTATGAATGATTATACCCTTTTGATCATGGAGATCAAATCAATCTTACCCTTACTGGAAAATTAGTGACCTGAATGATTTTATGCCCTTTGGATTATGGAGACCAAGCCAGCCTTATCCTTACTGAAGAAGTAGTGAGGTGTTGGTTTGTAACTGTGATGGCTTGTTTGTAGTGAGAGAGGGATTTGTAATAAGGATTTCAAGGTTTTAGGGTTCTTGAAAGAATTTGATATTCTAACAGTATTGTGGCAAGGTTTTTTTCTCTCTTTTTCTCCTTCCTTATTTGTGTGAAAAGAAGGTGATTATATAATGAAAATTAGGGTAAAGAAAATGGGCTTTGAATGTGCAATTGGGCCTCCAATGTTCACTTGAGTTCGTCACTTTCCAGGCTAAATCGCAGGGACTTAAGTGCAATTTTTGAAGTTGAAATGTGAAGACAAAATGTAATCGACATCGAGAACTAACTTCTGTCCAAAAATCGGCTCAATCGGATAAAAGGTGAATTAGTTATGAATTTTTGAAGTTTCAGCTCAGACAAACTTATTTTGGGCTCCAGTGTCGACTCTGACACGTTCTTCAATAAAAAACTGGTATTGATCGAAGCATAATCCGGTCTCCACTTTTGAAGCAAAGTTGTAGATCTATGAGTCAGGGACCTTGTGTAAAAATATGAGCCCAATCCAATAAAAATTGACCGAGTTATGAATTTTCGAAGTTTCGGCCCAGATGAAATAATATTCAGCATTCAGGATTTTCGGTGCGTCACGCACTCTGAGCAAAAAACGAAGGCCTTTTGAATACCGTTTGAACTCAATACCTTCTGTGAAAATGTATCCAACTCAATTTGTGAAATTTTGGCGCCGGAACCAGCTCGATACGATGAAAATCGACCAAGTTATGATTTTCCGAACATGACGCAAATAAATTTCTAACACAAATTTCCTGTATGAAAATACTTGATAAATCTACATTTTTGAAGACCTTCTGATCGAAATTGGCTTCCAGCCGTGAGAGATGAAAACGTAGATAATGTCAAGACGGAATTTTGGCCACCGGAACGGGTTCAAAACAAGTCACGATCTTCAAGTTATGAATTTTTTAGCGCGTAAAAACTGCACTTTCAGCACACTTTTTCACCATATTTCTTCAAGAAAACTCACACATTCGGATACCTTCTTTAAATAATTGACTCTTGAGCCGAACCTGAATTTGAGAATATGTTATCAGAGATATCTTGGTGAAAGAACACCTGAATATGACGCGCCGAGTTGGACTTGTGAATTTTTCTTGAAATGTTTTGAGAAATATGGGAGGGCAAATTTTGGGGTACAACAGCGGTCCAGGGAAAAGTTAGGGAATTAAAGCGTATGACTATGTCCCGTCAGATCACTTTGAGGACAATCTCTTCACTGTCAAACTCAGAGTTTCTGATCAATTCAATCATCTTCGGACGAAGCAACAAATAGACAAGATATTCGGAGATACAGAGGCTATAGCATAATGGGAACCCCATGGGATTATCACACATATCTGTCTTTCTTTGTATAAATTTTTTCTTAATTTTACGACACCATCCTCTTACTAGGATGTATGTCCCTTTTGTACAAAATACTTATTCAAAGTAAATACAAAGATATCTCTTTAAAGTACAGAAAACTATTTGTCCTTTTCCTTTACACTTGTGTTTTGTTTGCAAAAAAGTCCAATGATTCATTAATGAACATATGCATTTGAACATAATTACTGTTTACAAATAAACAAAATGAAAAAGACAATTACTGACAGGTTGAAAGAATAGGAAAACGTCTTTAGGCTATTCCATGAGAAATCCCCATGGTACGTCATTTAGATTCCTGACGGAGCTAAAACTTCAAACTATTAATCCCCGGTGGAAACCATCCAATTTCTCCAATTTCCCCAGCAAGTTGTTTTGAAGCCTGAAATCCAACCGGGTGACAATTGAATTCTGATACTCCCCAATGGAACAAAGACTCCCATTATTAATCCCCAGTAGAAGTCATCAAAAATTCTCTGGATTCCCCAAGCAGATTCCTCAAGCAGTACATGGCATTGCTCTCACAACAGAATTTTTGTCAAATACTCCAAGACATGAAGAATCCACATATCCTCAGCAGCAGTCAAGGATTTATTTTCTTCAACAATACATCAAATCGGCTTACATGCGCATACATTACATCCATATATCATAAACATTGATAAAACACATATATTGCATCATACATTCCATGCAACATAATTTTGTGTTCCAGCTAACATTTTACCCTTTTCAGGATAAGATTAACAGCTACTGTTAAACAATGTGCAATCATGATACAATTCAGATACGCTCTAGACACGGATGCCATTCTTTTATTTATTCAGATTCAACTTTCAGATACAGTACGGATACGCTCTAGACACGGATGCCATTCTGTTACTCATTCAGATTTCAGATTCAGATACAGTACGGATACGCTCCAGACAGGATGTCATTCTGTTACTCATTCAGATTTCAGATTCAGATACAATTCAGATACGCTCCAGATACGAATGCCATTCTAACACTCATTCAGATTTCAACTATCAGATACAGTTCAGACACGCTCCAAACACGGATGCCATTCTGATTCTCAATCTTTCAACTTACAACTCACGATTCAACAAGCATTCTTAGATGGCATCTACAATCCTATCTCCAACAAGATTCTATCACTTCTCCAAATGGCATCTTTAAGCCCATTCCCTTAACTACACGTCGCCGAGTGCAAATTTATGGGCACTCTAGTGTCCAATCATCTTTCACCTTCGAGTCACGAACGACAAAACTCGCCAATCTAACTATTCAAGTTTAAGAAGATTGAACAGGGGAAGTTATTGTACCCCAAAATTTTCCCTCTCATATATCAAGACTTTTCTCACAAGATCTCTTTGACTCAAGACTGGATTAAGGTTTGGTCAGCTCAGGACATCCCATCTTGCACTGATAACCCAAAATTAGGGTTTAAGTTTGCACAAGGATTTTTGGACTATCAATGCTTCATGTGAATTTAAAACATCATTATGGATCCCTAAGATTGCTCATGTCAAGTTTTAAGCCTTGGATCACACTTTTGCTCAGTCAATTGGACAGTTGACCTAAAAATCAACTATATCGGGGAAAAAGTCAACCATGGCCAATTTTCTGTCAAACTTCATAATTTTTTATCCATATCAACATTTTAAACTTACATGTGTCATTTGGTCAAGTTTGGATCACAATTCCTCAAGAAATTTGGTCAAATCACAAAAAGGGCAAAAAGGTCAAAATTAGGGTTTTAACTGAGGAAAGGCAATTTCTGATTTTTGATCTAGCAAATGACTAATTGAATTAAATAATGATTTCAAGGATTCAATTACATCATCTTGGTTTAATTACATGGCTCAAAACATTTCAAATTCATTGGATTGACAAATGAAATTTGCAGTCAACTATTCAAAAGTCAATTGTATACTGAAAAGTCAAACTTTGACTTTTTGGTCAAAATCAAGTACCAAGGGTCATAATTCATCAATACATGTCAAAATGTGAAACTTGTTCGCCAAGAAAAGCAAATTTGAAAATTAGGGTTTGACTTTGAAAATATTCCTAACTTAGAAATTTTCTAAGTATGGAAAATTTTCTTATTTTTTCTCAACTTTAGGCCACTTTTTCACCATGATGCATATTGATTCAAAGAAAGTTCACAACATGAAAGTTGTAGACCTCCATGAAATATACAACTTTTCTTCACAAACTTTTACATAAAGATGCTTGGATCTCAAGATATAAATTTGTGAATCCATGGTCATGAACTTGTTAACTTAGTGAAATTGTGCCCTAATTTAGGCAGGTTTTGGACCCAACTTCATGGAAATTTTTCACCTAGTTCCATGAGGAATATCAAAATGCATTTCAAAGATGAATTATAGAGAATATTGAAATCTTTCCAAAATGTCCAAGAACTCCCCAATATCATTTTTGAGTAAGGAGAATCGAAGAGATGAAGTTGGCAATTTCTCACTTTTTGTCCAAGCCATTTCATGAAGAACAAAGTTGCAAATCAATCCTATGTTGGATAATCTATGCTTTACAGGTCCTAGACTTATTCCACACTCCTCAATCAAATGTTTACTCAGTTGAAAAAGCTTATATCCATTCCTTAGGATCATTATCCAACTTGCAATTCCATTTATGGCAAAAAGATTCCATTGCCATTTTGAAAAAGAGCAACTTTTAAAAAATTTACAATTTTGAGCTTTGGACCTGTCCCTTTGGCGCATACAAGTCTCACAGGTCTCAAGTATGTTGTATAAACTGATACCAACCCTAAGGGAGAAAGTACAAGCATAGCAAGTATAGCCACTTCACTTTACTTCAAATTCAAGGAAAGTTGCAAAAAGGCTAGAGCTTGCAGATATGTTGGAGAGCTGACCTAAGACTATTTCCATACTAATATACCAACAATATAAAACACAAGACACGTTTAACAAGGACCTAAAACACTCCCAAGCTTAAAAACACCAAAAATCTGTTCAAACCTACAGTTTCTGCACAAGCACATCCATCTTCCATTTGGCTCGTGCATTTTGAGTTTGGATCATTCAAACATCTTACATACTTAATACCTAGTCAATCCAGGCCTTCATCCCTATTCTGTAATCACTCCTCCACCATCTACCATTGTTGACTTCAGAGATTGCAGTTTGACTTGGCTAAGGAGTTCCAGCTACTTTCAGAGCAAGGCAAGGGTTGGGATACATTCAGGGAAGTTCAAGGAAGCTCAAGCAAGCATCAGGCCTCCCTCAAACTCACCCCAGTTCCATTCAAGATTCCAACTAAAGGAGGTAAAATTTCAAATTCTATCTCCTTGTACAGGAAACCTTAGGCCATGATTTGTGAATAATAAATATAGTCCTCATCATAACGAATTTGTATATACCATTATCTTGCATTGATTTTACTTGTGCTCAGAGAATTTGGAACTTGAAATTTATGGAAATAGTAGGTCAAGATTTAGGGCTGTTAAAATTCTCTTTGTTCTTTGATTAATAGTTCACATAATTTACATGGTTGGAATCGTGTGCTCAAGTACTATAACTTTCATGTTATGAATTTTCATTTTTATGGAAGTATGAGAGAGTTACAGGATGTCTGGCCAAAGCTTGAGGAAGAAGATGAAACAGGGCAAGGACTTGGTTCAGAATATGTTATTTTTGTTTTACTTAAGATAATGGAAGTATAGCCACCCTAGTGGAAAAGTAGCGCATTGGTGAGACCCATGTCCTGGGTTCGAACCCGGGCGCGCTAATTTTGTATTTTTCACTCTTTTTCTTTTCCATTTCTACATTTTTTGCAGGTTGGGCTTGTCTTTTGGGCCAGAGTTTTTTTTGCTAATATCATCACCACCAATCTGCTACATTACCTCCCCTTGCCAATTTCTCATATTTTTTATTTTTTATTTGTTTTATTTTCATATTTAATATTTTAAATATTTTCTTTAATCATAAAAATCCCAAAAAATATAAATTAATAATATTGCTCTTTTATTTTATTTTTATTCTATTTCTCACATAAAATATATTTTATTTTAATAGGATACCATTTGTTTTCTTAATAAACTTGTAAATATAATTAAATATATTTAGTTTAATTTATTTTTTCATTTCATACTTATAAATACCTATTTTTGCATATATATATATATATATATATATATATATATATATATATATATATATATATATATATATATATATATATATATATATATATATATATATATATATATATATATATATATATATATATATATATATATATATATAATTTTATACTTTTTTATGCAATATTATATATTATTTTTATACAAGAAAATACACAAAATAATACCTATAAAAAACTTTATTTTCTCTTAAATAATAATTAGGGTTAAACCCCTTTTAAAAATTAATTCCTTTTCTTTATATTTTTAGGTTTAGATTAAATTTTCTTTTACATAAAAACAAGACACAAAAATCCTTTTTTACATGTACATTGCATTGCATTTTCTTTTAATATTGTATTGTATTTATTCTAATTCGTACAAATTTGATTTGGTTGTAATAATTTATTTAGGTTTATGTTCTTGCAAATCCCCATTCAAACTTGTATTCTCCCCTCCCATAAATTGTTGTAATAGCTTAGAAATATTTACATTACACAATTTATCGCTTTATATGCCATGATTAGTAATTAGGGCTTGTATGACGAGAACAAAACAAAGTAAAATAGAACACCCTAAATACAAGACAAAATCAAAAGCATTAAAATGATACACTTGCACACAAGCATCCTTAGGGTTCCTCCACTTGGTTGCCTTATACAAAAATAGTCATGTTACGCATGCGAAGTATCTTGGCAAAACAAACAAATATAAAGATCATAGTCCCTCGATGATGCAATTCAAGGTTGCCTTACAAAAATGATCTTGGTCCCTAAAAAATTCTAAGATACTTTGCAAACATTACTAATCATGGCTATACGATGACCCACGCCCGTCCCGTTAACATCCAAAGATAAGGTTGCTTACCAAATCAATGGTAAGACAACAATGTCAAAGGAATAGAAAATACATAAGAAAGACATTTGAGTAGGTAGATAGCTTATAGTTACTTGCTCCATTTCAAACAACAATCCTTGCTATTTTTAAAACAAACACACACACATTTCAAAAACATCTTACAAACATCGAAAATATTTTCAAAAAGACAAACATCTTTGTATACATTCTTACGAACGAGAATCATTACAAAGATTTCCTAAACGAATGGCCTCTTTCACAATTTCAAACAAACAAAAGCAAGTGATCTAAGCAAGTAACTAAGAGCCCATGAAAAACCATGGATGAAAAGGGTGCTAATACCTTCCTTTTCATAATCTACCCCCCGAACTCAAGAAAACATCTCAAAGGTCTTTCCTGTGCTTTTTCACCTTTCCTTTTGGATAAAAGAAAAGTCGGTGGCGACTCTTGCTAACCGCAACATTTACGATAAAAACTCAAAACCTCAAGTCAGTTCTCCCACCGTATCATAGTTCCTCAATAAAATCAACCTCAATAACACATGTTATTGACATCTCAAGGATTCTGACCAAATTTGGTCCCTCAAGGAAATTAACCTCAATAACACCTATGATTGACATCTCAAGGATTCTGACCAAACCTGGTCCCTTAAGGAAATTAACATCAATAGGTTAAGATTACAAGATTTTGTGTATATAATATTGCTTCTTCATAAATCTAATTACACAGAGTTTTAAGCATAAAAGATAACATTTTAAGATATACGAAATAAAAGCTTTAAGTGTTTCTCTTTGTTGTCTCTGAAGATTTTCATAGCACTTGCTCTTCTTTTCTTGTTGATAATTCTTTTATGTCTCCAATAGCACCAAATTGATTTTCTTCTTTTAGATCTAGATGTATCTTCTTTTTTTAGCTTCATTGATCTTCTTCAGTTCTTGTTCACTTTTACATGTGAAATATTTCTTCACGTTCATATCCGCATATGAATTTACAATAACCTTCTTCTCATTAGCTCATTATTTCTCTTATATTTTGCACTGATTTTCTTTTTGCGTGTGCTTCTTCTTTTGCAAAGCTTCACTCTCTCCTGTATATATGTTATCTAAATTATTGTCACACAGTTACATATTCAATCTTAAAATTTATCTTCAAATAGATAAAGAAAATAGATTCGTTGGAGAAATATAGATTGAGTATCTACATAATAAATAGTTGTTGGAGACTGTTGTACCCCAAAATTTTCCCTCACATGTTTTCCAAGGTTTTCTCTTACATGGGTGGCCACAAACACTTGATCAAAGAAAAAAAATAAATTTTTTGAAGATAAACAAGGTCTTTCGATTGGCATGTCAAAGGGTCTTTTGATTGGCATTTTGACAGGCTTCGATTGAGCGCCTAACCTCCTCCAAGCTTGTCTCAAATTTCCAAGCTTCGATTGAAGCCTTGACCTTATGCTTGTTTTTTGTATACAAGCTTTGACTGGGCATGTGTTTCCTTTGAAACAGCCTCCTTCGATCCAAAAGGGAAAGGCATCCTGTTAGTTCTCCTTCAATTGCACCATTGGCTTTACATGTTGGCTTGATTCACAATGCAGTGGCTACATGCAAGCAAGCTTAATTCCTGCTTTGATTGGGCATTTGATTTCTTTGGATCCAACTTAATTCCTTCTTCTACTAGGAAAATACTCCTTCTAGGCATTCCTTCAGCGCACAAAGCAAGAACCCCCTACAAGTGTGTTTCGATTCACCAGCAAATGAGTTCCTGCATGCCAGCTTCGTTAAAGGCAAAGGCCCCTTTCGAATTGCTTTCAATTCACAAAACAATGAGATCCTGC
This sequence comes from Vicia faba, assembly GCA_948472305.1. Lineage (NCBI taxonomy): Eukaryota > Viridiplantae > Streptophyta > Magnoliopsida > Fabales > Fabaceae > Vicia > Vicia faba. The sequence goes on along the minus strand of OX451741.1, from coordinate 890,496,213 downwards.
ACGCCAGCTTTATTCAAGGAAAAGACCCCTTTCGAATTGCCTTAAATTCACAAGGCAAAGGGCTTCTCCAGACTTGCCTTCAATTCACAAGGCAAAAGGTTCCCTCTTCAGCCTACCTTCAGCACACAAGGCTAAGACTCCTTCAGATTTGCCTTCGATCCACCAATAAAAAAGTTTCCTTCGAACCACAAGGCATTGGCTACCTTTGAGCCAGCTTCGCCTAGACAATGGCCTCCTTTACGCTTGCTTTGACCTGCCTCATGCTAGCATCTACAAGGCATAGGCTGCCTTTGTGCCAGCTTCGACTGGGCAATGGCCCCTTTGAAATAGTTGTACACACTTCAACACGCATGATAGCCCATTCGAAGGACACACCTTAATGGCCCATTCGAAGAGGGCACAAAGCATACATATGAAAGACACTCAAAAAGTCCCTTCGAAGGATGCAACCAAAGGCCCATTCAAAGGTTACATAAAAGGTCCATTCAAAAGACCCAATTGAAGGATGCAACTTGAGGCCAATCGAAGGGCATGGACTGGAGGCATTCGAAAGAGGGAAGCATGTCCAGGTTCATTCAAATTCAAAAAGGGACAAGTTTCCATGACTTTTGAAACATACAAAACATTATTCATGGCTTTGAAAATACTTGTTTATGGTTGTTTAAACCTTTATTCTCTTATCTCCTTCATCCTCTCTATATATAAAGAAGACACTAGCATACGCACAGAAGAAGCTGGACATAACCAGAGAGAGAGTCACATGAAATAAAAAAAACATTCTTGGAGGTTTCTTGAGGCTTTTCCAATCATCCCCAACCCTTAAGCAAGTGTCTCCACATCTAGAAAGTGCCCAATCGAAGTTTCCAACTATTGGTAAGAGTGGGTAAAAGATAAAACTTTGTATTTGCATGACACATCAATACTTGTAGTCATTCAATTTGTAATCAAAATTAACGACATGGGTTTGACATCCAGGTCTGCATTTGTTTTGTTGCTAATACTCGCTGTAGATATAGCCTGAATAGACCCAACGCGTGCAGGATCGAAGGACCTGGGTTCGATACCCAGGTTCTGCATTTTGTTTTGCTAACATATCTATGCAGATTCAGTGCCCTCACAGGTGAGCCACCAGGCCCTTCCAACAACGCCCTCTGGATCGAAAGCCACATCCTGTCACTGGATCAAAGGGTAATCAAAAGACAACTTTCCCCTCTGGATCGAAAAGCCCTTTTTTCTCCCTGGATCGAAGGACACCCCCTTCGTATTTTTACTTCTGTTTTCATTTCTTTATTGACTTCCCTTTTTATATTAACTTTAAATAAAAAAAAATCAACAAAACTTAGGCTTAGTTTTTTTTAGAGTAAATAATTTCTGAAATTAATTAATTAATTAACTTTAACATTTTTAATTAAAATAAGTTAGAACTTAGGGTTTAATTTGTGTTTATATTATTTTTCTCAAATAAAAATACAAAAAATATTAGAATTAAGCTTTAAATTCATTTAGCAATTATCTTTTTAAATTAAAATTAGATTTAAGGTAGTTTAATTATCTTCTTAAAATAACAACAAAAAAAATATTTTCTTATTAGATTTTTTAGACGAACTTTCAATCTTCGTGCGCATTTATTTTATTCTCGCATTTTTTATAATGATGTAACTGCTTATAAGATGTAATAGTAATTAGGCTTTATTTTCTGCTTTTAATTTATGCACTCCCCAAGTTTTGTACATTGTAAATCCCCTCCCCGAAGCCATGTAATAGTGTAGGTTTATACTTTCGCACTTTATATTCTGTGCATATTAATTTCTAGTAACTAGGCATGTATGGAAAAACTAATAAGAAAACGTTAGCAAACCTAACACAAAAGACAAAAATAACTCAACATAACACACATTGCACATATACACCTCTAGGGTACCCCACTTTGGTTGCCTTCATAAATAAAACAGTCATGTCCCTCAAAACGGGGACGCTTTAGCCAAAAACCCATAAATAAAAAAGATCATAGTCCCTTAATAACCCTACAGTTGCCTCTCAGAAAATGATCTAGTCCCTAAACAAAATTGCTAAAGTGTCTCCACAAGTTGCCTTTGTGACTGTAATGTCCCTTATACATCTAATGATAGGGCTACCTACTCACTAATAGTAGGATAGAATTGTTTAAAAGGATAGGAGGAAAAGAACTACCTTTTCGAGTACAAAGTAGATAGCTATTAGAAGTTTGCTCAAAAATATTTTGCACTTACACAAATACTACTTTTCAAAAAACAATTTTCAAAAACATTTGCTTTGTCAACACTCTTGAGGACTGATACAAGAGTTAAACACAAAGTAAATCTCCGCACTAAGGCATTTCAAAATATTTTTCAAACAAAGCACAAAGTACTTTCAAAATAAGCAAACCTCTAAGAACCTGTAGATAACTACGGATGAAAAAGGTGTTAACACCTTCCCTTTCCATAATCTACCCCTTTACTCAGAATAATCTCGAAAAGGTCTTTTCCTGTTCTTTTCACCCTTTCCTTAATTTGGATAAAAGAAAAGTTGGTGGCGACTCTTGCTTACCGCAACATTTGTAAACACAATTGCAAAAACCAATATTAAACAGTCGGTTCTGCCACCGTATCACAGAACTGGCGACTCTGCTGGGGAAACAAATAAAAATTGGGGTTACCTTAGAGCTTAGTTCATTTTAAAACTATTGTATTTGCTTGCTTTGTATGCTTTATCATTGGAGGGTTGTTTGGGTTGTTACTATAGATCCTACACCCGGATCTGGGACATATTTTTAGGTAAACAACAATAGATCATGGAGACTGTACAACATAGACCGATTTGGTTGAAGCGATAGCTGTGCTGGTGTGACACTTTGGTTGGTACCAGTATCTCTTGTGTTGAATCGAAGAGAATACGGGGCTGTCGCGTGGTGTCGTGAAGCACTAACGGACCTTAGAACCTTAGTTGAACAGACTTGGCCATTAGAAAGTAGTGAGATAGCTGGCCTCGGTGCAAAGTTGGGGATTGGTTGATACTCGATGCTACACTCATTGAGATTTGACTCCCAAGTTTTGTTTGGTGGAAAGTCAGTTGTCGATCGGAACGAAACTTATGGGAAAAATTAGTGATATTGAGATCCCTTAGAACCCGATTACTATTACTAAGACAGGTTGAGCCAACTAAACTTCAAGAGGTTACTTACCTACAAACCCCATGTAAGCCTAAACCTAAGGCTGCTTGTGTGACTTGTTATCTTTCAACTTGAACTACTTGCAGGGTTTGATTATCTAACAATATGATTTCCTTGCAGGATTTGTTTACAGTCATTATCCAATAAACTGGTTTCCTTGTAAGACATAATTGTCCTCATCACCCTACATTTTGCTTGATGCATAGCATACACATCATAGCATCATACCATAGCATTTCCTTAACCATTTCAAGGATCTCAAGGGCCTGTGATGCAGTTTATGATAAAGTAGACGTCTAGCAAGGGGCGAGGGGATTTATTTTCCTCTAGCCAATGCCGTCAAAGGATCAAAACACGACTACTTGAGTCATAGGCTACGACCCACTCGACATGGTGAGCTTGATTCTCGTAGAAGGACTTTCAACAATACAAAGTTCTTCCGTCAAAGTTGCAGTCAAAATTCTGTTTTTAACATCTTCTTGTGTTTACCCCGCGAGATCCTTGAAAACATTGCATACGCATATCATACATGTCATTTCACAAACAGGTATAAAAAACAGGTTTCTTATCTTTTCGCTATTTATTTCATCAAAAAGAAATGACTCTTGAACAAACAGTTAAGGAGCTTCAGGCATAAAATGCTCAATTTCAAGAAATGTTCCTGAATCTGACTAAGGGAAAAGAAGATCAGAAGGCTCTTATTCTCAAAGACCAGAAGAAAAAGGCGAAGAAACCAGTTCGTGTTTTGAGTGTGGGAAGAAGGAGACCAGCTAACCGAGCTCTAGATTTCCTAACCCCATCAAAGGAGGGGGATAATAAAGAGGAGGGTGACGAGAAATCCGAGGAAGGAGACAACAATCCAGTGCCTGAGGAAGATGAAGTCGACTATACTGAAGAGTAGTATCCTCCTGCTGATAACAAATACAAGCAGTTCAAGGATCGCCTTAATGCAATGGAAATTCAGAGGGTACTCGGTCTGGATTTTGAAGAATTAGGGTTGGTTCCATGGGTGGTCATCCCACCTAAGTTCAAGGTCCTTATCTTTGCAAAATATGACGGTGTTTCCTCTCCCAAGCTTCACTTGAGTTCATATGTCAAAAAAATCCAGCCTCACACTGTTGACCGGAAGCTATAGGTCCATTTCTTCCCAGAAAGTTTGGCCGGCACTCAACTGGAGTGGTTCTATCAGCTAGAAGGAACTGACATCCATACCTGGGAAGACTTTGTTGCTGCTTTCTACAAGCAGTACCAATACAATGCTGACCTGGCACCAACTTGAGTGCAATTTTAGAATATGTCCATGGGTCAAGAGAAGGGTTCAAGGAATATGCACAGAAATGGATGGATTTGGCTGGAAGGGTGCAACCTCCTCTAATTGATCGGGAAATGGTGGACATGTTCATGGGCACTCTAACATGCCCATTATTCAATTTGCTGATTGGAAGTTCCTCATCCAGTTTTATAGAGATGGTTCTAAATGGGGAGAGGATTGAAAGCGGTATCAAGAGTGGGAAGATTCCAATTGCTGCATCCTCTAATGCTGAGAGGAAGCCATTTGGTGGTAAAAAAGAAACTAATGTTGTATATGGTCAAAGGCGCCATAATACAAATAACCACCATTAGTCTGTGGGAGTAGTGTTAACTTCTAATCCTACACCTGTTCAACATCAATGGGGAAATATGCGTAGGATAAAGTATCAAGAGAGGCAGTACACTGATATTAATATGCCTTTGTCTCAAGCATTATAACAATTTCTAAAAGCGAAGCTGATTACACTAAAGGATCTTCCTCAAAAACCTGATGCTTCTTCTCATAAGTACAACCCTAATGTAAAATGTGCTTACCATTCTGATAGTCTTGGGCACGACACCGATAGTTGTTGGACTTTGAAGAATAAGATTCAGGATTTAATTGATAGAAAGGACATTGAATTTGAATCTCCTAAGACCCCGATGTGATCACTGCTCCCATGCCAAATCATGGTAAAAATTGAGAGCATTTATTTCATTTAAATTATCAGTTGTAATTTCGTTGTTGCTTAAAAACATTTATCTTTATGTCAAACTTTGGTTATTCATATTAATACATTGCATATGTTTGTCTTGAATTATTTCATTCGTATTCATTATTCAAACTTTGTTTTTTCTTCCTTTTTGTGATATTCAAACTCCTAATTAAAAAGCTTTGAGCCTTTAGAGGGAGGATGACGAAAATGATACCACAATCTCTACAATATGCTTTTGAACAGAATCTCCACAAATTAAAACCCTTAACCATAACCTGGGGCAGGGTAGTTTTCTTAGTTAATTCATATGCGCATTCAGTCGTAATCTTCCACTTCATACATAATGAATGGCATCAAAGACATCCCTCCAAATCAGAAGATGGTGATGGTTCCGCATAATCATTAAAGTCAGAAGTCATTATCTCTCCAAAATAAAAGCCCGCAAAGTTAAAACCAATGAAAGGGACTTAAGAAAAACTGGGGCATCCCGCTGACTGTAATCACAAAAGAACCAGTTCAGGCAAAAGTATGGATAACGAAATCAAAAAAAGAGGTCCTACAAATCCTCAAAAAAAAAAGAAAGGTTATAAAAATGTCTGCCTTCTCAAACAAACGTTCAATTCCTGAACCATCACCAAGTATCAGAGCAAAGATTCCAGACTCAATTGGGATTTAAATGCACAATTAACTGAGCATAGGATTGAAGAACATCACGAAGAACGGGTTGGGTACAAATAAAATTTGAGCCTTTATCCTTTGTTTCTTGAACCGTGAACCAGGCCACATTATAACCCTTAAAAGTCCTAGCTGAAGCATGGGTTAGTTCGAAAGCATACTATTGCAAAAGGTATCTTGACTCCTATAAGGTTTGCTATAAATCCTAAGTTGATATCACACTCTTACAAAATTTGTTTGTTTTACTAAAAAATGAATTTTCAAACTTTAAGACAGACATAAGCTTTGCATTCTTTAAATGATATTGTTTACATATGGCTAATTGCTCAAACAGCAGAGAAATTTGCACAACGAATGTTCAGTGAACGAAGATCCTCTAAATGGACAAAATTACCTAAGACGGAAAAGACATTTCCAATAATAGGCCCTTCATAATCAAGGGGCATGGCACGGTATCTAGCTGATCTGGGGCAGTAAAGTCAAGATTCGAGGAATCTCTCAAAAATGCCAAATAGCAAGGGACAGACCTCCGTCTGACTCACTTGGGGAATTAGACATGAATTCCAGCAATGAATCATGTGCGATCAAGCAAACATCTACTAGCAGTATGGCAACACTTACTGCTATGGATAATGACCATCCTTTGCACCCGATGAACACAGACATAATCGAAAAATACGACGCATGAAAAAGACACTCTAGGTTGACAGGCCTAGGAAAAATTAAGGGCATCCCAGAGAACCAAAAGAGTTCGGGCAAAAATTAGGGATATATAAATAAAACTGTACACCCGACAAGTCGAAAACCTGAAAAGGCGGCTTGGGCAAAAAGGGGTATCCCGGTGGACTGAAATCCCGAAAGGGAGGTTCAGGAAAAGTTAGGGATTAAAGCGTACGACTATGTCCCGCCATCTTGTCATTTTTCTCCCTGATCAACATCTACTCAAAACCCCAAGAGTTGGGATGACACTCAAACCATCCACAAAATCTCGACAGATATTTTCTCCAACAGGTACAGGGTCAGGGGCATCCTACTGCAAAATCACAGCCATATTCTCAGCATGCAGCATAATGGTATCATGTGTTCTTACATCCCCAGCAGAGCAAAAACCTCTGATTACTGCTCTAAAATTCCCCAGTGAAGTCGCAAAGCTTTTCAAGATTCCCCTACCAGATTTTAACAAAATTCCCAAGCAGTTTATGGAGTTCACCTTCCGCAATAGAGTTTTATAAGTCTCAAGTAGTTTATAAAGCCTTATCTCCAGTAGAGTTTATTTTTCTAGCTACGGAAATTCATCCCCCAACGGATTTTGTTTCTCCAAATTGGTGAAATCTTCCAACTAACTCCCTATCAGATAGGGGGTTGGACTCTTCCTGCTAAGTCCCTCCACTTCTGAGCATAGTCTTTAAAACCCTCACTTAAACCCATAGACATACTTTGGAGTTTTGTAAGGGTAGGAGCAAGGTCTGCATTATACTGATACTGCTTATAGAAAGCAGCAGCCAGGTCTTCCCAGTTACGGATATTGGTCCCCTCCAGCTGATAGAACCATTTTAGCCGAGTCCCAAATAGACTGTCTTGAAAGAAGTGGACCCATAAGTCCTTGTCTGTAGTCTGAGGCTGAATCTTCCTCACATAAGATCGGAGATGCATCTTGGGACATGATACCCCATCATATTTGGCGAACACCGGAACCTTGAACTTCTGCGGAATGACAACTCTATAAACCAAACCCAGTTCTTCAAAATCCAGCGCTGGTACCTTCTGGATTTCCATAGCATTCAAATGATCCTCCAGTTGTTTCTATTTTTCATCAGCAGGAGGAAACTGCTCCTCATTGTATTCAGATTCATCATTGGATTCCTTTGGACTGGAGTCTTCCTCTCTCGTCTCCTCTTCTTGATTGTCTCCTTCCTTTGATGAAGTTACCAGCTCAGAAGCTCGCTTCACTGGTCCTCTGATCCTTCTTCCCATGTTCACCACACCAGCTGGTTTCTTTGGCTTCTTCTTTTTATCTTTCAGTATAAGGGCTTTCAGATCTTCTTTCCCTTTAGCTAGAGCCACAATCATTTGCTAGAACTGGGCATTTTTGCACCTGGAGATCCTTGATGTTTTGTTCAAGATCCATTTCTTTACTTGCTGAAATAAACAACGAAGAAGATAAGAACCATGCTTTGAAACCTGCTTATGCAGTGAGATGTATGATATGCTTATGCAATGTTTTCAAGCACCTTATTGGATTTAAGCTCTTTTAAACAAAATAGGAAACAAAACCCTTTATTAGTAAGTTTTTAAAGAAACAAAAGATCACACAGGGATAAACATTGAAAGTAAATTCTAAACTCCTAAGTCTCCCATGGGCGCTTCCTCTTGGTGTTGAGGTAGGTATTGAGATTCTTCTCTTCGTGAAACTGCTTTGTTAATTCCAGCACCTTCTTCTCACTTGCATAGAATTGAGCCTCAAAAGTATCTCGTTCTCCCTTGAGTTGGATCCAAGACTTTTGTAACTCTTCGAAGTTGGTTGGCATATCAGGATGGAGAATGATGCGGGACTCGCCCCCTTGAAAAACAAGTTCTAAGATCACCGGTAAGATGGCATCGTATGGACTCATAAGACTTTGGGTTCGAGCTCACACCCATTTGAGGTAAGGTTCCAAAGGGATGGAGTTCTTGCGCCCCAAAGTCTTACTATCAGTCTTCTTAATAATTCCCCAAGCGCGGATGAACCTCTGACGATAATTTTTCAAATCATCTGAGTAGTTGAACACAATACCCTGGATGAGCATATCAGGTGGACCATCTCTTTGTGCGTAACCAAACTGACGCAGTGCTAAAGAAGGATTGTAGGTGATGCCTCCTCTAATTCTCAAGAGTGGCACATTAGGAAATTATCCACAGCGATCAATAAAAGAGATGTCTCCTTGAGAGCGAGGACACCAATGGATGTTGGAGTGAGATAGAGACATTAGTCTTTGACTCCACCTTAAGCCTAAATCATTCTGCATTACTGACCGAGGAAGGTTCGAAATAACCACCTATGTAGAAGAGGGGTGCAACACATGAGAGTTCCTCGATTCTTCAGAGTACGAGTATAGAGAGTTTGTAGGATATCCCCGAGCAATGTAGGAACTAGATTGTGAGCCAGAGAAATGTTGATGGAATTCACATCTATAAGTTGATCTGAATTAGGAAACAAGACCAACCCATAGATCAAGAGGGCTAATACATCTCCGAAGGCATGATAACTCATAGCATCCAGGAAAATCTGAGCTTTCTTCATCAGGAAATTTGCAAGGAGACCCTTAACTTCACTTCTTTTTTCCCAATTACACTCAATGTTAGATGGCTTCAAGTGCAAAGCTACCGCAACATCTTCAGAAGCTGGGTCTTATTCTAAACCAGTGAAAGGTACTCGCTCCAATATAGGTAAACCAAGTAACTTAGAGAATTCCTCCAGGGTAGGCACCAGTTGATAATCGGGGAATATGAAGCAATGGTGCTTAGGGTCGAAGAACTGAAATAAGACACTCATCAAACCTTCGTCAAATCTAGTGGTAACCAAACTTAGTAAGTAACCATGTCTTTTGTGGAATGATGAGTCCTCGGGAACTTTCAAGACTAATTCCTTGAACTTGGGAGGAACTTCTATGAAGTGAATCCGGATGGTTTTTCTGCGACCTGAATTCATATCCTACAAAACAGCAAAGAGGTAAATCCAACAGGTCCTTGAAATGATTAGTATATATGAATGTCATGATGTTTATGATGTCATGATTATGCTAAAAATCATAGATAAACACAAGAAAATCACATAATAGACCTTAGGTTCAAAGGCTTGCATGAGGTTTTAAGGTAAGTACCCTCTTGAATGTTCAATTGGCTCAACCTGTCCTATTAATAGTAACCGGGTTCTAAGGAGTCTCAATATCACTGACCTTCCCTTCAGAAATAGTTTCAGCTCCGCACTGAAGTATTGCAGCCAAAAAATCATGAATGTCCAGCCTCAATGAGTGTAGTATCGAGTATCAACCAATCTTCGGTCGGAACCAAAGTCGGTTATCTCACTACTTCCTAATGGCTAGGATGAGTCAATTAAAGGTTCTAAAGGTCAGTTAGCGCTTAGTGACACTATGAGGAAGCCTAATGTTATCCTTAACTTACTCAAGGAACATTAGTACAATCCAAAGTATCGCGCTAACATAGCCACCACTTCGTCCATATCGGTCTACACCGTACAACCTCCATGGTTTATTTCTACTTACCTAATAAGGTGCCCCAGATCCGGGTGTAGAATTTTTTAGTAACAACCCAAACAAACCCTCAAAAGTAAAGCAAACAAAACACAAAAAAGCAATTTAAAATGAACTAACTCTAAGGTAAACCCCACTTTTATTATCCCCAACAGAGTCGCCAATTATGTGATACGTTGGTAGAACCGACTGTTATACTGGTTTGCATTTTGTATTTGCAAATGTGCGGTAAGCAAGAGTCGCCACCGACTTTTATTTTATCCAACAAAGGAAAGGGTGAAAAGAACAGAAAAAGACCTTTTCGAGATGTTTTCTGAGTAGGGGGTAGATTATGGAAAGGGAAGGTGTTAGTACCCTTTCCATCTGTGGTTTTCCACGGGCTCTTAGAGGTTTGCTCATTTTTAAAATACGTTTGTGATTTGTGTTTGAAAATGTTTTGAAAGTGCCTTAGTTCGGAGAACTTTGTAATGTTTCTCGGGATAGTTGATAAAGTATACAAAGTGTTTTGAAAATTGTTTTTGAAAATTAGTTTTTTGTGTAGTGCAAAATGTTTGAGCAAACTTCTAACAGCTATCTACTTTATTACTCGAAAAGGGTCGTTCTTTTCCTCTTTTCCTTTAGACAATGTTATCCTACTATTAGTTAAGAGGTAGCCTTATCGTTGGATGTTGAGGGACATTCAAAGGGACGATTTACAATCATAAAGGCAACATATGGATACGCTTTAGCAATTTTGTTTAAGGGACGAGATCATTTACCGAAAGGCAACACCGTAGGGTCATCGAGGGACTATGATCTTTTGATTTTTACGGGTCTTTGCTAAAGCGTCCCCATTATCGAGGGACATGACTGCTTTATTTTCCGAAAGGCAACTGAAGCGGGGATACCCTAGAGGTGCATATATGCATATGTGTTGAGATTCAGTTATTTTTGTCTTTTTATTAGGTTAGCTAACATTTTAATTTACAGTCTTTTCATACACGCCTATTTACTAATAATAATATAGCAAAATAATAAAGCAGTAAATGTGCGGGAAATAAAATGCAGAAAAATAAATCCTAAACTATTACACGACTTTGGGATAGTTACATAAAAAAGTGCATGAAATAAAGTGCGGAATTTTAAATCTAAAACTATTACATCCATGGGCAGTTACAATATTTACATAAAATGCTAGAATAAAAATAGACACGCGCGAAATAAATATTACGTCTAAAAAACCCTAAAAAAGGTTCTAAGTAAACAAAAAAAAATCTCTTTTGGTTTTGTTACGAAAACAATTAATTCTAAATTTAATTTTAATTAAGAAAATAAATGTTGAATGAAATAAATCCTAATTCTAATATTTTTTGTACTTTTTTATTTAGAAAATAATTTGAAACATAAGTTAAATCCTACATTCTAATTTATTTTAAATTAAGAAAATAGTTAAAATTTAATTAATTAATTAATTAGTTAAAGCAATTAAATATTTAATTAAAAGAAAATCTAAACCTTATTTTTTTGGTGAGTTTTTTTTAATTTGTTTAATTAAGTTAAAAAAATAAAAGAAATTAAAAAATTGCAAGAAAGAACCAAATGGGCCTGAGGTAGTAACAAAACAACAGTGGGGGTATGTTGTTTAAAAAAAAACGTTAGGCCCAATGGAGAACCCAACTTGCTGTTAGAATCTTGTGCTACTGGCCCTTGAGGGTCCACCATGAGGTGATATCCCAGGGGCGTTGGATGTAGCTCTCACAAGGATTTTCTGGCGTAGATCTGAGGAGTATAGTGGACTCCTGGCTACAAGGAACACTGGATCTGTATGAAACAAATGTTAGAAAATAAAACACTGGACCTTAGATTCAAACCCAGGTCCTCTCCCTCAAACGCGCGCTTTCCTTACCAACTGAGCTAGCTGTCCAATTGTTATACCAAATACAACAATAAAAATATAATGCAAAACAAATGGTTCACGCACGGTGATTTGAATTGTCCAGTGAGGGGCTTCCACGCATTCATCTTCTTCCTTCATCCGTCGTCTTAGACTTGGACCTATAGTGACAATTTTTGTCTGTCACTATAGCACTTGTAACCCAAAAAAACAATAATACGCATGATAAATTCATGGTGAGGCCATGGATGAATAGGCCTCAACCTCCTGAGCACAAAGAGAACCTTGGTTAGGCCTAATTTTGGCTATTTCCAGAAACCCCAATTCTAAGCTTGGAACCCTAAAAATTGTGGTATTTGATCCCTGCATCAAAACCCAAATGTAACCATACAGATAGCTTGCAAACACAAGAGTAGTCAATAATGCATGATTAAAATGCGCTTATATTACATAAATCAAAGAAATCAGAATAAATAAAAAGGCACAAACCGTGAGGTGTTAATGATGTGTTTTAGGCTGTTTTAGGACTTGGTGACGGTTGGAAATGTTCTAGGGGACTTCCAGGAACATGTTTGAGCCTTTGTTTGGGACTAAAACAAGTTGGAACTTGAAATTCGAGTTTGACAATTTTTGAGTTTTTTTGGGTTAAATGTGCAGCAATTCTCCAAGCTTTGTGTGCGTGAATTTGGCTTGCTAGAGTGTTGTACTTATAGTGTAGATGGAGGAGACACAATTTAATGGAAAAGATCAACCCATAATGCCATAGTTTAAAGCCATAATCACCAATTTGAAAAGTTACCAAAATGAAGCTTTCATGCAATTTTTTGATGTTCAGTGAATTTGGTCATTTGTGCATGAATCCTTGGGCCTCTAAGCAAGCCAAAGCATCATCCCAAATTCCTAAGCCCATTTCCAATTATTTTGTACCATTTATTTTATATTTATTTGGAATAAATTAAAATAAATATGTAAATAATAGGTAGAAAATGCAAGGCCATGAAAAAATAAGATTAGAGGTCCTCTATAACCTTAGGAAGATATTTTAACCTTAAAAAGTTAGGCCATTGACTCAAAAATCCAAATTTGCTCAATGCACCATTCTTGAAATTTCCAAATTTTTCCCAACTTGGGCAAGCTATAACTTGCTCAATTTTTACCTTATAATGATGATCTTGTACTTTTTGTAAAGCCCAAGATGTCTACTTCAATATCTCTTTTATTCAATTTTTCATTTGAAGAATTTATCTTGATTTAAATGGTCTTGGAGAAAAGTGGCTTTTGTTGACTTTTTGAGAATGACCTGTAATGTCTGAGCTCATATCTTTCAAATGGTGAATCTCTTGAACTTGTGGGATGAAGAGAAGTTGTAGGGGATTGGATTCCCTTCAAAATGAGCTTTGGTGGGAAAATTTCTGATAAAGTATGATAAATTTATGTTTGGTCAAAGTTTGGTTGACTTCTCTTATAGAAACCCTAATTTAGCAATTCTTGACTTTTAATGAATTAGGAGAATTTCTTGAGGAATCATGATCAACCCTTGATAAAATTATGGATATCACTTCAAAATGTTGATGTTGACCAAAAATCTTGAAGTTTTGCTGTACATGGGCCACAGTTGACCTTTGACCTAGCACGGTTAATTTTCCAATACTTGAGCAATTGACTGAGCAAACTTATTGTGCAAGGCATGAAATTTGGCATGGGTAATCTTGAGGACATATTAGGACCATGGAAAGAATTTGAGACCTTTGGAGCTCAACCATCTTGATGAAAATTGAATCCCTAGTTGGGGGTTCATTGCCTTAGGAGGAGAATTTGTCTGGTCAATTCTTGGTCATCCTTGGGCAAGTTAGGGACCTCAATGGGCATGTGTTGAGTAAAAAGGGAGGGCAAATTTTGGGGTACAATAGGTAGAAATCGTAAAAGATTCCTTCATTATCTGTTGAGGTAGAAACCGTCAAATATTCCTTCACAGTCTGTTAAGGTAGAAATCGTCAAAGATTCCTTCACTATCAGTTGAGGTAGCAATCGTCAAAGATTCCTTCACTATCTGTTGAGGTAGCAATCATAAAAGATTCCTTCATCATTTGTTGAGGTAGAAATCATCAAAGATTCCTTCACTATCTGTTGAGGTAGCTGTTGTACCCCAAAATTTTCCCTCTCATTCATCAAGAATTTGCTCACAAGATCTCCTTTGGCTCAAGACTGCATTAGGGTTGATCAAGCTCATGACACCTCCTTAAGCACTGATGACCAAAATTAGGGTTTGAGATTGCACAAGGATATTTGAACTTCCAATGCCCCCATATGACTTTCATGGATCATTATGGATCCTCAAGATCACTCATGTCAAGTTTCAAGCTTTGGATCACACTTTTGCTCAGTCAATTGAGCAGTGACCTAAAAATCAGCTGTATTGGGGGAAAAGTCAACTATGGCCAATTTACTGTCAAACTTAATAATTTTTTATCCACATCAACACTTTAAATTCATACGTATCATTTGATCAAGTTTAGACCATAATTCCTCAAGAAATTTGATAAAATCTTCAAAAGGGCAAAATGGTCAAAATTAGGGTTTTGATTGGGAAAGGGCAATTTCTGATATTTGACCTAGCATATGATCAATTGGTTTAAGGCATGATCTCAAGAGCCCAATTGCATTATTTTGACCTAATGACATGGCTCAAAACATTTCTCAAGTCCAATGGATTGACAGATGAATTTTCAGTCAACTGTATACTGAAAAGTCAAACTTTGACTTTTTGGTCAAAATCAAATGCCAAAGATCACAATTCATCAAGACATGTCAAAATATGAAACTTATTCATCAAGAAACCCAAAATTCAAGATTTCATTTTGAAAAGTTAAAATTTCTAAACTTAGAAATTATTCTAAGTGTTGGAAATTTCTTATTTTTTTTATAACTTTGAGCAAAATTTTCACCATGATGCAAGCTGATTCAGAAGAAACTTACAACATGAAAGTTGTAGATCTCTATGAAATATAAAATATTGCTTTACACAACTCCTTCCAAAAGTGTTTGGATCTCAAGTTATAATTTCAAAAACACATGGTCATGAAGCAAAACACTTAGTGAAATTTTGCCCTAATTTGGTCAGGTTTTTGACCTAACTTCATGGCACTTTTTCATATATTTCCAAGGGTAATATTCAAAAGTGATTCAAATATGGGTTGTAGAGAACATTTCAAGATTTCCAAAATGTCCAAGAACTCCTTGAGATCATTTTTGAGTAGGGAGAATCGAAGAGATGAAGTTAGGGTTTTATCACTTGAATTACAAATCATTTTGTGATGAATAAATTCAAAATTCAAAGTTATGATGCATAACCTCTACTTTGCAGGCCTCAAACTTGTTAGGAACTCCATAATTAATTGCTTGCACAACTGTTAGAGGTCTCATTTCAAGCATTCAATGCAAGGCCATGCTTTATATCCATTTTGGGAAGAAAGTGCACATTGCCATTTTGATATAGTGACTTTTTAAACAAAACTTGTTATTGAGCTTTGCACTTGTTGTTTTCTGATCATACACGTCCCATAACTCAAGAGAAACTTGTTAGACACTTACAATTACTCAGCCCATGCTTGTACCTCCTCTTGAAACTTGTTTTCTCCCTTTTCTTCAAAATCAAGTAACCTAGTAATTAGCTTGTAACTTGTAATTATGACCTTCCAAAGCACTAAAACCTCTTTGCTTATACATACACAAGCCATTTTTCAAAAGATCCCACGCATGCTTAAGCCCTGAAAACACCTAGAACACAGAATCACCAAAAACACTTCAAAACTTGTCATTTCTGAGTTTTGAACCCAATCTCCCAATCCACTCGTGCGTTTCTTGGACTTTTACTTTCAAAAGCTTCTAAACAACATACACAAACAATCCCAACACCTACAGCACCACTGTATCACCTCCATCATCATCCACCATTTTCAAAAACGGAACCTTGCACCTTTACTTCCCCATAACACCTCAGGCACTTTCAGCTCAAACTAAGCATCCCATTAGCTTCCTGGGAACTTGAGGAAGCTAATACAATAATTGGAACTCACTGAAAGCTACTCAAACTCCAAACTCGATACCCTCTTGCAAGGTATGTTTTCTAACTTTGGAACTTTTCATACAGGCATCATTAATGGTTTATTTGTGAATGAAAAATGTAGATATCATTGCCCTAAAGCTAACCATGTTCATAGTTTTCATTAATTTTTCTTGAGCTTAGAGAATTTTAAGATTGAAGTTTCTGAGATTTTTAGGGTTCAGATTAAGGCCATTAAAATTCATGCTTATCTTTGATCTATAATTCTATTGCTTTGCATTTCTGAAATCGTGAGGAAATTTGCTACAAGTTTCCTGTTTACAGTTTTCATTTTTGTTGAGATTTGAATGAGTTACAGAGGCTCTGGCTAGGCGTGAGGTTGAAGATGAAGTTCAGGCCATGGACTTGTTTTTTATCATGTATTTGTTGTTTTGATTATATAAACAGATGTATAGCCACCCCAGTGGTAGAAGCGCGCGCCTGTGACTTGAGGGACCTGGGTTCGAGCCCCAGTGATACCCTTTTGGATTTTTCATATTTTTTTGCATTTCTGACTTTCTTTTTGGCAGGCGCTTGGGCCTCATCTCCTTGGGTTTATGTTTTTTTTACCTTCTCACCCCTTGTTTCACTTACACGGCACCTGGCCCATTTTATTTTCTATTTTTCTTATTTCATTTATTTATTTTCTTTTAATATTTTTTACTTAATACAAAAATCATAAAAAAAAATAGATTTAGGCTTTTATTTAATTAAATTAATTTTTTACATAAAAATAAATTTATTTTAATCACTTTTTCTTTTATGTTTGATAATTAATTTGTAAATTAATTAGAAGTTAGGGTTTTGATTATTATTTTCACACATTAAAAACATTTTCTTAAAACAAATTATTTTCTTTTCTCAAAATAAATTAACATTAGAACCAAGTATGTTTTGTTTTATTAAAAATTAACTTAGAACATAGGTTTTCTTTTAATTAACTATTTTTATACTAATTAATTTAATTAAAACTTTTACACAAACAAAACCCTAAAAAACTTATTTTCTTTAATAAATTAATTTATTTTATTAACTTAATTTTAATTTACTTATTTTATTTAATTATTTTCCTTTAAGTTAATTAGGTCAAAACTATTTTTCTTAACAAAATCCAAACAAAATTCATTCCTTATCCATTCATACTTGTACATTATATTCTTTTAATTTCTTGTACATTTATCCAAATTCAATATGGTTGTAATATATAAATAGGCTTTATTTTCTTGCAATCCCCATTTGAAATTTGTACACCCCCTCCCATAAGTATTTTAATAGCGTAGTAATTTTAAATTCCGCAAGTTATCGCTTTATATACAAATGCTAGTAATTAGGGTTTGTATGGAAAGACTAAAACCAATCAAACTAGAAAACCCTAATCAAAGACAAAACCAAGCATGAAAAATAATACTCTTGCACACAAGCACCCCTAGGGTAAATCCACTTGGTTGCCTTACAAAATGCCTATATTACGCATGTGAGGTATATTAGAAAAAACAAGCAAAATATAAGATCATTGTCCCTTGATGACGCTATCTATGTTGCCTTTCAAATGATCTTAGTCCATAAAAGAGAATGCTAAGATAACTTGCAACATTGCTAATCATGGTTATACGATGACCCACACCCGTCCCATTTACATCCAAAGATAGGGTTACTTACCAAATCATTGGTAAGATAACAATGTCAAAGGAAAAGAAAATGAACAAAAAAGACTTTTGAGTAGGTAGAATGCTCATAGTTACTTGCTCAATTTTTAAAAAAAAGCATCCTTGCTATTTTTAAAACCAACACCTACACTTTCAAAACATCTTACAAACTTGAAAACATTTTCAAAAGATCAACATCTTTGTATACATTCTTACGTACGAGAATCATTACAAAGTTTGCCTAAACAAAGGCCTCTTTACAAAATACTTTCAAAAACCACACAAAGCACATTTTCAAACAAAAGCAAGTGATCTAGCAAGTAACTAAGAGCCCATGGAAAACCATGGATGAAAAGGGTGCTAATACCTTCCCTTTTCATAATCTACCCCCCAAACTCAAGAAATAATCTCAAAGGTCTTTCCTGTGCTTTTTCACCTTTCCTTTTGGATAAAAGAAAAGACAGTGGCGACTCTTGCTAACCGCAACATTTGCAATTAAATGCAAAACCTTCAAGTCAATTCTCCCACCATATCACAGTAGCAATCGTCAAACATTCCTTCATTATTTTTGAGGTAGCAATCGTCAAAGATTCCTTCACTATCTGTTGAGGTAGAAACCGTCAAAGATTCCTTCACTATCTACTGAGGTAGCAATCGTTAAAGATTCCTTCACTATCTGTTGAGGTAGCAATCATCAAAGATTCCTTCACTATCTGTTGAGGTAGCAATCATCAAAGATTCCTTCACTATCTGTTGAGGTAGCAATCGTCAAATATTCCTTCACTATCTGTTGAGGTAGCAATCATCAAAGATTCCTTCATTATCTGTTGAGGTAGAAATCGTCAAAGATTCCTTCATTATCTATTGAGGTAGCAATTGTCAAAGATTCCTTCACTATTTGTTGAGGTAGAAATCGTCAAAGATTCCTTTATTATAAGCCTCCAGAGGCAGTCTAACACGGACTCATCCTGAAACAACCCTTCATATTCCTGCTTATGAGGCCGACCGTGGATTCACAATGCTGGTGTTGTTACCTCTACGTTGCATCAAATGCTGAAATATCCAATTCAGGGGAAAATCATCACCGTTCATGGAGAAGAATAATATATGGTCAGCCATCTAAATTCCTTCAGATATATGGAATTAGATGGTGAATTTATTGAAACTCCATTCCAGCATTTTGAAGAAGTCCCGCAAACTATGGAAGTAACCAAGGCTGTGTCTCAAGTCCCCAAGATTACAAGGCCTCCACTCAAGATGTCGTCTTTGAAAGATGCCAAGGCAGTGATAGAAGAAGGTGGGTGCACTATTTGGGGCCAACTCCCAGATATCCCAATCTGACAAATTTGGTTTGGGTTTCACTTCAGGAGCCCAGAGAGTTGTACGCCGCACTCGTGCCGGAGGACCACCCTTGAAGATCAGCAACTGCGAAGTCAATGCAGTGGAGGATGATGAAGACATTTATAACCTAGAGGATTGGATTTTCCCAACTGTTAGTGGAGGACTCAACAACTAGGAAGCTAGAGATTTCATCCCAATCACTTTTATCCCACAGTAATTTGTCTTTAAATTTTGTTGGATCTGTAATATTAAAACAATTCAAACGCTTAAAACCTTGTGTCTTACCCGAGGCACAATGGTCCATTTGTAAGGGTTATTATCTCATTTCCATATGACATCAATAAATCATGGACGTTTTTTGCATACAAACTTTATGCTCATTGTTTTTCTTTTTTACATTTTCATTACTTTCAAAGATAGCTATACTCTTACACACACTCACGCTCATAATGTATGTTTACATCCACTCAGGATCCCATGGGTAACGGTTCTGCTATGGCCTTCTATGATTCTGAAAATCTAATCTACCAAGCCAAAGACGAAGGTGAAGAAATTGTTAAATGCCAGGGGAACTCGCCATGTTACTACAACAATAAGAGAGGACCATTCAGCCCCACGAAGAGCCAGTGGACACAATTAACCTAGGTACTAAAGAAGACAAAAGAGAAGTCAAGGTGGGTGCCAATCTGGAACCCAGTGTCAAAGAGCGTCTGATTCAGTTGCTACATAATTATTTTGAAGTCTTTGCATGGTCGTACGAAGACATGCTAGGACTTGATGCAAATATCATAGTACATCGTCTACCTACAAAAGAATATTGTCTCCGGTAAAACAAAAGGTCCGTCGAATGTGACCAGACATGTCAGAGAAGATTAAGGCGGAAGTCATGAAACAATTCAACGCCGGATTCTTGGCCGTCACTTCCTATCCACAATGGGTTGCCAATGTTGTTCCCGTGCCCAAAAAGGACGGCAAGGTACGAATGTGCGTGGACTACAAAGATTTGAATAGGGCAAGCCCTAAGGATGATTTCCCACTTCCCCAAATTGATATATTCTAGTTGATAATACGACACAACATAAAGTGTTTTCATTCATGGACGGTTTCTCAGGCTACAACCAAATCAAAATGGCACCTGAGGACATGGAGAAAACAACCTTTGTCACACAGTGGGGAACATTCTGCTAAAAGGTTATGCCATTCGGGCTGAATAATGCTGGGGCAACCTATCAGCGTGCCATGGTAGCTCTATTTCACGACATGATAGATCACGAAATAGAGGCCTATGTGGACGACATGATAACTAGATCTCAAACAGAAGAAGAGCATCTTGATCATTTGCAGAAATTATTTGAGAGGCTAAACAAATACAAGCCGAGGTTAAACCCAAATAAATGCACGTTTGGGGTGAGGTCCAGTAAACTCCTAGGCTTTGTCATCAATAATAAAGGTATCAGAGTGGATCCTACCAAGCTGAAAGCGATACAAGAGATGCCTGCTCCTCGTACTGAGAAGGAAGTCAGAGGATTCTTGGGATGTTTAAACTAAATTGCCAGATTCATTTCTCACATGACAGCTTCTTGTGAACCAATCTTCAAATTACTGAAGAAAGATTAAGTAGTTAAATGGAATGACGAGTGCCAAACTGATTTCGACAAGATCAAAAAGTACTTACAAGAGCCTCCTGTTTTAATGCCACCAGTCGAGGGAAAACCCTTGATCATGTATGTTGTACCCCAAAATTTTCCCTCCCATATTTCTCAAGACATGTCAAGAATAATCTTCAAGTTGCTCAAGTTGGCTCAAGGATTGGACAGTCAAGTCACCTCCTAAGGCAGTCAAGTCAAAATTAGGGTTTTGTGTTGCATCAAGGTCCTTACATACAAATGGCCTCAAGTGCTTCCCAATGTCTTAATATGTTATTAATTTCATCCATGTCAAATTTCAAGCCTTGCAGAGGAAGTTTGGTCAGTCAATTGCTCAAGAGGCCCAAAAATCGACTGTGTTAGGGCAAAAGTCAACTGTGTCCCAAATACAGTCAAACCTCAAGATTTTTTGTCAACATTATCATTTTGAAAGATAATTCATCATTTGATCAAGGGTTCATCATTATTCATCAAGGATTGCTCAAGATTCATCAAGATTCAAAAGTTGCTAAATTAGGGTTTTGTAGGAAAAGTCAACTCAACTTTGACCAAGCATAACTTTCTCATACTTTATGAGAAATGACCCATCCAAAGCTCATTTTGAAGAGGTTGCAATTTCCTACAATCCATATTCACACCCAAAGATCAATAAAGGCTCTCACAAAAAGTTACAAATTTGGACATTATAGGTCATTTTTGAAAGTCAACAAAAACACCTTTCTTGCCAAAGCTTATAACTTTAGCATGGAAGTTTAAAATTAGATGAGACAAAAAGTTTTGATTAGAGGACATCTCAAGGTTTCTAAAAATTCCAAGAACACCTCCAAAAGTTCAAAATTGAAGAAGTTATACATTGTAGAAGTTGGGCATTTTTCCAAAATTGCCAAAAGTCAACTATCCTCAAAACTCCATTTTTTGACAAAAGGCCCCACTTTTTTCCACTTGATTTGGTCTTATCACACCACACACGTGTCCCATCTTTAATTTCATGACCAAACATATATTTTTCTATTTTATTTAATTTTTAATTGATTTAATTCATTTTAAATCTATATTAATTCAAATAAAATCCAAAAATTAATGAAATGGTATCTTTGTGATTTGTACAACTTGCAAATATCATATAACACCTAACCAAACTCATGCTAAGTCAATTAAAGCACAAAATCTCAGATTTGGCCTATATTTGGAAACATGTTAATGGTGATCAAAATCCAATCTTGATTCTTCAATACACAAGGATATTGGCCCATGTTTTAACCTAAAATCATTCTATTATATGCAAGCAAGCCACACAAACCTAAAACACGCACAAAACTCTGTGGAAACGGCCAGAACGAGTTTACAAAAAACCTTGAAAAAGTGGTGATCAAATTTTGGTTTAGAGGCACTTTCAGACAAAAAGCTCAATGTTACTCCCTTGCCTGATATCCTGTGAAGTTGTAGGGATCAAAACCAAGCATTTTCATCGTCTAAAACTCGCTGTAAGTGTTCTTGAAAACGCCTCTGCACATGAAATCGTAAATCATCCTCCTTGCATCTTTTTGCCAATTTGATTGCACATTCATACTTGCCATTAAAATTCTAATGATTCTGCATTGTTTGATTTTACTTTCGTGGCTTCTAACCCCATATCCAGAACCTAGGGTTCTTGTTCTTGTTTTTAGGCGTTTATGTCACAGGGAAAATCAATGCAAACCATGGTTACAGGGATGACCGGGATGAAGAGACGAGTACGTTGGTACTCTTGGATTTCATTTTCATGGCCTAGGAGAGATGTTTGAACGACCCTATGAATTTTCCTGCGGATAAAAATCTACAGGTAAACGAACCAGGCTTTGTGAGGAAGATGATAACGTGGCTGGGCGTGATTGGTTCATTTGAATCAATTGCGCGTTTTTTTATTTTTTGGCCAGGCATAATTATTGTTTGTATATAATATTTGTTTTCTATTTAACTAACGAATGGAGCCGATTGGTTGAGTGGTAAGCGCATTGGCATATGAGTATTGGGACCTGGGTTCGAATCCCAGGTCCCCCAAACATTTATTTGATTTTGTTCTTCAGGTATTCATGTGCAATGCTCTCAGCGTGGCTCACCAAATGCCTCTGGATCTCAATTGCCAAGTGGCCCACCAGACAGATCCAATGATCAAGATTGAAGGAGCACCATGGACTAAAGTCAACCAGCGCATATTGGAATGGAAAAGTCCAAACAGGTTGGACGTTTGGGCCCCAAAAATTGCTGACTTACACTCAGATCAGGCCCACCCCCCCCCCCCCCCCCCCGAGTTTGCTCTTCTTTTATATTTTCTTTTCATTATTTTTTATATTTTTTATTATTATTATTATTATTCTAATTAACTAGTTAGCAAATTAACTTTTTTTTATAAAAAATCAGAAAACATAAAAAACATTATTTTTATTCATTAAATTCAATTTCATTATTTCATATTTTTTGTAAATAAATAATTTAATTAATTTAGTTTCTAATTAGGTATAACTTTAATATTTTGCAATAAATTAAAATCAATTTAGAATATTAGGTTTTTAATAACTTTAATCAATTTTATTTTATTTCCTTAAATAATAAAAAACCAAAAATATTTTATTTAATTAATCAATATTTAGTTTAGGTTTAATTCCATTTTAATTCAAAAATGACAAAAAATATGCTTTATTTAATAAAAAGGGTCAAAACCCTAAAAACACTTCGATTTAATTTTCTCGCGCGCGAATAATTTTTTATCCGTATTTTAATATTGTAACTGTTTCGGGAATGTAATAGTTTTTAAATTAGGATTTTATTTATCGCTTTATTTACTTTTTGCAATTTAATTTTAAAGGGTTTGTCTTTGGCGATGTAAATACCCGACGCCTTGTAATAGCTTAGATTTATTTTCCGCAATTTAGTTTCCACAACCATTAACTGTTAGATGCTTGAATAATCGGCAATGCATGACAAGATCAATCTTAATCTAAAATCAGCAGTAGCTCACCATAACATGTACAAAGATAATATAACTGAAAAAACAATACACTCGCACATGCCACTCCTAGGGTACACCTCACTTGGTAGCCTCAAACGTGGTCATTGAGTATAGGAAGTTTTAGAGGTCGCCCTCTTGTCCAAAGATCATCAGTTGCCTCGAAACGGTTGCCTCGGATAAAAATGATCTAAGACATTAGGGTTACCGCTAAGGCATCCTAACATTGCTTAATGACCACACGTCCCTTAATCGAATTGACCCGAAAACTCCAACGACGATGCTACCTACTCCTCAATAGTGGGATAGCATTGTCTAAAGGACACTTGTACAGTTTAATTCCTTTTTGAGTAGGTAGATGTTCTTAAGTACTTTCTCTTTTGAAAACAAATACAAAACTTTTCGCACTTACACTCTCTTCAAAAACAAAACTCTTTTCAAACCCATAATCACAAAGAAAAGCAAAAACTTTCGAAAACATAATGAGCAAGTACCTAAGAGCCCGTGGATAACCACAGATAGAAAGGGTGCTAACACCTTCCCTTTCTATAATCTACCTCCCGAACCTGAGAAACATCTCAAAAAGGAATTTTTCTGTGCTTTTTTCCTTTCCTTGTTGGATAAAATTAAAGACGGTGGCGACTCTTACTCACCGCGACATTTTGCGAAAACAAACACAAACGCGAACCAGCATTCCAAAACAGTCAGTTCTCATTCCCACCGATCACAATGTATCTAACTGTTTTGGAGAATTCAATGGGGTGTGTGCTGGGGCAGCATGACGAGTCTGGCCGAAAAGAGCATGCTATTTATTACCTGAGCAAAAATTACCGATTGTGAAACAAGATATTCATTTCTCGAGAAAACTTGATGCGCTCTGGCATGGGCTACTCGCCGGCTAAGATAGTATATGCTGACCCATACTACCTTATTGATATCTAAAATGGATCCAATAAAATACATATTCGAGAAACCTGCCCTCTCTAGGAGAATAACGAGGTGGCAGATGATCTTGACAGAATATGACATACAATATACTACCCAGAAAGCAATAAAGGGCATTGTACTAGCTGATCACCTTGCTCACCAAGCTATGGATGACTACCAGTCCATGATGTTTGAATTCCCAGATGAAGACATCATGATGGTAAACAACTGTGAAGAATTCAGACCATATGACAGACCTGAACAAGGATCCTGATGGACCCGTGTTTTTGATGGGGGATCCAACGCACTCGACAATGGCATAGGTTCTGTACTCATATCTCCTGAAGGATGTCATAATCCCTTTACTGCAAGACTCTACTTCAATTGTACAAATAACATGGCAGAATACGAAGCGTGCATTTTTGGTCTCAAAGCTGTCATAGATTTGGGGATCAAATCCTTAAATGTATTCAGAGATTCAGCCTTGGTCATCATCCAGATCAAAGGGGAATGGGACACCAAACACCCTAACCTTATCCCCTACAAAGAACATGTGTTGACATTGCTCCCACATTTTGAGAAGATTACCTTTGAGCATTTCCCGCGAGAAGAAAATCAGCTAGCAGACGCACTAGCCACAATTCCATCCATGTTTAAACTTAAATGGGATAACAAGGCTCCCCAGATCACCATTGAACGAATGGATGAACCAACTCACTATCACGAGGTTAATACTGAAGAAGTAGTGGACCAGCCTTGGTTTCACGAAGTCAAGAGGTATCTCGAGGCTCAAGAATATCCAGAAGGAGCTTCAGTCAACGATAAGAAGTTCTTAAGGAGATTCTCTGCTAAGTTCGTCCTTAGTAATGGCATTCTCTACAAACGCAACCATGACTCTGTTTTGCTCTGTTGCATAGACAAGGTTGAGTCAGAAAAGGTCATGGTTGAGTTACATGAAGGCACTTTTGGCACCCATTCCAGTGGGCATGCGATGGCAAAGAAGATCCTACGGGAAGGCTATTACTGGTCTACCATGGAAGAAGATTGCTATCAACACTCTCGAACCTTCCACAAGTGTTAGATCTATGCTGATAACGTGCACGTACCTCCATTTCCTCTGAATGTCTTGACGGCTTCTTGGCCCTTTGCTATGTTGGGCATCGATATGATTGGGGAAATCAAGCCAATGGCCTCTAATAGACACCACTTCATCTTAGTGGCCATTGACTATTTTACAAAATGGGTTGAGGCAGCCTCTTTCGCTTCCGTTACCAAGAATGTTGTCACCCGGTTCATTAAACAAAATCTCATTTGTCGATACGGTATCCCGGAGAGGATCATCACAAACAATGGTACGAGTCTTAACAACACTATGATCACTGCCCTGTGCGAGAAATTCAAGATCCAGCATCATAATTCTTCCCCTTACCGGCCAAAGATGAATGGTGTTGTCGAAGCCGCAAATAAGAATATCAAAAAGATCATACAGAAAATGACAATCACATACAAAGACTGGCATAAGATGCTACCATTCGCTCTCCACGGTTATCGTACCATAACACGCACATCAATCGGGGCAACACCTTACTCTCTGGTATACGGCATGGAGGATGTCTTGCCTATTGAGGTCCAGATCCCCTCTATGAGAATTATGAAGGATGCAGGGCTGAATGAAGAAGATTGGATCCAGACTCGACTTGATCAATTGAACTTGATTGATGAGAAAAGGCTTACCGCTGTCTGTCATGGTCAAATGTATCAAAAATGGATGATCAAGGCTTTCAACAAAAAGGTCAGACGCCAAGTATATCAAGGCGGGGATTTTGTAATCAAACGTATCATACTGCCGCAAGGTGATCCCAGGGGAAAATGGAATCCTACATACGAAGGACCATTTGTAATCAAAAGAATTTTCTCTGGTGGAGCAATGATCTTGGTCACCATGGATGGCGATGACCTGCCGCATCCTGTGAATGTGGACATAGTCAAAAGATACTACGTATAAGAGACCCACTAGGTTGACACACCTAGGCAAAACAAGGACATCTCGACGAACCAAAAGGGTTCGGGAAAAAATTAGGGATAAAACAAAAAAAATCTGTACACCCGGCAAGCTGAAAACCCGAAAGGGCGGCTTGGGTAAAAAAGGGTATCCCGGTGGACTGAAAACCTGAAAGGGAGGTCCAGGAAAAAGTTAGGGAATTAAAGCGTATGACTATGTCCCGTTGGATCACCTTACAGAAAGCCTTCAAACTCGACGGTTCTGATCAGTTCAATCAGCTTCGGACAAGGCAACAAATAGATAAGATGCTCAGAGACACGAAGGCTATAGCAGAATGGGAACCCCATGGGGTTACTTCACATAGCTATCTTTTATTTGTATCAAATTTTTCATTCTTTACGACGACATTCTCTTACTAGAATGTTTGTCTCATTGTACAAAAATACTTACTCAAAGTCAATACAAAAGTATCCCTTGAAAGTGAAAAACTATCTGTTTTTCTTTACTCTCATGTTTTGTTTACAAACACGTCCAATGGTTTATTTTTGAACATATGCATTTGAACAGAATTACTGTTTACAAATAAACAAAATAAAAAGGCAATCACTAATGGCTTTAAGAGATAGGTAAATCTCTCTAAGTTATTCCCATGAAATCCCCCGCAGTGTGCAGTTTAATCCCCAGCAGAACAGAGCTTCCAGTTATCAATCCCCAGTAGAAGTCGCCAAATTTCCCAGGATTCCCCAACAGGATTTTACAAGCAGTACACGACATTTCCCTTACAACAAAGTTTATTTCTCTAAGCGGAAATTCGTCAACACTTCAACTTCATAACATGAAGACTTACACTCCATATCCTCAGCAGCAGTCAGGGATTTATTTTCCCAAATCCAACAGTAGTGCAGTAGATTAGCTTACATACGCATACATCACATCCATATATCATGAACATCGATAACATGAATGCAATATACAATGCATTTCATACAATATGACATTGCATATTAGCTAACATTTTACCCTTTTTCAGGATAAGGTTAATCAATAGCTGCCATTAACAATGTTCAAAGGCTTTTCAGATACAGTTCAGATACGCTCCAGACACGAATGCCGTCCTGATACTCATTCAGATTCAATCTTCAGATATAGTTCAGATACACTCCAGACACGGATGCCATCCTGATACTCATTCAGATTCAGATTTCAGATACGCTCCAAACACGGATGCCATCCTGATACTCATTCAGATTCAATCTTAAAATACAAGTCAGATACGCTCCAGACACGATGCTATCCTGATACTCATTCAGATTCAGCTTTCAGATATAGTTCAGATACGCTCCAGACACGGATGCCATCCTGATAGTCATTCAGATTCGATCTTCAGATACAGTTCAGATACGCTCCAGACACGGATGCCATCCTGATACTCATTCAGATTCAGATTTCAGATACAGTTCAAATATGCTCCAGACACGGATGCCATTCTGATACTCATTCAGATTCCTTCTCAGATACAGTTCATATACACTCCAAACACGGATTCCATCTTGATACTCATTCAGATTCAACTTTAAGATATAGTTCAGATACACTCCAGACACGGACACCATTCTAATATTCATTCAGTTTCAGTTTATGAATACGGTTCAACAATTATTTCTGGATGGAATCTATAAGCCCATCTCCAACAACTTTCCATTATCCCTCCAAATGGCATCTATAATCCCATTCCCTATACCATCAATCATCATATCACCGGGTGCAAATTTCTGGACACTCTAATGTCCAATCATCTTCCACCTTCGAGTCGCGAATGGCAAAACTCGCCAATCTAACTCTTCAGGCTTAAGAATATTGAACGGGGGAAGCTGTTGTACCCCAAAATTTTCCCTCTCATTTATCAAGAATTTTCTTACAAGATCTCCTTTGGCTCAAGACTGCATTAGGGTTGATCAAGCTCATGACACCTCTTTAAGCATTGATGACCAAAATTAGGGTTTGAGATTTCACAAGGACATTTGAATTTCCAATGCCCCATATGGCTTTCATGGATCATTATGGACCCTTAAGATCACTTATGTCAAGTTTCAAGCTTTGGATCACACTTTTGCTCAGTCAATTGAGCTGTTGACCTAAAAATCAACTATATTGGGGAAAAAGTCAACTATGGCCAATTTAGAGTCAAACTTCATAATTTTTGATCCACATCAACATTTTAAACTCATATGTATCATTTGATAAAGTTTGGACCATAATCCCTCAAGAAATTTGATTAAATCTTCAAAAGGGAAAAATGGTCAAAATTAGGGTTTTGACTGGGAAAGGGCAATTTCTGATTTTTGACCTAGCAAATGATCAATTTGTTTAAGGAATTATCTCAAGATCCAAATTGTATCATTTTGACCTAATGAAATGGCTCAAAACATTGCTCAAGTCCAATGGATAGACAAATTAATTTTCAGTCAACTGATCAAAAGTCAACTGTATACTAAAAAGTCAAACTTTGACTTTTTGGTCAAAATCAAATGCCAAAGATCACAATTCATTAAAACATGTAAAAATATGAAACTTATTCATCAAGAAACCCAAAATTCAAGATTTCATTTTGAAAAGTTAAAATTTCTAAACTTAGAAATTTTTCTAAGTGTTGGAAATTTCTTATTTTTTTCATAACTTTGAGAAAAAATTTCACCATGATGCAAGCTGATTCAGAAGAAACTTCCAACATAAAAGTTGTAGATCTCCATGAAAAATACAACATTTCTTTACACATATCCTCCAAAAAGTGCTTGGATATCAAGTTATAATTTCAAGAACACATGGTCATGAAACAAAACACTTAGTGAAATTTTGCCCTAATTTGGTCAGGTTTTTGACCTAACTTCATGGCACTTTTTCATATATTTCCAAGGGGAATCTTCAAAAGGGATTCAAATATGGGTTTTATAGCACATTGCAAGCTTTCCAAAATGTCCAATAACTCCTTGAGATCATTTTTGAGTAAGGAAAATCGAAGAGATGAAGTTAGGGTTTTATCACTTGAATTACAAATCATTTTGTGACGCTTTATATACATTTTGGGAAGAAAGTGCACATTGCCATTTTGATAAAGTGAGTTTTTACACAAAACTTGTTCTTGAGCTTTGCACTTGTTCTTTTCTGATCATACAAGTCCCATAACTCAAGAGAAACTTGTTAGACACTTACAATCACTCAGCCCATGCTTGTACCTCCTTTTGAAACTTGTTTTCCCACTTTTCTTCAAAATCAAGTAACCTAGCAATTAGCTTGTAACTTGTACTTTTGACCTTCCAAAGCACTAAAACCTCTTTGCTTATACATACACAAGCCATTTTTCCACAGATCCCACGCATGCTTAAGCCCTGAAAACACCTAGAACACAGAATCACCAAAAACACTTTAAAACTTGTTATTTCTGAGTTTTGAACCCAATATCCCAATCCACTCGTGCGTTTCTTGGCCTTTTACTTTAAAAAGCTTCTAAACAACATACACAAACAATCCCAACACCTGCAGCACCATTGTAACACCTCCATCATCATACACCATTTTCAAAAACAGCACCTTGACTTCTCCAGAACACCTCAAGCACTTTCAGCTCAAACTAAGCATCCCATTAGCTTCCTGGGAACTTGAGGAAGCTAATCCAATCATTGGAACTCACTGAAAGCTACTCAAACTCCAAAACCGATACCCTCTTGCAAGGTAAGTTTTCTAACTTTGGAACTTTTCATACAGGCATCATTAATGGTTTATTTGTGAATGAAAAATGTAGATATCATTACCCTAAAGCTAACCATGTCCATAGTTTTATTAATTTTGCTTGAGCTTAGAGAATTTTAGGATTGAAGTTTCTGAGATTTTTAGGGTTCAGATTAGATCCATTAAAATTCATGCTTATCTTTAATCTATAATTCTATTGCTTTGTATTTCTGAAATCGTGATGAAATTTGCTACAAGTTTCCTGTTTACAGTTTTCATTTTTGTTGAGACTTGAATGAGTTACAGAGGCTCTGGCTGGGCGTGAAGTTGAAGATGAGGTTCAGGCCATGGACTTGTTTACTATCATGTATTTGTTGTTTTGATTATATAAACGGATGTATAGCCACCCTAGTGGTAGAAGCACGCCTGTGACTTGAGGGACCTAGGTTCGATCCCCAGTGGTACCCTTTTGGATTTTTCACATTTTTTTGCATTTCTGACTTTCTTTTTGGCAGGCGCCTGGGCCTCATCTCCTTGGGCTTATGGTTTTTTTACCTTCTCACCCCCTGTTTCACTTATACAACACCTGACCCATTTTATTTTCTATTTTTCTTATTTCATTTATTTATTTTCTTTTAATATTTTTTACTTAATACAAAAATCATAAAAATATATATTTAGGCTTTTATTTAATTTAATTAATTTTTTACATAAAAATAAATTTATTTTAATCACCTTTTCTTTTATCTTTGATAATTAATTTGTAAATTACTTAGAAGTTAGGGTTTTGATTATTATTTTCACACATTAAAAATATTTTCTTAAAACAAATTATTTTCTTTTCTCAAAATAAATTAACATTAGAACCAAGTATGTTTTCTTTTATTAAAAATTAACTTAGAACCTAGGTTTTCTTTTAATTAACTATTATTTATACTAATTAATTTAATTAAAACTTTTTCACAAACAAAACCCTAAAAAACTTGTTTTCTTTAATAAATCAATTTCTTTTATTAACTTAATTTTAATTATCTTATTTTAGTTAATTATTTTCCTTTAAGTTAATTAGGTCAAAACTATTTTTCTTAACAAAATTCAATCAAAATTCATTCCTTATCCATTCATACTTGTACATTATATTCATTTAATTTTTTGTACATATATCCAAATTCAATATGATTGTAATAGATAAATAGGCTTTATTTTCTTGCAATCCCCATTTGAAATTTGTACACACCCTCCCATAAGTATTGTAATAGCGTAGTAATTTTAAATTCCGCAAGTTATCGCTTTATATACAAATGCTAGTAATTAGGATTTGTATGGAAAGACTAAAACCAATCAAACTAGAAAACCCTAATCAAAGACAACCAAGCATGAAAAACAATACTCTTGCACACAAGCACCCCTAGGGTAAATCCACTTGATTGCCTTACAAAATGGCCATATTACGCATGTGAGGTATCTTAGCAAAAACAAGCAAAATATAAGATCATTGTCCCTCGATGACACTATCTATGTTGCCTTTCAAAGGATCTTAGTCCCTAAAAGAGAATGCTAAGATACCTTGAAACATTGCTAATAATGGTTATACGATGACCCATGCCCGTCACGTTTACATCCAAAGATAGGGTTACTTACCAAATAAATGGTAAGATAACAATGTCAAAGGAAAAGAAAATGAACAAAAAAGACTTTTGAGTAGGTAGAATGCTCCTAGTTACTTGCTCAATTTCAAAATAAAACATCTTTGTTATTTTCAAAACAAACACCTACACTTTCAAAACATATTACAAACTTGAAAACATTTTCAAAAGATCAACATCTTTGTATACATTCTTACGAACGAGAATCATTACAAAGTTTGCCTAAACAAAGGCCTCTTTACAAAATACTTTCAAAAACAACACAAAGCACAATTTCAAACAAAAGCAAGTGATCTAGCAAGTAACTAAGATCCCATAGAAAACCATGGATGAAAAGGGTGCTAATACCTTCCCTTTTCATAATCTACCCCCCGAACTCAAGAAATAATCTCAAAGGTCTTTCTTGTGCTTTTTCACCTTTCCTTTTGGATAAAAGAAAAGTCGGTGGCGACTCTTGCTAACCGCAACATTTGCAATCAAATGTAAAACCTTCAAGTCAGTTCTCCCACCGTATCACAGTAGAAATCGTCAAACATTCCTTCATTATTTGTTGAGGTAGCAATCGTCAAAGATTCTTTCACTATATGTTGAGGTAGAAATCGTCAAAGATTCCTTCACTATCTGCTGAGGTAGCAATTGTCAAAGATTCCTTCACTATCTGTTGAGGTAGCAATCGTCAAAGATTCCTTCACTATCTGTTGAGGTAGCAATCGTCAAAGATTCCTTCACTATCTGTAGAGGTACCAATTGTCAAAGATTCCTTCATTGTCTGTTGAGGTAGAAATCGTCAATGATTCCTTCATTATCTGTTGAGTTAGCAATCGTCAAAGATTCCTTCACTATTTGTTAAGGTAGAAATCGTCAAAGATTCCTTCATTGTAAGCCTCCAGAGGCAGTCTAACACGGACTCATCCTGAAATAGCCCTACACAGGCTCTTCCTAATACATTTCCATTCAAGAGATAACTCCTAATAGAGTAATGGACAACTTAAGTTCCTAAACTCTATTCCCCACAGAGTTTTCCTTAAGCAGGAGAACAACAAAAAACCACATTCCCCAGCGGACTCCTCCTCAGACAGTAGGAACGGGAACCCCTAAAGGGACCATGTATGAAGTTAGAATTTACTTTGAATGGCATATTTAAGCCCATCTCTTACGACTCTCTATCATCTCCTCCAAATGGAATCTGTAAGCCCATTCCTGACATCACCAACCATCAATGTTATTTCATGCGAGTGCAAATTTATGGGAACTCTAATGTTAAACCATCTTCCACCTTCAGATCACAAAAGGAAGACAAGCCAATCTAAATCCTCGGGTTTAAGAAGATTTAACGGGGGCAGCTGTTGTACCCTAAAATTTTCCCTCTCGTGTTTTCCAAGGTTTTCTCTTACATGGGTGGCCACAAAAACTTGATCAAAGAAAAAAATAAAAAATTTGAAGATAAACAAGGTCTTTTGATTGGCATGTCAAAGGGTCTTTTGATTGGAATTTTGACAGGCTTCGATTGAGCGCCTAACTTCCTCCAAGTTTGCCTCAAATTTCCAAGCTTCGATTAAAGCCTTGGCCTTCTGCTTGTTTGTTGTATACAAGCTTCGAATGGGCATGTGTTTCCTTTGAAACAGCCTCCTTCGATCCAAAAGTGAAAGGCCTCCTGTTAGTGCTCCTTCGATTACACCACTGGCTTTGCATGCTGGCTTGATTCACAATGCAATGGCTACATGCATGCAAGCTTAATTCCAGCTTCGATTGGGCATTTAATTTCTTTGGAGCCAACCTGATTCCTGCTTCGACTAGGAAAATACTCCTTTTGTGTGTGCCTTCAGCGCACAAAGCAAGAATCCCCTACAAGTTTGTTTCGATTCATCAGCAAATGAATTCCTGTATGCCAGCTTCGTTCAAGGAAAAGGCCCCTTTCGACTTGCTTTCAATTCACAAAACAGTGGGATCCTGCACGCCAACTTCGTTCAAGGTAAAGGCCCGTTTCAGATTGCCTTCAATTCACAAGGAAAAGGGCTTCTCCAGACTTGCCTTCAATTTACAAGGCAAAAGGTTCCCTCTTCAGCCTTCCTTCAGCACACAAGGCCAAGACTCCTTCAAATTTTCCTTTGATCCACCGGGCGAAAAGTTTCCTTCGAACCACAAGGCATTGGCTACCTCTGTGCCAGCTTCGCCTAGGCAATAGCCTCCGTTATGCTTACTTTGACCTGCCTAATGGTAGCATACACAAGGCATAGGCTGCCTTTTTTCCAGCTTCGACTGGGCAATGGCCCCTTTGAAATAGTTGTACACACTTCAACATGCATGATAGCCCATTCGAAGGACACACCTTAATGGCCCATTCGAAGAGGGCACAAAGAATAAATATGAAAGACACTCAAAAAGTACCTTCGAAGGAGGAAACCAAAGGACCTTTCGAAGGGTACACAAAAGGTCCATTCAAAAGACCCAATTGAGGGAGGCAACTTGAGGCCAATCGAAGGGCAGGGACTGAAGACATTCGAAAGAGGGAAGCATGTCCAGGTTCATTCAAATTCAAAAAGGGACAAGTTTCCATGAATTTTGCAACGTACAAAACATCATTCATGGCTTTGAAAACACTTGCTTATGGTTGTTTACACCTTTGTTCTCTTGTCCCCTCCATTCTCTCTATATAAAGAAGACACTAGCATACGTAGGGGTGTTCGCGGTGCAGTTTGGGCGATTTTGAAGCAAAAAATCATCCGAACCACAAGAGAAAAAAACATGCGGTTCGGTTTGGTTCGGTTGGCTTTTAAAAATAAATCTGAACCAAACCAAACCAAACTAATGCGGTTTGGATTGGTTCGGTTGTTTCGGTTTTTTACAAAAATAATTGTTATGTCATACATACAAATATATAGGAAAATATAATTTTATATTTAATTGTTCATACATTACCATAAAAAATTTATAATTGTCAAAATAAATTTATAATTTGATACATAAAATTGCGTATTATAATTTTATCTAAATATAAATAATGATATCAACAAGATTGCATTCTTAAATAAATATTATACAAAGAATATGATAAGATATAATTTGTGAAAATAGTATTTATAAATGAATAATATTTTATTTTTTATGATTTGTAAATTAAAATGAATATAATACAAAGTATGATAAAATATACACATAATACATGTTGACTTCTCTAAAGAATTATAGAAATATATATTGGTTAGTAAGATTTTATAACATAATGCGGTTTTGTTTGGTTTGGTTCGGTTTGTAAAACACAAACCGCAAACCGAACCGAACCATGCGGTTCCACGAGAAAATGACCCAAACACATCCGAACCAAATGCGGTTTTTTGCGGTTTCGGTTTGGTTCGGTTCGGTTTTGCGGTTTTCTATTGGGCTGATTTGGTTTTGAACACCCCTAAGCATACGCACAGAAGAAGCTGGACACAACCGGAGAGAGAGTCGCACGAAATAAAAAAAACCATTCTTGGAGGTTTCTTGAGGCTTTTCCAATCATCCCCAACCCTTAAGCAAGTGTCTTCACATCCAGAAAAGGCCAAATCGAAGTTTCCATTTATTGGTAAGAGTGGGTAAAAGATAAAACTTTGTATTTGCATGACACATCAATACTTGTAGTCATTCAATTTGTAATCAAAATTAAGGACCTGGGTTCGACACCCAGGTCTGCATTTGCTTTGTTGCTAACACTTGCTGCAGATATAGCCTGAATAGACCCAACGCGTGCAGGATCAAAGTACTTGGGTTCGATACCCAGGTCCTGTGTTTTGTTTTGCTAACACATCTTTGCAGATTTAGTGCCCTCACAGGTGAGCCACCAGGCTCTTCCAGTAACGCCCTCTGGATTGAAATCCACATCATGTCACTAGATCAAAGGGTAATCGAAAGACAACTTTCCCCTCTGGATCAAAAAGCCCTTTTTTCTCCCTGGATTGAAGGACTAATAACAAAATGTTAGAAAACCTAACACAAAAGACAAAAATAACTGAACATAACACATATTGCACATATACACCTCTAGGGTACCCCACTTTGGTTGTTTTCAGAAATATAACAGTCATGTCCCTCGAAATGGGGACGCTTTAGCAAAAAACTCATAAATAAAAAAGATCATAGTCCCTTAATGACCCTACAGTTGCCTCTCGGTAAATGATCTAGTCCCTAAAAGAATTGCTAAAGCGTCTCCACAAGTTGCCTTTGTGACTGTAACGTCCCTTCGGATGTCCCTTATACATCTAACGATAAGCTACCTACTCACTAATAGTAGGATAGCACTGTCTAAAGGATAGGAGGAAAAGAACTACCTTTTCGAGTACAAAGTAGATATCTGTTAGAAGTTTGCTCAAAAACATTTTTCACTTGCATAAATACTACTTTTCAAAAAACAATTTTCAAAAACATTTGCTTTGTCAACACTCTTGAGGACTGATACAAGAGTTAAACGCAAAGCAAATCGCCGCACTAAGGAATTTCAAAATATTTTTCAAACAAAGTACTTTCAAAATGAGCAAACCTCTAAGAGCCCGTAGATAACTACGGATGGAAAGGGTGCTAACACCTTCCCTTTCCATAATCTACCGCCCTTAATCATAATAATCTCGAAAAGATCTTTTTATGTTCTTTTCACCATTTCCTTAATTTGGATAAAAGAAAAGTCGGTGGCGACTCTTTCTTACCGCAACATTTGCAAACACAAACACAAAAACCAGTATTAAATAGTCGATTCTGCCACCATATCACGGAGACGTTAGTTATAATGAGAGTAGAGTGGCGGTAGCAGCACTATGAATGTATATTGTATATTCCTTTATCTTGATTTGTAGGTTAGTGGATAGGATGTTGTACTGTAGTCACATGATGATGTACTTTAATAATATTTTCACATAAACCCCCTCACATCTAGCTTCATGATTTAGAGGCTTTTGATAAAATTAGATGAAGTTTGAATAGAGGTTAGAGTCACTTTCTTGAGTTAGAGGCTTCTGATAAGTTATGACGAAGCTTCTTCAGAGTTAATCTTTGAGCTTTGAGATATCAGAGTCGTAGTGAGTTAGAGTCCATCTCAGATGTCTTTTAGATATATTCTTGTAGATGCATTGACTTGATAGCCCAGATTCTAGATTTGTTTTTATTCTTCTTTCAGACGATATTCCTTTTAATCAAAGGCTTCTGATAAATAGTGATGAAACTTGTTCAGAGTTCAAAGTCATTCTCTTTCTTCAGATTCTACTCGCTTCTGATAACGCCAATCTTCAAACTTTGCTAGCCTTCAGATACCACTGATATCCATATTCAACATGTGTTATGCTCAACATATGGACCATTTCAAGTTGACTTCTTCAATGTAAAAGTTGCTTTCTTTTAGATCTGCACATTGAACAATTGTTAGAGAATAAAATGGTTCTTCATACAAAAGCACTTGTTATCATCAAAGTTCCAAGAATTAGTTAATGAATCAAACTTGTTCCAACAGAGATGAAGCTAACAAGTGTAGCTTTAAACAACTTGTGATGAAATGGCCTCTGAATTAAGGTGGCGATATGTTATCGAGTTACCAAACATATACTATCTGTGTAGGAAGTAATAGACCTCATATGTCTCATAATTTTTTATAGATGACCATTGTCTTTTTCTCGAGGCCACTATAGAGCAAGCTTATTGTATTGAACATTGTCTTGATCAATTTTGTCAAAACTCATGTAGCTTTGATGGTCTGTTTAAATAACTTATAATTGATTCCTTTGTTTCCAATTTGTTGTAGTTATGATTTATGTTTATCTTTGTAGTTGCTAGTATTATACTCGGGAGGTAGCAAGGGTTGCATGGTGTCCATTATTTTATTTTAGGTAGACATGGTAAAATAAAAATATTTAAAGTTTGTTACAATAAAATATTAAGGTATAATTGAAACTATTGATAAGTAAATCACTGAGGGAACATAAACCTAAATAAGAATAAAGATAGAAGTGCAAGAAAATAATTTCAATCAATACTTTTCCAAAAGAGAAGTATACACTTTTCACTACTTGGATGAGGAACTTATCAAGGATTTCCTTTTTGTCGAAGTCTTCAAAGATGCTCCGCTTGAGGAACTTCATATTTGAAGTACATAAAGAAAGATTTCCTGAATTAGTGACGATGATCTATTAAAATCACTCTTATTACAATGGAGTTCTTAGCTCTAAAGTTAAGAATCACTCTATTGAACTATCCATTATATAATTTTAACATGCCGACAAACTACCGTTCATCAACCAAGACTATGATCAAAATAACGAATGAGGTAATGAGTTCAACTTTAATCTTTATGCCAATCCCTTTTGATTGATATATCGTACGATGTTCCTACCCTATTCACCATTCGAATTATACGCTTATATAATTAAATGATTCACTATACAATGAAACATTTTATTTTTTCAAGTAAAAGCATATGAATCACCATTCACAAATTGGATATCCATGCGGTATGGTTTTTGTAAAATTGAGTTGAGAAATACTGAATAGACTCTATTTTCCATAATATGTTGGATAGAAAAATAAAAAACATGATTTTATCATATGGTGAATCGATTACACAAATCTTGGAGTATTCTGACTTCAACTTGGATGAAGAAGAATTGGAAATTAAACACACAAAGATAGGAAAAGGCATTTTGGGTCAAATGAGACACGCCATCCAAAGAAGGGAAATCATCGCTCTACCTCCTAAGGCACCATTAAGGGAAAGAAAAAACAAA
This sequence comes from Vicia faba, assembly GCA_948472305.1. Taxonomy (NCBI): domain Eukaryota; kingdom Viridiplantae; phylum Streptophyta; class Magnoliopsida; order Fabales; family Fabaceae; genus Vicia; species Vicia faba. The sequence continues at coordinate 890,457,454 of OX451741.1, read as the reverse complement.
CAAATAATGAGCTCCCTCCATCCTCTTCAAACATCCTCATTGACATTTGTGAAGATCAAAAGTCAATGCGTTTAAAGCTTATCAAGCTCATCAAGAAATTGGAGAAATCATTTCTCATATCTCCAATGATGTCTATCGAGGATGGTGATGAGATGAATTAGTTATTTGCCTACTTTGTTATTGTTGTGTTTTCCTTTCCTTTTGAAATTCCCTTCTTGAACTGAAAGTTCCTTTAAATTGAATAAACTGTTGTTTTCCTTTTTCAAATGCATAAAGCCAAACAAGTATTTCAAATGATCAAAGATGCATAAGATAGTTTGTTCAAGCTCTTCCTCCAAATCAAGTTGGTGAATTAGGGTTTGATGATCACTACAAACTGTTGTACCCCAAAACTTTCCCTCTTGCTTTTCAATCTTAATTAGGCTTATACTTTGTCACCATACATACATATGTATATCATTAGCTCTTGTGTGTGAGACCAAGGGTTTTGGAGTTGATTGTTTGTCAACAAATTAAAGAGGAGATCAATATTCATAAGTTTAGAAGTTTTGTATCTCATCATCATGAGTATCCTCTTAATATACAATCTCATCTTGTTCAAAATTTTCTCCAAGAATCACAAAGAGATTGGGGTTTTGAGCATTGGTCATTATCTCCTAACTTTTTGGTCCTCAACTAGGTTTTTGGTCAAAGTTAATGTGTGATTGGCTTTTTGAGCAAAAATTGAGGCTATGTGGTATTAATTGATGCAAGGTATCCATATTTGATCCATTGATCATCATCATTTCATCAGACGAATCATTTCCATTTGAAAGATTGAGAAAATTAATTGTATATGAGAAAGTCAATAAAAAGTCAAAGGTTGACCAATGAGATTTTTGGTCAAGATTGAGGTCAAAGCTCATATTTCAATATTACATGGCCATTGGTTGAGAAAAATCAAGAGAGATGAAGAAATTGGAAGTAACTTGTTAAAGAAGTCATCTTAGACACTTAAATTTTTTCTAAGTATTAGATTTCCAGGTTCACTTTCCACTTTTCCAAGGATTTTAACTTTTTCATTTTTAATCAGAAATTGACAAACTTATGATCAATGGAAAGAGAATGTTTCATTCTTCATCTTTGTCATTGATGGTTCATGTCCAAAAATTCAAAGGAAATAAGTTATTCAAGGTGAAAGTGCAAGGATCATTCATGGGAATTTGTAACTTAGTGAAAATTTTGCTAAGTCATTTTGGTCACCTTTATGAACAATTTTTCGTGCAAGCTTTTCAAGGGTTTCTAAGCCACAAATCAAAAAGTCATCAACATGAAAGTTGTAGGAAATATTTTTCTTTTTCCAAAAAGTCTAGGTTTATGTCATTTGGATCAAATTTGAGTAATTTCCAAAACGAGCCAAGCAAGCCCGTGCACCTCATGCACTTCATTTTTCACAAAGTTACCATAAACGAACATTTCTCCAAATCTCTCTCTCCACTACACCAATTGTTCCAAAATTTTAGGGATCATTTTCTGACCTCATGAGCAAGCCAAAACACAACAATTTGTGCCCCAATCACACACAAAACGCACACACTCATAAGCTTTCAAAATTTGGTCATTTCTCCCAATTATGCCCTCCAACGATTTTTGTGACTTGTCCACCACCCTAGCTTTCTCCTCACACTCTATATAAGCTCATCATTCCCTAATTTCACCCACAGGCGCCTCTTATTGTTAAAAAGTCGGATCTAAACAATTTCTCACTCTCAAAAAAATTTCACCAGCTCTCCCAATTCTCTCAAGGAAGCTCCGTACTATTGCCCGTTTCCTCTTCTCTGAAGTTAGTAGATCAATATTTTTGTATTTCTTGAGCTCTTGCATTGAAGGATAAATGGACTCGAGTTCCACTTGGTAAGCTTCTCATTTTCATCTTCTTCATGCTTAGCCTAAAAAATGCCATGATAGGATCATACATGTTGCATCTGAGAGCCTGGAATGGATGGAAATGTTCGTTTTTTGAATTTGAACTTGTGAATTTGAATTATGTTGCGAATTTGAATTATGTTGTGAACTTGTGACTTTATGATCCATTATCTTTGTTCTTGTTTCATTATTTCGAGATTTTTTTGTGATGGTTTTGTTCTACTCACAGAGACCTTCATTTTTGCTTTTAATTTCGTTTGATTTCATCAACTAATGAATGATATATGGTTGGTTGAATTTTGTTGAATACAACTTATTTTAGAGTTTGTGTAATCGTGTTTGTTGGTTTTTCATTTTTGATGGAAGGTTGAGGATGAAGCGTGGCAAGGCGTGATTGGCTGTTTATTTATTTTGTCTTATTCATTTAACTAAGCCTTACCAATTGATGCAACGTTAGACATAATTTTGTCATTTATGAGTGTGACATCTTAAATAAAAACCAATTAAATAAATATGAATAAATGAAAATGACAGTTAGTGGGGGTGGTCCACAAGCACATGCGTGTTGTTTTCTGATTGGTTGTTTCTAATTTATTTAGTGGCGCTTTCAGCCAAAGTGTCACTAATGCAATAGTGACACTTTGGTTTGTATCATTTTTGTGTTTTATTTATTTTAAATTTCTTTTTTAATTCTATTTTCTTTCTGATTTTATTTTTAATACTTCTAATGCTCCAAAAATTCCAAAAAAATACTTTTCTGGTCATTTAAGATCTCAAGAACATTTTGACCATTTTTATTTTATTTTTCAACCTTTCTTACAATTTTATTCTGATTTTATCTTTTAATGTGTTTTTATGTGATATTTTTGAGTCTAATGTTTGTTTCAATTTTAATTTCAGTATTCCACTAACCCAAAAAATGCCAAAAAAAAAAATGTTTAATGTTCCCACATGTTTTGAGTTGGCCATAGTTTTGAATATGTCTTGTGCATTTCTACTCGGTGACTATGAGTCCAACTTGAGTTGATTTACTTTGCTTTTTCTTCTGACCTATTTGGTCTTGACATCCTAATGTCATGCTCTTTTGATTCTTTGATTATTATTCCATTGCTAATTCATCATGATGACATTTTAGGAGTTAAATCCTTCTTCGCTTGACCTAGTTTTGATCTTAATGATTGATGAAAATTCTAAAGGCTTGGGATCCATATTTAGTTTTAATTATTGGACTTTGCTTATACCACTCCTTGATTCATACCTTGAATTCATCATTCTTTGCCTACTTTATCTTAAATGAACAAATGATACCTATCTTTGATGATGTTGATCTTTTGCTTTGCTAGTTTGCCATAAGTTTTGAGTATGATATCTTGGTGAAACTTATTGAAGTTTATGAATTGAGATTGACACTTTATGATAAGATATGAGACTTCCACATGACATTTAAATTCTTTATTTCTTGACTGTTCTCTTACTTACTTGATTTGAAATGGATGACTTTTCTCTTGGATGATATTGTTGTTTGTTTGTCAAGATACTTGAACTTTCTTTATGCATGAAGTTTTAGTAACTTCTCTTGTTATTCATGAACCTCATATTGAGTTAACTTCTTGAACAAGTCACATATTCCATAATACCATGTTTGTGCTTTCATTGTTTGATCACTGCTTGCCTAAGTTTCTTTGAACTTGCTTGTTTGATTGCTTGACTTTCTTGACCTATCTTTTATTGATACTTAGCATTTCTTTCCTAATCTTTGAAGCTTACATATATGTGTGAATTATGGTATTTTTTCTGTCCCACTTTGCTTTACACCCCAAGTGCTTTAATCCATATTTGTATGCTATGCTTTGATGTTTTTTTGCCATCTTGAATATATGATTGCTTAAACATTGCTTGTTTTCACTTGCGTAGTTCTAGTACTTAAGTGACAAACCATTTGGTGCATGACCCTTAGGTCTTGATCTACATGTCTAAGTGTGTAATTTAATATGAACTTGATAACTTGAAAGTTTTCGTTACATGTTTAAAACTTGAGCTAATTGTTGTAACTTACTTGAGTTGTATTTGTCTTGTCTACTTGCTTAGTTAGGTTGCTCACATTGATTCTTGACCTATGATGCCTTCTTTAGGGTTTGGGTTAGGCACGTAACATATTATGGGAAGTAGCTTTGAGTTGTTTGATGTAATTTTATAACATTCCTTCTTTGGTTGGTCAACCATCACTTGCTTGCTTTTCTTCTTTACTTGCTGAAGTACTTGTTTACTTGTCGTCTTTTTGTGATCCTTGTGTGATCTTTCTCCCATCTTTCAGACACACTTGTATGAACCTTTAAGGTATACTTGCTGACTTATAGAGGTCTTTACCTTGCTTTCTGCACTCCATCTTTTCTTTCTAAGTTTTGATGCTTGTTTGACACTTAGAGCCTTGAGTGCTTGTGTGTTTGTTGATTGCTTATGTTTGGTTTGTAATGCCTTAGGGTAGAACCCTTTGAATATGACCCTTATGGGATCCTAGTGTATGTTGAGTCTTTAATTAGACACATTCTTACTTGATGATTGATAACTTGAGGCATGTTGGATTTTAGACTCTTGTTAGTTTGTACTTGTTGATTGATGTTTGATTCTTACACTTAGGTTCTTGCTTGGATTTTAAGAAATTTCTTTTAATGCTCATTTCATTGTTTATTTCTTTGTCATTTGCTTGTGATATCATGTTCCCTTAGGGGTTTTAGTTCCATCTCTTTAAGATGTAAATTGAGTAGACTTTAGATTCAAAACCAAGCATGACAACATTAGGTAATCCCCTTAATCCTTAATCATAGGTCCATCTTTGTATGCTAACTTAGATAGATGTTTCCCATTTTATCCTAAATTTAGGACCACTGTTGCATGATAACATTAGGGCTCTAGTCTCCCTTATACTTTTTCATTCCCCTTTTGCATCTTCAAAACTAAAATTTATTTTTCTTAATCAAATTTAAAAAATAGTTAACAATAAAGAGGCGAACCATATGTCATGAGCCTTAAGCATTGGTAGGAGTATGGCGGGGGGAATTCCCAAACTTGTACTTTCTTTTGATTATAGTCTTTAATGTGGTTCAAATTACCAAATCCTTTTTCAAGGTAAAAAATACAAACCAATCAAATCTCTTTTTCCTTCGAGCTTTTCTTCTGAAATCTTTTCATAAAAAGGATGTGTTATTTACATTCTACACAAAACAACGCATAAGTATCCAAAGGTCAGGCTGCAATATGTCAACTAATAGAGTATGAACGTAACATTATTCGCCTAATAAAACAAAACAAACCAAAACACATTTTTAGGTGAACTATGAGTGCCCTGTGTAGCGGTGAAAATCAAAGATCAAGCTATTAATTAACTTGACTCGTAAATAAGCAAGAGTCACTATCGCACTTTATTATTTCCAAGGGAAAAGTGAAAAGTGCGAAATAAAACCCATAAATATGCAAAGTAAGTTCAATACTAAATGTAAAGAAAAATACAATGCATTTGAAAAGATCGAAGGTTTGGGGGTTGGTTATACAAAGGGGAGGTACTAGCATCCTATGTATCTATAATATCCTATAGGAACATTTTGAAATATATGTATTTTTGGTTAAAAAGTTTGTTTGCAAAAAGCATCGGGAAGATGAGAAATTTTGAAAATGCAACGACCTAATATCGAGGTTTTGGCTTAAAAGGGTGTAAATTTGAAAATAGGGGTTTAAAGGTTTTAACTAATGGGAAAAAAATGAGGTACAAAATATAAAGACTCACAATAACATAAATTCAAAGAGACGATCATTTCCCTTGAATTCAAACACAAAGATAATAATCAGATGAAGACCAGACAAGAACTTTGCATCAGATAAAAATGGCTAGTAACCATGGTCCAAGGATTAAAGAACTAATTTTAGGGTTTTTTTTCTTTATTAAGTGGCTTATAACAAGCAAAAGAAAATAAGAAGCTCAATTGAGCAAAGAGAAGATAAATGCTCAAGTGAGAAAATAAAAAATGCATAAAGTAAAGAAAATAAAATGCTATCGATGATAAATTGCATAAAAGTAAAGAGAGGAAAATATAAAGTGCAAAAATATAAATGATATTAAAGTAAAGTTAGTAAAATATAAAGTTAATAATCTAATTTGGGATAAGTATAACTTCATATGGAGCATAGAATGTATGTACCCATACATGTTAGAGAAATGACACTTTGAAGTTCATTCTCTTATACATGTCGTACAATTAACAAACACGAGAGACAAAAAATATACTCAACATCATGTTATTTTTTTATTTACTATTTTTACCTCTTTACTAAAAAGATTACCAAAAATATGTTCTTTTATTAATTTAAATTTATATATTGGTATCATTTATTTCAAAAAAAGTCTAGAAAAATTTATATAAGTTCTTTTAATTTCTTATATGTATTTTACTTTTTATCTTTTAATTTGCACTTATATTTTCATTTATTTTAATTCAAGAAAAAAATCAAAAATAATTAATTTAATGTCTCTTTTATTTTTTATTTTGTATTTATTATTATTACAACACTTTTAGTTTTTATTATTATTATTATTATTATTATTATTATTAATATTATTATTATTATTATTATTACTTTGTTTTTTTGTGTTTTTGTGTCAATAAAGAAAATTTGGGACCACTATAATGTAGTACAAACACTTCACATGGATTGTCAACTTATACTTATCAATGACCAAGAATCATTCTCACACTTCACATAGATTGTCAACTTGGACTTATCAATGACCAAGAACCATTCTCATAAAGTCACATGATTGTCATATAAACACTCTCACCTCATTCACCCTATAAATAAGACCTTTCTTTCTTTCATTTAGAAAAAACAATACCACAAATTATTCACTAAACTAAGCCAAAACTCTATTCTTTTTTTTTCTCTCTACATTTTCTTTTAAGTCATTTCTTTCTTTTATTGAATAGGTAGGCTATTATACTTGTTATTTATTTAATTCTATGATTTTTTTACTCTTTATTTATTTATTTATTAACATAATTATCACCATTTTGGAAGGAAACTCCATTGATTTAAAATTAAGAGTTGAAAAGTGTTCTTGGACCTCCAAAAGCAAAAGTGATTTAATGTTGTTTAATTTTTATTTTTTCTGTAATTTTTTGTTGTTTGTTTACTTATTTTGAGCATGGATCCTTGGTCGTGAGATTTCATTTGTTTAATTTCATGAAAAATTGAGAAAGGTATGACATTTATACTATTTTTATTATAGACTTTATTTTATTCTTCTTTATCTATTTTTTTTATTTGGATCAATTTGGAAAGCATTTGAGCTTTTTTAGTTCATCTAAGCTTGTCGGATATTTGATGAACTTTCATCATTTCCAATCTACCTCTAAATAGTCCTTTAATCATTCAAGATACTTGGGATTGATGATAAGTTTGTCATAATGTATCTTCCTTGACTTTGTCTTGACATTTTTTAAAATGGAAAAGAAATCATGAATAAAACACAATAAAAATCAAATTCCACTAAATTCATAAACAACTTCTAACGTTTCTATTTTTTTTTTGTGGCTTTTCAAAGCATAATCAGCTCTTGACTTGTAAAGAGAAATTGTGAATGATGTAAAGGAGAATCACATACAAAAAGAATCGCTCAAAAATGTCGAAATTTGAAGAAGTTATAAATTTTTGAAATCTAACTCAAGAATTAGCAAAAAAATAGGTCAAACCACTCGTGAACACTTGTTAGGCAATGATGCAAATGGAGGATGGGATCTTAGGTCAAAAACTGGGGTGTGACAGTTGCTCCTATTTAAGTTTCTTCTATTCGGAGATATGAAGATTGAAATCTTCATTTCGACGAGATTGAAGATACTTAATATAGAATACATAATTTTTGGTCTTAAGATACCACAATGATGTTTATGATATGATATGGATGCAATACTCTGAATTTTATAGGGAATGACGCCACATGAGATAAACTACTGCTGGAGAAACCAAGCACATGATAAAGTAATCCCACAGGGGAAGAAGTTATAACTCCACTGGGGAACATAGCCACAAAGTTTGATTGAGAGACTCTTATTGGGGAACAACTTCAAGAGAAGAGAAAATTACTGACTCTATCAGGGAAGATGCCTTGCATAGGTTGTGAAAAGATAAATGGCTACTGACTCAAGATGATGGTAAATTTCCAACTCAGTGTCAAAGGTAAAAAAATAAAAAAGGATACCGACTCACATATGACGATAAACTACCAACTCAACAGTTGAAGGTAGAAGATCAATAAGATACCGACTCATAGATGATGGTAAACTACCAACTCAATAGTTAAAGGTAGAAGATCGATAAGATACCGACTCATAGATGACGGTAAACTACCAACTCAATAGTTGAAGGTAGAAGATCAAACAAAATACTGACTCACAGATGACGGTAAACAACCAACTCAACAGATGAAGGTAGAAGATCAATAAGATACCGACTCACAAATGACGGAAAACTACCAACTCAATCATTGAGGGTAGAATCAAAAAAAGAGATACTGACTCATAGATGACGGTAAACTACCTACTCAATAGATGAAGGTATAAGATCAATAAGATACCGACTCACAAATGAAGGAAAACTACCAACACAATAGTTGAAGGTAAAATCGAAAAAAGAGACTCCAACTCACAAATGACGGTAAGCTACCAACTCAATAGATGAAGGTAGAAAAGTAAGATATACCGACTCACAGATGACAGTAAACTACCAAATAAATAAATGAAGGTAGAAAAGGTAATAAACCTTTCCACGAAGAACGAGCTCCAGTTTCTTCTTTATCAAGTCTTTTACTTGATAAGGATAATGTACAAACTTCCCCACGGGACTTTTTCGAAGAGATGTCGTTTGTTGTCGATGAGAAAACTTCTCAAAAGAGACGCCATTTGTTGTTGAAATAGCATATTGTTGGGGATACACAAGCTGGTCAAATAAAGAGGCCGCCACTTGCTATCTTCCAAAGATATCAATAATGCACAAGCTGCTCATGAAGAGATCGCCACTTGCTATTTTCCAAAGATATCAATAATACACAAGCTGCTCATGAAGAGTCTGACACTTTCTATATTCCAAAGATATCAATAATACACAAGCTGCTCATGAAGAGTCTGTCACTTGCTACTTTCTAAAGATATCAATAATACACAAGCTGCTCATGAAGAGTCCACCACTTACTATCTTCCAAAGATATCAATAATACACAAGCTCCTCATGAAGAGTCCACCACTCCCTATCTTCCAAAGATATCAATAATACATAAGCTGCTCATGAAGAGTCCGCCACTTGCTGCTTTCCAAATATATCAATAACACACAAGCTACTCATGAAGAGTCTGCTACTTGATATCTTCCTAAGATATTAATAATACAGAAGCTTCTCATGAAGAGTCCGCCACTTTTTTCTTTCCAAAGATATCAATAATACACAAGCTGCTATTGAAGAGTCTGCCACTCGTTATCTTCCAAAGATATCAATAATACATAAGCTGCTCATGAAGAGTCCGCCACTTATTGTCATGTTGAGATTCCAAAAGAGTCTTGCAACAACACTACTGGGAAACAAAGTTCATCCTCAATGGGAAACTACGAATAGATTCTTCCTGAGGAGACCAAGTATTTAAAATTTCAAAATAAATGCACTTTCAATCTAGGTTTCACAGCCTAGAGAGATCCACGGGGTAGCATCCGCAAGAGACAAAGCTTAATCCAGGAATAAACTGGAGAGAAAACAGCCAAACAAGACTGTTAGAACAAAGTTTGAATCTACTACCCTAAGTTTAAGTTTTGATGATAACAAAATGCTAAGATACATTAATTGTATGATTCATGCAAGAACTATTTGCTACCTAAAAATTACATTCTGTTTTGCAGAAACTCTGATAGGTATCAGCAATAGTACATCGTAATCAGCATCAGAATATTGGATATCAACATCAGCATCAGAAGATGCTATATCAGAATACCAGAATCAGAAGAACAACTCACGCGAATGCTGAAGCTTGATGAACAGAACTGCGCTCAACACTCTGATAAAGACAACAACAGTTCATCATCACTTAAGCAGAGTCAGAATGAGCCAAAGCCAGAACACGCTTTAAGTAGCAACGGTACTGTGCATTCAAGGCGAATTATTACCAACGACATCATTCCAGACAAGATATGCTTAATAAGGAAAGTTTGTTATTGGCATTGAATCAAGATTATTACTCCAACGTTCAACAATTTCAGTGCTATATAAACAAGACATTGAAGATTGAATTGGCTAATGCTCCACATCAATTTACACGCCTAAAAGCTATTCATCATCTTCTCATTCTCAGTTTTGCTAAAAGCTCCCAAAATTCCTTACTCAATATTTTAGCAATCTAGTTTCCATAAGCTTAAGTTGTGTAATATCACAGTTGTGATAAACAGTTTTGTAGAAAACATTCAGACACCTAGATTTCTCTTCTTTGTAAGAAAGTGTTTCCTTGACAAACCGGTTTGTGGTTTGCATCAAGAAGGCTTTAGCAGTTGTTAAAGCAGATTGTAATATTCAGTTGAATATAGTGGATTAAGACCTCGTTGGAGAGAGGCGAAATCACCTTGACGGGTGTACTGGAGTAGTTTGAGATCAAACGAACCAGGATAAAAATATCGTGTTCATTGCATTGTTTTTCAGTTTTACAATTCAACCCCCCCTTCTTGTGTTTTTCACTTCTTCAATTGGCATCAGAGCGCCTGGTTCTAAGCTAAAACACCTAATCGTGTCAGTACAAGATCCAGCGTCAGAAAAACACAATGGCAGGAAATTATTCACACACCAGCAATGACAACCATGAGGACAGAGACAGATTCAGCGGTAAACCTCCAGTCTTTGATGGAGAAAACTTTGATTACTGGAAAGACAGAATTGAAAGCTTCTTTCTGGCACATGATGCTGATCTGTGGGATATGGTGACAGATGGATACACGCATACTGTGAATGCAAGCGGTCAGAAGATTGATAGGAAAGCAATGTCTGACCAACAAAAGCGTGACTTCAAAAATCACCACAAGGCCAGAACCATCCTTCTCAGCGCCATCTCGTATGCTGAATATGAAAAGATCTCCAACAGAGACACATCAAAGAACATGTTTGACTCACTCAGAATGACGCATGAGGGCAACGTTCAGGTCAAAGAAACTAAAGCTCTGGCGCTCATTTAGAAGTATGAGGCATTCAAAATGGAAGAAAGTGAATCCATTGAAACAATGTTCTCAAGATTCCAGATTCTGGTAGCTGGTCTCAAGGTTCTGGACAAAGGTTACTCTACTGCTGATCACGTCAAGAAAATCATCAGAAGCTTACCCAAGCAGTGGAGGCCAATGGTTACAGCTCTGAAGCTAGCAAAAGATCTCAACAAAATTTCTCTGGAGGAACTTATCATCTCCCTCAGAAGTCATGAGATAGAGCTAGAAGCTGATGAACCCCAGAAGCAAGGTAAGCCTTTAGCATTAAAATCTAACAAAAAATCTGAGTCTAAAGTTTTGCAGGCAGTTGAAGAAACATCTGATGGATCCTCATCAGAAGAAGACGAACTCTCCCTCCTCTCCAGAAGAGTGAATCAACTGTGGAAGCAAAGGCAAAGGAAGTTCAGGAATCCCAGAAGATCTGATCAGAACGAGTCTTCTTCTAGATACAAAAGGACAGATTCTTCCTCTGGATACAGAAGATCTGAAGGCTCCTCAGGTAGCAGAAAGCCAAACACCAAGGACATCATCTGCTATGAGTGCAATGAGCAAGGACACTACAAGAGTGACTGCCCAAAGCTTCAGAGGGAAAAGCCCAAAAAGAAGTTTGGAAGAGAAAAGAAGAAAAGTCTCATGGCTACATGGGATGACTCTGACTCGTCTGAAGCTGACTCAGAATCAGATGATGAGAGAGCAAACATAGCTCTCATGGCCAACATTTCAGAAGATAGTGAAGCTTCTGAATCAGACTCAGAATCAGATACTGAAGAGGTATTTCCTAACTTTGCTGTTAATTTTACCAAGGCTGAACTTGCTGAAAGCCTTAATGAAATTCTGGAAAGGTATCAGCATATTAGAGTTAAATTCAGAAACCTAAAAAGGAATCTTGAATCTGACTCTGATAAGACTGAGAGTCTTAAATTGGAGAATTCTGAGCTGAGAAATAAAATTTCAAAATTAGAAAATACTTTACAAAACTCTCAGAAGGAACCAATTTCTGAAACTCCCAGCAGTGCTGATGAGATCATCAAGGAGTATGATCACAGTTTCCAGAAGTTCCTTGCTAAAAGCATAGATAGAAGCAAAATGGCTTCAATGATCTATGGAGTTAGCAGAAACGGCAGGAAGGGAATAGGATACCAAGGTAAGGTTCCTACACCAAAGAATGTCATGGATTTAACCATTAAACACACACCTCTGAATTCACATTTTGTGTATGGTCACACACATGATATTAAATACACTAGCAGTAAGTACTCTGTGAAACCAAAATTCAACCAGAGTTTTGGTAAATCTAACAAATCAGAACCCAAGAAAATCTGGGTACCTAAGGATAAAATAATACATGTTGCATATATCTTTAGCAGCAAATCAGAAACACCAGTCATGGTACCTGGACTCTGGATGCTCGCGACACATGACGGGAAGAAGGCATATGTTCCAAAGCCTGGAACTTAAGCCTGGAGGCCACGTTGGCTTTGGAGGCAATCAGAGGGGAAAGATAATTGGCTCTGGAACTGTAGGTAATGGAAATCTCCCCTCTATTAATAATGTCCTGCTAGTAGATGGATTAATGCATAATCTGTTATCCATAAGTCAATTAAGTGATAACGGTTATGATATAATCTTTAATCAAAAATCATGTAAAGTTGTTAGTCAGAAAGATGGGACTATCCTGTTTAATGGAAAGAGGAAAAATAACATTTACAAAATCAAACTTTCTGAACTGAAAAGTCAGAATGTAAAGTGCCTTCTGTCTGTTAACAACGAGCAGTGGATCTGGCACAGAAGATTGGGGCATGTTAGTATGAGAAGAATATCTCAGATTAACAAACTCAATCTGGTCAGAGGACTTCCTAATTTGAAGTTCAATTCAGATGCTCTGTGTGAAGCTTGTCATAAAGGCAAGTTTGCAAAACCCTCTTTTAAATCTAAAAATGTTGTTTCTACCTCTAAGCCATTAGAACTTCTGCACATTGACCTTTTTGGACCAGTTAAAACTGCTTCAGTCAGTGGCAAGAAGTATGGGTTAGTAATCGTAGATGACTATAGCAGATGGACATGGGTAAAGTTCTTAAGACACAAGGACGAGTCACACTCTGTGTTTGTTACCTTCTGTAACCAAGTTCAGAATGAAAAGGATCTTAGAATCGTTAAAGTCAGAAGTGATCATGGTGGAGAGTTTGAAAACAAATATTTTGAGTCATTCTTTAATGACAGAGGCATTCTTCATGATTTCTCTTGTCCTAGAACTCCCCAACAAAATGGAGTTGTAGAACGAAAGAACAGAACATTGCAAGAAATGGCCAGAACCATGATCAATGAGACAAACGTTGCTAAGATCTTCTGGGCAGAGGCAATAAACACAGCGTGCTACATTCAGAATAGAATCTCAATAAGACCTATTCTGGAAAAGACTCCATATGAATTATGGAAGAACAGAAAGCCCAACATTTCATATTTTCATCCATTTGGATGTACTTGTTTTATGTTAAATACAAAGAATTATTTGAACAAGTTTGACTCTAAAGCACAGAAGTGTATTATGTTAGGATACTCTGAACGCTCAAGAGGGTACAGAGTATACAATACTGAAACACAGATTGTGGAAGAATCAATCAGTGTTCGTTTTGATGATAAGCTTGACTCTGAAAAGTCAAAGCAGAATGAAGTTTTTGCAGGTATGGAAATTGAATTTACAGGTTCTGAAGACAAGTCATCAGAAGCTCTCAACACAGACACTCCTTCAACGTCTGAAAGGAGCACTGCTAGCAATCCTACAACAGCTGCTGATCAATCTCAGAAGAGATTACCCAGAATCAGCTTGGATCACCCAGAAGAAACTATCTTAGGAAGAAAGGAATATCCAATCAGAACAAGAGCAAGCTTCAGAAACTCTGAAGAAACCCTCATGGGACTTGTGTCTCTGATTGAACCTTCTTCTATTGATGAAGCACTTTTGGATAACGACTGGATTCTGGCAATGCAAGAAGAGCTGAATCAATTCACCAGAAATGACGTATGGGATCTTGTTCCCAGACCAAAAGGATTCAACGTCATTGGAACAAGATGGGTGTTCAAAAACAAGCTAAATGAACAAGGTGAAGTCATCAGAAACAAAGCACGACTGGTTGCACAAGGTTATAGTTAGCAAGAGGGAATAGACTATACAGAAACCTTTACTCCAGTCACCAGGTTAGAATCTATCAGACTTTTAATTTCATTTGCTGTTAATAGAGGCATCACTCTGTATCAGATGGATGTCAAAAGTGCATTCTTAAATGGTTATATAGAAGAAGAAGTTTATGTGCACTAACCCCCTGGTTTTGAAAATACAAAACATCCAGAACATTTTTTCAAACTAAAGAAGTCACTATATGGTCTGAAACAAGCTCCCAGAGCTTGGTATGAAAGACTAAGTAACTTTCTGTTAGAAAATGAATTCACCAGAGGGAAGGTGGACACTACCTTATTCTGTAAGTCAGTTAAGAATGACATCTTAATCTGTCAAATTTATGTTGATGATATTATTTTTGGTTCTACTAATCCTTCTCTTGGAAGAAAATTTGCTAAGTGTATGCAGGCAAAATTTGAGATGAGCCTCATGGGGGAGCTGAAGTTCTTTCTAGGAATTCAGATCAATCAAACCCCAGAGGGAACCTACATTCATCAGAGCAAATACATCAGAGATCTTCTGAAGAAATTTGACCTCTCATAATGTAAGCCATCAAAGATTCCAATGCATCCCACGTGCATTCTGGAAAGAGAAGAGGTAAGCAAAAAGGTAGAACAAAAAGTCTACAGAGGTATGATTGGTTCTCTCCTTTATCTGACAGCTTCAAGACCTGATATATTATTCAACGTATGTATTTGTGCTAGATTCCAATCAGATCCTAGAGAATCTCACTTAACAGCTGTTAAGCGAATTTTCAAGTATCTGAAAGGTACTACTAATCTGGGTTTATTTTATAGAAAATCTAGTGATTACAGTTTAGTAGGCTACTGCGATGCTGACTTTGCTGGAGACAGAGTAGAGCGTAAAAGTACTTCTGGAAGTTGCCAGTTTCTGGGAGACAATCTGATCTCTTGGTCCAGCAAAAGGCAATCCATAATTGCGCTATCAACAGCAGAAGCTGAGTACATAGCAGCAGTAGGATGTAGCACACAAATGCTCTGAATGAAAAGTCAACTTGAAGACTTCCAGATTTTTGAGAGTAACATCCTTATACTCTGACAATACGTCTGCTATTTGCTTAAGTAAGAATCCTATTTTACATTCTAGAGCTAAGCATATAGAAATAAAACATCATTTCATTAGGGACTATATTCAGAAAGGAATTTTGAACTTAAAATTTATAGATACAAACCATCAATGGGCTGATATCTTCACTAAACCCCTTTCTGAAGATAGGTTCAATTTCATTCTGAAACATCTCAGCATGAAAATTTGCCCAGAGTGAAAATGTTTTAATTCCATATATTATCTTTCAGAATGTATTTGTTTTACTGTGAACTTCTGATCAATCTCTTTTCAGAAATAAAGAACATGCAGATTGTATCAGATGCTAGTCTTAAAGATCTGAGCGTTTCAGCTCAAGGATAGACGTGTTGATCACTAAATCAAACAAGTGTCATCCAATCATCAGCAAATCTCTGAAGCAGAACGCGTGCACACTTCTGAGAAGGCAAAACGCTGATTGGGTGCATTGAGACACATGTCTGGTAACCATTTCAAGTATCTTTCTCAAATCCCCCAAAATCAGCAAGCATTAAATGAAAGTAATCATGTTTTAAAAATGTAATCATGATTTTATTTTCTCTTTCTTGAAACCGTTTACACTTTCAAAATATTCTGAAATCTATTTAAGCACGTAAACTTCTCAAATTAATCTTTTACAGTTTCTCATTATCTCTCAAATATTTTCTGCATTTTCTCTGTGTTCATCTCTTTCAAACTTAAACCCATTTTCTCAGTTTTCTCAGAAAAACCCTAAGTGTGAACATGGCAACCTCCAGTAGTGCTTCTGCAGGTTCTCAGAAGAAAGCTTCCTCTGAACAGTACCAAGTTCCATTCAGAACACTCCTTACACCAGTGAAGAATCTAGAAGTGTTGTCTGAACTGATTATTGACTTCAACGGTCTGAAAGAGAATGGTTTTGACTTGACATAAGAAATTAGGGCACAGAAATGGGAGAGATATTTTGACAGGTTGGTTGGACTAACATTCCCAATGTTAGTCAAGGAGTTCTGGATTCATGCGTCCGCTTCAACGCATCAAGTCACCTCCTACATAATGGGAAAGAAGATTGTGATCACTAAGGATCACATAGCAAAACTGATTGGTTACAGTGGCGGTGGCGTCCGCTGTATTGATATGGCTGAAAGATGCTCTGACGTTGGCGTCATAGCAGAACAGATTTTCACCCATGGGATGCCCAGCAGCAAGATCAGAGACCTAAAGGATCACCATAGAGTTTTGGCGAAGATCATTCTGGGGTGTTTTAATCATAGGAAGCCAACAAGTTCCCCTGATTATATAAATATAGATCAGCAGTTTCTGATCTACTTTATTAATCAGAAGGTAAAAATCAACTTGGCTCATCTTCTGTTTAATCACCTCAGAACAAGCGTGAAGGAAACCAGGGAAGAAGAAAGAACAAAGAGGAATTGGATACCCTTTGGAAGGTTAATATCAGATATTCTGACTGAGAATAGGCTGATAGAACACCTGATAGAAGCTCAAGAGTTAAGCACCATTGAACCAACTATTGGAAAGCCTCTGAACGCGAAGAATCTGAAGAAAATGAAGTTAATAGAAAATATCAGAAAGGAACCCAGCGTTACTCCTATTGCTGACATAACCAGCAGAAGAGTCCCACTGAGCGACTTTCCATTATTTTCTGAGATAGAATCTAAACTAGTGGTGGTTCTCAGATACTTGGACGCGTGCAAGGCTGATGGTACAGATCCCAAGCTGAATATCAAACATCTGCACCAACCTCAACCAGAAGTCTCACTGAAGAAGACGAAGAAAAGGAAGGCCACTTTAGAAGGAACATCCCAGCAGACTTCCAAGAAAAGAGGTAATTTATCTGCTGCTTCTGTTTTAAATTCTTCTGCTATTCCAACATCTATCCCAACTCCAGCTTCTCATGAAATCCCAATCCCCATCCCAACTATAGATGAAACCGAACCAGAAGATGACCCTTCTGAGGCACTAACACTCAGAAGACCCTGCACCAAACATCCCAAACCAACAACTTCAACAACATCATCACTTGACAAAGTTCTGTCTGACATTGATCAACGTGCTTCTGATCACCTCTCTAATAATCCAAACACTGAACCAGATATTGCCAAATCTCCTCAACCAGAACAACCTCTCTCACCCATACCAGAAGAACCTCATATTCCTGAACAACCAGAAATTCCTCCTCCTTCTCCACAACCAGCAATTCCTTCTCCCTCTCCTCAACCAGAAATTCATCCACCATCACCTCAACCTGAGTTTCATCATTCTGAAACTCCATCTCCTCCACCTCTTGAACCTCATTCTCCTCAATCCTCTGAGCCACAACCTCTGGCAATACAGCTGCCATGTGGAACAACTGTAACAATGGCCCACCTGCCATCCTCGCCAGAAACCACTCCTCCAAACACTCCCAAAACCCCACAAAGTCCAATTATTATTTCTAACTCTCCCACTCCATCTCCCAAACAAACAGCTCCCAAACAAACTACAGATGACCCCAGCAGGACCTTCATCGATTTAACAATCCTTGACCGTCTTGCTGATCTCAAAAATAAAATAGCCATTCCAAAACTAAAACAGCCAGATGTTGGCTCTGGCATTGTGAATTTTGAAACAGGTTTGCAGCAATGGATTGATTCTCTGAAGCAAGTCTGTCCTGGAATGATTGACCCTGCTGCCTCAGACCAGCTCTGGTCACGATTCAGAATTTGGGTACGTGCTGAAGCCCTCAAGTTGCAGGATATCAACTATGAGCAGGCACAACAGAATTTCAGCAAGCTTCTGAACGAAGTTGGAAGTCAGCTGCTGAAAGATGACATGCTCCTTCTGGATAGTGAGCCATGGTCTGAGAAGCGTCCAGCTTCAAAAGTGCAGCCAGAAGAAGACCAGACAACTCAAGTTGAAGCCAGTCAAGCTGAAGATGTTGCAGAAAGCTCTCAGAAGCTCCCTGCTTCTGATGTTTCTCAAGCTGCCTTGGACAGGTAGACTCTGGAAGAGCTAAAGCTGAATGATATTCGTCTACAGCAAAGGATGGATGAAAATGATCAGAAGATGAAGGAAAGGATGGATGTGCAGGATAGAAAGATAGATACAGTAGTCATCATGGTGCACAAGCAGACTGAAACTGCTGATCAGATTAAAGCAATGCTGGAGACTCTGTTCACACGCTTTCCTCCCCAACCTTAGATTTTCATTCATGCTATTTTTATGTTTTCTTTGCATATCTTCTGTACTGTTTTGTCTGGCTCTGACTATTTTAATATGACAAGTTTTTCTGCTCTAATTGTTTTAGCACATCACTAACACTTTTTGATTGCTGACAAAAAGGGGGAGAACAAGAATGATATTTTTCAATAACGGATTATTGAGACAAAAAGTCTCAAACATTCTAACTCTGATATTTTTGAATGTTTTCTTTTTTGCTTAAGTCTACAGGTACAAGAATGCTCTATGATTCACTGAAGACCAAAGCTCTGATACTCTGATCCAAAGCAAATCTCTGATAAAGCTCTGATATTCTGATCTGAAGCTCTGCTCTGATATTCTGATCTAAAGCTTCTGATAGTCAAAGCTCTGATATTCTGATGTTCAAAGAAAATCAATAAAGATCTGATCCTGAAGAACTCTTGGAATTAAAAAGGGAAGTTATAAATTCAGGGGGAGTATCTCCGATCTCAACTCTGATATCTCTTTATCCCTTATCTTTGATAACTTCTTACTCTGATACATCTTATCATTTAGTTATCTCTGATACTATTTCACGTTACTTTCAATTAAAAATATCTAGTTTTTGTCATCATCAAAAAGGGGGAGATTGTTAGAACAAAGTTTGAATCTACTACCCTAAGTTTAAGTTTTGATGATAACAAAATGCTAAGATACATTAATTGTATGATTCATGCAAGAACTATTTGCTACCTAAAAATTACATTCTGTTTTGCAGAAACTCTGATAGGTATCAGCAATAGTACATCGTAATCAACATCAGAATATTGGATATCAACATCAGCATCAGAAGATGCTATATCAGAATACCAGAATCAGAAGAACAACTCACACGAATGCTGAAGCTTGATGAACAGAACTGCGCTCAACACTCTGATAAAGACAACAACAGTTCATCAGCACTTAAGCAGAGTCAGAATGAGCCAAAGCCAGAACACGCTTTAAGTAGCAACGATACTGTGCATTCAAGGCGAATTATTACCAACGACATCATTCCAGACAAGATCTGCTTAATAAGGAAAGTTTGTTATTGGCATTGAATCAAGATTATTACTCCAACGTTCAACAATTTCAGTGCTATATAAACAAGACATTGAAGATTGAATTGGCTAATGCTCCACATCAATTTACACGCCTAAAAGCTATTCATCATCTTCTCATTCTCAGTTTTGCTAAAAGCTCCCAAAATTCCTTACTCAATATTTTAGCAATCTAGTTTCCATAAGCTTAAGTTGTGTAATATCACAGTTGTGATAAACAGTTTTGTAGAAAACATTCAGACACCTAGATTTCTCTTCTTTGTAAGAAAGTGTTTCCTTGACAAACCGGTTTGTGGTTTGCATCAAGAAGGCTTTAGCAGTTGTTAAAGCAGATTGTAATATTCAGTTGAATATAGTGGATTAAGACCTCGTTGGAGAGAGGCGAAATCACCTTGACGGGTGTACTGGAGTAGTTTGAGATCAAACGAACCAGGATAAAAATATCGTGTTCATTGCATTGTTTTTCAGTTTTACAATTCAACCCCCCCTTCTTGTGTTTTTCACTTCTTCAAAGACTCCACCCAATGAGGAAACAACTAAGTTGGGGATTTATCCTATCCAGAGATGGAAAAGGAAAGCTAAAGCAATATTCTTCCACGAGAGTTAACTCAGTGGGGAATAAGAAAGGAGGCACACTTTCTTCTTAAGTTGACACTCTATATGGAAAGAGCAAATACACTATTTGAATAGACATAACCAATGTATACGAACCCAATAACATCAACAAATACGAATGTGCATGCATGATGCAAGTATGAATGAATAAATGAATATCATGTATATGTTTGAAAAAACAGATAGAAGAGATAAACTGGAGATGATAAGACATCACAGTACAACCAGATACTCAGCTAACCTCAACAAGATGAGAACATTACTGGAGATAGAATAAAAGCTATTGACGAAGCATATTTCTGCTATAAGGCTCTAATCTCTCCGGGGAGGAAGATATTTTTCCGGAGAAAACCCAAAGTCTAATCTTATAACATCAATAATCCATTGAAAGGATAACAACACGAACTCCACTTCAGCTGGAGAAAAAAATATTTCTTAGCTGGAGATACTGGGGAAATCCACCATCTGATAATGTGTGCAAAGCATATCGCGTATCTTGATAAATCTGGATTTCCCCTGGAACTAATTTTGGATGCCCCAAGTTTACTGCTGATAAGTTACGTGATGCACGATAATTCTTGCGAATAAATTAACTTCTAAAATGCCACAAGTTATATGGTTAATGAGAAGAAATTGTCTCAAGAGGATTTTACAAAAGACCTGGCATCCAAAATGCTCTAGTTCCTTCAAACTCTTAGAGAGATTCGTCGAATCTTGACGTGACTGCCCCATATTGACTATATTTGGCACAACGGAGTTTTCAAATTTTCCCTATGGGGGTAAACAAACTATAAAGGCAACAACTTGTTCATGCTGAAGATCTTCAGGCGACATGCCCCTGTATATGATCATTCTTGAAATGATTCGTCAATTACTTAACAAAGTTTCAGACCTTAAAAGATTAAACTCGTCATTGGTTCTTATATTTAAGCTTCCTTGATATCAAACAAATGTTTTACAAGCAGAAAAAGCTTATTCTGAGAATGAAAATTCTAATGCAACAGTTATGTAAAAAAGATATCGCACAAACTTTGTGAGTTAGAGCAGCATTTATTTTTGTATAGCAAAACATATGATACCAACAAAAATATTTAACAAAACTTATGAGTGTCCGGAACGCAATCTTGTCGAAGTATGATTTTGAACTAAACTCTGTTTCAATTAGGACTTTTGATGGTTGTAACGTGGCCTAGTTCACGGTTTTAGAAAAAAGATTTTAAGGCTCAAAATATTTGGTGCCCACCCCCTTCATGATGTTCTTCAGTCCTATATTCAGTTAATTTGATACGAGCATTCATCTCCCGAGAGGATTTAGCTGATGGTTGAGGAACCATTGATATTGTTTGGACACGGCAGTCACTCACTCTTGACTTTTGTCACACGACTCTGTTCTTTGTTAAGGATTTTTTGTTGTAATCCTTTATCACCTTTCAAGCTTTCCATTTCTTCATTGCTTTCCCTAACTTTTGTCTGAACTAATTCTTTTGTATTGATAGTCCAGCGGGATTCCCTGACTTTTCCCTAAGCGACTTATTTTTTCAAGTTTTTACGTGGGGCTTTTTGTCTCTTTCTTTTTTTTATCATTTTTTATTCATTTTGTTTTTTCTTTCCTTTTGAACACGTTGTGTGACTTCGAGTCATATGTGACTTGTTGGAAGAATCGCGACTGCCTGATTTCTTAGTAGATGAGGGATAGTTATTATTGTATCCTTATATGTTGACCACTTGATGTGCGAGAGATACCCATTGGGATATCATCTTATTTTGATGCACACTACAGATATGCGAAGATTGACCATTGCGATTTTGACTTTCCTCAACCTTTTGAAGGATAACCATTGTTGTATCCTTGGATGTGCACTCTTGATGAGATTCGAATACTCAATCATATTTACTGAACACTACCTTGCTCTGGGTTAAAACGAGGGTTTTTTATGAATAGAAAAGAAACTCCTACTTCAAAGCTCAAAGGGGTTAACAAATGTTTCACTCCCTTAAATATCCGGTGTTTGGGGATTTGAAACAATGCATGTACATCGTCAATAGGGTTTTATCCAAAAGCATCCAATAAAAAAATTTGTGTTTTAATATCATCATCCTCCCTCCAATCTTT
This sequence comes from Vicia faba, assembly GCA_948472305.1. Taxonomy (NCBI): domain Eukaryota; kingdom Viridiplantae; phylum Streptophyta; class Magnoliopsida; order Fabales; family Fabaceae; genus Vicia; species Vicia faba. Next base: position 890,435,032 of record OX451741.1, on the reverse strand, counting down.
GCCTAGGCAAGATAATGGATAACAAGTTGGTATCATAATGCAAAAAGCAATTTGAAATTGAAACAAATATGAGTGAAACAAATAGATTTCTTCAAGACAAACATATTCATTGTATTAAGATGATCATTCAAATACAAACAAGTTTTTAAATGCAAACAGTGTAATGATAAACAAGAAAAATTACAAATGAAAAAGAAGGAAAAATTCTAATTAAATTGATAAGACTCTCTTCTTTAAACTCCAAGGTATCCTTCAATCATGTTTATTATTTGGCAAAGACCTGACTTGAACCTCAAGACCAATATCCTTAAATGACAAGATACCACTTTTGACCAATTTCTGGACTTCAGCTTTCAAGGGATAACAATGTTTGATACTATGCCCAGGGGCTCCTTGATGAAAGGCACAAGTCAAATTAGCTTTGTAGTACCAAGGCATCTTCTCAGGAATCTTTGGTGGAGGTCGGGTCTGAACCAAATTCCTCTGCATTAGGACAGGAAACAACTCTGTATAGGTAGTTAGAACTGGATCAAACTGATTTTTTTCTCTGATCATGAACTTACTGGTTGGGAGCTTCAGAAGATGTATTTACCATAGGGGTGATAGGAAAAACACGTCATTGCTGATGATGATCTTACCTTCTTTGGGGTCTCCTTGGTCCTTGATGCAGTCGTGGATGATTTGCAAGAGTTGGGTTAACCGATGGTATAACTTGTGGATGTTGATAACTCTTTTTTGTATATCTAGGTTTCCTTTTCCCTTCTTGCTAAGTATCAATGGAGTTTTGCTCTCTTTTATTGGTGAAGCTATCACCATACTTCTTAGCATTATCTTTCGAGTTACCATTTTCAGACAAACGTTCCTCTCAGGCATTTTCTTCTAGAAGCACTCCCACATTCACTTTTTCAGGGAAATCAATGGGTGTATTGACCTTCTCATGAAAGAATAATTTCAGAATTTTTACGAATACATTTTGTATCTCTTCTTCCTTCCTAGAAGGATTGACTTGGGAAGCAACTAAAGTTTCAACCAAAGTAGTTAGATACTTCATACCAGCCTTCAAAGTAGTTACCTCTTTGTGGAGTTCAGAAATCTCTTGCTTAATATTTTCCATCTTCCTCTTAGCGTGAGCATTGTACTCTGGGACCAAAGGGAAAATAAGACTCATAAATGACTTTCGAAGGTGAAACAAAAATGTAGAATGATGCATGATTATGCAAATGGTAAGTTCAATTCATTTCTAAGGACCTCGAATTTTGATTCAAGCTTCAAGCGAGAAATAATTAACAACAAAATGTGACAAATGAGTTTAGTACAAAGTTAAGAGCCTAAAGGCTACAAAATACAAAGCCAGGTGATCCCAATCAACAGAACTGACGGTGATCATCAAAAATCCTAATCATAAATCCTAAGATGTTTCCCCAAGCTCTACAACAGCAAGGGTACCCGAAACTAGATTCTCATTACTCCGCTCTTGGGCCTTTTTAAAGATCTCCTTCGTTGCTTCGATATTTGGCCTCTCAAACAGCTCCTTGATGAGCACATACCTTCTATTTATAATGCTTTCTAGATGATCAACCTCTTCTTGAAGATGTGAAAAACACAAGAATGGGAGGTTGAATTGTAAACTTGAAATCAAAAGCACAATGACACAGTATTTTTATCCTGGTTCGTTTGATCTCAAACTACTCCAGTCCAACCGTCAAGGTGATTTCGCCTCTCTCCAACGAGGTCTTAATTCACTAATCACAAAAGGATTACAATCACTACTTTAACAACTGTTAAAGTCTTCTTGAGTACAACCACAATCCGGTTAATCTCAAGGAACACTGTTTCAAAATAATTATACAAGAATGTGTTGTTGTTTTTCTTACAAAAACTGTTATCACCAATGTGATAATTTACATAAGATTATAGCTTGGAATGATAAAGAATATTGCTTGCAACTTTTGAATATGCGTGAGTGGTATCTTGCAAAATCGTCGACGATTTTGAATACTGACTTTGTTTATATAGGCAGTGGATTAACGTTGATCATCAAGCGTGTTTAATGTCATTAATACACTTTCCATTTAGAGAAGATCTTGTCTGAAAGAAGCCGTTGGAATTGATGTTGTCTTGAATGATCAGTAACGCTTCAGAATCTTACATCCTTGCTTGCTGCTGACGCTTCAGAATATTGATGACTTGGATTAACATGTTCTTGTTCAGAATCAGAGTTTACTTTGCTTAAGCGCAGGTTCTGGTCATCAATCTTCAGTGCATGTTCTGATTGCTTCAGCGTGTAGCTCTTATGGCTTAACTTCTGATGCTGCTTTGGTCAGAACTTCTTCATACATAAAAACATAATTTTTAGGGTGCATATTTATTCTGTGTATTTGTTATTTGTTCTTTGTATTTGTTATCATCAAAACTCTAACTAAGGGTTGTAGAATCAAACTATGTTCTAACAATCTCCCCCTTTTTGATTATGACAAAAACTAGAATTTTCAATTAAAAATAAAGAACAAAAAGGTTTAAGAGAAACCCCCCCTGAGTTGATTACTTCCCTTAAGTTCCTTGAGCATCAGAGTTTAGCTGCATCTTTCATCAGAATTTGTACCTGTTCAAACTTCTCAGAAAGTAGAGGTTAAGAATTTCAGAATGTTTGAGACTTTTGTCTCAGTAAACCATTATGGAAAATATCTTACTTTCTCCCCCTTTTGTCAGTTATCAAAAAAGCAATATAATCAGAACCAAAATAGTTGAATTATATTAAAAACATGATGCAATGACAAGTTCCAGAACAAAAGAGGTAAAAATTAAACGTTATAGATAAACAGATTTAAAAAGAAATCTAAGAAGGAGGGGGAATACATGTGAACAACGCTTCCAGCAAGCTCTTGATCTGAGTATTAGACTCTTCTTGCTTGCCCAATATGCCTCTGATTTCCTTTGTGGTGTCTTCCTGTTTACCCAAAATACTTTTAATCTCTTTGTTCGTGTCCTCCTGCTTATCCAACCTTGCATGAATAAGAGCATTTTATTTCTTCAACTCTTCTAGAGTTTGTATAACTAAGAAAGGTGTTGGAGTTTCTTCAGGAGTTGGACGTTGCTCAGAGCATTTTGTAGCTTTTTCAGAGTGAACCATTGCTTCTATTGTAACCATGTCTTCTGGAGCAGCAGTCAGGGAGAGACTTTCTGATTCTGGTTGAACTTCATCTGAAGGATGATGCTTTTTCCAAGGAGCATTATCCAGCGAGAGAATGTCTTTCTTGAACAGTTGGGTCAGAACTTGGTCTTGAAAAGCCTTCAGCTTAGCACTAAAGTTCTGCTGAACCTGTTCATAACTCTGTTCCTTCAGCTTTAGCGTTTCAGAACTCAGCCAATTTCTGAATCTTGTCCATATATAATCAGAAGCAGCAGGATTAGTCATCTCTTGACTAGCATGCTTCAAAGAGTTTATCCATTCCCGCATTCTTATTTCAAAAATCAAAAAATTTGTACCAACATCTGAATGGTCTGATGTGGTTTCAGTTGGTTTGGGTTTGGGAATGGTAGTTTTGAGAGATGTGGAGGATAGTCTTTCCAGCACAATTGGATCAATGACAAGTCTCAAATTTGCAGCTGGACGGCTAGTAGGTGAAGGAGTGGGAGAGTCGGGGATGATGATTGGTCTAGTGGGGGTGTTTGGAGGAGTGGATTCCAGAGATGAAGGGATTTCTGGAATGTCATGGATGGTGAGAGGCATGCGAACCGCAAGAGGTTCTGTGATTCCAGGTATTGGGATTGTATCATAATCTTTGGAGATTCTTCAGATTGGTTTATTGAAACATGGTGAGGTTCTGGTTCATGGATATCATGAGATTGATTTTCATAAGGTTGAGATTCTGGTTGTGGGATGGAGTTCAGATCTTCTGGTTGTGGTATTTCTGGTTGAGGAATTTCTTGTTGAGGTGATTGTGGTTGTGAAATTTCTGGTTGAGGAATTTCTGGTTGAGGTGATTGTGGATGAGGAATTTCTTGTTGTGTGATTTCAGTTTGTGGAGAGAGTGGTTGCGGATTTCTGGTGTGGTATCAGAGTTTGGATTTTTTGGGAGTTGAGAATTTGGATTTTGTGGTAATGGAGCGGAAAAGTCTTGGTCAAATAAATCAATATCAGACAGAACTTTGGCAAATTCTGGTTGGTTTTGTTCAGGATTTGGATTTTAAGAAAGGGAGTGAGTTTCATGCAGACCTAGAGTTTCTGATGGATCAAACCCTATGTTAAAGTCTTAAAATTTTTGTGGTGATGGGTTTTCTGGTTGAGAAGGCATGGCTTCAGATGTGGATACATTTATTAATTCTATAATAGTAACAGAGGAGGGATTACCTTTCTTTTTGGCAGCTTTTGGAGTCTTCTGAGAGGGTCCCTCTCCTGCTGCTTTCCTCTTCTTGGTCTTCTTTAAAGCAACTTCTGGAGCAGCCTTGTGTAAATCTTGGATGTTGATTTCTGGTGCAGTACCATCTCCCTTGCAAGCGTCCAGATATCTGACTATTATTTCTGGTTTGGAGTCAATGTTAGAAAATAGAGGAAAATCATCCAGAGGTATCCTTCTTGAAGTGATGGTTGCATAAGAAGTAACAGTAGGTTCCTTCTTGATATTCTCAATGATTTTCATCTTCTTCAGATTTTTAGCATTCAGGGGCTTCCCAGCGGTTGCTTCCAATGTGCTGATTTCCTGGGCCTCAGTCAAATGTTCTATCAGCCTATTCTCTGTCAGAATATCCTATATGAGCCTTCCTAAGGGTATCCAGTCCCTCTTGGTCCGTTTGTCTTCTCTTGTTTCCTTCACACTAGTTCTAAGATGATTAAACAACAAGTGTGGAAGATTTACCTTTGTCCTCTTGGTAATGAAATAGATCAGAAACTGCTGATCAAAGTTGATATAATCAGGAGAGCTAGTTGGCTTCCTATGGTTGATACACCCCAAAGTGATTCTTGCCCAAATTCTATGGTGATCCTTCAAATCTATGATTTTGCTGGAGGAAAGTCCATGAGTAAAAATTTCCCTTGCAATAGAACTTACGTCAGAGCATCTCTTAGCCATGTCAATGCATCTGACACCTCCACCATTGTATCCAATTAGCTTAGCAATTAGGTCTTCTATAATAACAATTTTCTTCCCCATGACATAGGAAGTAACCTGATGATTTGAAGCAGAAGCATGTATCCAGAATTCTTTGACAAGAATTGGAAAAGTTGGCCCCAGAAGACGGTCAAAGTACCTGTTCCAACCTTGAGTAGTGACGTCTTCATACAGATTGAAGCCATTTTCTTGCAAGCTTTCAAAATCAATAATCAGCTATAAGAGAACTTCCAGATTATCAATAGGAGTGAGGAGCGTTCTGTAAGGTTCTTTATACTGTTCCATTGAAGCAGATTCATGAGCACTGACATTTTTGACACTTGAAGAAGCCATTGTTCACACGAGATTTTGAGGAAGATGAAAGGGGTTTTTGAAAGTAAGAACTTGAGACAATAGAAAATATTGATGAGAGTAAAAAGAAGTGAATGTAAAAAGTAAAGTTTGAGTTTAAATAGGTTTCTTTGAAAACATAAACAGTAAGAGAGAGAAATAATTAGTCATGATTATAAGCATTAATGACAGCTGAAATTAGGGGATTCAGAAAGATACTTGAACGGTTACCCATGACATGTGTCTCAATGCACCCAATCAGCGTCTTTGACCTTTCAGAAAAGTGAACGCGTGTTCAACCTCAAAAAGTGGTTGATGAATGGATGACAATTGTTTGATTATGTGAACAACACACTTTTATCCTTGAAATGAAACGTTCAGATCTTCATGGATAGATTTTGATGCAATCTGTACTTCTAAACTCTGAAGACAGGTTGATCATTAGTTCACAGAAAATAATAAAGTTCTGAAGGTTAAGATATGTAAATAAAACAAGTTATTTTGGGCATAGCTTCATGCTGAGATGTTTCAGAATGAAGTTAAACCTATCTTCAGAAAGAGGTTTTGTAAAGACATCAGCCCATTGATGGTCTGTGTCAATAAATTTTAAATTGAGAATCCCTTTCTGAATATAGTCCCTAATAAAATGATGTTTTATTTCTATATGCTTAGCCCTAGAATGCAAAATTGGATTCTTATTGAGACAAATAGCAGAAGTATTGTCACAGAGGATAGGAATGTTACTCTCAAATATGTTGAAGTCTTCAAGTTGACTTTTCATCTAGAGCATTTGCGTGCTACATCCAACAGCTGCTATGTATTCAACTTCTACTGTTGATAGTGCAATTGTGGACTGTCTCTTGCTGGTCCATCCGATCAGATTTTCTCCCAGAAACTGGAAGCTTCCAGAAGTGCTATTACGCTCTACTCTGTCTCCAGCGAAGTCAGTGTCACAATATCCTACTAAGCTGTAATCATTTGATTTTCTATAAAACATACCCAGATTAGTAGTACCTTTCAGATACTTGAAAATTCGCTTAACTGCTGTTAAGTGAGATTCTCTAGGATCTGATTGGAATCTAGCACATAAGCAAACACTAAATAAAATGTCAGGCCTTGAAGCCGTTAGATAGAGAAGAGAGCCAATCATACCTTTGTAGACCTTCTGTTCTACCTTTTTACTTACCTCTTCCTTTTCCAGAATGCACGTGGGGTGCATTGGAATCTTTAAGGGCTTACATTCTGAGAGATCAAATTTCTTCAGAAGTTCTTTGACATATTTTCTCTGATGAATGTAAGTTCCTTCTGGAGTTTGGTTTATCTGAATGCCCAGGAAGAATTTGAGTTCCCCCATTAGACTCATCTCAAACTCTGCATGCATACATTTAGCAAACTCTCTTCCTAGAGAGGGTTTAGTAGATCTAAAGATGATGTCAGCAACATAAATCTGACATACTAACATGTCATTCTTAGCTGTCTTACAAAATAAGGTTGTGTCCACTTTCCCTCTGGTGAATTCCTTTTCTAACAGAAAGTTACTTAGTCTTTCATACCAAGCTCTGGGAGCTTGTTTCAGACCATAGAGTGACTTCTTTAGTTTGAAAACATATTCTGGATTTTTGGAATTCTCAAACCCGGGGGGTTGGTGCACATATACCTCTTCATCTATATAGCCATTTAAGAATGCAATTTTGACATCCATCTGATACATAGTGATGCCATTATTTACAGCAAATGATATTAAAAGTCTGATAGATTCTAACTTGGCGACTGGAGCAAGGGTTTCTGTATAGTCTATCCCCTCTTGCTGACTATAACCTTGTGCTACCAGTCGTGCTTTGTTTCTGATGACTTCTCCTTGCTTGTTCAGTTTGTTTCTGAACACCTACTTTGTTCCAATGACGTTGAATCCTTTTGGTTTGGGAACCAGATCCCATACGTCATGTTTGGTGAATTGATTCAGTTCCTCCCACATTGCCAGAATCCAGTCATTGTTCAGAAGTGCTTCATCAATTGTTGTTTGTTCAATCAGAGAGACCAGTCCCATGAGGGATTCTTCAGAGTTTCTGAACGTTGATCTTGTTCTAATTGGATCATCCTTCTTTCCCAGTATTGTATCTTCTGGGTGAGCAATGCTACTTCTAGATAGTCTTTTCTGAAGTTGATTAATTGAAGGTGCTGGATTGCTTGCAGAAACTCTTTCTGATGTTGAGGGAGCGTCTCTGTTGAGAACTTCTTATGAGTCGTCTTCAGTACCTATGAGTTCAACTTCCATACCTGCAAGGAATTCATTCTGCTTTGACTTTTGAGAGTCAAGCTTATCATAAAACCTAACACTGATTTACTCTTCAACAATCTGTGTTTCTGTATTGTATACTCTGTACCCTCTTGAGCGTTCAGAGTATCCTAACATAATACACTTTTGTGCTTTAGATTTAAACTTGTTCAGATAATTTTTTGTATTAAGAATAAAGCATGTGCATCCAAATGGATGAAAATAAGAAATGTTGGGCTTTCTATTCTTCCATAATTCATATGGAGTCTTTTCCAGAATAGGTCTTATGGAGAAGATCTTAGCCATGTTAGTCTCATTGATCATGGTTCTGGCTATTTCTTGCAATGCTTTGTTCTTTCGTTCTACAACTCCATTTTGTTGGGGAGTTCTAGGACAAGAGAAGTCATGCAAGATGCCTTTTTCATTAAAAAATAATTCAAAATTTTTATTTTCAAATTCCCCGCCATGATCACTTCTGACTTTGACAATTTTAAAATCCTTTTCATTCTGAACTTGGTTGTAGAAGGTAACAAACACAGAATGTGACTCGTCCTTGTGTCTTAAGAACTTTACCCATGTCCATCTGCTATAGTCATCTATGATTACTAACCCATACTTCTTGCCACTGACTGACGCTATTTTTATTGGTCCAAATAAGTCAATATGCATAAGTTCTAATGGCTTAGAGGTGGAAACAACATTTTTGGATTTGAAAGCAGGTTTTGCAAATTTGCCTTTCTAACATGCTTCACACAAAGCATCTAAGCTGAACTTCAAATTAGGAAGTCCTATGACCAGATTGAGTTTGTTAATCTGAGATATTCTTCTCATACTAACATGCCCCAATCTTTTGTGCCAGACCCATTGCTCGCTGTTAACAGAAAGTAGGCATTTTACATTCTGACTCTTTAGTTCAGAAAGTTTTATTTTATAAATGTTGTTTTTCCTCTTTCCATTAAATAGGACAGTCCCATCTTTCTGACTAACAACTTTGCATGAATTTTGATTAAAGATTATATCATAACCGTTATCACTTAATTGAATTATGGATAACAAGTTATGCATTAATCCATCAACTAATAATACATTATTTATAGTGGGAATATTTCCATTACCTACTGTTCCAGAGCCAATGATCTTTCCTCTCTGATTACCTCCAAAGCCCACGTAGCCTCCAGGCTTAAGTTCCAGGCTTTGGAGTATATGCCTTCTTCTCGTCATGGGTCGCGAGCAGCCAGAGTCCAGGTACCATGACTGGTGTCTTAGCCCTGCTGCTAAATATATCTGCTACATGTATAATTTTATCCTTAGGTACCCATATTTTCTTGAGTCCTGGTTTGTTAGTTTTACCAAAATTCTAATTGAATTTTGATTTGACAGAATAATCACTACTTGTGTATTTTATGTCATGTGTGTGCCTATATATAAAGTGTGATTTGAGTGGTGTGCGTTTTATAACTAAGTCCAAGGCATTTTTAGGTGTAGATACCTTACCTTGATATCCTATCCCTTTTCTACCATTTTTGCTAACTCCATAGATCATTGAAGCCATCTTGCTTTTGTCTATGTTTTTAGCTAGAAACTACTGAAAGTTATGATCATACTCTTTGATGATCTTATCAGCATTAGTGGGAGTCTATAAGATTGTTTCCTTCTGAGAGTTTTGAAAATCATTTTCTAATTTTGAAATTTTTTATTTTAACTCAGAATTCTCTAATCTGAGACTCTTAGATTTTTCAAAGTTAGACGCAAGATCCTTTTTCAGGTTCTTAAATTTGACTCTGATTTGCTGATACCTTTCCAGAATTTCATTTAGACTTTCTGCAAGTTCAACCTTAGTAAAGTTTATGGTAAAATCAGGAAATACCTCTTCAGTGTCTGATTATGAGTCTGAACCAGAAGTTTCACTGTCTTCTGATACGTTTTCCATGAGAGCTATGTTTGCTCTTTCATCATCTGATTCTCAGTCAACTTCAGAGGTGTCAGAATCATCCCATGTAGCCATGAGGCTTTTCTTCTTTTCGTTGAAGAACTTATTTTTGGGCTTCTCCTTCTGAAGCTTTAGGCAGTCACTTTTGTAGTGCCCTTGCTCGTTACACTCATAGAAGATGATGTCCTTGTTGTTTGGCTTTCTGTATCCTGAAGAACCTTCAGATCTTGTGTCCAGACGAAGACTCATACTTTCTGTATCTGGAGGAGGATTCGTTCTGATTCTCTGATCTTCTAGGATTTCTGAATTTCCTTTGTCTCTGCTTCCACAGTTGGTTCACCCTTCTGGAGAGGAGAGACAATTCATCTTCTTCTGATGAGGATCCATGAGAAGTTTCTTCCACAGCCTGCAAAACCTTAGAGTCAGATTTTCTGTTAGATTTTAAAGCTAGTGGCTTACCTTGCTTTTGAGGCTCATCTTCTTCTAGCTCTATCTCGTGACTTCTGAGGGAGATGACAAGTTCCTTCAGGGATATTTTGTTGAGATCTTTGGCTAGCTTAAGTGTTGTGACCATTGGCCTCCATTTCTTGGGCAAGCTTCTGATGATCTTCTTAACATGATCAGCAATAGAATACCCTTTGTCAATAACCTTCAGTCTAGCAACAAGGATTTGGAATCTTGAAAACATAGTTTCTATTGATTCATTATCTTCCATCTTGAATGCCTCATACTTCTGAATGAGTGCAAGGGCCTTGGTTTCTTTGACTTGAATGTTACCTTCATGCGTCATTCTCATAGAGTCAAACATGTTTTTGGCAGTCTCTCTGTTTGATATTTTCTCATATTATGAGTATGAGATGGCACTAAGAAGTAATGTTCTGGCCTTGTGGTGGTTTCTGAATTCACGCTTTTGCTGATTAGACATCATTTTTTTGTCTATCCTCTGACCACGTCCATCCACTGGGTGCGTGTATCCATCAGTCACCATGTCCCACAGATCAGCATCATGGGCCAGAAAGGAACTCTCAATTCTGTCTTTCCAATAGTCAAAGTTTTCTCCATCAAAGATTGGAGGTTTGCCACTGAATCTGTCCCTGTCTTCATGGTTGTCAATGCTGATATTTTGGCTTGATCCCACCATAGTGTTTTTCTAAAGCTTGGATCTTGTACTGACACGGTTAAGTGTTTAAGCTCAGAACCAGGCGCTCTGATGCCAATTGAAGATGTGAAAAACACAAGAAGGGGGGTTGAATTGAAAACTTGAAATCAAAAGAACAATGACACGGTATTTTTATCTTAGTTTGTTTGATCTCATACTACTCCATTCCACCCGTCAAGGTGATTTCACCTCTCTCCAACGAGGTCTTAATTCACTAATCACAAAAGGATTACAATCACTACTTTAGCAACTGTTAAAGTCTTCTTGAGTACAACCACAATCCGGTTAATCTCAAGGAACACCGTTTCAAAACAATTATACAAGAATGTGTTTTTGTTTTTCTTACAAAAACTGTTATCACCACTGTGATAATTTACACAAGATTATAGCTTGGAAAGATAAAGAATATTGCTTGCAGCTTTTGAATATGCGTGAGTGGTATCTTGCAAAATTGTCGACAATTTTGAATACTGACTTTGTTTATATAGGCAGTGGATTAACGTTGATCATCAAGTGTGTTTAATGTCATTAACACACTTTCCATTTGGAGAAGATCCTGTCTGAAAGAAGCCATTGGAATTGATGATGTCTTGAATGATCAGTAACGCTTCAGAATCTTACATCCTTGCTTGCTGCTGACGCTTCAGAATATTGATGACTTGGATTAACATGTTCTTGTTCAAAATCAGAGTTTAGTTTGCTTAAGCGCAGGTTCTAGTCATCAATCTTCAGCGCATGTTCTGATTGCTTCAGCGTGTAGCTCTAATGGCTTAACTTCTGATGCTGCTTTGGTCAGAACTTCTGCATACATAAAAACATAATTTTTAGGGTGCATATTTGTTCTTTGTATTTGTTATCTGTTCTTTGTATTTGTTATCATCAAAACTCTAACTAAGGGTTCTAGAATCAAACTCTGTTCTAACATCAATAAACTCCTTGATGACACTACTACGAAAATGGGCTTTCACAGCGCTTTTTTTTGCCCTTTAAAAGCGCTTAAAAGCGCTGCCGTAGCCAGCGCTGGCGTAGGCTACGAAAGCGCTTTTTTCTGGCCAAAAGCGCTGTCGTAGGTGGACCTATCCCAGCGCTTTTTCCTTAAAAAGCGCTTTGATAGGGGGGTCTTTCCCAGCGCTTTTTGAAAAGCGCTTTGATAGGTGTGCTATTTAAAATTTTTTTTTTATTTATCAGGCCTTTTACAGCGCTTTTTATGGAAAAAGCGCTTTGATAGGGGGGTCTTTCCCAGCACTTTTTCCATAAAAAGCGCTTTGATAGGGGGTTTCTATTTAATTTTTTTTTTATTTATCATGGCTTTTACAGCGCTTTATGGAAAAAGCGCTTTGATAGGGGGGTCTTTCACAGCGCTTTTTCCATAAAAAGCGCTTTGATAGGGGGTTTCTATTTAATTTTTTTTTTATTTATCCTGCCTACGAAAGCGCTTTTTAGCCAAAAGCGCTTTCGTAGCTCATACAAATTTTTTAAAGTGAAACCTATAATTTGAGGTTCCCTGTGCGGCCTGTAATTTTTTTTGGTCCAATAATTTAACCTGTAATTCAATCCTTATAATATTCACAGAAACCAGTATTATATTAACAGAAACCGGTATACCATATAATATTCAATCCTTATCTATATATATGTAACTAAATCATATATAACTAAATTTGTAACCATATATACATTTGTAACCATAACTAAATCACATACAAAGTATCGTGTTAATTTGTAACCATATATATATACATATGTAACTAAATCATATATAATTACATCGAAAATAATGCTCCACCGACACGGTCGTCATCCTGCAAAGTATGAATATGAACAACACGGTAAATTAAACAAACAATATTAAAGGCTCCAACACAATCAAACTAACACGTACAATAATATTTTATTCATACCCATCAGAATAATCTGTTTTCAACATAAAATTGACATATTTCCTCTTTGACTTCTTCCACTTGAACTTTGGTGTACGACATAGTATAGAGGTCATCAAAGTACTACATAAGAAATTATTACTTCAGTATATGCATGATGTTATTAAATGTAGAAATCATACAAAATTATTCTAAGTTATAAATCCATACCGTGCTTGGAATCTCTACTTGATTTTTATGAAGGATTTCTTTCATAAACCTCAAGCAAAAGTATCCGCAATCTACATCGTTATTCTGTAACGGACACTGCATAGAAAAATAGAATATATTTTATAGTTGTCGTGTAATTTTATCAAGTAACATTATTATTATAAGCAACTAATTTTGTACCTGCACTTTGATCCAAGTAATATTTGATGATTTACTCCGGGGTACCTGTGCGTCCCTTTGACTACGAAATATTTGTATTGATCTAAGAAAATAAAAACATATATTTAGATCAATCTCACAGAAATAATTAAATATATAAATATACACGAATAGTTAGAACGATCTCACTTACTGATCAACAGTTTCCTTCATAGCGGGATAGTTAGTCCATTCCCCGTCTACCGAATTCAGAAAGTACACAACTTCTTTAATCGGATCGATAGCCAACAACAACCAGTGTTTTCTAAAAATTTAAGCAACAGTTTAGAAGAAAAGTTTCTACGCAAAATAAACAAAGATATATTAGAATAAATGAAAAACTCACCCCACTGGAACAGTGTTATACGGCAAAATAAACAAGCTATCTGGGTTGCCGACGTAGGCCGTGTATCGATTCACTAAGTACTCCCTAACTGAACCCGGTTCCCTGACAATTGTCGCTCCGCTGACAATATGGGCAGACAAGAAATGGAAGCGTCTTGCCAATACAGTCTCGCGCATTTTTTTATCGTACAACAACCTTAAATAAAAACATATAAACATTAGACTATTTTCATTGAAATGTGTAAATAAATTGTTCAACTAATTAAATGATATATTTATCGGAATACCGGATGTATGCGTGAACATTGCCGATGCCTAATTCACCATGCGTCATAATCTCAGTCATTTCGTCCATTCCTATCGTTTCTTGGCAGTCAAGACCAAAGATATCTGCATCCATAAGGATTGTACGAATACCACCTGACTTCAAATCTGAGGTTTCCAAAAGTACTCCAAGTGTATTCCGATATCGAGGTACAAAAACGCCTCTTCCCCCGCCTCTTCCCCCCTTATGCATTGACTTTTTCGGGGGTGGTCTGCTACGAACAGGCTGGGTCACTTGTTGTGACACTTTCGCAGATACCTAACAATCATATAACTTAGGTAAATTATAAAATCGTTCAGTTTTAAATTCATATCATATAATAAACAATTTAAGTGTACCTCTGGAATTGATGCCATAGACTCGCCGCCTTGCTGCAAAATCTCCTTACCCTTATTAGCGGGTTTTGTAGGAGGCTAATATTAAAAAATAATTAACTTAACGGTTCAGAATTGACATTTGAAATCTAAATGATTCATATTAACGGTTTTAAACATACCTCATCATCAATGAAAATGAGGTCCAAGGGCCATGCAACAAACGACCCTACTGCGTCTCGCACCGATCTTATATCCAAGGCCACGTCAGGTACCGGTACCAACGCATCGGGATCAATAGGATAATCTACTGATACTCTCAGGTGTCCAGCCGGGATCGGTGTATTATGAATTAAATCTCCCAAAGTGTTGTACACTTTTCCCTTGCCAACAAGGTGATAATCTGATGCCATTACGTATAGTTGGCAAGATGAAATGCCCTAAACCAATATGCATACATATTACTTTTAATTCAATAATAGAAAGAGGTGGAATAAAAATGAGAAACTTGAACAATAGAGATTTATCAATATATTTATAATTACCTCAGGAAATTTATTCTGACGGTTGATACTAGCGTTGTCACTAGTTTCTTTCGCCATTGCCGCATTGCCCTTTTCCCTCATTAATACCTCTTTATCTCTTTCCAATGCATTGACTTTTGCTTGTAATTCCATAAGTACATTCATCACTTCTGCATTGGTAGGATTTCTTTTCCGATGATGCTGGTAGAAAGAGGTTGGAGTCACACCGTGACCTTTACCCCTAACCCGACCGGAATACTCAGGAACATTCAGTGCTTTACTAAGTACGCTCCTCGTATCCTGGTCGTCACCGGTGGACTCCGTTTGTGACAATGTCTCCTGAAAATAATGGAGATAAAAAAATCAATTAAATAGTCATAAAAATTTGATTTAATTAAAGACACAATGTTATACTTACGCATTTATCATAAATTCTTAGAACACTTGGATCAACAGCTTGATTCTTGCCCACACGGGCTTCCTTCCACAGCAAATGTGCTGGAAGTGAGGTTTCATCACTTTTCGTCTCCTCTAACTATGCATAGAAACAAACGGTTAGATCGTCAAATACAACACATTTAGACAATTAATAAGAACATATCATTTCTATTTATTACTTACAATTTTTTCCTCTAAGCGCGCATATCCCAAACGCCCTTTTTTGTATGGGTACGCGGGCTTTGATGCTCTCTCACTATTTTTGGCACTCTTTTGCCGGAATTCGTCATCTCTTTGTCTAATAAACTCAGTCCAATCTTCTTGTTTAATGAAAAGATTATACTTTTCTGGCCTTCCGGCCGGGAACTCTTCCAGCCACTTTCCTTTGTCATCCTTAAGATAGGTGTTCGTCAACAGATTTTTCCACCCTCTAAATCTTTTCCCGACCAACCCAAGTACGAAGCCTTTACGCTCATCTGGAACGTTAAAAGACCGCTGCGTATAAACCATATAAACATATAAGTAATTTAAAAACCATATAAACCATATAAACATATAAGTAGTTTAAAAACCATATACACCATATAAACTTATAAACTTATAAACATATAACCATATAAACCATATAACATACATACCTTAACATCTTCCCAAAACATTTCTTTTCCTTGCTTCAATGCTTCACATTGTTTCGCATTCCATCTAGATATGGAGATTGGCACATGCATACGAACAAGTGTACCAACGTAGCTTGTGAATTTTGAAGCATTAACCCCAACTACTTGATTTGAATGATTCCAATCTACATTATATTTCACTCCCTTATCTCTAGCACGAATGATTTCGCGCATTATGGTGATGCCTCGTGCAACATCATTTGCTGAAGTATCATCCGCTGCATGATTTGTTTCTTGTGAGTTTTCATGATCTTGTTGGTTTCCTGGTGGGTTTTCTTGTTGGTTTCCTTGCGGGTTTTCTTCATTGCTAGCCATTAGACCTGTAACAAAAGTCAAACAAGCACATTAGTACACTACATGAAAATGGATAGTCGAAAAAGATATGAATAGCACTAAAGGAACTCAAAATTGAATAAAATGCTAAAAAACCAAACTTGCAAGAAATAAACCTCACCATCAGCTCCGGAAACATTGTTCTACTAATTAAGCACAAGCACATTCGCAAAAATTCAAACGGTTCAAAAGATATGCCAAAAATTCAAAACATTATTCACATATTACTTACAATATTAGGCTATAATTATAATAATACCTTTTTCACTAACGTCTCTTTCTTTTCTTGGTAGCAATATATTTTACGCTTCTGTTAACAACTCGGATGGTTGGATTGATCCAAATACCCTCATTATGATCATCTCTAGTACAAGGTTCATTCTCATTTTGATCGTTTCTTGTACAAGATTCAATGCCAACGCCAATATCACCTTGATCTCCAATGTTTTCATCAATTACTTTGTTAGACAAAAGCACTATAGACCATTTCGTACTTGTCGGATCATTGACATAGAACACTTGTTTAGCCTGAGAGGCTAGAATAAAAGGTTCATCTTTGTACCCCACCCTATTGAGATCCACTTGCAAAAATCCTGACTTATCCATTCGTACGCCATTATTATTTTCAACCCACTTGCAATCAAATACAGGAATCTGAAACTACCCGTAATCAAACAACAAAATGCGCTCGATAACCCCAAAATATGACAGATTTGCAAATTTCGGGTTTAAGTCATTCGCACTTGATATGTGCATCGCTTCAGCTACCAAGGTAACACCACTATTCTGCATAGTACTTTTATCATCCTGTTCTTTGGTATAAAATGTGTATCCATTAATTGCGTATGCGCTATAAGAAAACACAATCATACTTGGACCATATGCTAAACATCTCAACCTTTCTGTTACTGAAGCAGGATCCGAACGATACTTTGAATAAATTTGTTCCTTAAACCACGGTATGAAACTTCGATTGTGCTCTCGTACTATCCAATTCTCATTTCTATTCAGATTTAAACCTCGAAGAACACCCTTGTGCATTTCAACATACGGCTCAACCTCAATCTCATTGTGCAGAACATACAAATGCACCTGATCCCGTTCGACCATTGACACTGTCACAACTTTATTTCCAATTAGTCTTTTTCCTTCTTTTTTCTCGACAATATGAGATTTGGGGAGTCCAATTGATTGAACATTTGACAGATATTCAGTGCAAAACTCAACCGCTTCTTCAACAATGTATCGTTCCGCAATACAACCCTCCGGTCGACTTCGGTTTTTCACGTACCCTTTTAAAATTTTCATATAACGTTCAGCAGGGTACATCCATCTCATATAAGCTGGTCCGCACAACTGTGTCTCTTTGACAAGATGAACGACTAGATGAACCATTATGTCAAAAAACAAGGGAGGAAAATACATTTCAAGCTCACATAAAGTAACAACCACCTCTTTTTGCAATGTTGGTAAGATCGCAGGATCGATCACCTTGCTGCAAATTGACTTGAAGAAAAAACACAACTTAGTTATTGCGCTCCTTACTTTTTCTGGCAGAATAGAACGTATACCTATTGGTAGAAAATGTTCCATTATAACATGGAAATCATGAGTCTTTAAACTCTTTAACTTTAGGTCTTTCATTGACACAAGTCTTCTAATATCTGATGAGTAGCCTTCTGGAACTTTAACTTCACTGAGGAACTTACACAATATTTTCTTCTCCTTTCTAGATAGAGTGTAAACAGCAGGTGGTAGATATGTGCGTCTTCCTTTCGTCACGGGTGCCAATTCAGTTCTAATTCCCATGTTTAACATGTCCTTCCTTATGTTAATGCCATCCTTAGACTTTCCTTGTATATTGAGTAACGTACCAATAACACTATCAAATACATTTTTTTCAATATGCATAACATCGAGGAAATGTCTTACGTACAACGACTTCCAATATGGAAGTTCAAAAAAAATCGACCTCTTCTTCCACCCACTCGTGACAAGTCTATGTGCAAAAGGCTTGCCAAACTCAGTACTCACATCTTTCACCTTTTCAAAAATCTGATCACCTGTCAACATATGTGGAGCTCTACCGTGTTTTGCCTCTCCATTGAATGCCTTTCTCCACCCACGATAGTGATGATTAGAATTTAAGAATCTACGATGACCGAGAAAAACATTCTTCTGACAAAAGTTCAATCGCATCGTATCGGTTTCATCTTCACAAACAGGACACGCTTTTTGACCCTTAATGCTGTACCCTGATAGATTTCCGTACGCCGGAAAATCATTAATTGTTCCAAACAACATCGCCCTCAAGTTGAAACTTTCTTTCCTATACCCATCGTAAACCTCCACACCGGTCTCCCACAAAAACTTCAAATCTTCGACTAAGGGTGCCAAGTACACGTCTATGTCATTCCCTGGTTGTTTGGGCCCAGAAATTAACATAGATAGCATCATGTACTTACGCTTCATACATAGCCACGGAGGTAGGTTATATATCATAAGAATCACAGGCCAGGTGCTATGCGAGATACTTTGAATACCATGCGGGTTCATTCCATCAGTAGACAACGACAAGCGAAGATTTCTTGCTTCTTTTCCAAATTCAGGATAATCAATATCAACTTTCGTCCACTGTGGTGAGTCTGCCGGATGTCGCAACTTCCCATCAATAATTCTTTCATCTGCATGCCAAGTCAAGTGTCTTGAATCGGTCTCACTACGATACATGCGCCTAAATCTCGGAATTATAGGAAAATACCATAACACCTTTTCCGGAGACAACTTTTCCTTATATCGAGGGGCACCGCATTTAGGACACTCATTTAACACTGCGTACTCGTTTCGAAATAAAACGCAATCTTTTGGACATGCATGTATCTTTTCATAGCTCATGCCAATAGAGGACAACATCTTTTTGGCCTCATACGTTCGATTGGGAAGAACATTATCCTCTGGTAGCATTTCTTTCACGAGGGCTAATAACTGTGTGAAACTTTTATCCGACCATCCGTTGTCCGCCTTTAAGTTGTACAACTTTAACACCGCAGACAATCTTGTGAATTTTGTACAACCATCATACAACGGTTTCTCTGCATCGCTTACCAACCTCTCGAACATTTTGGGACAATCCTCAAGATCTTCTTCAAGCGCTTCTGCAATCTCTTCGACTCGATCATAATCGTATGCGTCTGCGAAATCCTCATTTGAAGCATACGTCGTATTATAACTCGATTCAACATTCCCGCTACTTTTCTCACCATGCAAATTCCAACATGCATAACTTCTATCAATTCCATGCATCAGTAAATGCGATTCCAACTGAACCGCGTCAACCCGTCTCCCATAACAACATCTCAAGCAAGGACATATCATTCCATTGGGTTCTCTGGCGTGCGCAACGGCAAACTTAACGAATTCTGATACCCCATCCTCATACTCTTTCGACAATCGATTGGCAGTCATCCATTTTTTATCCATGGTTTGACTATAGCAACTAATTAGTCACGCAACTATAGCAAAATAATAATTAATTACCTGTAAAGAAATTCAACATATCAGGTACTCTGAATTTTCATTATTTTATGTTTAATACTTCCATTTCAAAATTACTAGCAAGTACTCTTTGACAAGAAAAGATTAAATAGCTGATTCAAAACAATTAAACTAACCTATTACTACTCAATCCATTTATTGAGTGCTGAAAACAGATCACAGAGTAATGATCATGACTGAATCTTAAAGGGGCACAGCAGAGTCCCATCTGGAAAAAACTAACATGGCCAAGCTTTTCATTTTGATTACACCCCCAAACTTAATCATGACAGAAAAATAATACTGCAATAGTTTAAGTTCTCATAATGTTCAAATAAAATGTAACAAAGGCATCAAGAAGTCCACTGATTTAATCTAACTACACACACCATTTTGGTTATATACAAAAACTAAAAACTAAGCTCACAAAGTCACCATTGGACTATTCCTTCAACTTTAATCAAGACAGGAAAAAAACACAGCAGATTAAGTTAACAGATTAGAAGAAGCTACACAATGTTTTAAAAACGGTCATGAGCGGGACGATACAGTATTGGAAGAAGCTGTCAATACTGATATAGTTATTTACTGGTTTGATGTTAAAAAACTAATTGTGCTTAATTCATACCGCCACAACTGAAATTAGTATTGGAATATCTGTATTGATCAAAATTGCGAAAATATTTATGCTGACATCCACCATTATTTAAAACCTGCTCAATCCAATCACTGAATAAATCCTATCACTAGTGCTCAATCATATAACCTATACAATAATGGTAAGACCTCGGTCATATCTTTAAACTTTAAATCCAGAATATGACCTAGTAATGTATGCATTAATTCACTATGGAACAAATTCTTAAGCCTCACAATAACATGTAAATGTTTAATACCTAAGAAATGGTGGAAAAATCTAAGTCTGTCTTTGGAGTTATCAGTCTTGAAATGAAAGCACCAGAAACTTGTTGTCTTTTATCCAATGAACATGACAAAATTTTGCCTCGAATATCCCGCATTCATATTATGTAAAATAAGGATTTTACTATAAAAAGCTATATTAGGCCTGAGTTACTATAATTAGAACATACACATGGTATGTAAATGTGTCCTGATATGATTCATTATTATTAGTACATTCTGTTATACAGTTATAGTATGATAGTACTTTAACATTAACTCATATCTTGCAGGCTATTGAAAATCAAATCCTAAACATCATTCTACATCTCTATACCAAGTTCAAAAATGGAAAATCAAATAGCAAAAATATTACTAGTTCCTAGCTAGTTGCTTTGAGTCAGACATTACTTCCACAACACAAAAAAATATTCCTCATTTTATCGAACAGTTTGCGTGCAAGATACAAAACAAGATTCCCGGCAACACAGACAAATCGAACAGAAGCAATGTATGAATGGCAAGGATTTTGAAACATACCTTTTGATACGACTCTAGACGAAAAAAGCTTCGTGCCGGCGAGGATGAGGAATCAGAACAAAAACGAGAATAGCTTCGTGCCGGCGAGAATAGTCTTTTTTGTCTCTTTTCAAGCAAACTGTCAAACAAGTGACTTGCACAAGACTTTAGTCCTTAAATTTCCTCCAAAATGGGATAAACTTCAACCATTAGCAACACTAACATCCATTTTTTTGCATAGAATGTATGATTTTGGCCTAAGAAACAAATTATTTTTTGCTCAATCCACTATGGAATCAAAGAAATTGTGCCACCATGTATCAGAAGATAGATTTAAAAAAACCAATACATTCACATTCAACAGACTCACTCACATCAATCAACTCAATTCACAGGATCATTCACAATCACACATGGACTAACCTCTTTTTCAAGTTTCACAGTATCTTGACCCAATTCAAAGCTAGTAACAAAAAAAAAACACCAAAAAAACTTATCAACTTCAATAGTCAATATTCAGCATTCAACAAGTAAGCATTGAAAAACTGAAGAAATTGTTTGAACAAAGCATAATTAAAGAGGAATTAGCATCTGGGTAGTGAAGAATTGATGATACCTGATGATGATAACTGAGATTGATGCAAAGCGTTTCACTTCTAAGATACCGGAAATGGTGGCATAGCTAGAGGAAGACAGGGGAAGCTCGTTGTAGGTGTACTGGAAGGAGTTGATGGAGCGGAATTGTGGTTGGAAAGGGTGTAGACGGTGGGGGTGACCAACGGAGGCTGAAAAGCTTAAGACGAACGGCGGCGACGGCAGAAATGAGGAAGCTCTGAACGAAAGAAATGAAGAAGACTAAAGAACAAATTTAGGGATTTTTAATTTTATTATAAAAACAACCTACGAAAGCGCTTTTAAAAAGCGCTGGCATAGGGTTCCCTATAAGAGCGCTTCTGAGGTAAAAAGCGCTTTCGTAGGTCCCCCTTTCAAAGCGCTTTTCAAAAGCGCTGGCATAGGGTTCCCTATAAGAGCGCTTTTCAAAAGCGCTTTCGTAGGTTAGATATTTCAAATACCTATGAAAGCGCTTTCTGAAAAGCGCTTTCGTAGGGAACCCTATGCCAGCGCTTTTAAAAAAGCGCCTTCGTAGGTTTCCCTTTTTTTTAATTTTGTTTTTTGTGAAGGCTATGGCAGCGCTTTTTCAATAAGCGCTTTAGTAGAGGCGCTGCAAAAAGCAGTTTTTGGCGTAGTGTGAGCACATCCCTTCTATTGATAATGCTTTCTAGATGATCAACCTCTTCTTAAAGCTGAAGGCCGTAAAAATCTTCTTGCTGATCTTCATCTTCAGACTTAGTGACCTTAACTTGAACTGGCGTCGAAACATTGTAACTGATGGTACTCCTCTTTCTAGTGTCCATTTATGAGTAATGAAATTGATACGAGAATCAAAGATAAAGTTCCCTAGAAATGAATCCACGTATGTCACAAGCATGTCATGATGTTTATGAATGCATGAATGTATGGCTCTGCAACAAAGACATACAAGGTTCAAAGGTTTAATGTCACGAGCATGAAGTCAAACAGTGAGAATCAACCCGTAAGGTATGTACTAAGGGTTTATCACCTACCGAATAAGATTCTAAAAGATTCCCAGAGTCTACATCTTTCCTTCGGATATTACCAATGTCCCAATTACTCAGTAATTAGTAATATTCACAGGAAAAACTAGTCTGAGTGCAGCATCGCGTGACAACTACTTTTGGATTACTCCGTCATAATCTCTGCACTACATCTAAAAAGGCCAAGATGGGTTAGGGGTTCTACGGCTCTCAGCTTCTCTGGCTCCCAAGTTGATAGCAACAATGTCTTCCCGATTAGTCAGTAAACAAATACTACAGTCAAAGGGGCCTCCACTGATTGGGGGATCTCATGCCTCCTTTTTCGGGATTACTCCCTCAAAGTTAATATCATTATACCTCCCGTCCTATCTTAAGTGTACTTAGTCTAGGTATATGACTTATCTGTTGTAATCAAAATCCAAAGAAACCACAAAATAACACATATAAGCAAACAAGAAATAATAACAAAAACATATATAAAAAATTAGGTTTAACCCACTTAGAAATTTGGTTCCCCAGCAGAGTCGCCAATTATGTAGCGATGAAAATCAGAGATCAAGCTATTAATTAACTTGACTCACAAATAAGCAAGAGTCGCCACCACACTTTATTATTTCCAAGGTAAAAGGGAAAAGTGCGAAATAAAACTCATAAATATGCAAAGTAAGTTCAATACTAAAAGTAAAGAAAAATACAACGCATTTGAAAAGATCGAAGATTTGGGGGTTGGTTATACAAAGGGAAGGTACTGGAACCCTATGTATCTATAGTATCCCATAGAAACCTTTTGAAATATCTATATTTTTGGTTAAAAAGTTTGTTTGTAAAAAGGATCGGGGAGATGAGAAATTTTGAAAATGCAATGATCTAATGTCGAGGTTTTGGCTTAAAAGGGTGTAAACTTGAAAATGGGGTTTTAAAGGTTTTAACTAATGGGAAACAAATATGAGGGACAAAATATAAACTCACAATAAAATAAAGTCAAAGAGACAATCCTTTCTCTTGAATTCAAACACAAAGATAATAATCAAATGAAGACCAGACAAGAACCTTGCATCAGATAAAAATGGCTAGTAACCATGATCCAAGGATTAAAGAACTAATTTTAGGTTTTTTTTCTTTATTAAGTGGCTTATAACAAGTAAAAGAAAATAAGAAGCTCAAGTGAGAAAAGAGAAGATAAATGCTCAAGTGAACAAAGAAAAAATGCATAAAGTAAAGAAAATAAAATGTTGTCGATGATAAATGGCATAAAAGTAAAGAGAGGAAAATATAAAGTGCGAAAATATAAATTATATTAAAGTAAAGTTATTACAATATAAAGTTAATAATCTAATTTGGGATAAGTGTAACTTCATATGGAGTATAGAATGTATGTGTCTATACATGTTAGAGAAATGACACTTTGAAGTTCATTCTCTTATACATGCAGTACAATTAACAAACATGGGAGATCAAGACAAAGTCAAGGAAGATACATTATGACAAACTTATCATCAATCCTAAGTACCTTGAATGATCAAAGAACCATTTAGAGGTAGATTGGAAATGATGAAATTTCATCAAATATCGGACAAGCTTAGATGAACTAAAAAATCTCAAATGCTTTTGAAATTGATCCAAATAAAATAGATAAAGAAGAATAAGATGAAGTCTATAATAAAAATAGTATAAATGTCATAACTTTCTCAATTTTTCATGAAATTAAACAAATGAAATCTCACGACCAAGGATCCATGCTCAAAATAAGTAAATAAACAACAAAAAATTACAGAAAAAAATGAAAATTAAACAACATTAAATAACTTTTGCTTTTGGAGGTTCAAGAACATTTTTCAACTCTTGATTTTGAATCAATGGAGTTTCCTTCTAAAATGGTGATAATTATGGTACTAAATAAATAAATAAATAAAGAGTATAAATAACATAGAATTAAATAAAGAACAAGTATAATAGCCTATCTATTCAATAAAAGGAAGAAATGACTTGAAAGAAAATGAAGAGAAAAAAAGAAGAAGAGAGTTTTGGCTTAGTTTAGTGAGTGATTTGTGTTATTGTTTTTTCTAAATGAAAGAACGAAATGTCTTATTTATAGGTTGAATAAAGTGGAAGTATTGATGTGGTAATCCATGTGACTTTATGAGAGTGGTTATTGGTTATTGATAAGTCCAAGTTGGCAATCCATGTGAAGTGTGAGAATGATTCTTGGTCATTGATAAGTACAAATTGACAATCCATGTGAAGTATTTGTACTACATTATAGTGGTCCCAACTTTTCTTTATTGACACAAAAAAACAAAATGACAAAGTAGTAGTAATAATAATAATAATAATAATAATAATAATAATAATAATAATAATAATAATAATAATAATAATAATAATAATAATAATAATAATAACTAAAAGTGTTAGTAATAATAATAAATACAAAATAGAAAATAAAAGAGACATTAAATTAATTATTTATGATTTTTTCTTGAATTAAAATAAATGAAAATATAAGTTCAAATTAAAAGATATAAAATAAAATACATATAAGAAAGTAAAAGAACTTACATAAATTTTTCTAGACTTTTTTGAAATAAATGATACCAATATATAAAATTTTAATTAATAAAAGAACATAGTTTTGATAATTTTTTTAATAAAGAGGTAAAAATAGTAAATAAAAAAATAACATGATGCTGAGTATATTTTTTGTGATTTTTTAAAATGGAAAAGAAATCATGAATAAAATACAATAAAGATCAAATTCCACTAAACTCATAAACGACTTCTAACGTTTCTATTTTCGTGGCTTTTCAAAGCATAATCAGCTCTTGACTTGTAAAGAGAAACTTTATATGATGTCAAGCAGAATCATATGCAAAAAGAACCGCTCAAAAATGTCGAAACTTGAAGAAGTTATAAATTTGTGAAATCTAACTCAAGAATTGGCACAAAAATAGGTCAAACCACTCGTGAACACTTGTTATGCAATGATGCAAATGGGGGGTGGGATCTTAGGTAAAAAATTGGGGTGTGAAAGCTGCCCTTATTTAAGTTTCTTCTATTCGGAGATATGAAGATTGAAATCTTCATTTCAACGAGATTGAAGATACTTAAATATGTTCGCATTGCATTTTATTGCTTTCATATACTCGTTATTGTCGTTGTGCTAGATCTTCTGTCTTTTCATGGTGGGTGGGTTGTTACTTAAGGTAAAAGGCCCAATACACAGGCCAGAGTGGTAAACATTTATAAACATATAGGACTAGAGTAGATGTTCATGACGCCTGAGGGGTGTAGGCCCCATTGTGCGACCATGAAGTACTTCGTGCAAACGTGGTTCATTTGGGGGCATTATCTTCTTACGTACCTCCGTTATGATGATATGTTTCCACGTGGACTCTAGACTCTGCGAGCTTCTTAACCTTACCTTAACCATATTTCACCCTGAGATGGGGAGGGAATTGATCTTAACAGGTATTGTTGTTGATTGTTCTTATTTGGTCCTGGATTTCTGATCCTATGATATTGAGATTATTCATAAATAACACCAAACTTTTGAACCGGATATGTTCAACCTTGTTCAGAAAGCGCCACAATAGATTTTCAATTCATATGGAACCCTGATCCCATATTGTTGCATTTTCATCTTAGCATTCATGAAAAAATAAAAAAGGAACTAACATACATGTTCTTTCCATTTCTAAGGAGTCATACTAGTGAGCCATTTGTTGAGATTTTCTATCTCTTACTTGCTTAAAATCCTAATCAAGGCACGTGAACTCCTTGGAAGTGATTGAACATGGAACTTCATCCACTCATGTACCTCATGCATCTTCATGCATTCATAACAGGTACTCAGAGATGGAGATTCTTATTCAGACTTAGTATTCTTTTCAAAGCTGCAAATCTTGACTTATCACTGCTTCGTGCTCAGAGAAAAAGATATGGAATAACTTCGTGGGGAACTGGACGAGATGAAAGGTTAGATGGGGCTATTTATGATAGACATGCAAGCATTAGTACATGGTAAAGAACTCCTCAAAGAGCAAAACACTTTGTTTAAGACTCAGTTAAACCTGATTATGAAAGTGCTGAAAATACTGCTGAGAAAGGAAGACCATCCTATACATGCCGCTACAACAAGAATTATCATTCCTTCTCATTCTTTGGGACCTCATTCAAGTCATGGATTAGTTCGTGGATCTCTTCCACAACCTTGCATTCTGAGGTCTTTCCGTCAGCAACCAGTGTAAGTTCCCCGAATGAATTCAAAGGGAAAGGTTTATCATCAAAGGCACAAGCAGCCTGTGAAGAAATGTGATCTAATCCCAATGCAATATGCTTAATTTCTCCCTTGATTGATTGAACTTCAGTTAGTTGTACTTTATAATACAACTACTCCTGCTACGCTGCCACCTGATTATGATGTTAAGGATAGGTGTGAATTCCATAAAGGGGGACCTAGTCATAATGTTGAGAATTACAAGGAATTGAAATACCAATTCCAAGATTTTATTGATACAAAGATAATTCTATTTACTCCCAATGGTCTGAGCGTACAAATCAATGCTACCCCAACTACTGCAGGGAAGATGGTTACACCTTCTCGTCTTCAAGGTTCCACCTCGTGTGTTGGCCCATACCATCCACAACATGTTCTCCCAAAGGTTCCTCTCCATAAGTCATTGTCGATTCCAAGTCAACGAAATCGGATGATCAATCAGAATAGGTATCGTCCATATGCTCAGACGGGTTAACAAGTGCCTCAGGAGCAAAGTTATCAACAAAATTGTCAACAGCAGGATAAACAGAGGTACAAGAAGCCAGAAAGAGTGTATGACACAATTCCTATGCCCTATTGTCAGCTGTTCTCGCATTTTCTCAAACTCTCTTTGGTGGAAACCAAATAATTAGATACTGTTATTTCCTCTTATCCTATAAGATTTGATCCCAATGTCAGATGTGGTTACCATTTTAGGGAACCTGACCATTCAATTAAAGACTGTAAGACATTCAGAGACAAAATTCAAGACCTGATCGATTCAAAGGCTATTATGTTTACACCAGACGGGAATGGGAATCTGTTGCCCGAGTGATTGTCAAGACTGCAGAAAGTCTCCAGAATCAAGAAGTCCAAACAGAGTCATGTCTCCTCAATAATGGCAACCTAATTGTCTTTTACTGCATTTTCATTTGTAATTTTGCTTGTTTTGTTTAAACATTGTTTACATGTATGAACTTGTTTGTCTTTGAATATTAATTTTATAGTAATGTGTATGTTTATCTTGAAGTAATCCATTTGTTTACACTCGTCCATTCGTTTCACTCATGAAAGGTTTTTCTTGCTTTATGATACCAAATGTACTAGTCTTTTGCTTAGGCAAAGATTGGAGGAAGGAAGATGATAATTGAAAAATGCAAAAATCTCTAGTTATATGCTTTTGAATAAAAACTTGCTGATGATGTACAAGAATTATTTCAAATTCATAAACACCAGAGAGATAAGGGAGGGAACCCCTCATTAACCCCTTTTGAGCCTTGAAGTAGGAGTTTCGTTTCTATTCATAAAAAACCCTCAATTGTTAACCCAGGGGAAGAGTATTGTTCAGTTAATCTGATCGAGCATTTAGATTTCAAAATAGTGTGTAACTAAAGATCAACCACCCTGGTTATCCCTCACACATCAAGAGGTTGAGGAAATTCAGAACCACAATGGTTATCCTTCACGCATTAGGAGGTCAAAATATGGTGATACCACAATGGTTATCCTTCATCAACCAAAAAATGAGGCAGTCACGGCTCTTCAACAAAGTCAAAACGACTCAGGATTACACGATTTGTTCAAATAAGAAAAAAGAAAAAGAAAAAAGCCCGCTAAGTCAAAAACTTGAAAACAAGTGACTTAGGCAAAAATTAGGGCATCCTGCTAGACTTCAAAATCAAAATTCAAAAGAATTTGTTCGGGAAAAAGTTAGGGAAAAAGAAAGAAAAGAATGGAAAATGAAAGCAAAAAGGATTACCAAAGGAAAATCCTCATAAGAACAAATTCGTGTGATTAGACACCAAAAAAACAAAAGGTGAGTGACTGCCATGTCCAAGAAACCTCAGTGATTCCTTCACCATCTCAAAATCCTCTTGAGAGATGAGTGCTCATATCTAGTTAACTGAACGTAGGACAGGAGAACATCATGGAGAATGGGAAGATACAAATAAACTTTGAGCCTTAAATCCTTTCTTCTAAAAACATGAAGTCGGCCACGTTACAACCCTCAAAAGTTCTAATTTGAGCAAGGTTTATTTCAAAAGCATACTACAACGAGATAGTGTTAACCGACTCCTAGAATTCATCTTAAAATATTTGTGATTGGTATCATAAGCTTGCATTATCTTTCATGAAAAATATTTTTGAACATTGCACTTTAGCTAGTGATTCGTTCACAACAAAGTCGTGACATCATTTCAATCAACGTTCGTAAACTTCAAGAATAACATAGGCTTTGCATTAGAATTATTATTCTCAAAATAAACATCTTTTTGTTTGCAAATAATTGCTTGACAGCAAGGAAGCTTCCATGATGGGAGTCAGTGAAAAGCATGATCACGTCAAAGTAAAAGACTTAAGGACTCCGTGGAGTTTAAATCCGATCGTTAAAAGAATGATTATATCAAGGGACACGTTGTCTAGAAACTCCGTTTGAAAATGAAAGTTGCTTTTACAGTTTGACCACCATAGAAAGGTTAGAGTTTGAAGTCTTTATTGAGAAAAAGATGTGCCGAGTACATCCAATATGGGGCAGTTACATCGAGATTAACCAATCTCTCCAAAGATTTAAAGATACTAGGGCATATTATTTCGAAGACTCTATGGAGCAGGGGCATGCCAGTTTTAGATAATCATAAAGGTTGTTTTCCCAGCTTTGTTCACCCTCAAGAAGAGAAGAATTTAAAGATTCAGCCGACCCGGGGGAACCAAGTCGGGATTCGATCCTCCAAAGTTCACTTAACCTGGGGAAGTTACACCGAGAAATCTCATCAAAGTTTAGTTAATCTAGGGCAGTTACGTCGAGATTTCAACAAATCTCTCCAAGAATACATTGATTAGAGGAGAATCATTTCAGAATTTGAAGATACTGGGGCAAGTCATTACAAGTCATTATGATAGAAGGACTCTATCAATGCAGATTCCTTCATAGACCATACCTGAGGCATATTGGTGTGATTTATTTTGTAGTAACCATCGTTCACTTATGACATGCAATATATTAGTGCAAGAGAGCGAGAGTCGTCGATGTTGCTATCAGCATAAGGTTTTGGGATATGTTTCCTCATTAGAGACTAGAAAGAATGATTTCTCAAACAAAATCCTTTTTCCCAGCGTAGTCCGCACTTTTTCTCAACAAAATCTTATTTGTTAAGAGGTTTCCCTTCAAAAATCTCCTCCCCAGTGAAATACATTTTAGTGGATTTTGTACAACAGTTTACCTCCCCAGCGTGGTCTACATCTTTTAAGAGTTCTTGTAAGAATTCTTTTACTTACCAGCAGAAGATTCTTGGTTTGTCTCCTTGAAGTAATCTATTTTCCCCAATGGAGCGTGCATAAGTCTGTTTATCCCCGATGGAGTTTGTACATCTGGGATTCCTTTTTGATATTTCTTTCTAGAGGTTTTTTCTTCCTAGTATGATTACATCTTGATCAATACCTTACAAGGTTTGTTTCCCCAATGTAGTATACTTGTGAGGGTTCTTTTAAGAATTATCTTATCACCAGTAACATAAGATGTTGTATCATCCCTAGTAGAAGTTGAGCTTCAAGGATTTTCTTTATCAAAGATTTGCCTTCTCCTCAAGTGAAGATTTGTATCTCGACGGATTTTGTCACAAATTTTATTTTGTTTAAAAATTCTCATTATCCCCAGTAGAAGTTACCTTTGTTAAGAATTCTACGAAATAAGATCTCCATACCCCAATAAAGTGTTCCTTATTCCTAGCAAGGAGGTAATGGATCTTTTCCCCAGGAAGTTAAGAATTGGTTGAAGTCTGAATTAGCTCTATTCAATTGACTGTAATTTGTTTTTCCAATATCCTTTCCCAAAGTCCAATTTTTATTGGTACCTCTCCATAAAACTAAACCTCTGATTTGAAATCTCACATTGAAGTTTATACTCGATAGCTATCAATTCATATTGTTATTCCCCGTAGAAGATCATATTTTTAAGGATGTCTTTTCAAATGTTCCTTGTTTCCCCTACAGTTCATTTTTGTTATTTCTATTTCTAGGAAAACATCTAAACATGCATCATTACATTGTATTTACCCAAATGCGTAGCATTTTCCATTCTATGGAGCATTACGCCATAGAAAAATTCAAACATGCATTCAAGTGTAAGCCAATTTTGATATTTACCTGAGATAACCAAGTTGTTATATACTCAGAAGGCGTGTACTGGCATCTCAACATGTTTCTTCCAAGGTTTCCACTTCATACCTTTGCTTTACCAAGCATCTTGTCTTATGGGGTTCCGTTACTGTTTCCCTAATAGAGTCCTTTGTGACTTCTATCCCCA
The DNA here is from genome assembly GCA_948472305.1 of Vicia faba. Lineage (NCBI taxonomy): Eukaryota > Viridiplantae > Streptophyta > Magnoliopsida > Fabales > Fabaceae > Vicia > Vicia faba. Next base: position 890,403,859 of record OX451741.1, on the reverse strand, counting down.
GTCAAGTCTTGTTGAGTTTTCTCTTTTCCCAAAGATTTGTTGATCCTTCTTGCCTTTTGCAAGAGATCGCAGTATTTTTACCCGTGTTTGCTCTCTGCAATTAGGGTGCGAGTAAGATTTGGTGTATAACCTTTCTTGCTTCTCAGTTATTTGGATGGACCTACTGGGTGTTTAGCAGTTCAGATAACTGCCCTTCTGGAGGAATTATACCCCGCCTTTGGCCTGAGGGATAATGTAGTTCTTGTGCTTTTACAAACATTAATACCATCTCAAAATCCCAACTTAGGTTGGAAATCCTTGTCCAGAGTCCCCTATGGTTGATCTCTTTTTCATTTGTAAGTTCTCCTTCGATTGGTGTTCTATTCAGATTCAATGTCTATTTGTATCCCTAGTTAAGATCACTTTTGATCGAAGTTCTTTTCTTAGGAGTCTACCTTTGGCTAGTATTCCTTGTTAGAGTCCCCTTTGGTTGGTCTCTTTCTTTTATGTGTCTTCCCTCAGCCTGACATATATTCCCAATGTTTATTGGTATCATTGTTAAGAGTCTACCTCCGACTAGTCTTCTTTTCATTGTAAGTTCGCCTTTGATTGGTGTTCTTTTCTTAGGATTCTACCTTCGGCTAGTACTCCTTGTTAGAGTCCCCTTCGGTTGGTCTCTTTCCTTTATGTATCTTCCTTCGGCCTGACATATATTCCCAATGTTTATTGGTATCTTTGTTAAGAGTCTACCTTTTGCTAGTCTTGTTTTCATTGTAAGTTCACCTTTGATCATTGTTATTTTCTTAGGAGTCTACATTCAGCTAGTATTGCTTGTTAGAGTCCCCTTCGGTTGGTCTCTTTCCTTTACATGTCTTCTCTCGGCATGACATATATTTCCAATGTTCATATTGGTCTCTTTCCTATATATGCCTTCCCTCAGCCTGGTGTATATGTCCAACGTTTATTTGGTCTCTTTCCTTTATGTGTCTTCCCTCGGCCTGGCATATATTTCCAATGTCTATTGTTCTCTTTCCTGTATATGCCTTCCCTTAACCTGACATATATTTCCAATGTTTACTGGTCTCTTTCCTTTATATGTCTTTCATCGGCCTGACATATATTTCCAATATTCATTAATATCTTTGTCTAGAGTCCCCTTCGGTTAGTCTCTTTCTTTACTTTGTATGTCTTCCCTCAGCCTAGCATACATTTCTAAAACTCTAACCTCGGGTGATCATCTTTCCAAAAACAAAGCAAAAAATATGAAATATAGAAAACCCAAAAATATCTTATTGTCTTTTGTTTCCCAGAGTTCAAGTTTTACGGTCCTATTTGTATTCAATCCTCTTCTACCTTGAATGTTCGAAAGGCAAGCGCCAATCTCACCCTCAGGTTTAAGATGATTGAATAGGGGCAGTTGTTGCACCCCAAAATTTTCCCTCTTAATTTTCAATCTTAATTATGCTTATCCTTCATCATCATACATACATATGCATATCATTGGCTCTTGTGTGTGGCATCAAGGATTTTAGAGTTGATTATTTGTCAACAAATTGAAGAGGAGATCAATATTCAGAGGTTTATAAGGTTGGGATCTCATCATCATGAGTATCCTCTTGATATACAAGCTCATCTTGTTCAAAATTTTCCCCAAGAATCATCAAGAGATTAGGGTTTTAGCATTGGTCATTATCTCTTAACTTTTTGGTCCTCAACTAGGGTTTTGGTTAAATTCAATGTGTGATTGACTTTCTGAGCAAACTTTGAGGCTATGTGGTATTAATCGATGCAAGGTATCCATATTTGATCCATTGATCATCATCATTTCATCAGAAGAATAATTTCCATTTGAAATATTGAGAAAATTGATTGTATATGAGAAAGTTAACAAAAATTCAATGGTTTACTGTTGTACCCCAAAATTTTCCCTCTCATTTTCTCAAAATTTCTCTCGCATGTGTGATTAAAAAAACATGTTTAAAGAAATAAAGAAAATGTAAAATTTTGAAGATGTTAATGTGTATTTCGATTAGGTCAAAAAAGAAACAAGTTGGCTTTGATTTAGCAAAGTTTAGATTGGGCAATACAGTCTCCCTTCAGTCACAAGTTTTGATTTGGCCATATAGCTTCCTTCGAAGTGACCCCCTTCGATCCACAAGCTGGGCATGTGATTTCCTTCAAAGTAACCCCCTTCTATCCACAAACTGGCTATATAGTTTCCTTCGAAGTGACCTCCTTCGATCCACAAGTTGGGCATGTGATTTCCTTCGAAGTAACCCCCTTCGATCTGGCCATATAGTTTCCTTCGAAGTGACCCCCTTTGATCTACAAGCTGGGCATGTGATTTCCTTTGAAGTAACCCCCTTCAATCCAAAAACTGGCCATATAGTTTCCTTTGAAGTGACCCCTTCGATCCACAAGTTGGGCATGTGATTTCCTTCAAGGTGTCCTCCTTTGATTCAAAAATTGGGTAATTAAACCCTTCGAAGCAACGTGCTTAGAGCACACATTGTTTGGAAACGAACGTTTCTGTATGATGATGGATCTGATCGAAGTGATCAAAACGAAAGGGTGGAGTATTCAAGCAGTTTTTTGACCAAATTCCCATATGTTGTACCCCATAATTTTCCCTCTCATTTATCAAGTTTTTTCTCACAAGATCTCCTTTGGTTCAAGACTGCACTAGGGTTGATCAACTCAAGACACCTCCTTAAACATTGAGGACTGAAATTAGGGTTTGAGATTGCACAAGGGTAATTGAAATATTAATGCCTCATATTACTTTCATGGATAATTATGGACCTTCAAAATTGCTCATGTCAAGTTTCAAGTCGGATCACATTTTTGCTCAGTCAATTGATCAGTTGACCTAAAAATCAGTTGTATTGGGGGAAAAGTCAACTGTAGCCAATTTACAGTCAAACTTCATAATTTTTTATCCATATCAACATTATGAACTCATATATGTCATCTTATCAAGTTTGGACCACAATTCCTCAAGAAATTTGATCTAATCATCAAAAGGGAAAAATGGTCAAAATTAGGGTTTTGACTGAGAAAGGGCAATTTCTGATTTTTGACCTAGCAAATGGTTAATTGGTTTGAGACATGATCTCGAGGTTTTAAATGCATCATTTTGACCTGATGGTATTACTCAAAACATCCCTCAATATCAATTGATTGATAGTTGATTTTCAGTCAATTGATCAAATGTCAACTGTACACTGAAAAGTTAAACTTTGACTTTTTGGTCAAAATCAAGTGTCAAAGATCATAATTCATCAAAAAATGTCAAAATATGAAACTTGTTCATCAAGAAATCAAAAATTAAGTATTTCATTTTGAAAAGTAAATGTTTCCAAACTTAGAAATTTTTCTAAGTGTTGAAAACTTCATATTTTTTCACAATTGTGAGCCAATTTTTCACCATGATATAAGATGATTCAAAAGAAACTTTCAACATGAAAGTTGTAGATCTCGATGAGATCTAAAAAATTTCCTTACACAACTCCTCCTAAAAATGCTTGGATCTCAAGTTATTAATACATGAAATCATGGTCATGAAACTAAAACACTTAGTATAATTTTGAGCATTTTGGTCAGGATTTTGACCTAACTTCTGAGCCAAGTTTCACATAGTTCCATTTGGATTTTGCAAAAGTGATTCAAAGAGGGGTTGTAGAGAACATTACAAGCTTTATAAAAAGTCAAAGAACTCATTGAGATCATTTGTGAGCAAGGATAATCGAAGGTCAAAAGTTAGGGTTTCAAGTTGTTTTACAAGGCAGAATTTCATGATGAACAAAAATGCAAATCCATGCTAGGCTACACAATCTTTGCTTTGCAGGCCTCAAACTTGTTTGGAACTCCATAATTAAATATTTTCACAACTTTTAGAGGCTTCAACTCAAGCATTCAATGCATTGCCCATGCTTAATGCCATTTTGGGAAGAAAGTGCACATTGCCATTTTGAAAAAGTAACTTTTATGCACAAAATCAGTTCTTGAGCTTTGCAATTGTTTTATTCTGATCACACATAACCTATAACCCAAAATAAACTTGTCTAAAGCCTCTAACAACTCAGACCATGCTTTTACTTTACCTTGAAACTATATTTCTACTTTTCTTCAAAATCAAGTAAGATAGCCATAACTCTATATCTTGCACTTCTGACCCTCTCAAGGGATATAACCTTTTCCTTACTTATGCATAAGTTGTTTGCAACAAAAGACGGATAGACAAGCTCCAAAACTCAAAAAAACTCAGAACAGTATTACAAACCACCATTGTTGCATATTCTGACCAAGAACTTCACACTTCCATTTCACTCGTGTGTTTCTTGGCCTTTTGCTTCCAAAAGCTTCCAAACATCATATATAAGCCATCCTTATTCTGTTACACGACTGTAACACCATCTTCACCCATTTCCAAGTTCAAAAATAGAGCATCACAGTTGGACTTCTCCAGACCATTCCAGCCACCTTCAGCTCAAGCCAACCATTGCATTAGCTTCCTAGAGGTCCAAGGAAGCTAACCTGATCATCACCATCACTTAAAACAAGCTCAAACTCATTTCAAGATTTCCAGTTGTGAGGTATTTTTCTTGAACTTCTATCTCATTATTTAGCCATTGTTAGGCTTGCATTTGTGAAGATAAAATGTAGATACCACTGCCCTGAAACTATACATATCCATAGATTTCATTTATGTTGCTTGAGCATGGAGAATTTTGAGTTTAAACTTGCTGAAATATTTAGGTCAAAATTTGGTACTTTCATAAATTCATCCTTATTTTGAATGTTAGCTTAAATTAGTTACATGGTTGGATTCGTGGTGAAAAAATACACAAGTTTCATGTTTACATTTTTGAAAATGGTTGAAGAATGAGCAAGTTACAAATCCTTTGGCTGGAGGTTGAAGATGAAGTACAGTCAGGGAAAGTTTTATGTTATGTATTTATATTTGTGCCAATGTTAACGGATGTATAGCCATCCCAATAGTAAGGCAGCGCGCTGGTAACTAAGAGGGCGTGGGTTAAACACCCATCACACTGCCTTTTGTTCTTTTTCACACTTTTACACTTTTTTTTTTGGTTTCTTTGTTTGCAGCGCCTGGGCCCCAGCATTGGGCCTTCTTTTTTTGCTAATTTTCTAACCCCTGGTCCTGTTTCAGCACCCCCTTGATCATTTATTTCTTATTTTATTTTATTTTATTTTTATTTTTAGCTTTTTTCACTTTCTTTTATCATATTTATTATTATTATTATTATTAATAAAAATCCAAAAAATATTTCATTTATTATTTTTTACACTTATTTAGTTTATTTGTTTTATAAAACTAAAAGAACAAAAACATTTTCTTAATAAATTAATTTCTTTCTTAATAATTAATATTTAGGTTTAGGTTTAACCATTATATTACTTTCTTGCAATTAAAATTTATTTAGAACTTAAGTTTCTTTTAATTACTTAATTTTCATATTATTAGTATTTATTTAAAACCTTTTCATAAAAAAACCCTAAAAACATTTTTAACTTAATTTCTTTAGGTTTAAGTTTTGTTAATTTTTTTCCTTAATCATTTTTTAATTAGGTAAAGACTAAACCCTTTCATAAAAAACAAACAAAATCATATCTTTTTCCATTTACACTCTTACATTTTTATTTTTTCAATTTTTGTACAATATTCAATATGGTTGTAATAGTTAATTAGATTTAATTTTCTTACAAAATTCCCCATTTGTAAATTTGTACACCCCCTCCCCTATTGATGTAATAGCTTAGTATTTTTATTTTCCGCAATTTAATGCTTTATATATAAATGCTAGTAAATTAGGGTTTGTATGGAAATATAAAATCAATGCTTAGAAAATCCTAATTCAAAGACAAAACAATGCGTGTAAATCAATACACTTGCACACTTGCACACTTACACCCTTAGGGTAAATCCACTTGTTGCCTTATGAAAATGGCCATATTATGCATGTGGGGTATCTTAGCAAAAGCAATCAAAAAATACAAGATCATAGTCCCTCGATGACGCTACAAATGTTGCCTTAAGAATGATCTTAGTCCCTCAAAGAAAATGCTAAGATATCTTACAATATTGCTATTCATGACTATACGATGACCCTTGCCCGTCCCTTTTACATCCAAAGATAGGATTTCTTACCAAATCAATGGTAAGATAACAATGTCAAAGGAAAGAGGAAATAAACAAGAAATACTTTTAAGTAGGTAGAATGTTCCTAGTTGCTTACTCATTTTTCAAACCAAAACATCCTTGCTATTTTCAAAACAAACACTAACACTTTCAAAACACCTTTCAAACTTGAAGCATTTGCAAAAGATTAACACTTTGTATACAATCTTACGAACGAGAATCATTAAAAAGTTTGCCTAAACAATGACACCTTTTCAAAATACTTTCAAAAACCACACAAAGCACATTTTCAAACAAAAGCAAGTGATCTAGCAAGCAACTAAGAGTCCGTAGATAACTACGGATGAAAAGGGTGCTAATACCTTCCCTTTTCATAATCTACCCCCCGAACTCAAGAAAACATCTCTAAAGGTCTTTTATGTTCTTTTCAACCTTTCCTATTGGATAAAAGAAAATTCGGTGGTGACTCTTGCTAACCGCAACACTTGCGATCAAACGCAAAACAACCAAGTCAATTCTCCCACCGCGTTACAGAACTGGCGACTCTGCAGGGGATATACTTAAAAGTGGGGTTACCTTAGGGCTAGATTAAATTTACTTGCTTTCTTTGTTTGACTTGCATACTTTACATTATGGTTACTTGTTTGGGCTTGCTTTGATCCTCCACCTGGATCTGGGACACCTTGTTAGGTAAGTAGCAATAGATTATGGAAATTGTATGGCATAGACCGATATGGTTGAAACAATTGCTATGTTAGTGTGAGGAATTTATGGGTACATGTATCCCTTGTGTTGAATCGAGGAGAATACGGGGCCGCTGAGTGGCGTCATGAAGCACTAACTGACTTTAGAACCTTAATTGAACAAACTTGGCCAATTAGGACGTAGTGAGGTAACCGGTTTCGATGGAAAGCTGAAAATTGGTTGATACTCGATACTACACTCATTGAGACTAGACTTTTGGGATATCTCGGCCGCAAGAAAAGATTGATTATACCGGGACAATGCCTAAAAGAAAGGTCAGTGATATTGATATCCCTTAGAACCCGGTTACTATTAACTAGGACAGGTTTGAGCCAACTAAACTTTAAGAGGGTACTTACCTACAAACTCCATGCAAGCCTAAGCCTAAGGACTTATTTGTTTTTTTTGCCTTGTGTGTATATGCTTACTTGTACGTAACATCATGAACACATAACATCGTATGAAATATCCCTAACCATTTCAAGGATTTAGGAGTTTATCTTTGTTTTTATTTTGTAGGCCATGAAATCCGTCTGAATAAACACCATCTGAATCAACTTCGTGAAAGCACACCCTCAGCTCCCGGAGTCAGCATCAAGGGTTCCCGGAGATTCTCCTTTTACCAAGAAATATGGACGACTCCTCAGTTTGGCTACCTTCAATTTCCAAGAGGAGATGATGTGTGTGCTCTTTCAATTCTTTGATCCCATACATCATTGCTTCAACTTTCCTGACTATCAGTTGGTACATACACTAGAAGAGTTCTCTCTATTATTAGGAGTGCTTGTGCTTGATCAGATACCGTTCACTGGTATGGAAGGGATCCCAAAACCTGAGGTCATGGCCGAAGCTCTACATCTGAAGAGAGCCGACATCATAGCAAATTGGAAGACTAGAAGTGGAGTCAAAGGGTTCCTATCCAAATTTCTATTAGAGAAAGCTCGTTCATTCTGGGAAGATATGGATTTTCAAGCCTTTGAAGATGTCTTGGCCCTTCTCATCTATGGTCTGGTTCTTTTCCCCAACTCGGACCAATTCATAGATGTAAGTGTCATCAAAGTCTTTCTCTCCCGTAATCCTATACCTACCTTGTTAGGAGACATCTTACATTGTATCCATACCCGCACCATGAAGAAAAGAGGTACCCTTTTGTGTTGTATTCCCCTACTCGCAAAGTGGTTCATTTCACACCTGCCTCGATCAACATTGAAGAACGAGCAAAGACTGACATGGTCTCAAAGGATGATGTCCCTCACCCACTCTGATATTCATTGGTGTTCAAGATCCTCAAATGATACTTCTATCATTGATCGTTATGGGGAATTCCCTAACGTCCCTCTACTTGGCGTTAGGGGAGGCATCACTTACAACCCTTGCTTAACTTTACGATAGTTTGGGTATGCCCGGAGAGATGGTCCTCATGAGATGCTCATCCAAAGTTTTGTGTTCTACTATGAAAGTGACAATCAAGGATAATGTTATACCCCAAAACTTTCCCTCTCACTTATCAATAATTTACTCACAAGATCTCCTTTGGCTCAAGAATGCACTAGGGTTGATCAGCTCAAGACACCTCCTTAAGCACTAATGACTAAAATTAGGGTTTGAGATTGCACAAGTATATTTTAACTTCCAATACCCCATATTACTTTCATGGATCATTATGGACCCTCAAGATCACTCATGTCAAGTTTCAAGCTTTGGATCACACTTTTGCTCAATCAATTAAGCAGTTGACCTAAAAATCAGTTGTATTGGGGAAAAAGTCAACTATGGCCAATTCACAGTCAAACTTCATAATTTTTTATCCACGTCAACATTTTAAACTCATATGTATTATTTGATCAAGTTTGGACCACAATTCCTCAAGAAATTTGATCAAATCTCCAAAAGGGCAAAATGGTCAAAATTAGGGTTTTGACTAGGAAAGGGCAATTTTTGATTTTTGACCTAGCAAATGATCAATTGGTTTAAGGCATGATCTCAAGAGTCCAATTGCATCATCTTTACCAAATGACATGGCTCAAAACATGGCTCAAGTTCAAGGGATTGGCAGATGAATTTTCAGTCAACTGATCAAAAGTCAACTGTATACTGAAAAGTCAAACTTTGACTTTTTGGTCAAAATCAAATTCCAAATATCACAATTCATCAAAGCATGTCAAATAAGAAACTTATTCATCAAGAAATAAAAAATTCAAGATTTCATTTTGAAAAGTTAAAATTTCTAAACTTAGAAATTTTTTGAAGTGTTGGAAATTTCTTATTTTTTCACAACTTTGAGCAAAATTTTCACCATGATGCAAGATGATTCAAGAGAAAATTCCAAAATGAAAGTTGTATACCTCCATTAAATCTACAACTTTTCTTTACACAACTCCTCCCAAAAGTGCTTGGATCTCAAGTTATAATTTTAAGAATACATGGTCATGAAACAAAACACTTAGTGAAATTTTGCCCTAATTTGGTCAGGATTTTGACCCAACTTCATGGAACTTTTCATATAGTTCCAAGGGTAATTTTCAAAAGTAATTCAAAGACGGGTTATAGAGAGCATTGCAATCTTTCCAAAATATCCAAGAACTCCTTGAGATCATTTTTTAGTAGGGAGAATCAAAGAGATAAAGTTAGGGTTTTATCACTTGAATTACAAGTCATTTTGTGATGAACAAATTCAAAATTCAAAGTTGTGCTGCATGACATCTACTTTGCAGGCCTTAAACTTGTTATGCACTCCATAATTATTGGTTGCACAACTGTTAGAGGTCTCATTTCAAGCATTCAATGCAAGGCCGTGCTTTATATCCATTTTGGGAAGAAATTGCACATTGCCATTTTGATAAAGTGACTTTTTGCACAAAACTTGTTCTTGAGCCTTGCACTTGTTCTCTTCTGATCATACATGTCCCATAACACAAGAGAAATGGTTTAGACACTTACAATCACCCAGCCCATGCTTGTACTTCACATTGAAACTTGTTTTCCCATTTTTCTTGAAAATCAAGTAACCTAGCAATTAGCTTGAAACTTGTACTTCTGACTTTCAAAACCACTTAAGACCTTTTTCTTATAGATACAAGCCATTTTCCGCAAATCCCACGCATGCTTGACCCTTAAAAACACCAAGAGCTCAGAACTGCATCAGATACCTCCATTATTGCCTAACTTGACGAAAATTTTGAAACTCACATCTCCCTCGTGCGTTTTCAAGCCTTTTGGTTCCTAAAGTTTCTATACATCATTTAGAACTCATCCCACGCCCTGTTACAAGACGGTAACACCATTAACACCATCCTCCATTTTCAAAAATAGAGCTTTGCATTTGGACTTCTCCAGAACTCCTCAGGCACTTTCAGCTCAAGCTAAGCATCCCATTAGCTTCCTGGGAACTTGAGGAAGCTAACCCAATCATTGGAACTCACTGAAAGCTGCTCAAACACCAAACCCGATACCCTCTTGCAAGGTAAGTTTTCTTACTTTGGAACTTTTCATACATGCATCATTAATGGTTTATTTGTGAATGAAAAATGTAGATATCATTGCCCTAAAGCTAACCATGTCCATACTTTTCATTAATTTTGTTTGAGCTTAGAGAATTTTAAGATTGAAGTTTTTGAGATTTTTAGGGTTCAGATTAGGGCCATTAAAATTCATGCTTATCTTTGACCTATAATTTTATTGCTTTGCATTTCTGAAATCGTGAGGAAATTTGCTACAAGTTTCCTGTTTACAGTTTTCATTTTTGTTGAGATTTGAATAAGATACAGAGGCTCTGGCTGGGCGTGAGGTTGAAGATGAAGTTTAGGCCATGGACTTGTTTACTATCATATATTTGTTGTTTTGATTATATAAACAGATGTATAGCCACCCCAGTGGTAGAAGCGCGCGCCTGTGACTTGAGGGACCTGGGTTCGAGCCCTAGTGGTACCCTTTTGATTTTTTTTCATATTTTTCCTATTCTGACTTTTTTGGGCAAGCGTTGGGCCTCCTCCTTGGGCCTTATTGTTTTTTTTTTACTTTCTGACCCCCTGTTTCACTTACACACCCTGGCCCATTTTTATTTCTTTTTTCTTATTTTTATTTATTTATTATATTAAATATTTTATCTAATATTAAAAAATCAGAAAAAAATATAAAAACATTAGATTAATATTTCGATAAAGTTTATTTATTTTTTACACAAAAAAATTATTTTATTTAATCATACTTTATTTATTTTGACTAGTTGTTTTGTACATTTAATTAAAAAACTAGGGTTTTTCGTTATTTTCTTTTACACCATTTAAATATATTGTTTTAAAATATAAAAAGACCAAAAATATTTTTGTAACATTATAAATTATTTTTAAGACAAAAAATACCAAAAATATTCTTCTTCTAAACTTAATTTCTTTTTAATCAATTAATAGATTAGGGTTTTGTTTAATTTCTTTTCCTAGTAAATTAGGGTTTTACCTTTTACTAATTTAATTAATAATTTTCTTTTAGTTAATAAGTTTAAAACAAAAACTCCTTTTTTTCTTTAAAAATCCAAACAAAAATATCCATTTTCTTCACATTTGCATTCTTGTATATTTATTCATTATGTACATTATTTATTTCAATTCTTGTAACAATTCAATATGGTTGTAATAAGATAATTAGGCTTTATTTTCTTGCGATCCCCATTTGAAATTTGTACACCCCCTCCCACAAGTATTGTAATAGCGTAGTAATTTTAAAATTCCGCAATTTATCGCTTTATATACAAATACTAGTAATTAGGTTTTGTATGGAAAGACTAAAACCAATCAATTAGAAAACCTTAATCAAAGACAAAAACCAAGCATGAAAAAATATACTTGCACACAAGCACCCCTACGGTAAATCCACTTGGTTGCCTTACAAAATGGTCATATTACACATGTGAGGTATCTTAGCAAAAACAAGCAAAATACAAGATCATAGTCCCTCGATGATGCTATCTAAGTTGCCTTTCAAATGATCTTAGTCCCTAAAAGAGAGTGCTAAGATACATTGCAACATTGCTAATCATGGTTATACGATGACCCACACCCATCCCGTTTACATCCAAATATAGGGTTACTTACCAAATCAATGGTAAGATAACAATGTCAAAGGAAAAAGAAAATGAACAAAAAATACTTTTGAGTAGGTAGAATGCTCCTAGTTACTTTCTCAATTTTAAAACAAAACATCATTGCTATTTTCAAAACAAACACCTACACTTTCAAAACATCTTACAAACTTGAAAACATTTTCAAAAGATCAATATCTTTGTATACATTCTTACGAACGAGAATCATGACAAAGTTTTCCTAAACAAATGGCCTCTTTACAAAATACTTTCAAAAACCACACAAAGAACCATTTCAAACAAAAAGCAAGTGATCTAGCAAGTAACTAAGAGCCCATGGAAAACCATGGATGAAAAGGGTGCTAATACCTTCCCTTTTCATAATCTACCCCCTGAACTCAAGAAATAATTTCAAAGGTCTTTCCTGTTCTTTTTCACCTTTCCTTTTGGATAAAAGAAAAATCGGTGGCGACTCTTGCTAAACCGCAATATTTGCGATCAAACGCAAAACACCCAAGTCAGTTCTCCCACCGTATCACAAAACTAGCGACTTTGCTGGGGAAAATTCTAAAAGTGGGGTTATCTTAGGGTTAGATCACATTTACTTGCTTTCATTGTTTGACTTTTATGCTTTACACAATGGTTCTTTGTTTGGATTTGAATCCTCTACTCGTATTTGGGACGCCTGATAGGTAAGTAGTAATGCAATGTCGAAACTGTGTGGGGTATACCGACATGGTCTAAGCAATAGCTACGGTAGTGTGACATATTTGTGGGTACAGGTAGCCCTTGAGTTAATCAAGGAGAATACGGGGCCGCTGAGTGATGTCATGAAGCACTAATGAACTTTTAGAACCTTTACTTGACCATATTGGCCTTTAGGACGTAGTGAGATGACCGGCTTTGGTGCAGTCCGAAGTTGGTAAATACTCGATACTACACTCATTGAGGTTTGGTTTTTTGGGATATTTTGCTCGCCATTAAAGAGGCTTGTGTTGAAACAATGACCAAGGAAACAAACTAGTGATATTGAGCTCCTTAGAACCCGGTTACCATTACTAGGACAGGTTTGAGCCAACTAAACTTCAAGAGGGTACTTACCTATAAGACTCAATATAAGCCTAAACCTAGGGACTTGTTTGATTTGTTTATATATATTTACTTGTACATAACATCATGAACATCATAACATCATATTCATTCACTAACCATTTCAAGGATTTTGGGATTTATCTTTGTTCTGATTTGTAGGACATGGATTCTATTCGCAGGAAAACTATTCAAGTCAATCTTGTAAGGATCCCTCCACAACTTAAATAGCTAGCTTCAAGGATTCCTGAAAATTCCCCATTCACCGAAAGACATGGTCGCCTACTAAACTTGGTCACCTACTAATCTTGTAAGGATCCCTCCACAACTTAAATAGCTAGCTTCTTTGATCCTTTACAGCATTGCTTCACATTCCCCGATAATTAACTTGTGCCAACTTTGGAAGAATTATCTCGACTCTTGAGGATTATCATTCTCAATCAACTACCGTTCAACGGTACGGAAAGAGATCTAAATCCAGAAGAGATTGCTCAAGCTCTATGTAACACCCGTAATTTAATTAATTATTTAATTAAATTATTTTAGAATATTTGTGAAGAAGTGTTATAATTAAATTGGATTTATTTATTTAAGCGGAGAAATAATATATATTAGAGGTATTATATTATTATGTGGTGAAATAATGTTAGAAGCTAATATTATTTAATGTGAGCCTTTATTGTGTGAGTATAAGTAATAAGGGGGTGTAGGTTTGGAGCCCAATAAGAATAATATAATAATATTAGGTTATATTATTATTTGTGAGAAAGAATAGAAGGAGGAAGCAGTAAGAATAAAATAAGGATTGTGAAGAACGTGAAGTTGTTGGAAAAAGTGGAAAACAACAAGAACAAAGATTCAACCCGAAAATTATAGAGCGACCTTCGATCCAAGGTAAGGGTGGGGTTATGGCTTTATAATTGGGTTCATGATGTTTGATATGTGGGATTAGAGGATTGTTGTTTTTGTTATTGAATTGAATGATGTATGGTGAACATTGATGAATTCTCATTGGATAAATTATGTTATGATGTTGTGTAATCGATGTTGTATTATAAGTTAATGTTAAGTGATGAGTTATCATGGTTATGATGAGGTTTGTAGGACTGTAATTAGATTCCAGTAGTGAAAATACAGTAGAAAATGCAGAAAATTATGCAGAAAATCACAGGATGCGTCGACCTCAAACCGGATGAGTTGATGCAAGGAGGCTGTTGGACTCAGGATGAGTCGATGCATGCAGGGCTTGCGTCGATGCATGTTAAGTACAAGACTCAGGATGAGTCGACGCGAAGAGAGGATGTGTCGATACATGTTGTGATTTAAAGCAGAATGAGTCGATCCATAAGGAGGATGCGTCGACTCATAGTGAGCAGATGAAGCAGGATGTGTCGACCCATGGTGTTTTGTGTCGATACATAAGGTCTGATTTTTGACAGAATTGACTCTTAATTGTTGTAACTTGAGTTGTAGGATGCTGTTTGAGATGCCGTTCGAAGCGTTGATTAGCTAACGTGATGAACATTATTCTAGATGATTTAAATGATGATTAAGAGGTGTAATCCCAGTAACTAATCAGGATTTAGGATTAATTCCCGTAGATGACCATTGTGCTGTTTTTAGGACAGATTGATGAATATGAGATGTTAGAGGCTGCTGTTAGAATTATGACAGTAGATTTAGTGACAATAATGATGTACCGTAGCAGAATAATAGTATGGATTACTGTATTATTGATATACAACTGAGTTATTAGTAAGATGTGGTTAATCAAATGATGTTTGATAAATAAGTAATGTTTACTAAATTATTTTGAGATGTTTACGAGATGCTGTAATTGAGATGTTTATGAGATATTGTTGTTCTGAGATGTTTATGAGATATTGTTGTTTGAGATGACTGAAATGTTTTTGTTTTGATGATTGAGATGTTGTTGTTTGAGATGACTGAAATGTTGTCGTTTTGATGATTGAGATGTTGTTGTTTTGAGATGTTGTTAACTGAGTGTGTTATTACATTCATGTTGAGTCGCATACATTGCATTTTTTGGGATGGAGCTTATGCTCGTTGAGATGGAATGGATTGGAAAATTTTGAGATGAAGGCTATGCCTTGTTGATGCCTCTATTAATTGGCAGATTAGATTTTTGAGATGGGAGTTCTGCTCCAATGGTACCACATGCATTTGCATAGTTTTGAGTCGCATTATATGGTTGAAAAATGAGGTGTACTTGATGTTGATGAATGAGTATATATGTTGTAATTATTGTTGGTTATGAGATGAGACGTGGTGTTCTGATTGGTCTGATTTAATATATTAATTATCATGCGCTTTATTATATTGTTAGATATCTCGCCCCTTCTGTTTGAATGTTGCCCCTATGTTGGTAACGTGCAGGTAATCGAGAGTGAAGGCTATATACCTTCAATAGATCGATTCGGTGTCATTTCTCTGATATGTAACACTCGGGGGATGAACGCTTGCTGGTTTTTTATTGCTGATTTTTAGTTGTTGAACTTTAAATTGTTTATTTACTAAATATGAGATGTTTCGAAGTTGCTGTTTTATTTAAAGATGTTATTGAAGAATTCCGCTGCATAGTTGTTGAATATTTAATGAAAGATGTTATGTTGTTAGTTCATCTGATGTTTTGAAAAAGTGTTATATATCCATGATGAAAGCAATGAATTTGTTAGAAGAATTTGTGACGTCCCGATTCGTTTGTATGAATGAAATTTTGTAACTCTGATTTATTTTGCATAAATTGCTTGGGGTAGAATTGGGGTGTTACAAAGTTGGTATCAGAGCAAAAGGTTGGTCCGACCTTGTCATCGAGTCGTAGTTGTCTAACAATCGAGTATTGTTATTTTGATGTTCTAACAGTTGTTTGTGTTGTAGTGAGAAGTTGAGATGGCTGGAAGGAATGATGCTTCTCTTGCTGCTACTTTAGAAGCAATGGCTCATGCAATGGAAAATCAGCCGAATGCTGACGGGAATGCTGGATCTTGTAGCTTGGCGACTTCCCAGAGAGAGAATACACCTACGTTCAAAGGAAAATATGATCTTGACGGAGCTTTGGAATGGTTGAAAGAGATTGAGAGGATCTTTCGCGTGATTGACTGCACTCCAGTGCAGAAGGTTCATTATGGGACTCATATGCTAACAGTCGAGGCTGATGACTAGTGGCTTGAGACTTGCCAGAAGTTGGAAGCTGCAGGTGAGAATTTCACTTGGGCTGTGTTCCGTAGGGAATTCCTGAGAAAGTAATTTCCTGAAGATGTCCGTGGAAAGAAGGAAATTGAGTTCCTTGAGCTGAAGCAAGGGAATTTGTCAGTTGTTGAGTATGCTGCCAAGTTTGCTGAGTTGGCCAAGTTTTATCTGCATTACGCTGAGGAAAATTCTGAGTTTTCGAAGTGTATTAAGTTTGAGAATGGGTTGCGCCTGGAAATTAAGAAGGCAATTGGATATTAGAAGATCTGTGTCTTTGCTGATTTGGTTGATAGTTGTAGGATTTTTGAGGAAGATAACAATGCACATTACAAGATTATTGTGACAAGAGGGGTAAGCACCCGCAGAGTCGTGGTAAGCCTTATGATGCCCCAACTGGTAAGGGTAAGCAGAGAGTTTCTCATGGTCAGAGGACTAGTGGGGGAGATGCTCCTGCTGGTGTGATTTGTTTTAAGTGTGGAAAACATGGACACAAGAGTAATGTGTGCACTGCTGAAGTGAAGAGATGTCACCGTTGTGGTAAGAACAGACATATTATATCTGAGTGCGAGCACAAGAATGTGGTTTGTTTCAATTGTAAGGAAGAAGGGCACATTGGTAGCCAGTGTCCGAAACCGAAGAAGGCTCAGTCAAGTGGTAAAGTGTTTGCTTTGGTTGAGGATTAGACAGCTGTTGAGGACAGACTTATTAGAGGTACATGTTTCATTAATAGTACTCCTTTAATTACTATTATTGATACTGGTGCTACGCATTGTTTTATTGCTGCTGATTGTTTTGAAAGATTGGGTCTTGTGTTGTCTTCTTTGAGTGGAGAAATCGTCGTCGATACTCCAGCCAAGGGATCGATGACTACTTCTTTTGTGTGTGCTAAGTGTCCCTTGTCGATCTTTGAAAGAGACTTTGTTGATTTGATTTGTTTGCCGTTAAGAGGGTTGGATGTGATTTTGGGTATGAACTGGTTAGAGCATAACTGTGTTCATATTAATTGTTATAACAAGTCGGTGAAGTTTTCTACTCCTGAAAAAGAGGAAGATGGTCTGTTGTCTGCTAGACAGTTGAGGAAGTTGATGCAAGAGGAAGCACATATATTTTCATTGATGGCGTCGCTATCTGTAGAGACTCAAGCTATAATTGAGAAATTGCCGGTGGTATGTGAATTTCCTGAAGTTTTCCCTGATGAGATTCCTGATGTACCGCCAGAGAGGGAAGTTGAATTTGCAATTGATCTCGTACCTGGTACCAGACCTGCGTCTATGGCACCATACAGGATGTATGCGTCTGAGTTGTCAGAGTTGAAGAAGCAATTGGAAGAGTTACTTGAGAAGAGGTTTATAAGACCAAGTGTATCACCGTGGGGAGCTCCAGTGTTGTTAGTGAAGAAGAAAGATGGAAGTATGAGGCTTTGTGTTGATTATAGACAGTTGAACAAGGTGACGATTAAGAACAAGTATCCGCTTCAAAGAATATATGACTTGATGGACCAATTGGTGGATGCCCGTGTGTTTAGCAAGATTGATTTGAGGTCGGGTTACCATCATATTAAAGTGAAGGATGAAGATATTCAGAAGACGGCTTTCAGAACATGTTATGGACATTACGAGTATTCGGTGATGCCTTTCGGTGTTACTAATGCGCCGAGAGTATTCATGGAATATATGAATCATATCTTTCATACTTATTTGGATCGGTTCGTAGTTGTGTTCATTGATGATATTTTGATTTACTCTAAGTAAGAAGAAGAGCATGCTGAGCATTTAAGAGTAGTATTGCAGATTTTGAAAGAGAAGAAGTTGTATGCAAAGTTGTCAAAGTATGAATTTTGGCTAAAAGAGGTTAGTTTTCTTGGTCATGTGATTTCAGGTAGTGGCATTACTGTAGATCCGTCGAAGGTTGATGCTGTGTTGCAATGGGAAGCTCCAAAGTCAGCTACTGAGATTAGAAGCTTCTTGGGATTGGCTGGTTATTATAGAAGGTTTATCAAAGGGTTTTCTAAGTTGTCACTTCCGTTGACTAAGTTGACTTGTAAAGGTAGAGATTTTGTTTGGGATGTTCATTGCGAAGAAAGTTTTACGGAATTGAAGAAGAGGTTGACGCCGGCTTCGATTTCAACGTTGCCTAATCTAGGAGAGTCTTTTGTTGTGTATTGTGATGCTTCTAAGATGGGTTTGGGAGGTGTGCTTATGCAGAATGGTAAGGTAGTTGCTTATGCGTTGAGGCAGTTAAAGACTCATGAGAAGAACTATCCTACGCATGATTTAGAACTTACTGCTGTTGTTTTTGTGTTAAAGATTTAGAGGCATTATCTTTATGGTTCTAGATTTGAAGTGTTTAGTGACCATAAGAGCTTGAAGTATTTATTTGATCAGAAGGAGTTGAATATGAGGCAACAAAGATGGTTGGAATTGTTAAAGGATTATGATTTTGGTTTGAATTATCATCCAAGAAAAGCGAATGTGGTAGCTGATGCGTTGAGTCAAAAGACTTTACATATGTCAGCAATGATGATTAAAGAGTTGGAATTGATCGAGCAGTTCAGAGATATGAGCTTAGTTTGCGAGGTTACTCCGCAGACTGTTATGTTGGGTATGTTAAAGATTAATAATGAATTTTTAGACAGTACCAGAGAAGCTCAGAAGTTGGATGTGAAACTGGTAGATTTGATGGTTGGGACTGATCAATCTGAGAATAGTGATTTCAAGTTAGATGAGCAAGGTGTGTTGAGGTTTCGTGATCAGATTTGTATTCCTGATGATGCTGAGATGAAGAAAGTGATACTTGAAGAGAGTCATAGAAGTAAGTTGAGTATTCATCCAGGATCTACGAAGATGTATCAAGATTTGAAAGGTTTGTTTTGGTGGCCTGGGATGAAGAGTGATGTGGCTCATTTTCTGTATGCATGTTTGACTTGTCAGAAGTCGAAAGTTGAACATCAGAAGCCTGCAGGATTGATGCAACCGTTGGAAGTTCCTGAATGGAAATGGGATAGCATTTCAATGGACTTTGTGACGGGGTTGCCTAGTACTTCAAGAGGACATGATTCGATTTGGGTGATTGTTGATAGGCTTACGAAGTCAGCTAATTTTATTCCTATTGACATCAGTTTTCCAGTGTCGAAGTTGGCTGAGATTTATGTTAGTGTGATTGTGAAACTGCATGGTGTTCCTTTGTGCATTGTGTCAGATAGAGATCTAAGATTTACTTCTGATTTTTGGAAGAGTTTGCAAGAAGCGTTGGGTTCTAAGTTGAGGATGAGTTTAGCGTATCATCCTCAGACAGATGGCCAGACTGAATGGACGATTCAATCGTTAGAAGACTTGTTAAGGGCGTATGTTCTCGAGCAGGGAGGTTCGTGGGATACTTATCTTCCGTTGATAGAGTTCACTTATAATAACAGTTACCATTCTAGTATTGGGATGACACCTTTTGAAGCGTTGTATGATCGAAGATGTAGAACTCTGTTATGTTGGCATGAATCTGGTGAGAGTGTAGTGCTTGGACCTGAACTTGTTCGTGAGACTACTGAGAAGGTGAAGTTGATTCGAGAAAAGATGAAAGCTTCACAAAGTAGACAAAAGAGTTATCATGACAAGCGAAGGAAGGATTTAGAATTTCAAGCTGGTGATCATGTGTTTTTGAGAGTTACACATGTGACTAGTGTTGGGCGAGCATTGAAGTCTAAGAAGCTCACTTCTCGTTTTATTGGACCGTGTGATATGGTGGAAGAACTGACCGTTTTTGGAATGCTGGTTTGCGTTTTGCATTTTTTGTTTTCAAAATGTCGCGGTAGGCAAGAGTCGCAACCGACTTTTATTTTATCCAACAAGGAAAGGAAAAAAGCACAGAAAAATTCCTTTTTCGAGATTTTTTGAGTACGGGGGTAGATTATAGAAAGGGAAGGTATTAGCACCCTTTCTATCTGTAGTTATCTACAGGCTCTTAGGTACTTGCTCATTGTTTTCAAAATTGTTTTCTTTGTGTTTGTGGGTTTTGAAAAGTTTTTGTTTTAACTTCAATTTAACTCTTGCTTCTGTCCTCAAAAGTGTAATGAAGTGTTTTTGAAAACTTGTTTGTAAAAGAGTGTAAGTGTGAAAAAGTTTTATTTTTTGATTGAGCAAGTACTTAAGAACTAATCTACCTACTCGAAAAAGGAATCATTCTATGTTTGTTTCCTTTAGACAATGTTATCCCACTATTAGTGAGTAGGTAGCACCGTCGTTGGAGTTTAAGGGTCAATTCGAAAGAGACATGCAGTCACTAAAGCAACGTTACATTGTCTTAGCGGTAACCCTAGTGTCTTAGATTATTTATTTGAGGCAACAATATCTGAGGCAACCATTTCGAGGCAACTATGATCTTTTAGACAAGAGGACGACCTCTAAAATGACCTATACTCAATGATCGTTTATGAAGGCAACCAAGTGGGGTGTACCCTAAGAGTGGGCATGTGCGAGTGTGTTGATTTCAGTTATTCTTATCTTTGCACATGTTAAGGGTGATCTAACCATTTTAAGATTAAGCATTCATTCTTGTCATGCAAACCCTATTACCAAACATCTAACAGTTGTATAATTTGCGGAATTAAAATGCAGAATTTAAAACTAAATTATTACAAGGCGTCGAGTATTTACATCGCCAAAAACAAACCCTTTGAAATTAAAGCGATAAATGTAGAATAAACGTCCTAATTAAACTATTACATCCCATGAGCAGTTACATTAAATATCGTAAATAAATAAAAGCGGTAAAGGTAAATAAAGGTCCTAATTAAATTATTACAAATTGTGAGCATATACAATAATTGGGCAAAATAATAATAAAGCGCACGATTAAAAATTAGATCGACGAGAAATTAGGGTTTCGACCCTTCTATCCTAAAAAAAGAAAATGTTTTTTTGTTGTTTTTAATATTTTTTTAAGAAAAGAAATTAGATGTTTAAATTAAATGCAAAATTGATTGGTTATTAAATTAATTAATGAAAATAATTAAATGACATATTTTTGGGTTTTTGTTATTTTAGGAAAGAAATAAAATAATTAAGTTAGTAATAAAACCTATTTATTCTAATTAATTTTAATTATGTAAAAAGAAATTAAAGTTGTCTAATAATTAATAACCTAATTAAATTAATTACTTTTTTTTAATAAAAATAAATATCTTAAATTTAATTGGATAGAAAAATGTTTTGTAATTTTTTTGATAAAAAAGAAAATAATTTGATGGGTTAGTAAAATAAATAAATGGAATAATATAAATATAAAAGAATTAGAGAAAAGCAAACTGGGCCTGCAATGTGGGGGTGCAATCATCAGAAATCTCTAGGCCCAAATCTTCGAAAGCTTCATGCTTTAACTATGGTGTTTTTTTTTATTCTTGCGTGGAACCTATGATTCAAACATCCATAACTGTTCTATATAAAATCAAGCAAACGTTAGCATACCATAAAATGTGATTAGAATTAGAGATTCGAAATTTAAAATTTTACCAAACCGGTGTTGTCAAATGGGGGCGTGCTAGGCGTGTGATGGATTGCTCTTGGGCCATGTAAGACTCTTGAGGACTTCAAGAGGATGGTTTGAGGCTTGATGTCAATTGAGAGAGATCGGAACCTCGAGATATGACTTGCACCAATTCTTTGATTTCTGGAGAGCTTTTTGAAGAGCTTTTTGAGAGCTTTTTGAAGGGCTTTTTGAGAGATTTTTAGAGAGGATTTTCGTCCCTTTCAAGCATGTATGGCTCTATATTTATATAGGAGAATGAGGAGACAAGAAAGCATGGAAAGAATCTCCCTCATAATGTTGTGTTTTAAGACCATGATCAAAATTTAAAAAAATGCCATATTTGATGATTTTATGCCATTTTCACATGTGGATGAACCTGGACATATTTTAAGAGTTATTGCACAAAATCAATTGACATAAACCAGCATAAAACCTTCCCAAAATGGATTCACATCAAAATTTATATTATTTCTATTATTTATTTATTTAATTCTGAATTTTAATGAATAAAATATCAAAATAAATAGCATAAATAGTAGAAAATGTATGGGTGAGCTTATTGGTCGTGGACCATGTTAGGAATGAGTTTCAAACTTGAAAAGATAGGCCCATTTGGAAAAAAATCCAAGTTTGGTCAATATTTGCTTCATGCATTTGTTTCAAAAATTGTCCAACTTTGACAATGCATATATCTCTCAATTTTAACCTTATGAGGGTGTTCTTGGACTTTTTAGAAAGCTTAGGATGTCCCCTAAGAAACCTACTTAGTTTCATATCAATTGGATCTTCCATGTTCATGTAAGAAGCTTTGACCCAAAAGGTGTTTTTGTTGACTTTTCAAAATGACCTATAATGTCCAAATTAATATCTTCTTGTGAGTGCATATTTTGAACTTGAGAGATGAAGATGGATTGTATGGAATTGCATCCTATTCAAAATGAGCTTTGTATGGGTCATTTATAATAAAGTATGAGAAAGTTATTCTTGGTCAAAGTTGAGTTGACTTTTCTGGTAAAACCCTAATTTAGCAACTTTTGAGTCTTGATGAATTATGAGCAATCCTTGATGAATCATGATCAACCCTTGATCAAATGATGAAATATACTTCAAAATTAGGATGTTGACCAAAAATCTTGAAGTTTGACTGTATGTGGGCCACAGTTAACTTTTGCCCTAGCATAGTCGATTTTCAGGCCTTTGAGCAATTGACTGAGCAAACTTTCTCTGCAAGGCTTGAAACTTGACATGGATGATCTTGAGAACATATTAGGACATTTGTGAGCAATTGAGATCACTTGGACTCAAGCATCTTGATGCAACATGAAACCCTAGTTTGGGGTAGACTGCCTTAGGAGAGGGCTTGCCTGGCCAACCCTTGGACTACCTTGAGCAACTTGAGGATCTTTCTTGCAATGTTTTGAGAAATATGGGAGGGAAAATTTTGGGGGTACAACATCTGCCCCTGTTCAATCTTCTTAAACCTGAGGGTGTAGATTGGCTTTCGTGTCTTTCGTAATCCGAAGGTGGAAGATGATTGAACACTACAGTGCCCAGAAATTTGCACTCACATGAAGTGGTAATTGTCTTGTGATGTCGGGAATGGGCTTACAGATTCCATTTGGAGATTGCTGATGGGAGATGGGCTTAAATATTCCATCTGAAGGAGTGTCGATCGCATAATAGATTCCTTAGCGAGAGCTTGTATACCTGTCGTTGAGGAAGATTTCGCTGGGGAAGGTTGTTCTTTGTTGAGAGAAGTAGAAATTTAGGAGCTTCGGCGTCCATTATTCTACTGGTGAGTTGTCTCTGTTGATATTTAGGAACTTCAATTGTTTATACTCAACTGAGGAAACATCTCTGCTGATATTTAGGAACTTCAATCGTCCGTACTCAACTGTGGAATCATCTCTGCTGATATTTAGGAACTTTGATCGTCTGTACTCAACTGAGGAAAACATCGGGAAAGAGAAGGAACCTAGGTATGGTTTCTCCGGGATGAGTCTAGGTGAAACTACATCGGGAAAGAGAAGAAACCTAGGTAAGGTTGCTCCAGGATGAGTCTAGGTGAGACTACATCGAGAAAGAGAAGGAACCTAGGTAAGGTTGCTCTAGGACGAGTCTAGGTGAAACTACATCGGGAAAGAGAAGGAACCTAGGTAAGGTTGCTCCAGGATGAGTCTAGGTGAAACTACATCAGAAAAGAGAAGGAACCTAGGTAAGGTTTCTCCAGGATGAGTCTAGGTGAAACTACATCGGGAAAGAGAAGGAACCTAGGTAAGGTTGCTCCAGGATGAGTCTAGGTGAAACTACGTCAGGAAAGAGAAGGAACCTAGGTAAGGTTTCTCCAGGATGAGTCTAGGTGAAACTACATCGGGAAAGAGAAGGAACCTAGGTAGGGTTGCTCCAGGATGAGTCTAGGTGAAACTACATCAGAAAAGAGAAGGAACCTAGGTAGGGTTGCTCCAGGATGAGTCTAGGTGAAACTACATCAGGAAAGAGAAGGAACCTAGGTAAGGTTGCTCCAGGATGAGTCTAGGTGAAACTACATCGGGAAAGAGAAGGAACCTAGGTAAGGTTGCTCCAGGATGATTCTAGGTGAAACTACATCGGGAAAGAGAAGGAACCTAGGTAAGGTTGCTCCAGGATGAGTCTAGGTGAAACTACATCGGGAAAGAGAAGGAACCTAGGTAAGGTTGCTCCAGGATGAGTCTAGGTGAAACTACATCGGGAAAGAGAAGGAACCAAGGTAAGGTTGCTCCAGGATGAGTCTAGGTGAAACTACATCGGGAAAGAGAAGGAACCTAGGTAAGGTTGCTCCAGGATGAGTCTAGGTGAAACTACATCGGGAAAGAGAAGAAACCTAGGTAAGGTTGCTCCATGAGGAGTTTAGGTAAAACTGTATCTGAACTTGGAAGAAACCTAGGTAAGATTGCTCCATGAGGAGTTTAGGTAAAATTGTATCTGAACCGGGAAGAAACCTAGGTAAGGTTGCTTCATGAGGAGTTTAGGTAAAACTGTATCTGAACCGGGAAGAAACCTAGGTAAGGCTGCTTCATGAGGAGTTTAGGTAAAACTGCTTCTGAACCGGGAAGAAACCTAGGTAAGGCTATTTCATGAGGAGTTTAGGTAAAACTGCATTTGAGCCGGGAAGAAATCGAGGTAAGGCTGCATAGCTTGAATTTTGTGAGAATTTGATTGCATCTTTCATGAAAGGTAAAGGTTAGCTGTATGTAATGCATGATATGCATCAGGAAATGATGTTCTCAAAATAAATGAGATTGTGATTGTATGATGCGTATGCATGTCATGATGTATGGAAATTTGATGTTTTGTAGCTGGGGAAAATAAATCCCGGATTACTGCTGGAGAAAAAAAAAGTTGAATTTCTTCATTTCCGCTGGAGATAGTGGATGAAGATGTTTGTGATAATAAACCTGCAGGATAGGATAACTCTGTTGGGGAATAAACTGACGAGAGAATGACTCTGTGGGGAAGAGATTCTCTGTTGAGGATTCCGCTGATAAATTCAGCTGGGGATGAATTACTGTTGCTGGTGACACTGAATCTTGTTGGGGATTGAGTCTCCGTTTGTGAAAGGAATGAAATCTTCTGGGGATGATCTTTCAGTTGCGACTTCACTGGGGAAAATCTTTTAGACTCTACTGGGGACAATCTTCCAGAGTCTACTGGGGATGATTCTCCAAACTCTGCTGGGGATATTTTCCAGACTCCGCTGGGGATAATTGTCTAGTGCTGATGATGGATAAACTCTGCTTGGGGAGAATATTTCCAACTCATTCACGGTTGTGGGCCTCAGCTAGGGAGAGATAACATTACTGTCTTTTTCTTACTCTGCGGGGAGTGAATGTTATTGGGACGCATGCTGAAGATATGAAGATGGATTTGCATCGAGACTTTTCTGCCCCTGTTTCTGCGGGAGAAGGTGCCTGCGGAGGCCTTGTGGATCGAGTATTATCCCAACCTATGAGGTGCTTGGTAACTTTCGATTGAAGCGACAAGTCTTCTTCTGGTAGGCTAGTGACAAGATGACGGGACATAGTCGTACGCTTTGATCCCTAATTTTTGCTTGGACCGTCCTTTCGGGTTTTTAGTCCACCGGGATACCCTTTTTTGCCCAAGCCTCCTTTTCAGGTTTTCGACTTGTCGGGTGTACAAATTTTTTTCATTTTCATCCCTTATTTTTGCCCGAACCCTTTTGGTTCGCCGGGAAGCCCTTATTTTTGCCTAGGCCAGTCGACCTAGCGGGTCTTTGATTATGCATAGTACTTTTTTGACTATGTCCACACTCTCAGGGTGTAGGGAGGTGTCGTTGTCGGTAGTGTTGTGTTTCCATACTACCAGAAGATGTTCGTTTGATCATGCAAGATTCGTTACTGGAATTTATGTCCAATTCCCCAAGTGATTCAGATGGAGATTTGCCCCTGGCTATCTGGCATCTTTGAGAGATTCCTTGAATCTTGACTTGACTGCCCCAGATGATGGACAAGGACCATGTCGTGCCCCTCGGTTGGAAGTACTTTTCCACTTGAGGTGATCCTTTTTATTGAGAAGGTTTTTTGTTCACTAGATATTCGTCATGCGAATTTCTTTGCTGTTTGAACAAATAGTCATATGCAAACAATGTTATTTTAAGAATGCAAAGCTTATGTCTGTCTTGAAGTTTTTGAAAATGCATTTTTTCAGTAAGATAGGAAAATTTTGTAAAATGTGACGTCAACTCAGGATTTATAGCAAGTCCTACAGGAGTCAGGATACCTTTTGTAACAGTATGCTTTCGAACTAACCCATGCTTCAGCTAGGACTTTTAAGGGTTATAACGTAGCCTGGTTCACGGTTTAAGAAACAAAGGATAAAGGCTCAAATTTTATTTGTACCCACCCTTTCTTCGTGATGTTCTTCGATCCTAAACTCAGCTAATTGTGCATTTAGATCCCATTTGAGTCTTTGCTCTGATATTCCAGTGATGGTTCATATACTGACAGTTATTTTGAACAAGCAGTCATTTTTGTTGAGAGTTTGCAGGACCTCTTTCTTTTTTATTTTATTATCCCTGTCTTTTGCCTGAACTGTGTGTTTTTGTGATTACAGTCAGTGGGATGCCCCAGTTTTTTTTAAGTCTCCTTCACAGGTTTTGACTTAATGGGATTTTATTTTTGAGAGATAATGACTGCCTTCCCTGACGATTATACGGAACCATCACCGTCTTTTGCTTTGGAAGGACCTCTTTGATGCCATTCATTGTGCACCCGAATTAACTGAGAAAACTACCCTGCCCCCGAGTTGTGATTAAGGTTTTTTTTAATTTGCGTGAAAAGAAAAAACTCCAACTTCTTTAGCTCAAAGGGGTTGACGAGGGATTATCTTCCTTATAACTCCACTGTTTAGGATTTGAAACAATGCTTGTACATCGTCATCGGGGTCTGTTCAAAAGCATACTGTAGAGATTTTGATATCATTTTCGTCATCCTCCCTCTAAAGGCTTAGAGTTTTTTTAATCGAGAGTTGAACATCACAAAAATGAAAGCAATTTGAATATAGTGAATACGAATGGATTGATTCAAAACAGACATATGCAATGCATTGATAAAGTAATAAAGTTTTAACATGACTAAATGTTTGAACAATCAAAAGAAAATTACAAATTGAAAATTCTAATGAACAAAAAGTCTTCTCTTGTCAGAACTTGTCACTTCAAATGGTGAGCCTTGGAGGATTGACAAAAACATTCCAGTTGACCATCTTGTGTGAATTCTAATGCTCCATTATCGATCACGTCTTGAATTTTGTTTTTCAATGCCCAACAATCATCATTATCATGCCCCGGGCTATTGGAATGGTATGCACACCTAGCATCAGGATTGTACCTTGGGGAGGCTATGTGGGGATTCTGAGGAAGGTCCCTTAACGTCACCAGATTCAATCTCAACAGGTGTTGTAAAGCTTGAGACAGTGGCATGTTGAGCTCGGTGAACTGCCTTTTGGGTGTATCTGGCTTACTCTGATTAACCTGTTGCTTTTGACGAGGTTGTTGTTGGACCCTTGAGGTAGTAGCAACTCAGAGAGGTCCATTCTTTACAACCCAAACCCTTGTCTTTTTGAAGGTTGATCAATAATTTGGTCCCCGGCCTTGACTGTTTGCTTCATACCGTTGTATCTGTCTTGATGAAGCTGGCTGATAATGGTTCTCAGCTCTTCTTGTTCCCGGGCTAAGCTTTGGACAAGGGCCATCTGCCTCAACATCTGGGTTCTCATTGTACCTAACTCAGCTTGTAGTTGTTCCAGTCGTTCGTCCTTATTGTCCTCATGAATTTTCTTGACCAAGTTCCCAACGAGGAGTGTTTTCAACTCTTCCTACCCCTTGGATAGGTTTAGGTATACGTCCCTGAACTGAGCTTCTTGAAATTGAAGATCTCGGTTGTTTTGTTGGAGATCCATTGTTGAAATAAACAACGAGAACATGAGAGACCTGTACTGGGAGACGTGTTATGCAATGATATGTATGATATATGTATGCAATGTTTTCAAGGATATCGCGGGGTAAACAAGAAACTGTTAGAATTTGAGTTTTGCAGCTTTGATTGAAGAAAGTTCGTGTCATCAAGAGTCCTGCTTCAAGAGTCAAGCTCACCATATCGAGTGGGTCATAGCCCCTGACTCAATTTATCGTGTTTTGATCTCTAGATGACATTGGCTAGAAGAAAATAAATCCCCTTTGCCCCTTTCTAGATGTTGGATTTACCATAACCTGCATCACAAACCCTTGAGATCCTTGAAATGGTTAAGGAAATGTTAAGGCATGATGTTATGATGTGTATGCTATGCGTTTAAGCAAAAGTGTTAGGTGATGTAGGTAAACCCTGCAATAAATCCAAATTATTGGATAAGGACTGTAAACAAAACCTGCAAGGAACTCATGTTGTCAGATAACAAGATTGTGCAAGTAGTTCAAGTTTGAAGGCACACAAGTCACACAAACAGCCTTAAATTTAGGCTTGAATGGGGTCTAGGTATTACCCTCTTTCAGTTTAGTTGGTTTAACCTGTCCTAGTAATAGTAACCGGGTTCTAGAGGTTCTCAATATCACTGACCATCCTCGATCGGTCATAATTCCAGTTTAGCAACCTTTTCTTACGGTCGGAATCATCGCGAGAGTATGGTCACAATGAGTGTAGCATACTGCTACTTTTCTATGGCCAAGTTGGTCAATTATAGGTTCTAAGGTCAGTTGGTTCTTAATGACCCCTTAGCAGCCCCATATTCTCCTTGTTCCTCCACAAGGGATATCGGTACAAACTAAAGTGTCACACCAACGTAGCTACTGCTTCAACCGTATCGGTCTACGCCGTACAGTTCCCTCACAGTCTATTGCTACTTACCTAAAGGGTGTCCCCCAGATCCGGGTTAGGATCTATAGTAACTCCAATACAAAGCCCACAAAGATAAAGCAAGCAAATCAAACAATTGAAAACAATATGATTAACTAATCCTAAGGTACACCCCACTTATTAACTCCTAGCAGAGTCGCCAGTTCAATGATACGGTGGTAAGAACTGGACTGTTTTTTGGAATGCTGGTTTGCGTTTTGCGTTTTTTGTTTGCAAAATGTTGCGGTAAGCAAGAGTCGCCACCGACTTTTATTTTATCCAACAAGGAAAGGAAAAAAGCACAGAAAATTTCCTTTTTCGAGATTTTCTGAGTACGGAGGGTAGATTATAGAAAGGGAAGGTATTAGCACCCTTTCTATCCGTAGTTATCTACAGGCTCTTAGGTACTTGCTCATTGTTTTCAAAATTGTTTTCTTTGTGTTTGTGGGTTTTGAAAAGTTTTTGTTTTAACTTCGATTTAACTCTTGCTTCTGTCCTCAAGAGTGTAATGAAGTGTTTTTGAAAACTTGTTTGTAAAAGAGTGTAAGTGTGAAAAAGTTTTGTTTTTTGATTGAGCAAGTACTTAAGAACTAATCTACCTACTCGAAAAAGGAATCGTTCTATGTTTGTTTCCTTTAGACAATGCTATCCCACTATTAGTGAGTAGGTAGCACCGTCGTTGAAGTTTAAGGGTCAATTCGAAAGGGACATGCGGTCACTAAAGCAACGTTACATTGTCTTAGCGGTAACCCTAGTGTCTTAGATCATTTATTTGAGGCAACAATATCTGAGGCAACCATTTCGAGGAAACTATGATCTTTTAGACAAGAGAACGACCTCTAAAATGACCTATACTCAATGACCGTTTACAAAGGCAACCAAGTGGGGTGTACCCTAAGAGTGTGCATGTGCGAGTGAGTTGATTTCAGTTATTTTTATCTTTGCACATTGTTGCACCCCAAAATTTGCCCTCTCATGTTTTCCAAAGTCTTCCCCCTGCCTGGTTGATCACAAACTCTTGCCTAAGGAAAAAGAAGATTTTTGAGTGGTACTTCAAATACCTTTCGATTGGCATCCTGAAAGACATTTCGATTGACATTCTGGACAAGCATTTCGATTGGCATGAACAACACCTTTTGATAGGCCTGTTAGCAGAGCATTTCGATTGGAATCCTTCGATTGATATTTGGGCCAGGCCCATTCGAAGGGTACGCAGGGAGTCCATTCAAAAGAGGCAAATCAGGACTAATCGAAGAGCATGGTCTGAAAGCACTCGAAATCCAAGCGTTCAGGTTCATTCAAGGGACACGAATGTTTCAAAAAAGGAAATGATTTAATGTGTTTGATTTTTGTCCAGAGCATTAAAGGCCTATTTTAATGGTTGTCCCTTGCCATTTTCGTGCACTCCCACACTCCTATAAATAGGAGGCCAGTGACACATTACCACACACAGAAAATTACACGAAAAATCACACGAAAATCATAGAACGAAAATTATACACACACAAAAAATCTGCAGGAGAACAAAACATTGGAGAGACGCTGCCCATAATTTTCCAAGCCAAAGCAGTCCCTCAGATCGAAGGTGCCTACGCCCAAAAGCCCTCAAATCAAAAGTGCCTACATCCAGGAAGTGCCCAGATCGAAAGTGCCTGGCACAGAAGTGTCCAGATCGAAAGTGCCTGCGCCCAGAAATCCCAGATTGAAAGTGCTCCCATCCAGCCAGTGTCCAAATCGAAGACTCAATCTGTAGGTAAGAAAGGGTAAATTGTCCAACCTTACATTTGCATAAACACATTATTACTTGTTGTTACCTTTGATTTGCCATCTTAGACAGGATCGAAAGGCCTGGGTTTGGCACCCAGGTCACATTTTTCGTGTACTAACATTTGCTGCAGATTTAGCCTGAAGAGACCCCAACAAGTGCAGGATCGAAGGGCCTGGGATTCAATACCCAGGCCCTGCATTTTTGTTTCGCTCACATACTTTTACAGGTATAACATCCCAGATCGAAGGAGAGCCCTTCTCTGGATCAAACCCATTAGCGTGCTGGATCGAAAGAGGCATCTCATCCCTGGATCGAAAGCCATGACCTCCATGATCAAAGGGAAATCCTCTTCCCTGGATCGAAGGCTACTCATGCCTTACTGTCTGGCCCAATCGAAAGGACCAGGACCCTCTCTGGACCGAAGCAGTCCATTCCCTCCCTGGGTCGAAACTCCTTTTTTCCTTGGATCGAAGGATCCCTCCTGCACTTTATTTTTTTGTTTTTATTTTCATAGACTTCTTTTTATCTTTTTTAATTAACATTAAAATAAAAAAATCACAAAAAAACATTAGGTTAGTTTTTATTCAAATTAATTTTGTAAACAAATTAATTAATTATTTTAACTTCATTTTATCAATTTAAAATAAAATAGACTTAGGAGTATTTAATTCAAATATCTTCTTAATCAAAAACAACCAAAAAAATTTTCTTATTTACTTAGAAATCTCTTAGACGTCTCTTTTCCTTGTTTTACGCGCGTTTATTTTATTGTAATTGCCTATTGGATGTAATAGCTTAACTACTACCCTTTACTGTTTTTATTTCCCCCAATATTTTTGGACATGTAAATAATCCCCCTCCCCGAAAGCCTTGTAATAACGTAGGATTTACAATTCCCGCACTTTAAATTCCTGTACATATATTAACTGCTTAGATGTATGCTAACTAGGATTGCATGACAAGATTAACTCTTAACTTAAAATCAACAGTAGCTCACCATGACATGCAAGAATAAAATAACTGAAAATTGACACACTTGCACAGGCCACTCTTAGGGTACACCTCACTTGGTTGCCTCGAACGTGGTCATTAAGTATAAGATGTTTTAGAGGTCGTCCTTTTGTCCCAAGATCATAAGTTGCCTCGAAACGGTTGCCTCGGAAAAATGATCTAAGACATTAGGATTACCACTAAAGCGTCCTAACGTTGCTTTAGTGACCACACGTCTCTTAAACCGAATTGACCCGAAAACTCCAACGACGGTGCTACCTACTCCTTAATAGTGGGATAACACTGTCTAAAGGACACTTGCACAATTTAATTCCTTTTTGAGTAGGTAGAGGTTCTTAAGTACTTGCTCATCTTAAAAACAAAACAAAACTTTTCACACTTACACTTTTCGAACAAAGTTTTCAAAACACTTCATTACACTCTTGAGGACAGAAGCAAGAGTTAAATCGAATTTTCAAACAAAAACTCTTTTCAAAACCCACAAACACAAAGAAAAGCAAACTTTTGAAAACATAGTGAGCAAGTACCTAAGAGCCCGTGGATAACCACGGATAGAAAGGGTGCTAATATCTTCCCTTTTTATAATCTACCTCCCGAACCCGAGAAACATCTCGAAAAGGAATTTTTCTGTGCTTTTGTCATTTCCTTGTTGGATAAAATAAAATACGGTGGCGACTCTTGCTTACCGCGACATTTTGCGAAAACAAACGCAAACGCGAACCAGCATTTTAAAACAGTCAGTACTCATTCCCACCGATCACAGAACTGGCGACTCTGCTGGGGAAGAATTAATAAGTGAGGTATACCTTGGGATTAGATCACTTGTGTTTTCAATTGTATTGCTTTGTATGCTTTTAATTTTGTGGGCTTGTATCGGAGTTCTATAGTTCCTAACCCGGATCTGGGGGTACCCTTTTTAGGTAAGTAGCAACAAACTGTGAGGGAACTGTGCGGGGTATACCGACATGGTTGAAACAGTAGCTACGTTGATGTGGCACTTTGGTGAGTACCGGTAACCCTTGAGTTAAGTCAAGGAGAGTACGGGGCCGCCGCGTGGTGTCGTGAAGCATCAATTGACCTTAGAACCTTACTTGACCATCTTGTCATTTTTTAGGGGTAGTGAGATGACCGACTTTGGTGCAGTCTGAAGTTGGTAGATACTCGATACTACACTCATTGAGGGTTGTTTTCTTGGAATATTTTGGTCGCCAGTTAAGTGGCTAAACCAAAACAATGAACATAGAAAACAATCCAATGATATTGAGCTCCTTAGAACCCGATTACTATTTATAGGACAGGTTTTGAGCCAACTAAACTCAAGAGGGAAATACCTATGAAACTCCATGCCAGCCTAAACTTAAGGCTATTTGTGTGACTTGTGTGCCTTCAAATCTGAACTACTTGCACATTCTTGTTATCTGACAACATGAGTTCCTTGCCGGTTTTGTTTACAGTCCTTATCCAATCATTTGGACTTATTGCAGGGCTTACTTACATCACCTCACACTTTTGCATACATGTACATAACATCGTACCATAGCATTTTTCCTTAACCATTTCAAGGATCTCAAGGGTCTGTGATGCAGGTTATGGTAAATCAAATGTCCAGCAAGGGGCAAATGGGATTTATTTTCCTCTAACCAAGTTTGTCTAGAAATCCAAGCATGATAACTTGAGTCAAGGGCTATGACCCACTCGATATGGTGAGCTTGACTCTTGAAGAAGGACTCTCAGCAACATGAAGTTCCTTCAATCAAGCTACCAGATTTAGATTCTAACAGTTTCTTGTTTATCCCGCGAGATCCTTGAAAACATTGCATACATATATCATACATATCATAACAGGTCTTCCAATACAGGTCTCTCATGTTCTCGTTGTTTATTGCAGCAATGGCTTTCCAACCAGACAACCAAGATCTCCAGGCTCAAAACGCCCAACTTCAAGAAATGTTCTTGAACCTATCCCAGGGGCAAGAATAACTAAAAGATCTCCTCACAAGGGGCTTGGTCCTAGGGAATCCAGGAGGCATCAGGAATGATCAGTTGGAAGGGCTACAAATTGAGTTGGCAACAATGAAGATCCAGGTGATGGGACAACTGGTGGGCCAGATGGCTCTCATTCAAGACTTAGCTCAAAAACAAGAAGAGCTCAGGGTCCTCATCAACAAGCTGCTTCAAAATAACCGAGTGGGGCAAACAACTAGGGTTGAAGATCAGTCATCATTCAACCACCTTTGGGGCAAGAAGACAAGGGAAAAGCTCCTCAGCTTGCTTCAGGGTCACAAGCCCAGCATCAACCTCACCAAAAGCAACGGGTTGACTGGAGGCAATTTACCAAGCTCAACATGCCACTGTCTCAAGCTTTACAACACCTGTTAAGATTGAATCTGGTGACATTAAGGGACCCTCCTAAGAATCCCAACACAGCCTCCCCAAGGTACAATCCTGATGCAAGGTGTGCATACCATTCTGATAGTCCTGGACATGACACCGACGACTGTTGGACTTTGAAGAACAAAATTCAAGACCTGATTGATGAGGGAGCATTGGAATTCACACAAGATGGTCAGGTTGAGTTTTTCTACCATCCCTCCAAGGCTCACCATTTGAAGTGGCTAGTTCAAACTAAGAGACTTTTGTTCATTTGAATTCTGAAATTTTATTTTTCTTTGCTTATTCAAACAATTGTTATCATGTCGAACTCTTTTATTTCATTAATGCATTACAAGTGTCTGTTTTGAATTAATTGTTTTCACTATGCTTAAATTGCTTCATATTTCCTTTTATGATGTTCAACTCTCGATTCTAAGCCTTTTGAGGGAGGATGACGAAACAATGCCATAATCTCATACAGTATGCTTTTGGACAGACCTTGCTAACGATGTACAGGCATTTCTTTCAAATCCTAAACACTGGAGTTATAAGGAAGATAATCCCTAGTCAACCCCTTAGAGCCAAAGAAGTAGGAGTTTTCTGTTTTTAAACAAATTGAAACCTTTGATTTAAACCTGGGGCAGGTTAATCTCTCAGTTAATTCAAAAGATATACATTAAAGTCGCAAAACTCTCAGTTCATAATACAACGAACGACATCAAAAACATTCCTCTGGAATCAAACGACAGTGGTGGTTCCTTATCTCATAGGCAGTCAATCTCTCAAAAAAAAATAATAAGAGCCCACTGAGCCAAAACCTATAAAGGAGGTTTAAGAAAGCCGGGGCATCCCGCTGACTGTAATCTCGAAAACAGGAACAGTCAGGCAAAATTAGGGATAACAAATCAAAAGAACGAGGTCATTACAAATCCTCGACAACATGAAAAATGTTGCAAAAAATGATGACTACCTTCAAAAATCCAACTTGTGTGAACCAACACCAAAAACGTCGTTCCAAACTCGTTTGGAGTTCAAATGCACAATTAACTGAGTTTAGGATTGAAGAACATCACGAAGAGCGGTGGATACAAATATACTTTGAGCCTATATCCTTTGTTTCTTAAACCGTGAGCCAAGCAACGTTAAAACCCTTCAAAAGTCCTAACTGAAGCATGGGTTATTTCGAAAGCATACTGTTACAAAAGGTATCCTGACTCCTGTAAGGCTTTGCCCTAAATCTTGTGTTGAATTTGTCTTATAAAAAAAAAGTTTTCTGCTAAAAAACACACTTTTTAAAACTTCGAGACAAGCATAAACTTTGCATTATTTGAATATCACTGTTTGCATTTGGCTATTTGTTTGACAACGGAGAAATTCACACAACGAATATCCGATGAACGAAAACCCTCTCAGTGAACAAAATCACTTCAAAAAGGATGACACTTCCAATCAAGGGCATGGCATGATCATTGTCCATCACCTGGGGCAGTCCAATCAAGATTCCATGACATCTCTCAAAGAAGTGCAGAGTAACCAGGGGCAAATATCCATCTCCGTCACTTGGGGCATTGAACATCAATCTCAGTAAAGGGTCACATACAATCAAACATTTCCAGGCAGTGCCACGAACGCCTGCTACTAGGGGCAGTGACAAATCTCCCCAAAATCCTTCTCATAGGATGACTCCCAGCAAGGGTTTAATATCTGAAAACATTTCCCCAGCTGAGACAACTTCAACGAAGATGTCACCTCGCTAGCGGACTGATGACAGGGTTTATGTCCCCAACAGCACCAGGATTCCCCAGCTTGAGTTTGCCTCTCCGACTACAAAAAATCAAAGGACCACAACTCCTCTTCCCCAGTAGACTACTCTACCATCCCCAGCAAGTTACTGTGAAACCTAGACCCGACCAGATGTCAGTTTAACTTTGACTCCCCAGTAGAGCAACGGACAACCGAGACTCCTGAACTTGTTCCCCAAGAATGAATCAATACTCTCCACAGAGTTCACAACTTTCCCCAACGGAGTTCTCCTTAACAAAACAAGGATCCTCAGTGGAAACATTCTAAGCAAAGTTTGAAGACATACCTACTCTTCAACAACAGTCTGAGATTTAATAACTCCCCAACGCTTGTCAAGAATTTATTCTCCAAGACAAAATTACATTTCAATAACATTCATAGCATATGCATACAAAATACATATAACATGAATCTCATTTATTTTAAGAACATCATTACACAATCCATACATCATGACATTGCATACAACTAACTCTTTACCTTTTCAGGAAAGATCGATCGACAGATAAGAGTTATTACCTGCTGAAGTAGTAATCGTCCAAGATTCCTTCATCATCCTGCTGAGGTAGAAGTCATCCAAGATTCCTTCACCATTCCTGCTGAGGTAGTAATCGTCCAAGATTCCTTCACCATCCTGCTGAGGTAGTAATCGTCCAAGATTCCTTCATCATCCTGTTGAGGTAGTAATCGTCCAAGATTCCTTCATCATCCTGCTGAGGTAGTAATCGTCCAAGATTCCTTCATCATCCTACTGAGGTAGTAATCGTCCAAGATTCCTTCATCATCCTGCTGAGGTAGTAATCGTCCAAGATTCCTTCATCATCCTGCTGAGGTAGTAATCGTCCAAGATTCCTTCATCATCCTGCTGAGGTAGAAGTCATCTAAGATTCCTTCATCATCCTGCTGAGGTAGTAATCGTCCAAGATTCCTTCATCATCCTGCTGAGGTAGTAATCATCCAAGATTCCTTCATCATCCTGCTGAGGTAGTAATCATCCAAGATTCCTTCATCATCCTGCTGAGGTAGAAGTCATCCAAGATTCCTTCATCATCCTGCTGAGGTAGTAATCGTCCAAGATTCCTTCATCATCCTGCTGAGGTAGTAATCGTCCAAGATTCCTTCATCATCCTGCTGATGTAGAAGTCATCCAAGATTCCTTCATCATCCTGCTGAGGTAGTAATCGCCAAGATTCCTTCATCATCCTGCTGAGGTAGTAATCGTCCAAGATTCCTTCATCATCCTGCTGAGGTAGTAATCGTCCAAGATTCCTTCATCATCCTGCTGAGGTAGTAATCGTGCAAGATTCCTTCATCATCCTGCTGAGGTAGTAATCGTCCAAGATTCCTTCATCATCCTACTGAGGTAGAAGTCATCCAAGATTCCTTCATCATCCTGCTGAGGTAGTAATCGTCCAAGATTCCTTCATCATCCCGCTGAGGTAGTAATCGTCCAAGATTCCTTCACCATCCTGCTGAGGTAGTAATCGTCCAAGATTCCTTCACCATCCTGCTGAGGTAGTAATCGTCCAAGATTCCTTCATCATCCTGTTGAGGTAGTAATCGTCCAAGATTCCTTCATCATCCTGCTGAGGTAGTAATCGTCCAAGATTCCTTCATCATCCTGCTGAGGTAGTAATCGTCCAAGATTCCTTCATCATCCTGCTGAGGTAGTAATCGTCCAAGATTCCTTCATCATCCTGCTGAGATAGTAATCTTCCAAGATTCCTTCATCATCCTGCTGAGGTAGTAATCATCCAAGATTCCTTCATCATCCTGCTGAGGTAGTAATCATCCAAGATTCCTTCATCATCCTGCTGAGGTAGTAATCATCCAAGATTCCTTCATCATCCTGCTGAGGTAGTAATCGTCCAAGATTCCTTCATCATCCTGCTGAGGTAAAAGTCATCCAAGATTCCTTCATCATCCTGCTGAGATAGTAATCGTCCAAGATTCCTTCATCATCCTGCTGAGGTAGTAATCGTCCAACATTCCTTCATCATCCTGCTGAGGTAGTAATCGTCCAAGATTCCTTCATCATCCTGTTGAGGTAGTAATCGTCAAAGATTCCTTCACCATCCCGTTGAGGTAGTAATTGTCCAAGATTTCTTCACCATCCCGTTGAGGTAGTAATCGTCCAAGGTTCCTTCATCATCCTGCTGAGGTAGAAATCATCCAAGATTCCTTCATCATCCTGCTGAGGTAGTAATCGTCCAAGATTCCTTCATCATCCTGCTGAGGTAGTAATCGTCCAAGATTCCTTCACCATCCTGCTGAGGTAGTAATCGTCCAAGATTCCTTCATCATCCTGCTGAGGTAGAAGTCATCCAAGATTCC
The DNA here is from genome assembly GCA_948472305.1 of Vicia faba. Lineage (NCBI taxonomy): Eukaryota > Viridiplantae > Streptophyta > Magnoliopsida > Fabales > Fabaceae > Vicia > Vicia faba. Next base: position 890,365,406 of record OX451741.1, on the reverse strand, counting down.
TTCATCATCCTGTTGAGGTAGTAATCATCCAAGATTCCTTCATCATCCCACTGTTATAGTAATCGTCCAAGATTCCTTCATCATCTGTTTGGAGTAGCAATCGTCTCAGATTCCTTCATCACACATCATTATCAAAAAAGAACTCCTCTGGTTAGATTTATTTCTCCCAGTTAATGACAGGCAATCAGAGACCTTCAAATAACAGTCCAGATACGATCCAGATTCGGATGTAATTCTGTCACTCATTCAAATACAGTCCAGCAATCGCCCCTGGATGGCATCTTTAAGCCCATCTCCAATGACTATCCATTACCTCTCCTGCAGATGGCATCTATAAGCCCATCCTCCTACCAACCATCTCCAAATGGCATCTGTAAGCCCATTCCCAACGTCACAATGCTGATACTACACCATGCGAGTGCAAATTTCTGGGCACTCTAGTGTTCAATTATCTTCCACCTTCGGATCGCGAAAGGCTATAAAGCCAATCTATATCCTCAGGTTTAAGAAAATTGAACAGGGGCAACTGTTGCACCCAAAAATTTCCCCTCTCATGTTTTCCAAAGTCTTCCCCCTGCCTGGTTGATCACAAACTCTTGCCTAAGGAAAAAGAAGATTTTTGAGTGGTACTTTAAATACCTTTCGATTGGCATCCTGAAAGACACTTAGATTGACATTCTGGACAAGCATTTCGATTGGCATGAACAACACCTTTTGATTGGCCTGTTAGCAGAGCATTTCGATTGGAATCCTTCAATTGATATTTGGGCAAGGCCCATTCGAAAGGTACGCAGGGAGTCCATTCGAAAGAGGAAAATCAGGACTAATCGAAGAGCATGGCCTGAAAGCACTCAAAATCCAAGCGTCCAGGTTCATTCAAGGGACACAAATGTTTCAAAAAAGGAAATGATTTAATGTGTTTGATTTTTGTCCAGAGCGTTAAAGGCCTATTTTAATGGCTGTCCCATTCCATTTTCGTGCACTCCCATACTCCTATAAATAGGAGGCCAGTGACACATTACAACACACAGAAAATTACACGAAAAATCACACGAAAATCATAGAACGAAAATTATACACACACAAAAAATCTGCAGGAGAACAAAACATTGGAGAGACGCTGCCCAGAATTTTCCAAGCCAAAGCAGTCCCTCAGATCGAAGGTGCCTATGCCCAGAAGCCCTCAAATCAAAAGTGCCTACATCCAGGAAGTGCCCAGATCGAAAGTGCCTGTGCCCAGAAGTGCCCAGATCGAAAGTGCCTGCGCCCAGAAATCCCAGATTGAAAGTGCTCCCATCCAGCCAGTGTCCAAATCGAAGACTCAATCTGCAGGTAAGAAAGGGTAAATTGTCCAACCTTACATTTGCATAAACACATTATTACTTGTTGTTACCTTTGATTTTCCATCTTAGACAGGATCGAAAGGCCTGGGTTTGGCACCCAGGTCACATTTTTCGTGTGCTAACATTTGCTGCAGATTTAGCCTGAAGAGACCCCAACAAGTGCAGGATCGAAGGGCCTGGGATTCAATACCCAGGCCCTGCATTTTTGTTTCGCTCACATACTTTTGCAGGTATAACATCCCAGATCGAAGGAGAGCCCTTCTCTGGATCAAACCCATTAGCGTGCTGGATTGAAAGAGGCATCTCATCCCTGGATCGAAAGCCATGACCTCCATGATCTAAGGGCAATCCTTTTCCCTAGATCGAAGGCTACTCACGCCTTACTGTCTGGCCCAATCGAAAGGACCAGGACCCTCTCTGGATCGAAGCAGTCCATTCCCTCCCTGGGTCGAAACTCCTTTTTTCCTTGGATCGAAGGATCCCTCCTGCACTTTATTTTTTTTGTTTTTATTTTCATAGACTTCTTTTTATCATTTTTAATTAACATTAAAATCAAAAAATCACAAAAAAACATCAGGTTAGTTTTTATTCAAATTAATTTTGTAAACAAATTAATTAATTATTTTAACTTCATTTTATCAATTTAAAATAAACTAGACTTAGGAGTATTTAATTCAAATATCTTCTTAATCAAAAAGAACCAAAAAGATTTTCTTATTTACTTAGAAATCTCTTAGACGTCTCTTTTCCTTTTTTTACGCGCGTTTATTTTATTGTAATTGCCTATTGGGATGTAATAGCTTAACTAAGACCCTTTACTGTTTTTATTTCCCCCAATATTTTTGGACATGTAAATAATCCCCCTCCCCGAAAGCCTTTAATAGCGTAGGATTTACAATTCCCGCACTTTAAATTCATGTACATATATTAACTGCTTAGATGTATACTAACTAGGATTGCATGACAAGATTAACTCTTAACTTAAAATCAACAGTAGCTCACCATGACATGCAAGAATAAAATAACTGAAAATTGACACACTTGCACATGCCACTCTTAGGGTACACCTCACTTGGTTGCCTCGAACGTGGTTATTAAGTATAGGATGTTTTAGAGGTCATCCTTTTGTCCCAAGATCATAAGTTGCCTCGAAATAGTTGCCTCGGAAAAATGATCTAAGACATTAGGATTACCACTAAAGCGTCCTAACGTTGCTTTAGTGACCACACGTCTCTTAAACAGAATTGACCCGAAAACTCCAACGACGGTGCTACCTACTCCTCAATAGTGGGATAGCACTGTCTAAAGGACACTTGCACAGTTTAATTCCTTTTTGAGTAGGTAGAGGTTCTTAAGTACTTGCTCATCTTAAAAACAAAACAAAACTTTTCACACTTACACTTTTCGAACAAAGTTATCAAAACACTTCATTACACTCTTGAGGACAGAAGCAAGAGTTAAATCGAAGTTTCAAACAAAAACTCTTTTCAAAACCCACAAACACAAATAAAAGCAAACTTTTGAAAACATAGTGAGCAAGTACCTAAGAGGGTGCTAATACCTAAGAGGGTGCTAATACCTAAGAGTGTGCTAATACCTAAGAGGGTGCTAATACCTTCCCTTTCTATAATCTACCTCCCGAACCCGAGAAACATCTTGAAAAGGAATTTTTTTGTGCTTTTGTCCTTTCCTTGTTGGATAAAATACAAGATGGTGGCGAATCTTGCTTACCGCGACATTTTGCGAAAACAAACGCAAACGCGAACCGGCATTCCAAAACAGTCAGTACTCATTCCCACCGATCACACACATGTTACGGGTGATCTAACCATTTTAAGATTAAGCATTCATTCTTGTCATGCAAACCCTATTACCAAACATCTAACAGTTGTATAATTTGCGGAATTAAAATGCGGAATTTAAAACTAAATTATTACAAGGCGTCGAGTATTTACATCGCCACAAACAAACCCTTTGAAATTAAAGTGATAAATGTAGAATAAACGTCCTAATTAAACTATTACATCCCATGAGCAGTTACATTAAATATCGTAAATAAATAAAAGCGGTAAAGGTAAATAAACGTCCTAATTAAATTATTACAAACTGTGAGCAGATACAATAATTGGGAAAAATAATAATAAAGCGCGCGATTAAAAATTAGATCGACAAGAAATTAGGGTTTTGACCCTTCTATCCTAAAAAAAGAAAATGTTTTTTTGTTGTTTTTAATATTTTTTTAAGAAAAGAAATTAGATTTTTAAATTAAATGCAAAATTGATTGGTTATTAAATTAATTAATGAAAATAATTAAATGACATATTTTTGGATTTTTGTTATTTTAGGAAAGAAATAAAATAATTAAGTTAGTAATAAAACCTATTTCTTCTAATTAATTTTAATTATGTAAAAAGAAATTAAAGTTGTCTAATAATTAATAACCTAATTAAATTAATTACTTTTTTTAATAAAAATAAATATCTTGAATTTAATTGGATAGAAAAATGTTTTGTGATTTTTTTGATAAAAAAGAAAATAATTTGATGGGTTAGTAAAATAAATAAATGAAATAATATAAATATAAAAGAATTAGAGAAAAGCAAACTGGGCCTGCAATGTGGGGGTGCAATCATCAGAAATCTCTAGGCCCGAATCTTCGAAAGCTTCATGCTCTAACTATGGTGTTTTTTTTATTCTTGCGTGGAACCTATGATTCAAACATCCATAACTGTTCTATATAAACTCAAGCAAACGTTAGCATACCATAAAATGTGATTAAAATTAGAGATTCAAAATTTAAAATTTTACCAAACCGGTATTGTCAAATGGGGGCGTGCTAGGCGTGTGATGGATTGCTCTTGGTCCATGTAAGACTCTTGAGGACTTCAAGAGGATGGTTTGAGGCTTGATGTCAATTGAGAGAGACCGGAACCTCGAGATATGACTTGCACAAATTCTTTGATTTCTGGAGAGCTTTTTGGAGAGCTTTTAGAGAGCTTTTTGAGAGCTTTTTAGAGAGGATTTTCGTTCCTTTCAAGCTTGTATGGCTCTATATTTATAGAGGAGAATGAGGAGACAAGAAAGCATGGAAAGAATCTCCCTCATAATGTTGTATTTTAAGACCATGATCAAAATTTAAAAAAAGAAGCCATATTTGATGATTTTATGCCATTTTCACATGTGGATGAACCTGGACATATTTTAAGAGTTATTGCACAAAATAAATTGACATAAACCAGCATAAAACCTTCCCAAAATGGATTCACATCAAAACTTATATTATTTCTATTATTTATTTATTTAATTCTGAATTTTAATGAATAAAGTATCAAAATAAATAGCATAAATAGTATAAAATGTATGGGTGGGCTTAGAGGTCGTGGACCTTGTTAGGAATGAGTTTCAAACTTGAAAAGATAGGCCCATTTGGAAAAAATCCTAGTTTGGTCAATATTTGCTTCATGCATTTTTTTCAAAAATTGTCCAACTTTGACAATGCACATCTCTCTCAATTTTAACCTTATGAGGGTGTTCTTGGACTTTTTAGAAAGCTTAGGATGTCCCCTAAGCAACCTATTTGGTTTAATCTCAATTGGATCTTCCATGTTCATGTAATAAGCTTTGACCCAAAAGGTGTTTTTGTTGACTTTTCAAAATGACCTATAATGTCCAAATTTATATCTTCTTGTGAGTGCATATTTTTAACTTGGGAGCTGAAGATGGATTGTAGGGAATTGCATCCTCTTCAAAATGAGCTTTGGATGGGTCATTTCTCATAAAGTATGAGAAAGTTATTCTTGGTCAAAGTTGAGTTGACGTTTCCTACAAAACCCTAATTTAGCCAATTTTGATTCTTGATGAATTATGAGCAATCCTTGATGAATCATGATCAACCCTTGATCAAATGATGAAATATACTTAAAAATGAGGATGTTGACCAAAAATATTCAAGTTTGACTGTATATGGGCCACAATTGACATTTGCCCTAGCATAGTCGATTTTCAGGCCTTTGAGCAATTGACTGAGCAAACTTTCTCTGCAAGGCTTGAAACTTGACATGGATGATATTGAGAACATATTAGGACATTGGTGAGCACTTGAGATCACTTGGAATTCAGTATCTTGATGCAACATGAAACCCTAGTTTGGGGTAGACTGCCTTAGTAGAGGGCTTGCCTTGAGCAACTTGAGGATCTGTCTTGCAATGTTTTGAGAAATATGGGAGGGAAAATTTTGGGGTACAACAGACCGTATCAGATTTCAGAGAGAGTGGGGAATGTTGCTTATAGAGTGGCTTTACCGCCTAATCTTTCGAATTTTCTTGATGTGTTTCATGTGTCGCAACTTCGGAAGTATATTTCAGATCCATCTCATGTGATTCATATGGACGATGTGCAAGTACGGGATAATCTTACTGTGGAGACGATGCCTGTACGAATCGCGGATCGTGAAATGAAGACTATGAGGGGCAAAGAGATTTCCTTGGTTAAAGTGGTTTGGCTAGGAGCTGCAGGAGAAAGCATGACTTGGGAATTGGAGAGCAAGATGCGAGACTCCTATCTTGAATTGTTTGATTGAGGTAAATTTTCGAGGACAAAAATATTCTAAGTTGGGGAGAGTTGTAACTCCCGTAATTTAATTAATTATTTAATTAAATTATTTTTAGAATATTTGTGAAGAAGTGTTATAATTAAATTGGATTTATTTATTTAAGCGGAGAAATAATATATATTAGAGGTATTATATTATTATGTGGTGAAATAATGTTAGAAGCTAATATTATTTAATGTGGGCCTTTATTGTGTGAGTATAAGTAATAAGGGGGTGTAGGTTTGGAGCCCAATAAGAATAATATAATAATATTAGGTTATATTATTATTTGTGAGAAAGAATAGAAGGAGGAAGCAGTAAGAAGAAAATAAGGATTGTGAAGAACGTGAAGTTGCTGGAAAAAGTGGAAAACGGCAAGAACAAAGATTCAACCCGGAAATTGTAGAGCGACCTTCGATCCAAGGTAAGGGTGGGGTTCATGATGTTTGATATGTGGGATTAGAGGATTGCTGTTTTTGTTATTGAATTGAATGATGTATGGTGAATATTGATGATTTCTCGTTGGATAAATGATGTTATGATGTTGTATAATCGATGTTGTATTATAAGTTCATGTTAAGTGATGAGTTATCATGGTTATGATGAGGTTTGTAGGACTGTAATTAGATTCCAGTAATGAAAATACAGTAGAAAATGCAGAAAATTATGCAGAAAATCACAGGATGCGTCGACCTCAAACCGAATGAGTCGATGCAAGGAGGTTGTTGGACTCAGGATGAGTCGATGCATGCAGGGCTTGTGTCGATGCATGTTAAGTACAAGACTCAGGATGAGTCGATGCGAAGAGAGGATGTGTCGATACATGCTATGATTTGAAGCAGAATGAGTCGATCCATAAGGAGGATGTGTCGACTCATGGTAAGCAGATGAAGCAGGATGTGTCGACCCATGGTGTTTTGTGTCGATACATAAGGTCTGATTTTTTATAGAATTGACTCTTAATTGTTGTAACTTCAGTTGTAGGATGTTGTTTGAGATGTCGTTCGAAGCGTTGATTAGCTAACGCGATGAACATTATTCTAGATGATTTAAATGATGATTAAGAGGTGTAATCCTAGTAACTAATTCAGGATTTAGGATTAATTCCCGTAGATGACCGTTGTACTGTTTTTAGGACAGATTGATGAATATGAGATGTTAGAGGCTGCTGTTAGAATTATGACAGTAGATTTAGTGACAATAATGATGTACCGTAGCAGAATAACAGTATGGGTTACTGTATTATTGATATACAACTGAGTTATTAGTAAGATGTGGTTAATCAAATGATGTTTGATAAATAAGTAATGTTTACTAAATTATTTTGAGATGTTTACGAGATGCTGTAATTCAGATGTTTATGAGATATTGTTCTTCTGATATGTTTATCAGATATTGTTGTTTGAGATGACTGAAATGTTATCGTTTTGATGATTGAGATGACTAAAATGTTGTCATTTTGATGATTGAGATGTTATTGTTTTGAGATGTGTTTTGAGATGTTGTTAACTGAGTGTGTTATTACATTCATGTTGAGTCACATACATTGCATTTTTTGAGATGGAGCTTATGCTCGTTGAGATGGCCTGGATTGGCAAATTTTGAGATGAAGGTTATGCCTTGTTGATGCCTCTATTAATTGGCAGATTAGATTTTTGAGATGGGAGTTCTGCTCCAATGGTACCACATGCATTTGCATAGTTTTGAGTCGCATTATATGGTTGAAAAATGAGGTGTACTTGATGTTGATGAATAAGTATATATGTTGTAATTATTGTTGATTATGAGATGAGAAGTGGTGTTATGATTGGTCTGATTTAATATATTAATTATCATTCGCTTTATTATATTATTAGATATCTCATCCCTTCTGTTTGAATGTTGCCCCTATGTTGGTAACGTGCAGGTAATCGAGAGTGAAGGCTATATACCTTCAATAGATCGAGTCGGTGTCATTGCTCTGATATGTAACACTCGGGGGGATGAACGCTTGCTGATTTTTGATTGTTGATTTTTAGTTGTTAAACTTTAAATTGTTTATTTACTAAATATGAGATGTTTCGAAGATGCTATTTTATTTAAAGATGTTATTGAAGAATTCCGATGCGTAGTTGTTGAATATTTAATGAAATATGTTATGTTGTTAGTTCATCCGATGTTTTGAAAAAGTGTTATATATCCATGTTGAATGCAATGAATTTGTTAGAAGAATTTGTGATGTCCCGATTCATTTGTATGAATGAAATTTTTTAACTCTGATTTATTTTGCATAAATTGCTTGGGGTAGAATTAGGGTGTTACAAAGTTGGTATCAGAGCAAAAGGTTGGTCCGACCTTGTCGTCAAGTCGTAGTTGTCTAACAATAGAGTATTGTTATTTTGATGTTCTAACAGTTGTTTGTGTTGTAGTGAGAAGTTGATATGGCTTGAAGGAATGATGCTGCTCTTGCTGCTACTTTAGAAGCAATGGCTCATGCGATGAAAAATCAGCCGAATGCTGACGGGAATGCTGGATCTCGTAGCTTGGCGACTTTCCAGAGAGAGAATCCACCTACATTCAAGGGAAAATATGTTTCTTATAATTATGTTTCCAGAGAGAGATAACAAGGAGATTTTGTTCGAAAAAACTTCTATCCCAACTGTTTCTTATAATTATGTTTCCATCGTGACCATTTCCGCAAATTCTTCCAGGGTCTCCACCAAAAGACCCGTTAGAATTACATCAGTTCCTAAAGTAGCTTCGTTGATAATTACAATGCCTGGACCAATCCCGTATTCGTCAGACAAAACTGTCCCATGGAATTATGGAGGTGATGTCTACTACCACTGTATCAAGCAAGATTGGCCAGCTGCTGAAGATTCAAGTTCTGAGAAAGTTGATACTGATGTCAGTAATATCGCATGGACTAGTAAGATAACCCGAAGTGGAAGGGTTTTCTCTCTAGAAATTGCTCCTCCAAAAGTTGTTTCTAGACCCGTAATCATTCCTGTTGGTGTTTCTCCTCCAAAGGCTATTCCTAGTCTGGCAATTATCTCCGCTAATACTCCTGTTGACAAAACTATTGCAGCCCCTGTTATCACCCCTACTGACATTCCTGCTGCCGAGTCAACCGAGACTTGAGGTAAAGGTATTCTGGTTGAGCCTGTCCGGACGAAGGCACAATCAGTAGCTATCCCTGAGACCTCCCAGAAAGAGATGGAGGAAATTCTAAAGATCATAAAAAGAAGCGACTACAACGTAGTCGAGCAACTAGGGAAAACTCCATCAAAAATTTCCATGTTGGTTTTATTGTTATGTTCCGAGGCTCATGCAAAGGCCTTGGTAAATTTCCTTAAAACTGCCCATGTACCCCAAGAAGCATCTGCCGATCAGTTCCAAGACTGCGTAGCAGCTTGACTGCAGATAATGGTTTAGGTTATTCGGATGTTGATTTAACGCCAAGGGGGGAGGAAGCATAACGAGGCATTGCATGTCTCAGTCGAATGCAGGGGCACGACTTTGGCTCATGTCTTAGTTGACACCGGTTCATCTCTGAATGTGTTGCCTAAAAAGGCTCTTGATAGGCTTGACTGTGAAGAATTGACATTGAAACCGAGCAACATAGTAGTGAGGGCCTTTGACGGCTCAAAAAGGATGGTGCATGAGGAAGTGGACATTCCCATAAAAGTTGGAACCCAAACATTTGATTCAACTTTTTATGTAATGTATATTCGCCCTTCATATTCTTGCTTATTAGGCCGACCATGGATTCACAATGCTCGTGTTGTTACCTCTACGTTGCATCAAATGTTGAAATATCAAATTCAGGGGAAAATCATCATCGTTCATGGATAAGAAGAGTATATGGTCAGCCATCTAAATTCCTTCAAATATATGGAATTAGATGGTGAATTTATTGAAACTCCATTCCAGCATTTTGAAGAAGTCCCACAAACTGTAGCAGTAACCAAGGTTGTGTCTCAAGTCCCCAAGATTACAAGGCCTCCGCTCAAGATGTCGTCTTTGAAAGATGCCAAGGCAGTGATAGAAGAAGGTGGGTGCACTATTTGGGGCCAAATCCCAAATATCCCATACGAATCTGACAAATTTGGTCTGGGTTTAACTTCAAGAGCCCAGAGAGTTGTACGTCGCACTTGTGCCGGAAGACCACCCTTGAAGATCAACAACCGCGAATTCAATGCAGTGGAGGATGATGAAGACAGCTATAACCTGGAGGATTGGATTTTTCCAACTGTCAGTGGAGGGCTCAGCAACTGGGAAGCTAGAGATTTCATCCTAATCACTTTTATCCCACAATAATTTGTCTTTAAATTTTGTCGGATCTATAATATTAAAACAATTCAGACTCTTAAAACCTTGTGTCTTACCGAAGGCACAATGGTCCATTTGTAAGGGTTATTATCTCATTTCCATATGACATCAATGAATCATGGATGTTATTTGCATACAAACTTTGTGCTCATTGTTTTTCTTTTTTACATTTTCATTTCTTTCAAAGACAGCTATACTCTTACACACACTCACGCTCATAATGCAGGTTTACATCCACTCAGGATCCCATGGGTAACGGTTCTGCTATGACCTTCTGTGATTTTGAAAATCTAATCTACCAAGCCGAATATGAAGGTGAGGAAGATTGTGAAGTGCCAGGGGAACTTGCCAGGTTAGTACAACAAGAAGAGAGGACCATTCAGCCCCACGAAGAGCCAGTGGACACAATTAACCTAGGTACCTATGATACGGTGGGAAGAACTGACTGTTTTTTGATATGCTGGTTTGCGTTTTGCGTTTGTGTTTGCAAAATGTCGCGGTAAGCAAGAGTCGCCACCGACTTTTATTTTATCCAACAAGGAAAGGAAAAAAGCACAGAAAAATTCCTTTTTTGAGATAGTTCTCGGGTTCGGGGGGTAGATTATAGAAAGGGAAGGTGTTAGCACCCTTTCTATCTGTGGTTATCCACGGGCTTTTAGGTACTTGCTCATATTGTTTTTAAAATTTGCTTTCTTTGTGCTTGTGGGTTTGAAAAAGTTTTTGAAAACTTCGATTTAACTCTTGCTTCTGTCCTCAAGAGTGTAATGAAGTGTTTTTGAAAACTTTGTTCAAAAAGGAGTGTAAATGTGGAAAATTTGTTTTTTGAAAGAGCAAGTACTTAAGAACCATCTACCTACTCGAAAAAGGAATCGTTCTATGCTATCTTCCTTTAGACAATGGAATCCCACTATTGATGAGTAGGTAGCATCGTCGTTGGAGTTTAAGGGTCAATTCAAATGAGGGACTTACGGTCACTAAAGCAATGTTAGGACGCCTTAGCGGTAACCCTAATGTCTTAGATCATTTGTTTAAGGCAACAATATCCGAGGCAACTGTTTCGAGGCGACTATGATCTTTAGACAAGAGGACGACCTCTAAAGTTACCTATACTCAATGACCGCGTACGAAGGCAACCAAGTGGGGTGTACCCTAAGAGTGTGCATGTGCGAGTGTGTCGTTTTCAGTTAATTTTATCTTTGTACATGTTAATGGTGATCTAAGTTGATTTTAGGTTAAAACATTCAGTCTTGTCATGCATCCTATTATCAAACATCTAACAGTTATAATTTGCGGAATTTAAATTACAAGGTGTCGGGTATTTACATCGCCAAAGACAAACCCTTTAAAAATAAATAAAGCGATAAAAAAAATAATAATAAAAGTCCTATTTAACTATTACAAATCAGGAGAAAATAAATTATTGAATAAAATAAATAAATCGCGTGCGGGAAATTAAATCGAGCGCAATTAGGGTTTTGACCCTTTTTGTTAAAGAAAAGATTTTTTGTTGTTTTTTTTTTAAGAAAGAAATTACCTAAGTTAATTACTAAATTGAATTAAAATAAATTAATAAAATAATAAATTATTTTTGGTCTTTTTGTTATTTTAATAAAGGAAAATAAAATAATTAATGTTAGTAAAAACCTAATTAAGTCTAGTTAATTTTAATTATTTACAAAAATATGTTAAAATTATTCTATCATTAAAACCTAAATTGATTTATTAGTATTTATTAATAAAAAATAAAAGTTAAAATTTAATTTGATAAAAATTATTTTTGGTGTTTTTATTTTAAAGAAAAAGAATTTTAATGATTGGTTAGAATTAAAACAAAAATATTAAAAACAATTAATAAATAAAATAAATAAAATAAAGAGAGAGAGAGAGAGGTTTGGGCCTGAAAAGGGTGTTTGAGAAGCAATCCTGAGGCCCAATAATATTGGCTCTTCGTTGACCTTTTTGGATTCCCTGCGCGCATGTGGTCTTTGCCTATGGTGGACATTCAGATCTTGGCCACCAAATTTGGCCTTTGGCCACTTGGCAGCTGGATGAATGATGGTGTGTGATGCACTACATGCTTAGATACGCACCTGATTACCTAAAGAGAAAAAAATGGAAATTGGGGGACCTGGGATTCAAACCCAGGTCTTGTAGGCTATTGAACGTGCATGCTTGCCACTGGGACGCTTGGTTTTGTTTGTTAATATACTACAAAGAAAATATAATAAAATAAAACAAAGATTTATTGGTCAGAACAAAATATGCGCGCGTGGTTTTGAATTGGCCATTGATAGTGTGACACGTCTTCGTCTTCTACCTCACGTCTGTGGCTAAAACCCTGTAAAACCTATAGCCATGGACACAGCCTATCACTAAAAGTCATGTATACTCCAAAATCTATTGTGAGCCATGAAAATGAAATCTAAGGGCATGGTTGTGCTCATCTCATCATCCCGGTCACAACCATACCCTTCTTAATGGCCAATTTTTCTTGAAAGAGAAACACCCAAAAAAAACCACGAAACCATAGCTATGGTATTTGGCTTTACAAGTCAGATAAACAAAATTAAATAATGCCAAAAGCTTGGAAATATTATGAAGATCACAAATATATCAATGATTTGTTAAATGATGCAAGAATAGTGAGTTATGATTTCAAATACAGAGCGAGATAACGTGATACTTATAGCGCTTTTGAAGGCCTGAGGACGTGTGCTTTTGATCCAGGAAGGTTGTATGATCACCCAGGAATCGATTGGGACCGGTCTAAGCTTCTGAAATTGCCTCTAAGTATGGATTCGATTCCACACTTTTTAGTGAATTTTGCAAGTTTTGTTTTGCTTATTTCTGCAGCCTCCAACCCTTATTTCGTTCCTTGTGGCTTGCTTATGTATGGTACAATGTTCTAGGGTAATAATTATAGTCCAAATCCTCTCCCATCATGGCTTGCATATTTGATTTGATTCACTCTTTAAACCTTTCCAATTTGGCCAAATCTCCATCTTTTTGTACATGATATGCTTGATACTGATGATGTTAATGATGATGATTAAATCCTGAAATAACCAAAAAGATCTTAGGTAATCAAAGCTTGGATTTTATATGATTTAATTTGATTAAAAATGAAATAATTCAATAAAAAATCAAATAAAAATAATAACAATAAGATATGGGCTCATGGCTGAAGCTAGGACACGTGGACAATGATGCAAGCTCAAATCAAGTGGAAAAGAATGGGCCCATTTGACAAAATTTGAAGTTTTGGGGATAGTTGATTTTGGCAATTTTGCAAAAATATCCAACTTCAACAATGCATGACTTCTTCAATTTTGAACTTTTGGAAGTGCTCTTGGACTTTTTATAAATATTGAGATGTCCTCTAACCAACCCTTTTGTCCTAATCTCATTTTGATATTCCATGCTCAAGTTATAAGCTTTGGAAAAAAAAGGTGTTTTTGTTGACTTTCAAAAATGACCTATAATGTCCAAATTTATAACTTCTTGTAAGTGCATTTTATGATATTGGGGTATGAAGATGGATTGTAGGAAATTTCATCCTCTTCAAAATGAGCTTTGGATGGGTCATTTCTCATAAAGTATGAGAAAGTTATGCTTGGTCAAAGTTGAGTTGACGTTTCCTGTAAAACCCTAATTTAGCAACTTTTGAGTCTTGATGAGCAATCCTTGATGAATCATGATCAACCCTTGATCAAATGATGAAATATCCTTCAAAATGAGAATGTTAACAAAAAATTTTGAAGTTTGACTGTTTATAGGTCATTGTTGACTTTTGCCCTAGCAAAGTCGATTTTGGGACCCTTTGAGCAATTCACTGAGCAAACTTCCTCTGCAAGGCTTGAAACTTGACATGGATGGCCTTGAGAACATATTAGGACATTGGGGATCACTTGAGGTCATTTGGACTCAAGGATCTTGATGCAACACAAAACCCTAATTTGGGGTTGACTGCCTTAGGAGATAACTTGATTGTCCCACTGTTGAGCAAACTTGAGCCACTTGGAGATTTTCCTTGCAATGTTTTGAGAAATATGAGAGGGAAAATTTTAGGGTGCAACAGCTGCCCCTGTTCAATATTCTTAAACCTGAGGATGTAGATTGGCTTTCGTGCCTTTCGTGATCCGAAGGTAGAAGATGATTGAACACTAGAGTGCCCAGAAATTTGCACTCGCATGAAGTGGTGTCAGCCTTGTGATGTCGGGAATGGGCTTACAGATGCCATTTGGAGATTGTTGGCGGGAGGATGGGCTTAAATATGCCATCTGCAAGAGTGTCGATCGCATAAGAGATTCCTTAGCGAGAACTTGCATATCTGTTGCTGTGGAGGATTCCGCTGGGGAATCCTAATCTTTCTTGAGATTTAGGAACTTGCCTGTACCTTAGCTGAGAGAACATCTCTGCTGAGTTTTAAGAACTTGTCTGTAATTTAACTGGGGGGAAAAATCTTCATCAAGATCTAGGACTGTTTGGTCTTCAACGGAGGATAATTCTGTTGAGATTTTAGAACTCGTCCACAATTCGACAGAGGAAAATTGTCGAGATTGAGAACCTTATCTGTAATTCAACCGAGAATAATTCAGTTGAGATTTAAGAACCGGTCAGGTCTTCGACTAAGGGAAACATCTTCATCATGATCTAGGACTGTCTGGTCTTCAACGGAGGATAATTCTGTTTAGATTTTAGAGCTCGTCCACACTACGACGGAGGAAAATTGTCGAGATTGAGAACCTTATATGTAATTCAACCGAGGATAATTCAGTTGAGGTTTAAGAACCGGTCAGGTCTTCGACTGAGGGAAACATCTTCATCAAGATCTAGGACTGTCTGGTCTTCAACGGAGGATAATTTTGTTGAGATTTTAGAACTCGTCCACACTACGACGGATGAAAATTGTCGAGATTGAGAACCTTATATATAATTCAACCGAGAATAATTCAGTTGAGATTTAAGAACCGGTCAGGTCTTCGACTGAGGGAAACATCTTCATCAAGATCTAGGACTGTCTGGTCTTCAACGGAGGATAATTCTGTTGAGATTTTAGAACTCATCCACACTTCGACGGAGGAAAATTATCGAGATTGAGAACCTTATCTGTAATTCAACCGAGAATAATTCAGTTGAGATTTAAGAACCGGTCAGGTCTTCGACTAAGGGAAACATCTTCATCAAGATCTAGGATTGTCTGGTCTTCAACGGAGTATAATTATGTTGAGATTTTAGAACTCGACCACACTACGACGGAGGAAAATTATCGAGATTGAGAACCTTATCTGTAATTCAACCGAGAATAATTCAGTTGAGATTTAAGAACCGGTCAGGTCTTCGACTAAGGGAAACATCTTCATCAAGATCTAGGACTGTCTGGTCTTCAATGGAGTATAATTCTGTTGAGATTTTAGAACTCGTCCACACTACGACGGAGGAAAATTGTCGAGATTGAGAACCTTATCTATAATTCAACCGAGAATAAATCAGTTGAGATTTAAGAACCGGTCAGGTCTTCGACTAAGGGAAACATCTTCATCAAGATCTAGGACTGTCTGGTCTTCAACGGAGGATAATTCTGTTGAGATTTTAGAACTCGTCCACACATCGACTGAGGAAAATTACCGAGATTGAGAACCTTATCTCTAATTCAACCGAGAATAATTCAGTTGAGATTTAAGAACCGGTCAGGTCTTCGACTAAGGGAAACATCTTCATTAAGATCTAGGACTGTCTAGTCTTCAACGGAGGATAATTCTGTTGAGATTTTAGAACTCGTCCACACTTCGACAGGGGAAAATTGTCGAGATTCAGAACCTTATCTATAATTCAACCGAGAATAATTCAGTTGAGATTTAAGAACCGGTCAGGTCTTCGACTGAGGGAAACATCTTCATCAAGATCTAGGACTGTCTGGTCTTCAACGGAGGATAATTCTGTTGAGATTTTAGAACTCGTCCACACTTCGACGGAGGAAAATTGTCGAAATTGAGAACCTTATCTATAATTCAACCGAGAATAATTCAGTTGAGATTTAAGAACCGGTCAGGTCTTCGACTGAGGGAAACATCTTCATCAAAATCTAGGACTGTCTGATCTTCAACGGAGGATAATTCTGTTGAGATTTTAGAACTCGTCCACACTACGACGGAGGAAATTGTCGAGATTGAGAACCTTATCTATAATTCAACCGAGAATAATTCAGTTGAGATTTAAGAACCGGTCAGGTCTTCGACTGAGGGAAACATCTTCATCAAGATCTAGGACTGTGTGGTCTTCGATGGAGGATAATTCTGTTGAGATTTTAGAACTTGTCCACACCACGACGGAGGAAATTGTCGAGATTGAGAACCTTGTCTGTAATTCAACCGAGAATAATTCAGTTGAGATTTAAGAACCGGTTAGGTCTTCGACATAGCTGAGAACTTTAACTACATCCTTCCTGAAAGGTAAAGGTCAGTTGTATGCAATGCATGATATATATCAAGCAATGATGTTCTCAAAATAAATGAAATTATTTTGTATGATGTGTATATGCATGTATCATGATGTATGAAAATATAATGTTTTAGCTGGGGGAAAATAAATCCCGGATAGCTGCTGGAGAAAAGAGTTGAATTCTTCGTTTCCGCTGGGGATGGCGAACGAAGATGTTTGTGAGAATAAACCTGCAAGAGAGGAAAACTCCGTTGGAGAATAAACTGATGAGGAGATTACTCTGTGGGGAAGAGATGCTCTGCTGAGGATTCCACCGATAAATTCCGTTGGGGATGAATTACCGTTGCTGGTGATACTGAATCCTGTTGGGGAATGAATTCTATTTATGAAAGAAAAGAACTCCGCTGGGGATGATCTTTCTGTTGCGACTTCACTGGGGATAACCTTTCAGACTCTTATGGGGATAATCCTTCGAGCTTTGTTGGGGACAATCTTCCTTTGAACTCGGCTGGGGATATTTATTTTTATACTCCGCCGGGGACGAACTTCCAGAGTCTACTGGGGGTGATTCTTCAACTCCACTGGGGAAGCTTTTTCAGACTGTGTTGGGAAAAATTTTAACTCCACTGGGGATATTTGTATTCTGATGGGGAATATTCTTATACTCTGTTGGGGAATATTAAGACTGTCGGGGATATTAAGCTTTTTCAGTGTTGATGGTAGATAAACTCTGCTTGGGGGAGAATATTACTGATTCATTCATTCACAGTTGCAAGTCTCAACTGGGGAGAGCTATCATTACTGTCTTACTCTGCGGGGAGTGAAAGTATCTTAGCCATATTATTCAGCTGAATTTACCATTGTACCTGGTGGATAGAGCAACTGTACAGTTTGGACAATTTTATTGCCCCTGTTTTTGATATTACCAGTAATCATCTTTTGTTTCGCATGTAAATATCCATGAGCAGCAATTAATGTCAAATGCATATATCAAAAATGAACATTGGACGTTCTTTGCAAAACAAAACGGATAAAGGAAAAACAGTTTGAAACTTCTCTGAAAATGAATTGTATTAATTTTGAGGTTTGGCCTGTAAATAGGCATTTTTGTACAAGAGGCTGACGTCCTAGTAAGAGAACGCTGCCGAACAATAGAGTTTACATAATTTGTGAAAAACTAAACAAAACAGCTATGTGAATAATCCCATTGGGTTCCAACTCTGCTATTGCCTTTATGTCCTCGAGCATCTCATCACTTTGCTACTTGATTGAAGGTAGATCAGATTGATTAGTGCCGTTCGAGCTTGATAGTCGATACCGAAGTCTGGTTGCAAGGTGATCCAATGAGACATAGCGTTACGCTTTGATCCCTAATTTTTGCCTGGACCGCCCTTTTAGGTTTTCAGTCCACCGGGATACCCTTTTTTGCCAAAGCCGCCTTTTCAGGTTTTCCACTTGCCGGGTGTATAGATTTTTTATTTTCATCCCTTATTTTTGCCCGAACCCTTTTGGTTCGCCAGGAAGCCCTTATTTTTGCCTAGGCCAGTCAACCTAGCGGGTCTTTGATTATGCGTAGTATCTTTTCACTATGTCTTCATTGACGGGGTGAGGAAGGTCGTCACCATCCATGGTGGTTAGAATCATAGCTCCTCCTGAGAAGATGTTCTTAACCACAAATGGCCCTTCGTAGGTAGGGGTCCATTTTCCCCTGGGATCACCTTGAGGTAGGATAATGCGCTTGATCACCAGATCCCCAACTTGATACTCTTATCGTCTAAATTTCTTGTTAAATGCCTTGATCATCCGTTTTTGATACGTTTGACCATGACAAATAGCAGTAAGTCTCTTTTCATCGATTAAGTTCAGTTGATCAAGCCGGGTATGAATCCAGTTATCTTCGCTCAGACCTGCATCCTTCATAATCCGAAGAGAGGGTATCTGAACTTCAATGGGAAAAACTGCCTCCATGTCGTATACTAAGGAATAGGGGGTTGCCCCTGTTGACGTCTGCGCTGAGGTATGGTACCCATGAAGAGAAAATGGTAACATCTCGTGCCAGTCTTTGTATGTCACAGTCATCTTCTGCACAATCTTCTTAATGTTCTTATTAGCCGCTTCAACAACCCCATTCATCTTCGGCCAGTAGGGAGAAGAGTTGTGATGTTGTATATTGAATTTCTTGTAGAGCTCGGTGATCATCTTGTTGTTGAGATTTGTACCATTGTCCGTAATGATCCTCTCTGGTACGCCGTATCAACAAATCAGATTGTGTCGAATGAACCGTGCCACGACGTTCTTGGTTACAGTAGCAAAGGAAACTGCTTCAACCCACTTCGTGAGATAATCAATAGCTACCAGGATGAAACGATGCCCGTTAGATGTCGTAGGTCTAATCTCTCCGATCATATCAATGCCCCACATTGCAAAAGGCCACGGTGCAGCCAAGACGTTCAGAGGAACTAGAGGTATGTGCACCTTATCAGCATAGACTTGGCACTTGTGACAGGTCCGAGAATGCTGATAACAGTCGGCTTCCATTGTGGACCAATAGTATCCTACCCGAAGGATTTTCTTTGCCATGGTATGTCCACTGGAATGAGTTCCGAAAGTACCTTCATGTAACTCTGCCATGATCCTTTCTGCTTCCTTCTTATCCACACATCGCAGTAAGGTTGAATCATGGTTACGTTTGTAAAGAATGCCATTGCTGATGAAGAACTTTGCTGCGAACCTCCTCAGAAACTTCTTATCATTAACAGATGCACCCTCGGGGTATTCTTGAGCCTCAAGGTATCTCTTCACCTCATGAAACCAGGGTTTATCTGCTACCTCTTAAGTATCAATGTCACAGCAATGTGCAGGTTCGTCCAATCTTTCAATGATAATCCGGGGAGCTTCGTTGTCCCAATTGATTTTGAACATAGAAGACATTGTAGCTAGCGCATCCGCCAACTGATTCTCCTCCCTAAGGAAGTGCTCAAAGGTTATCTCCTCAAAGTTCGGAAGTAAAGTCAACACATACTCCTTGTAAGGAATAAGATTAGGGTGTTTCGTATCCCACTCGCATTTGATCTGACTGATCACGAGAGTGGAATCTCCAAAAACACTTAGAAACTTAATCCTTAGGTTAATTGCTACTCGAAGACCCATGATGCACACTTCATACTCCGCCATATTGTTGGTGCAGTTGAAACATAGTCGGGCGGTGAACGGAGTATGAGAGTCTTTAGGAGATATGATCACAGCGCCAATTCCGTTACCCAAAGCGTTTGAAGCTCCATCAAAGTACATAGACCATCGGGATCCTTCCTCAGGTCCTTCATCCGGTCCAGGTGTCTCACAGTCGGTTACTATCATGATATTCTCATCTGGGAATTCAAAGTTCATAGACTGGTAATCATCCACTGCCTGATGTGCCAAATGATCTGCCAACACACTTCCCTGATTGCCTTTTGGGTCATATATTGGATGTCATACTCAGTCAAGATCATCTGCCATCTTGCTATTCTTCCGGATAAAGCGGGCTTCTCGAAGATATACTTGATTGGATCCATCTTTGATATCAATAGAGTAGTGTGAGTCAGCATATATTGTCTCAGCTGATGAGCAGCCCATGCCAAAGCGCAGCAAGTTTTCTCAAGCAACGAGTATCGAGTCTTGCAGTCGGTAAACTTTTTGCTAAGGTAATAAATAGCATGCTCTTTTCGGCCAGACTCGTCATGCTGACCCAGCACACACCCCATTGAGTTGTCGAGTACTGTCAAGTATAGGATCAGAGGTCTCCCCTCAACTGGTGGCATCAAAATAGGTGGCTCTTGGAGATACTCTTTGATCCTTTCGAAAGCGGCCTGACATTCATCGTTCCAACGTACTACTTGATCTTTCTTCAGTAGCTTGAAGATTGGCTCACAAGTAGCAGTCAGGTGCGAGATGAATCAGGCAATATAGTTCAAACGTCCCAGAAAGCCTCTGACTTCTTTTTCTGTTCTGGGAGCTGGCATTTCCTGTATAGCCTTCACCTTTGCAGGATCTACTTGAATACCTTTATCGCTTATAATGAAACCCAGCAGCTTACCAGATCTTACCCCGAAGGTGCACTTGTTCGGGTTTAACCTCAGCTTGTACAACCTCAACCTGCCAAATAACTTCTGAAGATGCTCAAGATGTTCTTCCTCAGTCTGGGATCTTGCATTCATGTCGCCGACGCATACCTCAATCTCATGATGGATCATGTCATGAAACAAAGCAACCATGGCGCGCTGATACGTTTCCCCAGCATTTTTCAATCCAAAAGGCATGACCTTGTAGCAAAAGGTACCACATTGAGTAACGAAGGTTGTCTTCTCTATGTCTTCGGGAGCCATTTTAATCTGATTATAACCGGAGAAACCATCCATAAAGAAAAAGACCTTACGTTGTGCGGTATTGTCAACCAGAACGTCGATATGAGGTAGAGGGAAATCATCCTTGGGGCTTGCCCTGTTCATATCCCTATAGTCAACACACATTCGAACCTTACCATCCTTCTTCGGCACTGGAACCACGTTGGCCACCCACTATGGGTAAGAAGTAACTGCTAGAAAACCGGCGTCAAACTGTTTCATCACTTCAGCCTTGATTTTCTCAGACATATCCAGGCGCATTCGGCGAGCCTTCTGCTTTACTGGAGGACAGTCTTCCTTGGTAGGCAATCGGTGAACCACAATATTGGTATCCAACCCAGGCATATCTTTATAAGACCAGGCAAAGATCTCAACATAGTCTTGCAGCATCTGAATCAATAGTTTCTTAACACTGGATTCCATATTTTCACCGATCTTGACCTCTTTCTTGTCTATCTCTACCCAGATTCACTGATTCCACGGGTTCTTTGTGCGGCTGAATAACCCTCTCTTCCTGAAGTAATAGTCTAGCAAGTTTACCAGGCACTTCGCAATCATCTTCACCTTCATCTTCGGCTAAGTTGATCGGACTTTCAAAGTCATAATTGGCAGTAGCAGAGTCGTTACCAGTGAGATCTAGAGTGGATGTAGACCTGTATATGTGAGTGTGTGTAAAGTAACTATTTTGCAATATATAATAAAGAAAAACAAGGAGCGCATAATTTGAAATGCAAGAAACGTCCAATGCTTTTATTAATGATATATGTAGATGACATACATAAAGCCCTCACAAATGAAGCCACGGTGCCCCGGGTAATACACCGGGCCGTAAAGTTTAAAACATTGTTTGTTACAAACACAAAACAAAAAGTCTCATTACTGGTTAATAACAGAAACAAGTATAGAATCCTTCACTGTCCAATTGCTTAATCCACCGTTGGCAGTTGGGTAGATCCAACTGTCAATATCAAACTCTTCATCATCGTTATCTTCGATAGCATTTACCCCTGCGTCTTGTTTAGGCTTTTCTGGTGCTCCGAACTCGATCTCCTTAGCATCAATCAGGTCTTGTACCTTGTTCTTCAAGACCCAGCAGTCATCTGTATCATGCCTCGGGCTATCCGAGTGAAAAGCATAGCGGGCATTAGGGTTGTACTTCGGTGATGTTGTATTTGGATTCTTCGGGGCTTCCCTTGGAATCACTAGATTGGTTTTCAATAACTGTGGCAGAATCTGGGATAAAGTCATGTTAAGCTGAGTGAATTGTCTTCGAGGTCTCTCGGCACTTGACTGATTGTTGTGCTGAGGAGCAACAGTAGGTCTTAAAATAACCACCGCATTAACAGCTTGGTGGTGTTCAGGTCTATTTTGGCTTTTTTAACTGTACACAACACTGGACTCCTTCTTAAAAGGCTTCTTCTCGGTGCTCGATGAAGCACCCTTCTGTATTTTACCGGATTTGATACCATCCTCAATCCTTTCCCCGGTCATGATCATCTCTATAAACCCGGACGAAGAACTCCCAATCAGATGGTTGAAATACGGACCAGACAAGGTCCCCAGAAACATATCCACTAGCTCCCTATCAGCCAAGGGTGGTTTCACTCTTCCAGTGAGGTCCCTCCACTTCTGAGCATAATCTTTGAAACCTTCGCCTGCACCCATAGACATACCCTGAAGTTGGGTACGCGTAGGAGCGAGGTCGGTGTTGTATTGGTACTGCTTGTAGAAAGCAGCGGCCAAATCTTCCCAATTACGGATACTAGCTCCTTCTAACTGGTAAAACCATTCAAGCTGAGTCCTTGAAAGACTGTCTTAAAAGAAGTGGATCCAGAGGTTCTTGTCAGCAGTGTATGGCTGAATCTTCCTAACATACGAGCGGAGGTGCAGTTTTGGACAAGAAACCCCGTCGTACTTAGCAAAGTTTGGTGCTTTGAACTTGTGGGGAATTACCACCCCAGATGACAGACCCAGATCACCAAAGTCCAGACCAGGCACTTTCTGAACTTCCATCGCGCTTAACCGGTCTTCCAATTGTTTGTATCTATCCTCGGCCAGAGGATATTGGTCTTCGTCAAAGTCGGTCTCGTTGTCTGAAACCACAGGGCTAGGAGCCCTCCTTTCTTTCTGATTATCTTTCCCTCCAGATGAGGGGGTCAAATCAACCTCTTCTCTCAAATCGTTTCCGAATCTGTGACCCATATTGAATAGGACCGTCTTCTTCTTCTTCTTCTCTTTTAGGATAAGGGCCTTCAGATCTTGCTGACCCTTATCCAGGTTCATGAAAAAATCTTGGAACTGGGCATTTTGAGCCTGTAGAGCCTTGATTGCTTGTTCAGTTGATGGTTCGGAAGACATGATGCTGAAATAAATAACGAAGAAGATAAGAGACCTGTAAGGGTACCTGTTATGAGGTGCATGGAATGAAATGCGTATGATATGATTTCAAAGACGTTGAGAGATTCAAATTCGTAAACAAAAAATGAAACACACTTTTATTAGATAAACTTGAAAATCAATTGTTCAACAGATGCCTTTAAGGCGTTACAAGAAAGAAAAGCTGAAAAGTAAAGCAAAACTAGAAATAATCAAAAGACAATCAGCGCTCCCATGGTCGTTTTCCTTTGGTGCTGACATAGTCGTTGGAGATTTGCTCGTTCTCCAACTGCCTTGTCAACTTCTGAATCTTCTGCTCTTGCTCGTGATACTTTTCTCGATAAGTATCACGCTCTTCTCTCAGCTGTATCCATGATCTCTTTAGTGCCCCAATGTCAGTAGGCATGTATGGATGAAGGATGGTAGGAGGAACCCCTTCCTTATCAGCAAATTCAACAATGATAGGCAAGACGGCTTCATACGGCATTCCCAGATTTTGGGTACGTATGCGAACCCATCAGAGATATGGCTCCATCGGAAGAGAAGTCTTTTCACCCAGCTCGTGTGGATCAGACCTGTGCACTCTATCCCAAGCTCTTATGAATTTGCGGGGTTGCTCGTCACTATCCCCTTGGAAATCAAAGACAATACTAGGCATCAGCAACTCATGAGGTCCTTCCCTTCTGGCTCGTCCAAACTGACGTAAGGCCAAGCACGGATTATAAGTGATCCCTCCATTGGTTCCTATCAGTGGAACATTGGGGTATTCCCCACAGTGATCAATAATGGCCACCTCGTCCATACCCTTGATAGTCCAAATGATGTCATTATGAGAGAGAGACATAATCTTATAAGCCCAGCCCATGCCTTCCTTGTTCTTCAGAACTGATTTGGGGAGGTGAGAAATAAACCACCTCGCCAGCAATGGAGCACAGCTCATAAGGGTTCCCCGCTTCTGAGCAGTACGGGCATACAGAGAGTGAAGAATGTCACCCGAGAGAGTAGGCACAGGATTACCGGACATAAAAATCATCACTGCATTCACGTCGACGAAAGCATCTGAGTTGGGAAACAACACCAAACCATATATAAGAAGAGCCAGAATATCCTCGAACGCCTGAAAGTTTAGACTGTCCCAGAAATGATTAGCTTTACCAACCAAGAACTTAGTCAGGAAGCCCTTTGCTCCACTACGAGTCTCCCAATTAGACATTACCTCAGCCTTTGTCAGATGGAGAGCTGAAGCAATCTCTTCTGGCCTAAGGATCTTCTCCCAACCTGTAAACGGGGTTTGCTCCAGAATAGAGATACCAAGCAGATCAGAGAACTCTTCCATGGTAGGAACCAACTGGTAGTCCGGAAAAATAAAGCAATGGTACAGAGGATTAAAGAACTGGACTAAGACACTCATCATCTGCTCATCCAATTTGGAAGTGACCAAACCCAAGAGGTGACCATGTCTTCTGATAAAGGAAGTAGTATCTGACATCTTTGCAACCAATTCTTTAAGCATAGTGGGAACCTGGACAAAGTTGATCTGGATGGCGTTTCTACGCATGGGTGCCATGACCTACAAAACAGAACTAAGATGAATCCCTCCTATCTTTGAAATAGGTTAGTCCAATGCAAGATGCATGCAATGTTATGATGTCATGATGTCATGATAGAAAACACACCACAAGTATCCACAAATAGCAAACATGGTAAAGGCACACAAGTCACACAGAGAGCCCTTAGATTTCAGGCTGGGAAGGAGTCTAGGTACTACTCCCTTTCAGTTCAGTTGGTTCAAACTTGTCCTAAAAATAGTAATCGAGTTCTAGAGGATCTCAATATCACTGACTACCCTCGATCAGTCATAATTCCAGTTTAGCAACCTTTTCTTGCGGCCGGAATCATCGCGAGAGTTTAGTCTCAATGAGTGTAGCATACTGCTACTGTTCTATGGCCAAGTTGGTCAATTTAAAGGTTCTAAGGTCAGTTGGCGCTTAATGACCCCTTAGAAGACCCATATTCTCCTCGTTGCGCCATAAGGGATATCAGTACATACTAAAGTGCCACACCAACGTAGCTACTGCTTCAACCGTATCGGTCTATGCCGTACAATTCCCTCACAGTTTATTGCTACTTACCTAAAGGGTATCCCCCAGATCCAGGTTAGGATCTATAGTAACTCCGATTCAAACCCACAAAGATAAAGCATACAAATCAAGCAATTGAAAACAATATGAACTATTCCTAAGGTACACCCCACTTATAAGCGTCCCCAGCAGAGTCGCCAGTTCTGTGATGTGGTGGGAAGAACTGACTGTTTTTTGATATGCTGGTTTGCGTTTTGCGTTTGTGTTCGCAAAATGTCGCGGTAAGCAAGAGTCACCACCGACTTTTATTTTATCCAACAAGGAAAGGAAAAAAGCACATAAAAATTCCTTTTTTGAGATAGTTCTCGGGTTCGAGGGGTAGATTATAGAAAGGGAAGGTGTTAGCACCCTTTCTATCCGTGGTTATCCACGGGCTCTTAGGTACTTGCTCATATTGTTTTCAAAATTTGCTTTCTTTGTGCTTGTGGGTTTGAAAAAGTTTTTGAAAACTTTGATTTAACTCTTGCTTCTGTCCTCAAGAGTGTAATGAAGTGTTTTTGAAAACTTTGTTCAAAAAGGAGTGTAAGTGTGAAAATTTTGTTTTTTGAAAGAGCAAGTACTTAAGAACCATCTACCTACTCGAAAAAGGAATCGTTATATGTTATCTTCCTTTAGACAATGTTATCCCACTATTGATGACTAGGTAGCATCGTCGTTGGAGTTTAAGGGTCAATTCAAATGAGGGACTTACGGTCACTAAAGCAATGTTAGGATGCCTTAGCGGTAACCCTAATGTCTTAGATCATTTGTTTGAGGCAATAATATCCGAGGCAACCGTTTCGAGGCAACTATGATCTTTAGACAAGAGGACGACCTCTAAAGTTACTTATACTCAATGACCGCGTACGAAGGCATCCAAGTGGGGTGTACCCTAAGAGTGCGCATGTGTGAGTGTGTCATTTTCAGTTAATTTTATCTTTGTACATGTTAATGGTGATCTAAGTTGATTTTAGGTTAAAACATTCAGTCTTGTCATGCATCCTATTATCAAACATCTAACAGTTATAATTTGCGGAAAATAAATTGCGGAATTTAAATTACAAGGCGTCGGGTATTTACATCGCCAAAGACAAACCCTTTAAAAATAAGTAAAGCGATAAAAAAATAATAATAAAATTCCTAATTAACTATTACAATCCGGGAGCAAATACATTTTTGAATAAAATAAATAAATCGCGTGCGGGAAATCAAATCGAGCGCAATTAGGGTTTTGACCCTTTTTGTTAAAGAAAAGATTTTTTGTTGTTTTTTTTATTAAGAAAGAAATTACCTAAGTTAATTACTAAATTGAATTAAAATAAATTAATAAAAAAATAAATTATTTTTGGTCTTTTTGTTATTTTAATAAAGGAAAATAAAATAATTAATGTTAGTAAAAACCTAATTAAGTTTAGTTAATTTTAATTATTTACAAAAATATGTTAAAATTATTCTAGCATTAAAACCTAAATTGATTTATTAGTATTTATTAATAAAAAATAAAAGATAAAGTTTAATTTGATAAAAATTATTTTTGGTGTTTTTATTTTAAAGAAAAAGAATTTTAACGATTGGTTAGAATTAAAACAAAAATAATAAAAACAATTAATAAACAAAATAAATAAAATAAAAAGAGAGAGAGGTTTGGGCCTGAAAAGGGTGTTTGAGAAGCAATCCTGAGGCCCAATAATATTGGCCCTTCGTTGACCTTTTTGGATTCCCTGCACGCATGTGGACTTTGCCTATGGTGGACATTCAGATTTTGGCCACCAAATCTGGCCTTTAGCCACTTGGCAGCTGGATGAATGATGGTGCGTGATGCACTGCATGCTTAGATACGCACCTGATTACCTGAAGAGAAAAAACAAATGGAAATTGGGGGACTTGGGATTCGAACCCAGGTCCTGTAGGCTATTGAACGTGCATGCTTGCCACTGGGACGCTTGGTTTTGTTTGTTAATATACTACAAAGAAAATATAATAAAATAAAACAAAGATTTATTGGTCAGAACAAAATATGCGCGCGTGGTTTTGAATTGGCCATTGATAGTGTGACACCTCTTCGTTTTCTACCTCACGTCCGTGGCTAAAACCCTGTAAAACCTATAGTCACGGACACAGCCTGTCACTAAAAGTCATGTATACTCCAAAATCTGCTGTGAGCCATGAAAATGAAATCTAAGGGCATGGTTGTGCTCGTCTCATCATCCAGGTCACAACCATACCCTTCTTGATGGCTAATTTTTCTTGAAAGAGAAACACCCAAAAAAAAACATGAAACCCTAGCTATGGTATTTGGCTTTACAGGTCAGATAAACAAAATTAAATAATGCCAAAAGCTTGGAATTATTATGAAGATCACAAATATATCAATTATTTGTTCAAATGATGCAAGAATAGTGAGTTATGATTTCAAATACAGAGAGA
Source organism: Vicia faba (assembly GCA_948472305.1). Taxonomy (NCBI): domain Eukaryota; kingdom Viridiplantae; phylum Streptophyta; class Magnoliopsida; order Fabales; family Fabaceae; genus Vicia; species Vicia faba. The sequence continues at coordinate 890,337,415 of OX451741.1, read as the reverse complement.
GATAACATGATACTTACAGCGCTTTTGAAGGCCTGAGGACGCGTGCTTTTGATCCAGGAAGGTTGTGTGATCACCCAGGAATCAATTGGGACCGGTCTAAGCTTCTGAAATTGCCTCTAAGTATGGATTCGATTCCACACTTTTTAGTGAATTTTGCAAGTTTTGTTTTGCTTATTTCTGCAGCCTCCAACCCTTATTTCGTTCCTTGTGGCTTGCTTATGTATGGTACAATGTGCTAGGGTAACAATTATGGTCCAAATCCTCTCCCATCATGGCTTGCATATTTGATTTGATTCACTATTTAAACCTTTCCAATTTTGCCAAATCTCCATCTTTTTGTACATGATATGCTTGATACGAATTTTGATGATGTTAATGATGATGATTAAAACCTGAAATAACCAAAAATATCTTAGGTAATCAAAGCTTGGATTTTATATGATTTAATTTGATTAAAAATGAAATAATTCAATAAAAATCAAATAAAAATAATAAAAATAAGATATGGGCTCATGGGTGAAGCTAGGACACGTGGACAATGATGCAAGCTCAAATCAAGTGGAAAAGAATGGGCCCATTTGACAAAATTTGAAGTTTTAGGGATAGTTGACTTTTGGCAATTTTGCAAAAATATCCAACTTCAACAATGCATAACTTCTTCAATTTTGAACTTTTGGAAGTTTTCTTGGACTTTTTAGAAAGATTGAGATGTCCTATAACCAACCCTTTTGTCCTAATCTCATTTTGATATTCCATGCTCAAGTTATAAGCTTTGGGAAAAAAGGTGTTTTTGTTGACTTTCAAAAATGACCTATAATGTCCAAATTTATAACTTCTTGTAAGTGCATTTTCTGATCTTGGGGTATGAAGATGGATTTTAGGAAATTGCATCCTCTTCAAAATGAGCTTTGGATGGGTCATTTTTCATAAAGTATGATAAAGTTATGCTTGGTCAAATTTGAGTTGACTTTTCCTATAAAACCCTAATTTAGCAACTTTTGAGTCTTTATGAATTTTGAGCAATCCTTGATGAATCATGATAAACCCTTGATCAAATGATGAAATATACTTCAAAATGAGAATGTTGACAAAAAATATTGAAGTTTGACTGTTTATATGTCACAGTTGACTTTTGCCCTAGCATAGTCGATTTTGGGACCCTTTGAGCAATTGATTGAGCAAACTTCCTCTGCAAGGCTTGAAACTTGACATGGGTGACCTTGAGAACATATTAGGACATTGGGGAGCACTTGAGGTCATTTGGACTCAAGGATCTTGATGCAAACCAAAACCCTAATTTGGGGTTGACTGCCTTAGGAGATGATTTGATTGTCCCACTCTTAAGCAAACTTGAGCCACTTGGAGATTTTCCTTGCAATGTTTTGAGAAATATGAGAGGGGAAATTTTGGGGTACAACAGTACCGAAGAAGACAAAAGAGAAGTCAAGGTGGGTGCCAACCTGGAACCCAGTGTCAAAGAGCGTCTGATTCAGTTGCTACATGATTATATTGATGTCATTGCCTGGTCGTACAAAGACATGCCAGGACTTGATGCAGATATCGTAGTACATCGTCTACCTACAAAAGAGGATTGTCCTCCGGTAAAACAAAAGGTCCATCGAATGCGACCATACATGTCAAAGAAGATTAAAGCTGAAGTCATGAAACAATTCAACATTGGATTCTTGGTCGTCACCTCCTATCCACAATGGGTTACCAATGTTGTTCCCGTGCCCAAAAAGGATGGCAAGGTACGAATGTGCGTGGACTACAGAGATTTGAATAGGGAAATCCCTCAGGATGATTTCCCACTTCCGCACTATGATACGGTGGCAGAACTGACTGTTTTGAAAATGTTGGTTTGCATTTTGTGTTTTGTATTCGCAAAATGTCGCGGTAAGCAAGAGTCGCCACCGACTATTATATCATCCAACCGAAAAGGAAAAAAGAACAGAAAAAATCCTTTTTCGAAATATTCTGAGTACGGGGGGTGGATTATAGAAATGGAAGGTGTTAGCACCCTTTCTATCAGTGGTTTTCCACAGGCTCTTAGGTACTTGCTCATCTTTTAAAAATTGCTCGTGTATGTTTGTTTTGAAAAGTTTTGTTTTACTTCATTTTAACCTTTGTTTCTGTCCTCAAGAGTGTTACGAAGTTGTTTTTGAAAACTTTGTTTGAAAAGTGTAAGTGTGAAAAGTTTTGATTTGACAAGTACCTACTAGCATCTACCTACTCGAAAAAAGATTGTTTCTATTCACGTTTCCTTTAGACAGAGTTATCCTACTATTGAGAAATAGGTAGCACCATTGTTGGAGTTTGTAAGGGTTAATTCGTAAGGGATGTACGATCACTAAAGAAATGTTAGGATATCTTAGTAATAACCCTAAAGTCTTAAGATCATATTCGAGGCAACATTTCCGAGGCGACGTTTCCAAGGCAACATTTCTGAACGGGACTTTTTATCTTTGTTAGACAGGAGGACAACCACTAAGACACCCTATACTTGATTATCGTTTACCGAAGGTAACCTAAGTGAGAGTATACCCTAGGAGTGCATATGTGCGAGTGATTTGATTTCAGTTATTATCTTTGCACATTAGGGTTTTCTAGCCGTTTTAACTTATCATGCAATCTTGTCATACAATCCTATTAACATACATCTAAATAGTTAATATTTGTGAAAATTAAAATGCGAGAAAATAAACCTACGCTATTACATGGCTTTGGGATAGGGATTAATTACATAGCCAAAAAAACTCGCAAAAGACGTTAAATAAAAGAAATTCCTAGATTAAACTATTACATACCGTGGACAGTTACATTAACATTGCAAAAAATAATAAAAACGAGCGATGAGTCGAATACAATATAATTATGGTTTTGACCCCAACTAAGCCTAATTGCAATTTAAAGGGAAAATCATTTTTTTTCGTTTTTGTGTTATTTGAGAAAATAAAGCTCAATTGAATAATAATAACAAAACCTAATTACTTAATTAATTTTAATATAAGAAAAAATAATTAAATTAACTTATTTTTGCATTTTTGAGAAAGAAATTAATATTAAATCAAGAGCCTAACCCTAATTTTTCTAATTGGTTTTAATTATATAAAAAAGTTTAGAATTTCCCTAAATAAAATTAAACTAAGTTATATTAACAAAATTAATTTTTGATAAAATTTAAATCTAATTCTAATTTTTTTGTGAAACTCTTGATTTTATGTTTTGTAAAAAAGATTAATTTTATTAAAAATAACTAAGCAAAATAAATTAAATAAAAGAAATAAAATAGAAAAGAAATAAAAATGGGTCTGATTTCTCAGCAAACGGGGGGGTGTGAATCTGATTTCTTGGCCCAACAACTCCTGGCCCTGTTGACTTTTCCCAATCCTATGTGCAAGCTTGACTCGGGCGCATGGTGGACTTTCAAGGGATAAGCCTTGGATTTGGGGCGTTGATAGATTGAACGATCAGATCTGGGTAGTATATGATGGACCCCCTTCCATGTAACACGCTGGATTGCCTATTCAAGAAAAGAAATAATAAAAGTTGGGACCTGGGGATCGAACCCAGGCCCTTAAGCATTCTCCCATTGCTTGCTTGCCAACTGAGCTGGCTGTGTTAGTTGTATAAACAATAACAAACAAATATTATATAATAAAAACAAAATGTTAATCTCTGTAACGCGCGAAATTTAAACTGGCAAGTCAGGGAACGCCACGTATCCATATTCTTCCTCCCACCGTAGCTGTAAGTTTGGTAACTTTTACCTACGGACATTGAGCGTAGGTATAGCCCCTGTGCATTCCAAAATTTTGTACGTGCATGATAAATGAAAACCAATGGTACCAATCAACTCGTTTCAACCTCACGAGCATCATGGTACCATTATCAATGCCCAATTTTCCCTGTTTGAAAAATCCCTAAAAACGAAGATCAAACCCTAGCCATGGCAGTTTCATGTCCAGTCAATAAAAATGAAATTGAATATAGTCATTAGCTTGCAAACATCTCAAGGATTATGAATATGTCAATCAATCATGCTAAATATGCCAGAATCAATACATTCGAATTCAAGAAAATAATCAAATTGTGTGACTGCTACAATGCGTTTCAAGGTGTGGGGAAGCTTGCTAACGATTGAAACACCATCTTAGGGAGTCCAGCAATTGATTGGTGTGGTTAGAATGGCTTGAGATGGTCTGAAACTTGGAATTTGGTCTGCACTTTTTCTTTGAAATTTTGCAATTCTTTGTCTGCCTTTGCACACCTCTAGCCTCTTTCTTTTGGTCTGCTTTTGTTCCTTATGTATAGTAGAGTGCATTAGGGTTACAGTTTGTATCAAATCTTTTCCAATTATGAAGATTGATCCATGATTTAATCCTTGCACCAAATCTTTCCAAAACAAGCAAATTCAATCTTTTTGTGTCCATATGAAGCCTTGCACGATTTGATCTTGTCTCCAGCTGTATAATGGACCTAATCATGCATAAAATCTCAAGGTTTTAATGATTTTTGATATTTTTATTATTTTATATTGATTTTATTTGATTTAAATGAAATAAAATAAAAATAAATAATAAAAAAAAGAATTACAAGTGGAAGGGCTCATGGGTCGTGGGTCACATTACAAACACAATGCAAGCATGAAAAGTTGGGCCCATTTAGCAAAAAATGCAATTTTTGACACATTTGGCTTTTGGCAATTTTGCAAAAAAGGTCAACTTGATCAATGCATAACTCTCTCAATTTTGTCCCTAGAGAGGTGTTCTTGGACTTTCTAGAGAGCTTAGGATGTCCTCTAAGCAACCCTTTTGGTCTCATCTCAATTTAGTCTTCCATGTTCATGTATGAAACTTTGACCCAAAAGGTGTTTTTGTTGACTTTTCAAAATGACCTATAATGTCCAAATTCATATCTTCTTGTGAGTGCATATTGTGAACTTAGGAGCTGAACATGACTTGTAGGGAATTACATCCTCTTCAAAATGACCTTTGGATGGGTCATTTTTGATAAAGTATGAGAAAGTTATGCTTGGTCAAAGTTGAGTTGACTTTTCCTACAAAACCCTAATTTAGCAACTTATGGGTTTTGATGAATTGTGAGCAATCCTTAAAAAATCATGATCAACCCTTGATAAAATGATGAATAATACTTCAAAATGATAATGTTGACCAAAAATCTTGAAGTTTGACTGTATGTGGGCCACAGTTGACTTTTGCTCTAGCACAGACGATCTTCAGGCCTTTGAGCAATTGACTGAGCAAATTTTCTCTGCAAGGATTGAAACTTGACATGGATGATCTTGAGAACATATTAGGACAATGGTGAGAATTTGGGATTCTTTGGACTTGAGCATCTTGATGCAGAATGAAACCCTAATTTGAGGTAGACTGCCTTAGGAGAGAGTTTGTCTGGTAAACCCTTGGACTTCCTTGAGCAATTTGAGGACCTCACTTGAAATGTATTGACAAACATGGGAGGGAAAATATTCGGGTACAACAGATGCTCCTGTTAAATCTTCTTACACCTGTGGATGTAGATTGGCTTGTCTGCCTTTCGTGATCTGAAGGTGGAAGATGATTGAACACTAGAGTGCCCAGAAATTTGCACTCGCATGAAGTGGTGCTTGTCTTGCGATATCGGGAATTGGATTATAGATGCCATTTGGAAGTCAATGACATAAGATGTGCTTAAATATGCCATCCGAAGAAGTGTCGATCGCATAAGAGATTCCCTTGCGAGAACCCGTATACCTGTTGTTGAGGAGGATTTTATTGGGACACGCTGGTCTCTGTCTTGGGAGAAGTAGAATTTCGGGAGCTTCAATTGTCTGTTACTCTACTGGGGAATTATCTCTTAGTTGAGGAGGTGAAAATGCACTGCTATCTGGTCGTGCTCCAGGTTTTACAGTGACTTAATGGGGAGATGAGATTAAACTTTCTATCTGGTCATCCTCCAGGCTTTGCAATTTCTCAATTCTTATATGGTCGTGCTCCAGGCTTCAGAAGGAATTAGGTGGTTATCCGGTCGCATTCGGGTTTCAACTTGAATTTAAGGAAAACTAATATCCGGTCGATTTCCGAGATTCATAGTAATTGGCCGAGTAAACTGCTATTTGGTCGAATTCCAAGCTTCGCAGTACCTTAAACTGTTATCTGGTTGTGTCACAGGCTTCAGTGTCATTTGCTTCTATCTGGTCGTGCTCCAGTCTTCACAGCGTCTTATACCGTTATCTGGTTGTGCGCCAGGCTTCACAGTGTCTTATACCACTGTCTAGTCAATTCCAGGCTTCATGGTATCTTGTACTGCTATCTGGTCGATTTTCAGGTTTCACAATAACTTGCTGAGGGTTAAGCTGTTTTCCGGTCGATTTCCGGGCTTCAAAGCTTGAAATGGAATAGAAATCTTAGTATCGATTTGACTGAACCAGGGGAAACTTGTGGGAACTTCAACTGGGAGAGAAATCTTAGTGTCGATTTGACTGATCCTTGGAGAGGTCTCGGATTAACTTTGACTGGCATAGAAATTAGGGGAATCTTAGTGGCGATTCGGCTGACCCAGACGAAAGTCTTAAAATGTCTTCACATAGAATAGAAACCTTAGTGTCGGTTTGACTAAACTAGAGAAAACTTGTCAGAACTTGATTGCATCATTCCCTGAAAGGTAAAGAGTTAGTCGTATGTAATGTCATGATGTATGAAATGTATTAAGTAATGATGTTCTCAAAATAAATGAGATTGTGTTGCATGATGCGTATGCGCATGCCACGATGTATGGATATGCAATGTTCTTGTGATATTTTCCGACTGGGGAGAATAAATCCCGGACTGCTGTTGGGGAGTATAAGGAGTTGAGTTCTTCGTTCTCGCTGGGGATAGTGACCGAAGATGATTATCTGGAGACTTGAGTCCGTTTTGCTCGAGAATATTCCGTCGGGAGAGACTCTGTTTAAGAATAATCCTGTAGGAGAATGACTTTGTGGGGAAGAGAGATACTCTGTTGGACGATTTGCCGATTTGGAGAAATAAACTCAGCTGGTGGTGAGCTTCTATTACTGGTGATAGATAAAGTCTGCTTGGGGAGAATTTTGCCGACTCATTCGCGATTATGAACCTCGGCTGGGGAGAGCTAACACCACTATCTTCGGATACTCCCTATTCTGCGGGGAGTGTATGTACCTTTAGTCATATTCTCAAGCTGACTCTATCCCTGTACCTGGTGGGTAGAGCAACTGTAAGGTTTGGAAATTTCTTGTTTTCCCCTATTCCTGGAATTACGAGTAATTGTCTTTTGTTTCTTATGTAAATATTTATGAGCAGCAATTATTCTCAAATGCATATATCAAAAATGCATCATTGGATGTTCTTGCAAAACAAAACACGAAAAGAAAAACAAGTTTGAAATTTATTGTGAAAATGAATTGTATTGATTTTTGAAGTTGGCCTGTAACAGGCGTTTTGTACAAGAGGCTGACATCCTAGTAAGAGAACGCCGCCAAAAGATAGAAATTATACAATTGTGAAAAAAGAAAGAAAAATAACTATGTGAAACAATCCCACTGGGTTCCAACTCTGCTATTGCCTTTATATCTTCAAGCCTCTCATCACTTTGTCGCTTGTTCGAAGGTAGATCAGATTGATTGGCGCCATCTGAGCTTGATAGTCAATGCGGAAGTCTGGTTACAAGATGATCCAATGAGACATAGTGTTAAGCTTCAATCCCTAATTTTTGCCTGGACCGCCCTTTCGGGTTTTCAATCCACTGGGATACCCTTTTTTGCCCAAGCTGCCTTTTCAGGTTTTTGACTTGCCGGGTGTACAGTTTTTTTCCCATTTTAATCCCTTATTTTTGCCAGAACCCTTTTGGTTCGCCGGGAAGCCCTTATTTTTGCCTAGGCCAGTCATCCTAGCGGGTCTTTGATTATGCGTAGTATTTTTTCACTATGTCTGCATTGACGGGGTGAGGAACGTCGTCACCATCCATGGTGGTTAGAATCATAGCTCCTCCCGAGAAAATATTCTTAACCACATATGGCCCTTCGTACGTGGGGGTCCATTTGCCCCTGGGATCACCTTGCAGTAGTATGATGCGTTTGATCACCAGATCTCCGACTTGATATTCTTGACGTCTGACTTTCTTGTTAAAAGCCTTGATCATTCGTTTCTGATATGTCTGACCATGACAGATAGCAGTAAGCCTTTTTTCATCGATTAGATTCAGCTGATCAAGTCGGGTCTGGATCTAATTGTCTTCTCTTAAACCCGCATCATTCATAATCCAGAGAGAGGGTATCTGGACTTTGATGGGTAGGACTGCCTCTATGCCATACATCAGAGAGTAGAGTGTTGCCCCTGTCGACGTCCGTGCTGAGGTGCGGTACCCATGAAGAGTGAATGGTAACATCTCGTGCCAGTCTTTGTATGTCACTGTCATCTTTTGCACAATCTTTTTGATATTCTTGTTAGCTGCTTCAACAGCCCCATTCATCTTCCGCCGGTAGGGTGAAGAGTTATGATGTTGTATCTTGAACTGTTTGCAGAGCTCAGTGATCATCGTGTTGTTGAGATTTGTACCATTGTACGTGATGATCCTCTCTGGTACACCATATCGACAAATCAGATTGTGTCGGATAAACCACGCCACGACATTCTTGGTTACTGTAGCAAAGGAAGATGCCTCAACCCACTTTGTGAAATAATCAATTGCTACCAGAATGAAGCGATGCCCGTTAGACGTTGTAGGTCTGATCTCGCCGATTATGTCGATGCCCCACATTGCAAAGGGCCAAGGAGCCGTCAAAACATTCAGGGGAACCAGAGGTACATGCACCTTATCAGCATAGACTTGGCACTTATGACAGGTTCGAGAATGCTGATAACAATCGGCCTCCAAAGTAGACCAGTAATATCCTGCCCGTAGGATTTTCTTTGCCATGGTATGTCCACTGGAATGAGTTCCGAAGGTACCTTCATGTAACTCTATCATGATCCTTTCAGCCTCGCTTTTGTCCACACATCGCAGTAAGGTTGAATCATGGTTACGCTTATAGAGGATCCCATTACTGATGAAGAACTTTGCAGCGAACCTTCTCAGAAAATTCTTATCATTAACAGATGCCCCCTCGGGGTATTCTTGAGCCTCAAGATACCTCTTTACCTCGTGAAACCAGGGTTTATCTACTACCTCTTCCATCTCAATGTCACAGCAATGTGAGGGTTCATCCAACCTCTCGATGGTAATCTGGGGAGCTTCATTGTCCCACCTGACCTTGAATATAGAAGACATGGTAGCTAACGCGTCCTCCAGCTGGTTCTCTTCTCTAGGGAAATGTTTAAAGGTTATCTCCTCGAAGTGTGGGAGCAACGTCAATACATACTCTTTGTAAGGAATACGATTTGGGTGCTTCGTATCCCAATCGCCTTTGATCTGACAGATCACTAGAGAAGAATCCCTGAATACCCTTAAGAACTTGATCCTTAGTTCAATAGAAGCTTGAAGATTCATGATGCACGCTTCATACTCCGCCATATTGTTGGTGCAGTTGAAACATAATCGGGCGGTGAATGGAGTATTACATCCCTCAGGAGATATAGTTACAGCACCAATGCCATTACCCGATGCGTTTGATTCTCCATCAAAATACATAGACCATCGGGATCCCTCCTCGGGTCCTTCATTCGGTCCAGGTTCTTCACAGTCGGTCACCAACATGATGTTCTCATCCGGGAGCTCGAAATTCATGGATTGGTAGTCATTCACAGCCTGATGCGCCAAATGATCTGCCAATACACTCCCATTGATTGCTTTTTGGGTGGTGTATTAGATGTCGTACTCGGTTAAGATCATCTTCCATCTCGCTATTTTTCTGGATAAGGCGGGCTTTTCGAAGATATACTTGATTGGATCCATTTTTGATATTAACAAGGTAGTGTGAGTCAGCATATACTGTCTCAGCCGGCGAGCAGCCCATGCCAAAGCGCAGCAAGTTTTCTCGAGCAATGAGTATCAAGTCTCACAGTCGGTAAACTTTTTGCTAAGGTAGTAAATAGCATGCTCTTTTCGGCCAGACTCGTCATGTTGCCCCAGCACACACCCCATTGAATTGTCTAGCACTGTCAAGTATAAAATCAAAGGTCTTCCTTCAACTGGAGGCATCAAAATTGGTGGTTCTTGAAGGTATTCTTTAATTCTTTCGAAATCAGTCTAGCATTCGTCATTCCACTTTACCACTTGATCTTTCTTCAACAGCTTGAAGATTGGCTCACAAGTAGCAGTCAGATGTGAAATGAACCTGGCGATGTAATTCAACCGTCCCAAGAAACCTCTAACTTCTTTTTCTATGCATGGAGCCGACATCTCATGTATGGATTTTACCTTGTTAGGGTCCACCTGAATACCCTTATCACTGACAACAAAACTAGCAGCTTACCAGACCTTACTCCGAAGGTACACTTGTTCGGATTCAGCCTCAGCTTGTACGTCTTCAACCTGTCAAATAGTTTCTGGAGATGATCAAGGTGCTCTTCCTCAGTCTGGGACCCAGCTATCATGTCATCAACATAAACCTCAATCTCATGGTGAATCATGTCGTGGAACAAAGCGACCATGGCGGGATGATAAGTTGCCCCAGCATTCTTCAACCCAAAAGGCATTACCTTGTAACAGAAGGTGCCCCACTGTGTAACGAAGGTTATCTTCTCCATGTCTTCATGAGCCATTTTGATCTGGTTGTAGCCAGAAAAACCATCCATGAAGGAGAAGATCTTATGTTGCACGGTGTTGTCGACCAGAACATCGATGCGAGGAAGTGGGAAGTCATCAGTGGGGCTCGCCCTGTTCAAATATCTATAATCCACACACATCCGCACCTTACCATCCTTCTTAGGTACCGGAACAACGTTGGCAACCCATTGCAGATAAGAAGTGACAGCTAAGAAACCTGCGTCAAACAGTTTCATGACCTCAACTTTGATTTTCTCAGACATCTCAGGGCACATATGGCAGACCTTATGTTTTACCAGAGGGCAGTCTTCTTTAGTTGGAAAGCGATGAACCACAATATCGGTGTCCAAACTAGGCATATCTTCGTAGGACCAGGCGAAGATCTCAACATAGTCGCGTAGCATTTGTATCTGCCACTGGTTGACACTAGGCTCTAGATTTGCACCTATCTTGACCTCTTTCATGTCTTCCTCTGTACCGAAATTTACTGATTCAAATGGCTCTTCGTGAGGCTGTATGGCCCTTTCTTCCTGCAGTAACAGTCTAGCAAGTTCTCCAGGCACCTCACAATCATCCTCACCTTCGTCCTCAGCTTGGTTGATCGGATGTTTTAAGTCATAACTGGCAGTAGCAGAGTCGTTATCAATGGGATCCAGAGTGGATATGGATCTGCATTATGATATGTGAGTGTGTGTAAGAGAATAGCTATTTTAATAGAGTGGGAGACAGAAAAGAAAAACAAAGAGCGCAAGATTTGTAATGCAAGAAACGTCCAATGTTTTATTAATGATATATGAAATGACAAATAATAAGCCCTCGCAAGCATAGCCAAGGTGCCTCGGGCAAGGCACCGGGCCGTAAAGTTTCAAATTGTTTATTACAAATCTTAAAACAAAAAGTCAATTACTGTGGAATAAAAGAAACAGGTATGAAGTCCTTCGCCGTCCAGTTGTTTAGTCCACCATTGGTTGTTGGGTAGATCCAACTGTCGATATCTGAATCTTCTTCACCATCTTCAACCACATTAACTCCCTGATTGGTGATGTGCAGAGGAGGTCTTCTAATCCGTGCGTTCCTAACAGCCCTTTGAGCCCCTGTAGTAAAGCCCAAACCAAATTTGTCAGTTTTGTGCTTGAAATCAGGGAGCTGGCCCCAATTTGTACACCCACCTTCTTTAATTACATCCTTGGCATCCTTGAGAGAAGCCATCTTCATCGGAGGTTTGTCGGTAGCAACATCAGTTGATGCCAAAGTCTGAGGGACCTCTTCAAATTTCTGACAAGGGGTTTCGATGAATTCCCCATCCATCTCCATGTATCGAAAGGAATTGAGATGACTCACCATATACTCCTCTTCACCTTGTACTGTGACAATCTTTCCTTTCACCGGGTATTTCAACATTTGATGGAGCGTGGAAGTCACTGCCCCAGCCTTATAAATCCGAGGGCGACCCAACAAGCAAGAATATGATGGTCTGATATCCATCACATAAAAGGTGGATGCAAAAGTCTGAGAGCCAACTTTAACAAGGATGTCCACCTCCCCGTGCACCATTCTTTTTGACCCGTCGAAAGCCCTGACTACAATATTGCTTGGCTTTAGAATCAAACCTTCACAGACCAGACGGTCTAATGCTTTCTTTGGCAGAACATTCAATGAGGACCCGGTATCCACCAGTACATGGGCCATAGTGGTGCCCCTGCACTCGATCAAGACGTGAAAAGCATCATTATGATTTCTCCCCTTAGAAGTAAGATCTGTATCTGAGAAACCCAACACATTGTCGGCAGTCAGGCTAGCTACGCAATCTTTGAATTGATCGACTGAAGTTTCCTGTGGCACATGCGCAGTTTTGAGGAATGCAAATAAAGCCTTTGCATGGGCTTCAGAACACAACAACAAGGACAACATGGAGATCTTTGACGGGGTCTGCCCCAGCTGCTCGACTATGTTGTAGTCGCTCTTCTTGATGATTTTTAAAATTTCCTCTATCTCTTGTTTTGAGGTTTCTACAATGATCTTCTTAGGTGCCTCCGTCCGGGCAGGCTCACCTATGATTTCTTTGCCCCGAGTCCCAGATGACTCAGCGACAGGGGTGATAACTGGAATTGAAACTGGGACAGTAGTCGATGTACTAGCAGATGGAATGACAACAGGTTTGTAGACAGTCGGAGGGGAGATCTCGGGAGAAAAGAGTCTTCCAATTCTGGTGACCTTGCTTGTCCCGACAATATTGCTGACATCGACATTAACTTCCTCACTCTTTAAGTCTTGTTTAACTCCATGGTAATACACATCAGCGCCATAGTGCCAAGGGACATCCTTATCTGAAGTGTATGGGATAGTACCAGGGACAGTAATTATTAACGGAGTAATTCTTGGAACAGGTGTAATCCTAACAGGTTTTCTCGAGGAAACCTTGGAAGGATTGGAGGAAATGGATATGATGGCAACATCTTCAATTTGAACCAACGTAATCATAGTCTTTTCGAACAGGATCTTTTTGTTATCCATCAGGCGCTGAACACCTGATTTCAAAAAGCGACAACCAGTAGGTAGAGTCGAGCACATGTGGAAATCTTCACCATAACCCAGAAATAAACCGACCAATAGCAAATTCTTCATTACTGTCATCAAAGGAGTAGAAATTTATTCCACAGAGGTCACAAGTAAATCATCGCCTACAGCATTTACTCCATGACCGTGTTTGGGCATGGGAGCAGTTATGACGTTGGGCTTCTCCGGAGCGTCAAACTCAATATCTTTGGCTTCGATCAAGTCTTGCACTTTGTTTTTCAAGGCCCAACAGTTGTTTGTATCATGACCTGGACTTTCGAAGTGATTGGCGCATCAGACATTCGGGTTATAGTGGGGAGATATGGTGTTGGGGTTCTTCGAGGCTTCCCTCAGAGTTACCAGATTGGTCTTCAATAATTGTGGTAGAATTTGAGACAAAGTCATATTGAGTCAGGTGAACTGCCTATGTAGTCTTTCCACTCTTTGTTGATTGTTGTGTTGTGGAGCAACTGTGGGTCTTGATATCACTACCGCATTTACTGCTTGACGGTGTTCAGGTCTGCTTTGGCCCCTCGGGCCGTAGACTGCACTAGATTCTTTCTTACCAGTGAAAGGCTTCTTTGTTGCACTTGATGAAGTATCCTTATGTATCTTACCACTTCGAATGGCAGCTTCTACTCTCTCTCAAGTTAAAATCACCTCAGTAAACCCAGATGACGCACTGCCGATCAAATGGTTGAAAAATGGACCAAATAGCGTCCCTAGAAACATGTCAACCAACTCCCTATCAGACAAAGGGGGTTGAACTCTTCCAGCTAAGTCTCTCCACTTTTGAGCATAGTCTTTAAAACCTTCACTTCCACCCATAGACATTCCCTAGAGATGAGTACGAGTGGGAGCAAGGTCGGCGTTATGCTGATACTGCCTGTAAAAAGAAGCAGCAAGGTCTTCCCAGTTTCGGACACTGACTCCTTCCAACTGATAAAACCATTCAAGTTGAGTCCCTGACAGACTATCTTGAAAGAAAAGCACCCATAAATTCTTATCAGCAGTGTGAGGTTGGATTTTTCTGACGTACGAGCGAAGATGAGGTTTTGGACATGATACTCCATCGTACTTGGAAAAAACCAGAGCTTTGAACTTATGAGGGATCACCACTCCCGATACCAATCCCAACTCTCTAAAATCCAAATCAGGGATCTTCTGAATCTCCATAGCACTCAGACGGTCTTCTAACCGCATGTATCTATCCTCAGCAGGAAGATATTGCTCATCATCGTAATCCGTATCGTTATCAGAAACTGTTGGACTAGGGTCCTTTGTCCTTTCTTGGTTCTCCCCGTCTTTGGATGAGGAGGTCAGGTCAACTGATTGTCTTATCCTTTATCTGAATCTTCTACCTATGTTCAGAATACCGACCTTCTTCTTTTTCTTCTTCTTAGAATCAGGGTCTTCAGATCCTCTTGCCCTTTAGCCAAACTTAAGAACATCTGTTGGAATTGGGTGTTATGTGCCTGAAGATCTTTGATGGCTTGATCAGAAGACATTTCTACTGAAATAAACAGCGAAGAAGATGAGAAACCTGTAATGGTACCTGTAATGGTGTGCATTATAATGGGATGCGCATGTAATAATTTCAAAGACTTTGGGAAATTTAAATTTGCAAACCAAAAATAAAAAAACTTTATTAGATTAACTTGTAAAATGTTCAACAATGCCTTTGAGGCGTTACAAAGAAGTAAATGGAAAACAAATCTAAACTAGAAAAAGCAAAATCAAAAGTCCCATGGACGCTTCCTCTTTATGCTGACGTAGACATTGATCACTCTTTCTCCCTCGAGCTGCCTGGTGAGATTCAAAATCTTCCTTTCTTGCTCGTGGTACTTTTCCCAGTAAGTATCCCTTTCCTCTTTCAGCTGAATCCAAGACCTCTGCAACTCCCCAGGATTAGTGGGCATGTAAGGATAATGAACTGTGTAAGTAACGCCCTCTTCATTGGTGGGCTCCACAATTACTGGCAATATTGCTTCATAGGGCATCCCAAGCTTATGGGCACGAGCTCGGACCCATTGGAGGTAAGGCTGCATAGGAAGGGAAGTCCTTGGTCCCAACTCTTGGGGGTAAGATCTGTTCACCATGCCCCAAGCTCGTATAAACCTTCGGCGGTGTTCCTCAACGTCCTCCTTGTAGTTAAATGCAATATCCTCAAGAAGTAGCTCATGGGGACCATCCCTCTGAGCACGACCAAACTGTCGCAAAGCTAGACAAGGATTGTAGGTTATACCCCCTCTGATTCCAAGCAATGGGACATAAAGGTATCCCCCACAGCAATCAATAACAACAGTGTTTTCCATAATTCGGGAACACCAAAGAATGTCTGTATGGACAAGTGACATTATTCTGTAAGACCATCCCAAACCTTCTTCGTTCTTCAGCACAAACTTTGGGAGCTATGAAATAAACCACCTCGACAGCAACGACATGCAACACATAAGAGTCCCTCTTCTTCACACAGTATGAGTGTAGAGGGCATGCAAGATATCACCCAGTAGAGTAGGCACAGGATTACAAGAAAGGAAAATCTTGACAGCATTCACATTTATAAAGGAATCTGGATTCAGGAAGAGGACCAACCCATAGATAAGGAGAGCCAAGATATCTTCAAAATCCTGAAAATCCAAATTATCCCAGAATAGCTGAGCCTGGTCTATCAGAAATTTGGCTAGAAAACCTTCGACTCTGCTTCGTGTTTCCCAATTGGATACTACATCAGCCCGCTTCAGATGCAGAGCTGAGGCAATGTCTTCTGGTCTAGGAACCTCTTCCATACCTGTTAAGGGTACCTGTTCAAGGATGGATATGCCCAATAAGTGAGAGAACTCTTCCAAAGTGGGAACCAGCTGGTAATATGGAAAGGTGAAGCAATGATGCACAGGATCGAAGAACTGGAAAAGTACACTCATCATCTGCTCATCAAATTTTGAGGTGACCAGGCTGAGAAGCTGACCATGTCTCTTAATGAACATAGAAGTCTCAGAAACTCTTGAGGCTAACTCTTTAAGTTGAGCAGGTATTTGCACAAAGTTAACTCGGATGGTATTTCTGCGCACGGAAGCCATAATCTGTAAAACAGAACAAAGATAAATTCCCTTGGTCTTTGAAATGGTTAGTATAATGAAGTATGAATGCCATGTTATGATGCATGATGTCATGATAAAAAAACAACAGGTATAGCAGATAACAGGCATGGCAAAGGCAAACAAGTCACACAAAGCCCTTAAATTTAAGGCTTTCATGAGGTCAAAGGTAGTACCCTCTTGAAGTTCAGTTGGTTTCAACCTGTCCTAGCAAAAGTAACCGGGTTCTAGAGGATCTTAATATCACTGACCATCCTCCATCGGTCATGGTTTCAGCTCACGCAATCTTTTCTTGCGGCCGGAACTATCTCGAGAGTATGGTCTCAATGAGTGTAGCATCGAGTATCAACCAGTTCTCAGCTTTACACCGAGGCCGGCTATCTCACTACTTTCTAATGGCCAAGTTGGTCGATTAAAGGTTCTAAGGTTAGTTTATGCTTAACGACACCATGCAGCGGCCCTGTATTCTCCTCGTTTCTCCACAAGGGATACCGGTACCAACCAATGTGCCACATCAATGTAGCTACTGCTTCAATCGTATCGGTCTATGCCATACAGTTCCCTCACAGTTTATTGCTACTTACCTAAAAGGTGTCCCCAGATCCGGGTTAGGATCTATAGTAACTCCCAAACAAAACCCTTAAAAGTAAAGTAACCAAAACAAACAAGAGAAGCAATTATGATGAACTAGATCCTAAGGTATACCCCACTTATTTTTCCCCAGCAGAGTCACCAGTTCTGTGATACGGTGGCAGAACCGACTGTTTTGAAAATGTTGGTTTGTGTTTTGCGTTTTGTATTCGCAAAATGTCGCGGTAAGCAAGATTCGCCACCGACTTTTATTTCATCCAACCGGAAAGAAAAAAAGCACAGAAAAAAATCCTTTTTCGAGATATTCTGAGTACGGGGGGTATATTATAGAAAGGGAAGATGTTAGCACCCTTTCTATCCGTGGTTTTCCACGGGATCTTAGGTACTTTCCCATCTTTTAAAAGTTGCTCGTGTATGTTTGTTTTGAAAAGTTTTGTTTTACTTTGTTTTAACCCTTATTTCTGTCCTCAAGAGTGTTACGAAGTTGTTTTTGAAAACTTTGTTTGAAAAGTGTAAGTGTGAAATTTTTTTATTTGAGCAAGTACCTACTAGCATATACCTACTCGAAAAAGATTGTTTTTATTCTTATTTCCTTTAGACGGCGCTATCCTACTACTGAGAAATAGGTAGCACCATCATTGGAGTTTGTAAGGGTCAATTCATAAGGGACGCACAATCACTAAAGCAATGTTAGGATGTCTTAGTAATAACCCTAAAGTCTTAAGATCATATTCGAGGCAACATTTCTGAGCCGACGTTTCCGAGGCAACATTTCCGAACGGGACTTTTGATATTTGTTATACAGGAGGGAAACCACTAAGACACCCTATACTCGATGATCGTTTACCGAAGGTAACCGAAGTGAGAGTATACCCTAGGAGTGCACATGTGCGAGTGATTTGATTTCAATTATTATCTTTGCACATTAGGGTTTTCTAGCCGTTTTAAATTATCATGCAATCTTGTCATACAATCCTATTAACATACATCTAAACAGTTGATATTTGCGAAAATTAAAATGCGAGAAAATAAACCTACGTTATTACAAGGATTCAGGATAGGGATTAATTACATAGCCAAAAAAAACCCGCAAAAGACGATAAATAAAAGAAAGTCCTAGATTAAACTATTACATACCGTGGACAGTTAAATTAACATTGCAAAAAATAATAAAAATGTGCGATGAGTCGAATACAAGATAATTAGGGTTTTGACCCCAACTAAGCCTAATTGCAATTTAAAGGGAAAATCATTTTTTTGTCATTTTTGTGTTATTTGAGAAAATAAAGCTCAATTGAATAATAATAACAAAACCTAATTACTTAATTAATTTTAATTTAAGAAAAAATAATTAAATTAACTTATTTTTGTATTTTTGTATTTTTGAGAAAGAAATAAATATTAAATCAAGATCCTAACCCTAATTTTTCTAATTGGTTTTAATTATATAAAAAAGGTTAGAATTTCCCTAAATAAAATTAAACTAAGTTATATTAACAAAATTAATTTTTGATAAAATTAAAATCTAATTCTAATTTTTTTGTGAAACTCTTGATTTTATGTTTTGTAAAAAAGATTAATTTTATTAAAAATAACTAAGCAAAATAAATTATATAAAAGAAATAAAATAGAAAAGAAAGAAAAATGGGCCTGATTGCTCAGCAAAAGGGGGGGTGTGAATCTGATTTCTTGGCCCAACAACTCCTGGCCCTGTTGACTTTTCCCAATCCTATGTGCAAGCTTGACTCAGGCGCATGGTGGACTTTCAAGGGATAAGCCTTAGATTTGGGGAGTTGATGGATTGAACGATCAGATCTAGGTAGTACATGATGGACCCCCTGCCATATAACACGTTGGATTGCCTATTCAAGAAAAGCAAGAATAAAAGTTGGGACCTGGGGATTGAACCCAGGCCCTTAAGCATTCTCCCATTGCTTGCTTGCCAACTGAGCTGGCTGTGTTAGTTGTATAAACAATAACAAACAAATATTATATAATAAAAACAAAATGTTAATCTCTGAAACGCACGAAATTTAAACTGGCAAGTCATGGAACGCAACGTATCCATCTTCTTCCTCCCACCGTCACTGTTAGTTTTGTAACTTTTACCTACAGACATTGAGTGTAGGTATAGCCCTTGTGCGTTCCAAAATCATGTACGTGCATGATAAATGAAAACCAGTGGTACCAATCAACTCATTTCAACCTCACGAGCATCATGGTACCATTATCAATGCCCAATTTTTCCTGTATGAAAAATCTCTAAAAATGAAGATCAAACCCTAGCCATGGCAGTTTCATGTTCAGTCAATAAAAATGCAATTGAATATAGTCATTAGCTTGCAAACATCTCAAGGATTATGAATATGTCAATCAATCATGCTAAATATGCCAGAATCAATATATTCGAATTCAAGAAAATAAGTAAACTGTGTGACTGCTATGATGCGTTTCAAGGCGTGGGGAAGCTTGCTAACGATTGAAGCACGATCCTGGGGAGTCCAGCAATTGATTGGTGTGGTTAGAATGGCTTGATATGGTCTGCAACTTGGAATTTGGTTTGCACTTTTTTTTTGAAATTTTGGAATTCTTTCTCTGCCTTTGCACGCCTCTAGCCTCTTTCTTTTGGTCTGCTTTTGTTCCTTATGTATAGTAGAGTGCATTAGGGTTACAGTTTGTATCAAATCTTTTCCAATTATGAAGATTGATCCATGATTTAATCCTTGCACCAAATCTTTCCAAAACAAGCAAATTCAATCTTTTTGTGTCCATATGAAGCCTTGCACGATTTGATCTTGTCTCCAGCTATATAATGGACCTAATCATGCATAAAATCTTAAGGTTTTAATGATTTTTGATATTTTTATTATTTTATATTGATTTTATTTGATTTAAATGAAATAAAATAAAAATAAATAACAAAAAAAATAATTACAAGTGGAAGGGCTCATGGGTCGTGGGTCACATTACAAACACAATGCAAACATGAAAAGTTGGGCCCATTTAGCAAAAAATGCAATTTTGGACACATTTGGCTTTTGGCAATTTTGCAAAAAGGGTCAACTTGGCCAATGCATAACTCTTTCAATTTTGACCCTAGAGATGTGTTCTGGGACTTTTTAGAAATCTTAAGATGTCCTCTAAGCAACCCTTTTGGTCTCATCTCAATTGAGTCTTCCATGTTCATGTATGAAGCTTTGACCCAAAAGGTGTTTTTATTGACTTTTCGAAATGACCTATACTATCCAAATTCATATCTTCTTGTGAGTGCATATTTTGAACTTTGAAGATGAATATGAATTGTAGGTAATTACATCCTCTTAAAAATGACCTTTGTATGGGTCATTTTTGATAAAGTATGAGAAAGTTATGCTTGGTCAAAGTTGAGTTGACTTTTCCTAAGAAACCCTAATTTAGCAACTTTTGGGTTTTGATGAATTGTGAGCAATCCTTGAGGAATCATGATCAACCCTTGATAAAATGATGAATAATACTTAAAAATGAGAATGTTGACCAAAAATATTGAAGTTTGACTATATGTGGGCCACAGTTGACTTTTGCCCTAGCATAGTCGATCTTCAAGCCTTTGAGCAATTGATTGAGAAAATTTTCTCTGCATGGCTTGAAACTTGACATGGATGATCTTGAGAACATATTAGGACAATGGTGAGCATTTTGGATTCTTTGGACTCAAGTATCTTGATGCAAAATGAAACCCTAATTTGAGGTAGACTGTCTTAGGAGAGAGTTTGTCTGGTAAACCCTTGGACTTCCTTGAGCAATTTGAGGACCTCACTTGAAATGTATTGACAAACACGGGAGGGCAAATTTTTGGGTACAACACCCACATTGATATTCTAGTTGACAATACGGCACAACACAAAGTGTTTTCCTTCATGGACGGTTTCTCAGGCTACAACCAAATCAAAATGGCACCTGAGGACATGGAGAAAACAACCGTGTCACACAATAGGGCACATTCTGCTACAAGATTATGCCATTCGGGCTGAAGAATGTTGGTGCAACCTATCAACGTGCCATGGTAGCCCTATTTCATAACATGATACATCACGAAATAGAGGTCTATGTGGACGACATGATAGCCAGATCTCAAACAGAAGAAGAGCATCTTGACCATTTACAGAAACTCTTTGAGAGGCTAAATAAGTACAAGCTGAGGTTGAACCCAAATAAATGCACATTTGGGTTGAGGTCCGGTAAACTTCTAGGCTTTGTTGTCAGCAATAAAGGTATTGAAGTCGATCCTGCCAAAGTGAAAGCAATACAAGATATGCCTGCTCCTCGTACTGAGAAGGAAGTCAGAGGATTCTTGGGACGTTTAAACTACATTGCAAGATTCATTTCTCACCTGACAGCTACTTGTGAACCAATCTTCAAATTACTGAAGAAAGATCAAGTAGTCAAATGGAAGGATGAATGCCAAATAGATTTCGACAAGATCAAAGAGTACCTACAAGAGCCTCCTGTTTTGATGCCACCAGTAGAGGGAAGACCATTAATCATGTATCTAACTATTTTGTAAAATTCAATGGGGTGTGTGTTGGGGCAACATGACGAGTCTGGCCGAAAAGAGCATGTTATTTATCACCTGAGCAAAAAGTTTACCGACTGTGAAACAAGATATTCACTGCTCGAGAAAACTTGCTGCACTCTGGCATGGGCTGCTTGCCGACTAAGACAATATATGCTGTCCCGTACTACCTTATTGATATCTAAAATGGATCCGATAAAATACATCTTCGAGAAACCTGCCTGTAGTGTAGAAATGTTTAAGACTAAGCCATTGGATTGACTAGACTTTATACAAATCAAATAAAAATCGCCACCGTGCTTTATTGTTTTCAAAGGAATGGGAAAAGAGAGAATAACCCAAAAAGAGGGGGAAAGATTCAAGATAAGGGGGTTGGTTATGCAAAGGGAAGGTATTAGCACCCTAAACATCTACGGTACTCCACAAGAACCGCTTTGTAAAATCTGTATATTTTGGCTATAAAAAATGTTGTATATAAAAAATGGATGGTGGAGGTGAGAAAAGAAACATATTTATTTTATAATTTTTACACCCACCGCGGTTGCGAACCTTTAGTGCCTACATACCATCTTTTCGTGCAATAGGGGATCAGGGTACACATAGTTCCTCTTTTTAAAAAAATTTAAGATACAAACGTGTTAGTTAATTTTATGAGATAAAACATCATCGTCATTGTCCGCGTGGAAAACATACCTACTACCCACAATTATGAGAAAGGAGAATTTGCATCATCTCAAAGTGGATGATATGGCTTGGATTTTAAAATCAACAATGCCTCTCTTAACACCCAAGTGGAAAATATCTCTCTTCACTACATATTGTAGAAGTGTAGTTGTTTGCATCACTACAAAGATTGACAAGAGTTCAATCTTTTTGAGAAAAGTTTAAAGATAAAAGCCAAAGTGGCAAAATGGTTTGAAATGAGATTGATTGACTTTTGGTCTTCTCACAAAAAATGTAAAGGTATTATTAAGTTGATTGGAGTTTACTTATGAAAATGTTTTGAAAATGCATGGACATAAGTCCAAGTTATTATGAAAGTGGTTCAAGTTTAAAAACAAGAAGAGTTTTCAAAAGGAGGAAGAAGATTTTTGAAATTAAAGAATATGGAAGGATAAGAAGGGACTATCCTAAAGCATAAGGTAAAAGCTAGGGATAAGAACCATCTAAACAACAAGAAGCCAATACTTGACATTATAAGCCAGGATAGAATTCCCATTCCTTGGATTGAAACCAATCAAGCAAAAAAATACTAGACCTCTTGAGAGGACCAAACTTCAAGTGTATTAAGTCTTAATAGAAATTGGGCAGAGTAACGGCTGAATACGGGTGAATTCTAGATTACAAGCAAAGGGTGTAATCACAAAAACAAACAAGCAATCCAATGTCTCGAGGTAAACCTCAAGAACTCCAGACAAAATAATTAGATAAGATCACAAGGTCTCCAAGATAGGTCAAGGTTTCTAATCCTAAGTCCAAGAAAAGTCCCATGCTCCATAATACCAAGGATAGTAACCAAATATTCTAAGTACCATTGAATAATTTTTAGGGTCTATGTTGATTATTAAGTATCTTAAGAAAGGAAAAGAAAAGCTCAAGTGAGCAAAGTAAAAATGGCAAGAAAGTAAATGCTCAAATGAGCAAAGATGAAAATGGCATGAAATATAAATGCTAAAAGTAAATTCTACATCAAGCATAAAAAAGAATAAAAGCATAAAGTAAGACAAGTCAATAATTAGTGGTTAGTTGGATGACCATCTTGAAGCTTGCATTTGGAACTTATTAGAGGATTGGTAGAACCAAAGCCTACACACAACAAGTTGCATTTGCTTTTTGTCAAGTATATCATCCATTTGGAGTTCTCACAAGTATCATTTAATGATCAACGATGTTTAAGTGATCCGTGTTGACCAAAGGTGTTGTAGATCCATTAGAGGATTGGTAGAACCAAAGCCTCCACACAATGAATCTCAAGGTTATTGGATCAAAGAGATCAAATTAACATACTTGGGCTTGCAATCATAAGTTTGGGCCACGAATGATCATTTATTCGAATCGGGACAAAATTTAGCGTTATGTTAAGCAATCGTAAGTGGACTTATATAGAAGTCGCACCTATTTTGAGGCAGTTCAATAGCAATCTATGCACCATTTGTTTTGAGACATGATATAGAGATCATGCTCCAATAACATTTAGTGCAATAAGAAAGGGATGAGATGAAGAGGGATGGGGAGAAAATATACAAACCACATTTGAATTAAATTTTAATCAAACTATTATTAAAATCATTCATCCATTTTTGTGGATTTAAACTCAACACCATGGATTCAATGATGGTAATAAAGTTCATGATCCAAAATCTAATCCAAGATCAGCCAGAAAATAATCACAAAATAATATCACATTTTAATATACACAAAAGAGTTTAAAAATAAAGTTTAAAAATAGAAAATAAAGAGAAAAATATCAACTATGTTCAAATTAATCAAGAAATAAAAAGTAAGACCATAAAAAAAATCAGAAAAGGGCTCAAATAATTTTACAAATTTTTTGGTAATTTTTTAAATTCAGAAAATATTTTTAAAAATAAAATAAATGGGTAAAATAAACAAAAAATGATTAAAAAAAATAGTAAAGTCAGAAACAAAAATAAAATAAGGTCACCAATATTTGTCACAATATCATTGGATCATTCCATAATTTTTTTCAGAATTTAAAAATGTATAAAAGTATTTTTAAACATTTAAAACAAATCAAATAAAGTGTAAATCTATAAAAAAAAATACCAAAACACAATTAAATTGTGAAAAAGTAAAAACCAGAAAGAGAATAATCAAAAATATTTTTCATAATTTTTTCAGATTTTTTGGACTGAAAATATGAATTTTCTATGATTTTTTGAATTTTAAAACAATTAAAATATAAAAATCAGAAAAAGAAAGTAAAAGTAAAATATGTGGACCATTAGAAGAGAGTCAAAACGCATTAGTAATCAAATCCAAGGGATCTGGCGCGCTGTGCATATCATGGTCATTAGTGAATAATGTACAGAATCATTAATTAAATCAGATTTTAAAAAAACAGATGGCACGCCTTCATTGGTTGGAAGATGATACGTTGGTCATCTTCAACCTCCAGCCAACACGAATTGCAGGTCTCTCAAACTGGAAAATCAGAAGTTCAGACCTATGTTATTCGCTTCGTCTCTTCAAGACGAAGACAATCACACCCTCTCGCCAAATTTATATAAATTGTAGCTCAAGCAATTTGGAAGGAAAGTTTTGAAAAAGGATTTGAAATTTAATGGTCAAAATGTGTTTCCAGTAAAAGGTAAGTGTTGCGACTAGAACCAGGGCAATTAGAGCAACACAATGATATCAGAGTTTTGAAGAATTGATGAAGGAATCTACCTATTGAAGTTGAGTTGCAGAGCTCTGAAACTGGACTTCTATGGAGCAGTATAGGGCACGATTCATGAACCCGTAGGGTAACTTGTCAAATCTCATTGCCTTTTACCTACATGGATAACAAGTAAGATAAGCCAACATTGCATTTTATTAGTTAAAAGAAGAAATCAAGACAAAAACAATATTTATGATCACAAAAGGAACATAAGTCAAGGTGCTTGGTAATCCCTCAAAAGGGAAAAACTAAATATAGGGAGGGGAACCAAGAATCCTAGTGTGATCTTGTTGTGAATGAGTCAACATGGTATGATGAAGGGATCTTAGGGGAAAGAATTGTGGTACAACAGCTGCCCTTATTTAAGTTTCTTCTATCCGGAGATACGAAGGTTAAAAATCTTTGTGTCGATGCGATCAAAGATTCTTAAATATAAAACAAACCCTATTTTTGGCCCTAAGATGCCATGCAAATGTTTATGATCATGAATGCATATGAATAGGACCAAAGAGACGCAAAACACCATTGGGGATGTAACAATAATAAAGAAACAAGGGAGCAACCCCACCAGGAAAATAAATCACGGGTGGATCAAAAGACCTGAATCAAAGAGGATGGTAGAATGGTCAAGGGATACACCAACTTCTACCGAAGGAGAAGCTACTGATGTTTACTGAAGGCCGAGTGAAAGATAACAAACATCGACGTTCACTGCTGATGTCCTGCCAACTTTCACTGAAGGTAGAAAGATGATATATCATAGCACCACCATTCACTGACGATGAACTACCAACGTTCACCGAGGGTAGCAAAAAGATAACAAACATCGACGTTCACTGTCGATGTCCTACCAACTTTCACTGAAGGTAGGAAGAGAATATATCATAGTACCGCCGTTCACTGACGATGAACTACCAACGTTCATTGAGGGTAGAAAAAAGATAGCAAACATCGAAGTTCACTGCCAATGTCCTACCAACTTTCACTGAAGGTAGGAAGAGAATATATCATAACACCGCCGTTCACTGACGATGAACTACCAACGTTCACTGAGGGTAGCAAAAAGATAACAAACATCGACGTTCACTGTCGATGGTCTACCAACTTTCACTGAAGGTAGAAAGAGAATATATCGTAGCACCGCCGTTCACTGACGATGAACTACCAACATTCACTGAGGGTAGCAAAAAGATAACAAACATCGACGTTCACTGCCGATGGTATACCAACTTTCACTGAAGGTAGAAAGAGAATATATCATAGCACCGTCGTTCACTGGTGATGAACTACCAACGTTCACTAAGGGTAGCCAAAAGATAACAAACATCAACGTTCACTGTAGATGTCCTACCAACTTTCACTGAAGGTAGGAAGAGAATATATCATAGCACCGCCGTTCACTGATGATGAACTACCAACGTTTACTGAGGGTAGCAAAAAGATAACAAGTTTCCTCAAGATTTTGGCGTTTCACCTAGAACGGGTATCAACTTCTTCTTTAACCAAGGCACTCCACCTGGAAAGGATAATATATAAGTTGTCTCAAATAAAGAGACTTCCACTTGCAAAGATTTCTCAACGAGCTATTTTTGTGATATTGAAATTCTTGCCATCCGTTGGCGTGATCTGACGACAAACTGCGAACTATTCACTCATAGAGGAGATCGCAAAAAAAGAGTTACATTGACTTTTACAGGGAAGCACAAGTTACTCAAATAAAGAGACCTGCTACTTGTTGTCATGGAGGATTGTAAAAAGAAATGACTTTTTGGGAAATAGGTATGACTTCCTGGGGAGATGCCATGATATTCTTGCTGAGGAGATAAAATCTTCTCGTGCAAAATAAATGCACCAACCAAAGCTTGGAGTTTTCATAAATCCAAAGTAAATAATATTGCCATGGAACCACAGATTCAAACCAGAAATAAACTAGAATGAAACAATCAACCAGAATACATCCTTTGAGAAATAAACTCAATAGAGAAAACCAAATCCATCTAAACAAGGAGTTGTACCGGAAGGTTGAAGCAAAAATCTTCCATGAGGGACAAACTCAGTGGGGAAATTGAAATAATATACGCTTTCTTCTTAAGGCCCACACTCTATTGAAAAGAGGATAACATAACTCTGCAAAACAGGGTAATATGTCAAGAAAAATATTAACAAATGTCAATGAACAATGACTTGCCAATTTTAGCTATGCATGATGTATGTATTAATGTATGAGTGTTATCGTGCGTATGCTGACAAAACAGATATACAACATTGGAAACAACCAGGAAAAACTGCCTCGGGCACTAACAACACTTGGCTAAACTTCATCCAAGATGATCATTCCGAGAAAAGTAAATTCCAGCTGAGGAAACAAAACGTACTTCCTGCTTTAACTTTACTGGGGAGAAACATAATCCAGATGTAGAGAAATCAAAGTGATAAAATAGTACAGATACAGAGATAGAACATCCTTCTTCAGGCTTCACTTGGGAAACAAGTGTTTTTCAAAAGTAACATTCCTACTGGAGATTGCAAAACCAGTCTCAAGTAAAGCAGACTGAAAACGAAACATCCAAACATTCAATGGGGAATTCAGGACTACTTCATTGGCGAGGTTAACACCACATTCAAAATACGTCCTTCGCTTAGAGAAACCAGGGACCTACGTTCTTCACGAGTGGGTATGATACCAATTTCTCTGGAAAAAGAACTTTTATTAGGCCAAACAAAAACTTCACCAGAGAAATCTCTGACTGAAACTTCACATCATGAAAAATTAGAAAAGAGGAGAAATGAATCCAAACTTGACCGAGGATACCGGAATCATAAACCTAATACAGCGAAAACATCCTGAGTAAACCTTCCCGAGGGGAACAAAATCTTCTCAAAACAACTGGCGTTTGTCCATTCCTGGGATCAACATTTTTGTTGTCATTATTTTATCATAAATCTCAAAGTAAAAGCAGATTGTAAAGTCTTTTTTTTTTTAAATCAATTTTGTTATTTAATCTTTTTTTCTTTGAAAGTTATTATCAATAATAAATGGATTCTTTGCAAGCTAAATAAAATAAGAAATACAAAGAATTGGGTAAAAGCTCAAATTTCATTAATAGAATGGTAGTCTGCGAATGGAGAGACTCCATAGATGATTACAATGTTCAGAAAATGGTAACATATAATGGAAGAGATACATTGCAATGCAATGACCATTATCCCCTCTAACAACTTTTGAAATCCTGAGCAGCAGCTTCTGTTGAAGTATGGTGAGGATCCGAGAAGATTGTTGCTTCAACGATCAAGTCTTGTCTAACGTAGTTACTTGCCAAGAAAGTCCCTAACTTTTGCCTAAGCTGCCCTTGCGGGTTTTCAACTTAGCGGGAAATTTATTCTGTTTAGGTCTCTAATTTTTGCCTAGACCGCCCTTTTGGGTTTTCGGCCTACCGAGACGCTCTTTTTTTGCCTAAGCCGCCCTTTTGGGTTTTCAACTTAGCGAGCTATTCTTTTATTTCTTTAGGTGAAGTATTTCTTGAGTGCGTCAGCATTCATGGGACGTGGGAACTCCTCGTCATCCATAGTTTCAAGAATTAATGCACCACCAGAGAAGGCTTTCTTGATAACATATGGGCCTTCAAAATTGGGAGTCCACTTGCCCCTAGAATCAGCATTGAAAGACATGATCTTCCTGAGCACGAGGTCCCCTTCTCTGAACTCACGAGGTTTGACCTTTTTATCAAAAGCTTTCTTCATTCTTCTCTAATATAACTGGCCATGACACAAAGCTGTCATCCTCTTCTCCTCAATAAAATTCAATTGGTCAAACCTGTTCTGGACCCATTCAGCCTCTGTTAACTTAGTTTCCATTATCACACGCAACGAGGGAATCTCTACCTCGACAGGGAGTACAGCTTCCATTCCATACACCAGGGAGAACGAGGTTGCTTCTGTTGAAGTGCCGACATATGTTCGATATCCATGCAGAGCAAAAGGGAGCATTTCATGCCAATCCTTATAAGTAACAACCATTTTCTGGATGATTCTCTTGATATTCTTATTAGCAGCTTCAACAGCCCCATTCATCTTTGGCCTATATGGAGATGAATTGTGATGGACAATCTTGAATTCTTCACACAGTTTTGTCATCATCTTGTTGTTCAAATTCGAGCCATTGTCAGTGATGATTCTACTCGGCACACCATACCGACATATAAGGTTATTTTTAATGAAGCGCACAACCGCCTGCTTAGTAACATTGACATATGAAGTAACCTCCACCCATTTGGTAAAGTAGTCAATTGCTACAAAGATAAAATGGTGCCCATTTGAAGCTTTGGGTTCTATCATATCAATCATGTCAATACCCCACATAGAGAAAGGCCACGGGGAGGAAATCACATTGAGAAGTGTCGGAGGCACATGGACCTTATCTGCATAAATCTGGCATTTATGGCACTTCTTTGCAAATTTGTAACAGTCAGACTCCATTGTCAACCAATAATAACCTGCCCTTAGCATCCTTTTAGCCATCGAATGTCCATTGGCATGAGTGCCAAATGAACCTTCATGAATCTCATGCATCAACATGTCTGCTTCGTGTCTATCCATGCATCTGAGCAAGACCGTGTCATAATTTCTCTTGTACAACATATTTTCACTGAGGAAGAAACTTCCTGCCAATCTTCTCAATGTCTTTCTATCTTTCTTCGACGCACCAATCGGGTATTCCTGAGTCTGAAGAAAATGCTTGATATCATAATACCAAGGTTTTCATCTGCTACCTCTTCTGCTGTAAACACATGAACGGGCCTATCCAGTCGTTGAAGTGTAATTCGGGGTATATCATTCCAAGTATTCACTTGGTACATAGAAGCCAGTATTGCCAGAGCATCCGCCAATTAATTTTCATCTCTAGGGATGTGATGGAATTCAACTTTATTGAAGAATGGTAACAATCTTCTAGCATAATCTTTCTAAGGGATCAAGCCGGGGTGACGAGTATCTCATTCTCCTTTAATCTGATTTATTACCAAAGCTGAATCACCATACACATCTAGAATTTTTATTCTGAGATCAATAACTTCTTCGAGACCCATGATGCAAGCCTCGTATTCTGCCATATTGTTAGTACAATCGAATGTTAACCTTGCAGTAAAAGGAATATGTGATCCATGAGGAGTGACAATCACAACACCAATTCCTTTACCATAAGCATTCACATCTCCATCAAATATCATGCTCCAACGAGATTCAGGGTCAGGACCTTCCTTAGGCAATGGTTCATCACAATCCATCACTTTCAGGAACATCAGATCCTCATCGAGGAATTCATATTCTATAGACTGGTGATCCTCCACTGGTTGGTGAGTAAGATAATCTGCCAACACACTACTTTTAATAGCCTTTCGAGTGCAGTATTCGATATCATATTCAGATAACATCATCTGCCAACAGTCAATTCTCCCAGTAAGAGCAGGCTTTTCAAAAATGTACTTGATTGGATCCATTTTAGAGATCAACCAAGTAGTGTGATTCAACATATACTGCCGCAAACGCTTTGCCGCCCAGGATAAAGCACAACATTTTTTTCCAGCATGGAATACCGCGACTCACAATCAATAATTTTTTACTGAGATAATAAATGGTGAACTCCTTCTTCCCTGTTTCATCCCGTTGTCCCAGAATACAACCCATGGATTTATCTAACACTGTCATATACATAATCAATGGTCTTCCTTCTACAGGAGGGAGCAAGATAGGAGGTTCAAGCAGGTATTCTTTAATACTTTCAAATGCCCTTTGGCAGTCATCCGTCCACACACAACCTTGATCTTTCTTTAACAACTTAAAGATCGGTTCATATGTTGTAGTCATGTGGGAAATGAATCTAGAAATATAATTCAAACGCCCGAGGAAACCTCTAACTTGCTTTTCAGTTCTTGGTGTCGGCATTTCTTGAATTGCTTTGACTTTATCAGGGTCAACTTTAATTCCTTTCTGGCTAACAATGAAACCCAACAATTTTCCTGATCGAACACCGAAGGTGCATTTATTTGGATTCAAGCGGAGATGATACTTCCTCAAACGCTGAAACAACTTCAACAAATATTCTATATGCCCTTCTTCAGTCTGAGATTTGGCAATCATATCATCAACATATACTTTAATTTCCTTGTGCATCAGATCATGGAATAGGGTTTCCATAGCCCTCTGGTACGTTGCACCAGCGTTCTTCAACCCGAAGGGCATCACTCTGTAATAGAATGTTCCCCATGGTGTGATAAACGTTGTTTCTCCATGTCCTCTGGAGCCATTCTTATTTGATTATACCTGGAAAATCCGTCCATGAACGAGAATACTTCGAATTTTGTTGTGCTACCCACTAACATATCAATGTGTGGTAATAGAAAATCATCTTTTGGACTAGCTTTATTTAGATCTCTGTAGTCTATGCACATGCAGACTTTTCCGTCTCTTTTCGATACTGGGACAATATTGGCAATCCATTGAGGATACACTGACGTCACAAGAAAACCAGCATTAATCTGCTTTAGAACCTCCTCTTTGATATTTACTGCCATATCTGGGTTAGTTCTTCTCAACTTCTGTTTGATTGGCGGACATTCTGGCTTCAACAGAAAATGGTGCTCTACGAGATCTGTATCTAGACTAGGCATATCTTGGTAAGACCAAGAAAAAATATCCACATACTCTTTCAACAGCTCAATCAACCTGCTCTTCACATCATAATGCAACAATGCTCCAATCTTGACTTCCTTCGGATCTTCTTCTGAACCCAAATTGATCACTTCCAGTGGCTCTTTATATGGTTGAATGGTATTTTCCTCTTGCTCGAGCAACCGTGAGACCTCTTCTGGAATTTCATCATAATCTTCTTCTTCATCCCCATACACAGGACATTCAAAGTTGGGAGAGGGTGCAGGGTCATTGTATTCAACGGGTTTTTTAATTAATCTACACATATGATTTGTGATTGCATTTAGAAACTGACACATATAACAAGTGATCATGCAGATTGAATTTCAGTTATTATTTATTTTGAAAGGTTTTTTTCTGGTTACCATTTTCCAAGAAAAAGCAGAAAACAAAGACATAATTCGGGAAACAAAGACAACTTTTATTATTGATTTTAAAAGTCACAATAAACAGATAAGCCTTATAACATTAATACTTCCACCTTGGGCAGAGTGAAAGCTTTTTCAAAAAGATTAACAAATCAAATTACTTTGAAACATGTATGCAATAGGGAACATCAATGGTGATCCAGTTATGAATCTTAACTCCGTGTGTCACATAATTCGGTCTTTCCTGCTCTGCTTCATCTTCTATAATGGCGTTGATCCTGGAAACAGTCGGATGAAGATAACCCCCGCTATGGAAAATGTCTTGATATTTTCCTATAGCAGACTTCAGCTTCATGCCCTTTCCTTTGTCATTCTTAGAAGAGAACCCCAAGCCAGTTATGTTCTTGTTTACAGGTGGTTCCACGATCTGTCGCCATACCTCACTATGACCATTACGCACAACCTGCTGCGCATCCTTCAGCGAAACCATGGAATTCTCATTTCCTCTTATGTTGTCAATGGATAAGGCTTGGAACTGGGTTCCAACAGCAGCTTCATCCGCTTCTACAATGCTGAAAGAGGACAAATGAGATATCAACAATGCCTGCTCCCCATTTATGATCACTACTTTCCCTTCACGTACAAACTTTAGCTTCTGGTGTAAAGTTGAAGTGACAGCCCCTGCCTCATATATACACGGCCGTCCTAGAAAACAACTATAAGCGGGAACAATGTCCATGACCTGGAAAGTTATCTGAAACAAGTGTGGTCCTATATGAATAGGCAGGTCCACTTCACCAATCACAGATTTCCTTGACCCATCAAATGCTTTCACAATGATGCCACTAGGGCGCAAGGGAGTTCCTTGATATTTCAACTTCATAAGCGTACTCCTCGGTATAACATTCAACGCGGATCCATTATCAATCAACACATTGGATAGTGAATCATTCTTTCAGTTCATAGAGATGTGAAGGGTCAGGTTGTGATTCCTCCCTTTATCTGGTAATTCATCATCGCAGAAACTCAAGTTATTACATGAAGTAATGTTTCCTATTACACTGCTGAATTGGTCTATTGGCATATTACTCTCCATAAAAGCTTGGTCCAGTACCCTCATCAAGGATTCTCTGTGAGCAGATGAGTTCATCAATAAAGCTAAGATAGATATTTTTGAAGGAGTCTGTAGTAGCTGATCTACAATTCTGTAGTCGCTCATCTTA
Organism: Vicia faba; assembly: GCA_948472305.1. Classification (NCBI taxonomy): domain Eukaryota; kingdom Viridiplantae; phylum Streptophyta; class Magnoliopsida; order Fabales; family Fabaceae; genus Vicia; species Vicia faba. Next base: position 890,304,194 of record OX451741.1, on the reverse strand, counting down.
ATTATCTTCAAAATATCATCCACTTATTTCTCTAACATAGCTCTACTAGTCTCACCCGTAGCCTTCTTAGGTTCATCATTCTCAGCAATTCTCTTTCCAGCACCAACATCTCTTCGAACAACTGGCGTAAACACACGACCGCTACGGGTCACCCTGCTATTTTCAGCTATATTTCCAACATCAGACATTGGCTTGATGGGAACCTCCACACCATCCTCCAAGATTGTAGCGTTGTATTTGTAAGGCATAACCTTATTTGACTTGTAGGCGATAGGACCCAGAAAACTAATCACCAATGGGGTAACAGTTGGCTTGCTATGATACTTAACTTTAAAATGGGCGGGTGCACCAAAACAAGGCATAATGACGTTTACCCCTTCTTCAACACAATCAGTCATTAATAAGTCATTTCTGGAAAACAAATCTTCGTCTGAAGAGAAATACTCATCTGCGGAGGCATACTCTTCATCTGACTCTTCTTCATTCAAACAAACCTCAACCATATCAACTTCATGGTAATCATCCCTCTGACTTGTGACCTTGATAGCTCAGTTGTCTAACAACAACTGAACACCCTTCTTCATGATTGAACATCCTCGGGGGTCTCGACAGCAAACTAGGAAAGATTCATATTGGTGTTCCACCTGACCAGCCGTATGGCAGAAGGTAGCATGAAACTGCACGAGGTCCTCATTCATATACTCTACATTAAAAATACTGAATTCACCAGGACATCCAGAAACCATATTCACTTCATCTTCATACTCTGCCCTAGGCCTGATTATATGGATTAGGCCCCCATCCATCATCTCTTGTAAATCAGCCTTTATCTTATCGTAACCCTGTATGTCTGTACTGCAAATAGCACAACCGGCATGGTCATGTTTATAGTAGCTAAACTCACAGAGGTCTGCATGCATTTTCACCAAATCTCCTCTAACCTGATTAACATTAAAAATCTGTAAATCGCCTGGACAATCGGCCACCATATTCACAGCATTTAATCCCCCATGCTTGGGTAGAGGATTATCTTTCACATTTGGTCCCACGTACTTGAAAGATAGAACACCAGACTTTACCAATTTCTGTACCTCAGTCTTCAAAGGATAACAATTCTCAACATTATGCCCTGGTGCTCCCTAATGAAAAGCATATGTTTGGTATGCCTTGTAATACCAAGGCAATGGTGACGGTATGGCGGGAGGTGGTCGGTTTTGAACCAACTTCTTCTGAATCAATGCCAGTAGTAGTTATGTATAGCTCATGGGAATAGGGTCATAACTCTCCCTTCTCTGATTATACCCTTGATTCCTCTGTTGGGATGGTCTCTGATAAGCAACGGTAGTTGGAGCGGCATTCATAACAGGAGTAACTGAGGCGAATTGCTGATGACGCTAATAATTCCTTCTAAGAGTGTTTACCCTCCTCTCTTGTATAACAGCATTTGCATCTCCTTCTTTCTTCTTGGTAAACCCATAAGATGGCTTCTTCACACCTCTAGATCCTTCACTCTTCGTCAAACAACCTTCTCTTACAGCCTCTTCTAAGCGGATATCCATTCCTACCATTTTAGTAAAGTCACTTGGCGCACTTGCTACCATCCTCTCGTAGTAGAAAGCACCCAGCGTATTCAAGAAAATCTTAGTCATCTCCTTCTCTTCCATGGGAGGAATCACCTGGGCGGCTACCTCACGCTATCTCTGCGCATATTCTTTGAACGATTCCCTGTCTTTCTGAACCATGGCCCTGAGTTGATCACGGTCAGGCGCCATGTCCACGTTGTACTTGTATATTTTGATGAATGCTTCTCCCAAATCATTAAAAGTGTGGATATTGGCGTTGTCCAAACTCATATACCACTTTAGCGCAGCACCGGTCAAACTATCTTGAAAAAAGTGAATCAGCAGACGCTGATCATCAGTATGGGTAGACATTCTCCTCCCGTACATCACCAGATGAGCACAAGGGCAAGTGTTTCCCTTATACTTCTCAAACTCTGGGACCTTAAACTTAGAAGGTATCTTAACATTCGGGACCAAACATAGCTCATTCACATTATGCCCAAATAGCTCTTTTCCCCTGAGGGCCTTCATCTCTCTTTGCATCTTATCAAACTGCTCTTGAAAATCATCCATTCTGTCATAAAGACCCAAGTCTTCACTCGGTGGAGGGAAAGGAAGACACACATCATCATTAACAAACGGAACCATATTTATCGAAGGAGGTGCAGCAGGAACAACATGCACCACAAGAGGTGCCGGAGTAACAATAGTCTGACCAATCGGAGTATCTTGAGGATTAAGATTGAAACCTTCAGGTGCAAAATTCTCTGGAATTCCCCATGGATAATCTTGAGGCATGCGATTCTGAACAACAACTGGAGTAGCAGATACGGGAACAGTCAGAGCTTCAGTAGTTGCCCTTGCTGGTTGAGGTTGAACACTTGGTGGCTGATTCTGAGCATCCACCAGAGCTTCCATCAGAGTAGTCAGATTGGCCAAGCCGGCCTTCAAACCATAAACTTCCTCGCACATCTCGCGATTCTCTTGTTCTAAGTTGTCCATCTTCTTTCTGAAATTAGCCTGAGTGTTGTAGTGGTGAGTCAACTTGCTAAACAAAGTAAAGAAGCTTGGTAAGACACCTGGATATGCATAACAAATGCAAGAAATATGTGCAATATGATGCATGATATGCAATTCACATGATTATTTTTACTTTGTTATTTAATATTTCAAGGGATTTATAGAATTATAGACATATTGCAAACATCAAAGTAATAACGCATTTGAAATACTGAAAATTTTATTATAATAACTCCAAAATGGATTACAAGTTTCAAAGATCCTAAGTACAAGATGAAAATAAAATCTGAGACCCTGAGAAATAGAACTGATGGAGATCACTATGTACACTGGCGCTTCCCCGTGAGCCTGGCATTCTGAGCCTTCAACCTCTAGTTTTCTTCCGTATATCTGGTGGCAAACTCCTTCCAATCATCCGAATCAGGAAGTGAGTTATCAGCACCTGATTGAGGCTTAGGAGAAAATAAATCCCCTTGCCTCTCCATAGACTCTACCGCTCGACTCTCAAGGATCTCAATCAAGTCGTCTTTCTCCTTCAGGTCTGCTCTGTAGGAACTCTCTAAAGTTTAGAACTTGTTCTTCCAAGCATCCCTTTCCTGTTGCATCCTAACCAAAGTAAGTTGCAGCTCTTCCAGATCATCTAATAAGGGAGGAGTGGTCTTTACAAATAGATCAGGCATGGGTGTCTCCCGGGTATACCGCATCTTTAACTAAATGGCTCTCGATCGGATCCATTGAATTTATGGCTCCAAAGAAACAACACCCCTAGGTCCCAAATCCTACCTACTCTTCTTATGAATGTGTCGCCAGGCCTTCGCAATCTGCTCCCTAGCTTCCCTTTTGTCTTCTCCTTCCTTCATAAAGAAACTACTCAAATGACTACTATTCGGTTTATCCCTCATCGGATAACCAAGTTGTCGCCGTGCAAGAACATGGTTATAGTTAATTCCTACCTTTGTACCAAGAAGAGGTACATTGGGGAAACTACCATAACTATCAATAATCTCTATATCCTGGTAAGCTTGATGATACCAATAAATATCCGAGTGAGTAAGTGCCATGATCTTAGGAGCCCAACAAGGTTCCTTCTTGACATCCCAAAAAGCATCAGACTGAGGCATATGAGAGATAAACCACTGGTACAACAGAGGAGTGCAACAGATGATCATCCCCCATTATAAGAATTCTGAAGATGAATAGAGTAATAAGAATCACCCAACAGTGTAGGAACTGGGTTTCCAATCATGAATATCCTGATAGCGTTAATGTCAACAAACTTGTCCACATTAGGAAATAAGAACAACCCGTAAGAAAGTAGAGCAAAGATGGCCTCAAAAGCAACTGTACTCTTTATTATGGCAAAGTAACGAGCTTTTTCCAATAAGAATTGAGCTGGTAATCCTCTAATCCCTCCTTTAGTAGTCATATGGGCTTCCACCTCGGACTTCTCCAGATGAATCAAAGAAGCAATCTCATGTGGTTTTGGCTCACCCTCTAAACCAGTAAAAGGAACACAATCAGTAACAGGTAAATCCAATAGATAAGAATACTCCTCCAGTATGGGCATCAACTGATAGTCGAGAAAATTAAAGCAATGATACATCGGATCATAGAACTGAACCAAGGTCGAGAGAATACCCTCATTCATCTTCATCTTCATGAGAGGAATAATGGATCCATACTTCTTCTAAAAGTCTGCAGAACACTCGATCTCTGGAATTAGACTGATCAACTCATCTATCTTAGGATCCTTGAAACTGTATTTCCCAGTTTTTCTCTTTCCAGAATCTATGGTTAGAAAGTACCTGAGATATTCACAAATGGTCAACCTTTAAATCCCTCGAAATATGGTTTCTTGAAAAGATGCTTATGAGTGCATAGATGCATGATGCAAAAATCACACACAAGATCACACATATAGGGTTCATAGGTTCAACGTCACGAGCATGAGGTCGGAGGTACTACCCATAAGGTGTTGGTCTAAAAGTTATCACCTTCCGAACAAGGTTCTAAAGGTTCCCAGAGTCTACATCCTTCCTTCGGATATTACCAACTTCCCGATTAACCCGGTAATTAGTAATATTCTCAAGAAAGACTCATACGAGCGTAGTATCGCGTGAAAACTATTTTCAGATTACTCTGTCATAGCTTCCGCACTACACCTAAAAGGCCAAGATGGGTTTGGTATTCTACGGTCCTCAGTTTCAGCAGGCTCTCTAGGTCGAAAGCAGTACATTTTCTCGATTACTCGGTAAACGACACTACAATTAAAGGGGCCTCCACTGGGTGGGGGATCTCATGCCTCCTTTTTTGGGATTACTCCCTCAAAGTTAACATGACTATACCGCCCGTCCTATCTTAAATTTTGCCCAAGTCCGGGTATAGGACTTATGAGTAATCACCAAGCATCCTGAAAACCAGGAAAATCCAGATAAACATATATACAACATATAACACAAAAAACAATAATAACATATATACAGATATAAACAAAGATAAGCTCAACCCACTTAGGGATGGACTAGCAAGAGGTCAATTTGTCCCCAGTGAAGTTGCCATTTTTCTGTAGCGGTAGAAATGTTTAAGACTAAGCCATTGGATTGACTAGACTTTATACAAATCAAAATAAAAATCACCACCGCACTTTATTGTTTCCAAAGGAATGGGAAGAGAGCGAATAACCCAAAAAGAGGGGGAAAGATTCAAGGTAAGGGGGTTGGTTATGCAAAGAGGAGGTATTAGCACCCTAAACATCTATGGTACTCCGCAGGAACCTCTTTGTAAAATCTGTATATTTTGGCTATAAAAAATGTTATATATAAAAAATGGATGGTGGGGGTGAGAAAAGAAACAAATTAATTTTATAATTTTTTCACCCGCCGTGGTTGCGAACCTTTAATGCGTACGTACCATCTTTTCGTGCAATAGGGGATCAGGGTACACGTAGTTCCTCTTTTTAAAAAATTTATGATACAAATGTGTTGGTTAATCTTATGAGATAAAACATCATTGTCATTGTCCGTGTGGAAAACATACCTACTACCCACAATTATGAGAAAGGAGAATTTGCATCATCTCAAAGGGGAGGATATGGCTTGGATTTTAAAATCAACAATGCCTCGCTTAACACCCAAGTGGAAAATATCTCTCTTCACTACATATTGTAGAAGTATAGTTGTTTACATCACTACAAGGATTGACAAGAGTTCAATCTTTTTGAGAAAAGTTTAAAGATAAAGGCCAAAGTGGCAAAATGGTTTGAAATGAGATTGATTGACTTTTAGTTTTCTCACAAAAAATGTCAAGGTATTATTAAGTTGATTGGAGTTTACTTATGAAAATGTTTTGAAAATGCATGGACATAAGTCCAAGTTTATTATGAGAGTGGTTCAAGTTTAAAAACAAGAAGAGTTTTCAAAAGGAGGAAGAAGATTTTTGAAATTAAAGAATATGGAAGGAGAAGAAGGGACTATCCTAAAGCATAAGGTAAAAGCTAGGGATAAGAACCATCTAACCAACAAGAAGCCAATACTTGATATTATGAGCCAGGATAGAATTCTCATTCCTTGGATTGAAACCAATCAAGCAAAAAATAATAGACCTCTTGAGAGAACCAAACTTCAAGTGTATTAAGTCTTCACAAAAATTGGGCAGAGTAACGGCTGTATACGGGTGAATTCTAGATTACAAGCAAAGGGTGTAATCACAAAAACCTGCACACAAAAACAAACAAGCAACCCAATGTCTCGAGGTAAACCTAAAGAACTCCAGACAAAATAATCAGATAAGATCACAAGGTCTCCAAGATAGGCCAAGGTTTCTAATCTTAAGTCCAAGAAAAGTCTCATGTTTCATAATGCCAAGGATAGTAACAAAATAGTCCAAGTACCATTAAAGATTTTTTAGGGTCTATGTTGATTATTAAGTATCTTATGAAAGGAAAAGAAAAGCTCAAGTGAGCAAAGTAAAAATGGCAAGAAAGTAAATGCACAAATGAGCAAAGATGAAAATGGCATGAAATATAAATGCTAAAAGTAAATGGTACATAAAGCATAAAAAATAATAAAAGCATAAAGTAAGACAAGTCAATAATTAGTGGTTAGTTGGATGACCATCTTGAAGCTTGCATTTGGAACTCATTAGAGGATTGGTAGAACCAAAGCCTCCACATAACAAGTTGCATTTGCTTTTTATCAAGTATATCATCCATTTGGAATTCTCACAAGTGCCATTTAATTATCAACAATGTTTAAGTGATCCGCGTTGACCAAAGGTGTTGTAGATCCATTAGAGGATTGGTAGAACTAAAGCCTCCACACAATAATTCTCAAGGTTATTGGATCAAAGAGATCAAATTAACATACTTGGGCTTGCAATCTTAAGTTCGGGCCACGAATGATCATTTATTCGAATCGGGACAAAATTTAGCGCTATGTTAAGCAATCATAAGTGGACTTATATAAAAGTCGCACCTATTTTGAGTTCGGTCAATAGCATTCTATGCACCATTTGTTTTGAGACATGATATTGAGATCATGCTCCAACAACATTTAGTGCAATGAGAAGGGGATGAGATGAAGAGGATTAGGGCAAAAGATGAATAAACCACTTTTGAATTAAAAATTTAATCAAACTATTATTAAAATCATTCATCTATTTTGTGGAGTCAAACTCAACACCATAGATCCAATGATGTTAATAAAGTCATGATCAAAAAATCAACCCAAGACAACCAGAAAATAATCACAAAATAATAATATATTTAATACATACATTAAAAGGTTAAAAAAAGGTTTAAAAATAATAGAAAATGATGAGGAAAATATCAATTATGTTCAAATTAATCAAGAAATGAAAAATAAGGCCATAGAAAAATCAGAAGGGGATCCAAATATTTTTATAAAAATTTTGGTAATTTTTAAAAGTCAGAAACTATTTTTAGAAATTAAAATAAATGTGTAAAATAAACAAAAATAGTAAAAAATAGTAAAGTCAGAAACAAAAATAAAATAAGGTCACCAATATTTGTCACAATATCATTGGATCAATCCATAATTTTTTCAGAATTTAAAAATGTATAAAAGTATTTTTAAACATTTTAAACAAATCAAATAAATATAAAATTTATAAAAAATACCAAAACACAAAATTAAATTATGAAATGATATAAAGATCATGCTCCAACAATATTTAGTGCAATAAGAAAGGGATGAGATAAAGAGGGATGGGGAGAAAATATACAAACCGCATTTGAATTAAATTTTAATCAAACTATCATTAAATCATTCATCCATTTTTGTGGAGTTAAACTCAACACCATGGATCCAATAATATTAATAAAATTCATGATCCAAAATCTAGCCCAAAATCAGCCAGAAAATAATCACAAAACAATATCACATTTTAGTATACACAAAAGGGTTTAAAAATAAAGTCTAAAAATAGAAAATAAAGAGAAAAATATCAACTATGTTCAAATTAATCGAGAAATAAAAAGTAAGACCATAGAAAAATTAGAAAAGGGCTCAATTAATTTTACAATTTTTTTGGTAATTTTTTAAAGTCATAAACTATTTTTAAATTTAAAATAAATGGGTAAAATTAACAAAAAATGATGAAAAATAGTAAAGTCAGAAACAAAAATAAAATAAGGTCACCAATATTTGTCACAATATCATTGGATCATTCCATAATTTTTTTAGAATTTAAAAATGTATAAAAGTATTTTTAAACATTTAAAACAAATCAAATAAAGTGCAAATCTATAAAAAATACCAAAACACAAAATTAAATTATGAAAAAATAAAAATCAGAAAGAGAATAGTCAAATATATTTTTCATAATTTTTTCAGATTTTTTGGACTGAAAATGAATTTTCTATGATTTTTTGAATTTTAAAACAATTAAAATATAAAAATCAGTAAAAGAAAATGAAAGTAAAATATGTGGACTATTAGATGAGAGTCAAAACGCGTTAGTAATCAAATCCAAGGGATCTGGCATGCTGTGCATATCATGGTCATTAGTGAATAATATACAAAATTATTAATTAAATCAGATTTTAAAAAAACAGATGGCACGCCTTCATTGGTTGGAAGATGACACGTTGGTCATCTTCAATCTCCAGCCAACACGAATTGTAGGTCTCTCAAACTGTAAAATCAGAAGCTCAGACCTATGTCATTCGCTTCGTCTCTTCAAGACGAAGACAACCACACCCTCACACCAAATTTATATAAACTGTAGCTCAAGCAATTTGGAAGGAAAGTTTTGAAAAGGGATTTGAAATTTCATGGTCAAAACGTGTTTCCAATAAAAGGTAAGTGTTGCAACTAGAACCAGTGCAATGAGAGCAACACAATGATATTAGAGTTTTGAAGAATTGATGAAGGAATATACCTATTGAAGTTGAGTTGCAGAGCTCTGAAACTAGACTTTTATGGAGTAGTATAGGGCACGATTCTTGAATGTAATTATGCGGTTAGCTTCAGGGAAGATCAAGGAAGGTGAATTGATGGAAAAATTGGATTGAAAAAGGCTCGAGAATGGATTTTGAAGTTACTGAATTCTGAGTTGTGGAACAAGTTTGGCAGGGTGATTCTGGCTATCCAAGCTTGATAAAATGAATGGGATAGTTCATATATTTATAGGAGAAGCCAATGGGATCAAAAGGAAGAGTGAATGATGCGTTTTGGAGGGAATTCGTGCAAACCTGATGCACGAGTGAAGTGTGATCCAAACTTCACACAAACTCATCCAATTTTTGCGTTTTGATCAGCTAATCCACTTGGGAAAGTTGGCTAATCATGTTTAGACCCAAAACGCGTGTTAATTTGAGGTTTAGAGGTTGTAACATGAAATTCAAATTCTGACTTGCAATGAAACTTCAATTCCAAGTTACCACTTTTGAAACAATGGCATTCTCAGCTCAAGGGGTCTTAAGGCATGATTCTTAATGCTTTAGAAAGATGAGGTTACAAGCTTTGCAATGGAAAAATAATGGGGTTAAATGGATGCTTGAGCTGAAAGTTGCATTGAGTCAAAGTTGAAGAAAAAGGGTTGACTTTCCATGCTTAGAAATATTTCAAATTCTTCTTCAAAAATGACCTATAATGTCTTGCATCCAAACATGGCTTTCCACTTGGAATTTGCTCTTGATCAAAAAAGATGACATGAACTAGGTCTCTTGAATGACATTTTGAAACTTGAATCATTCAAAATCTCCAAAATTTGAGAGAGTTATGAATTGTTTAAGTTGGAAAACAATCATGAAATGACCTATAATCTTTTGCATCTTTAAGGAAACTTTTATCCATTTTCTCACTTTGCACATAAAAGAAGGAATAAAAGTCACATCTTAAAGATCATTATGGAAAAAGAATGGACTTAAGGTGATACAAATTGACCAAGTTATGACCATTTGAAGTCACATATGGAAAATTGGGGATTCATCTGGAGGACTTGTAATCTTTCTTCCTCATCAAGTCTCTTCCTCATGAAAACTCCTTGGAACTTTTGAAGTGATTTGTTGATAACCCTTTGAAGAGAGGATTTCTTTGGAATCACTCAAAAATAACAAAATATGAGCAAGATATATTCCTTTGAAGTTCAAAACCCTAGCTCCTTAGATCAAGAGAATGCTTTGAGGAACTTTGACAAGCTTGAACAAACTTCTTGTACCAACATTATTGCTTTGTGAATAGAAGTTGTTGAGGATGATGATGAGAACTCTTAGCCACCAAAACCACTTCCATATATTGAAAATTGAGATAAATATGCTCTTGTGACCAATAGGAACAAGGCCTTGTCCAAATGTGACAACTTCTTCAATCAACCCCTTGTACTTTTGAGTCAAATCTAATAACCTTGAAATCTGATGAACCAAAACAAACTTGCCATGCCAATTCTTCCAAAACCAATCCAATGGTGAGGTTTGAACTTCTCAAGCTTTATTGACTAGGTCCTGGATATAAACTCATGAACCCATGGGGTAACTTGTTAAATCTCATTTTCTTTTATCTACATGGATAACAAGCAAGACAAACCAACATTACATTTTATTAGTTAAAAGAAGAAATCAAGACAAAAACAATATTCATGATCACAAAAGGAACATAAGTCAAGGTGCTTGGTAATCCCTCAAAAGGGAAAAACTACATATATGGAGGGGAACCAAGAATCCTAATGTGATCTTGTTATGAATGAGTCAACATGGTATGATGAAGGGATCTTAGGGGAAAAATTGGGGTACAACATTGCCCTCTCTGGGAGAATAGTGAGATGGAAGATGATCCTGACAGAATATGACATACATATACTACCCAGAAAGAAATAAAGGGCAGTGTACTAGCTGATCACCTTGCTCATCAAGTTGTGGAAGACTACCAATCCATGAAGTTCGAATTCCCAGATGAAGACATCATGATGGTAAACAATTGTGAAGAATTCAGACCATATGACGGACCTGAACAAGGATCTCGATGGACCCTGGTTTTTGATGGGGCGTCCAACACACTCGGCAATGGAATTGGTGTTGTACTCATATCTCCTGAAGGATGTCATACCCCCTTTACGGTAAGACTCTGTTTCAATTGTACAAACAACATGGCAGAATACGAAGCGTGCATCTTTGGTCTCAAAGCTGCCATAGATTTGGGGATCAAATCCTTAAATGTATTCGGAGATTCAGCTTTGGTCATCAGCCAGATCAAAGGAGAATGGGACACCAAACACCATAACCTTATCCCCTACAAAGAACACGTGTTGACATTGATCCCACATTTTGAGAAGATTACCTTCGAGTATTTCCCGCGAGAAAAAAATCAGCTAGCAGACGCACTAGCCACAATGTTATCCATGTTTAAACTTAAATGGGATAACGAGGCCCCCCAAATCCCCATTGAGCGAATGGATGAACCAGCTCACTGTCACGAGATTAATACTGAAGAAGTAGTGGACCGGCCTTGGTTTCACGAAGTCAAGAGGTATCTCGAGGCTCAAGAATATCCGGAAGGATCTTCAGTCAATGATAAGAAGTTCCTAAGGATATTCTCTACTAAATTCTTCCTTAGTAATGGCATTCTCTACAAATGCAACCATGACTATGTGTTACTTTGGTGTGTAGACAAGGTTGAAGCGGAAAAGATCATGGTTGAGTTACATGAGGGCACTTTTGGCACCCATTCCAGTGGGTATACGATGGCAAAAAAGATCCTACGGGCAGGCTATTTCTGGTCTACCATGGAAGCATATTGCTATCAACACTCTCGAACCTGCCATAAGTGTCAGATTTATGCTGACAAGGTGCACGTACCTCCAGTTCCTCTGAATATCTTGAAGGCTCCTTGGCCCTTTGCTATGTGAGGCATTGATATGATTGGGGAAATCAAGCCAACAACCTCTAATGGACACCGCTTCATCTTAGTGGCCATTGACTATTTCACAAAGTGGGTTGAGGCGGCTTCTTTCGCTTCCGTTACCAAGAATGTTGTAGCCCGGTTCATTAAACAGAATCTCATTTGTCGTTATGGTATCCTGGAGAGGACCATCACAGAAAATGCTACGAATCTAAACAATACTATGATCACCGCCCTGTGCGAGCAATTAAAGATCCAGCATCACAATTCTTCCCCTTACCGGCCAAAGATGAATGGTGTTGTTGAAGCCGCAAATAAGAACATCAAAAAGATCATACAGAAAATGACAGTCATGTACAAATATTGGCATGAGATGCTACCATTAGCTCTCCACGGGTATCGTACCACAACATACACATCAACCGGGGAAACACCCTACTCTCTGGTATACGGCATGGAGGTTGTCTTGCCTATTGAGGTCCAGATCCCCTCTTTAAGAATTATGAAGGATGCAGGGCTGAATGAAGAAGATTGGATCCAGACTCAACTTTATCAACTGAATTTGATTGATGAGAAAAGGCTTACTGTTGTCTTTCATGGTCAAATGTATCAAAAACGGATGACAAAGGCTTTCAACAATAAGGTCAGACGCCAAGTATATCAAGTTGGGGATCTGGTAATCAAACGTATCATACTGCCGCAAGGTGATCCCAGGGGAAAATGGACTCCTACCTATGAAGGACAATTTGTAATCAAAAGCATATTCTCTGGTGGAGCAGTGATCTTAACCACCATGGATGGCAACGACCTGCTGCACCCTGTGAATGCAGACATAGTTAAACGATACTATGCATAAGAGACCCGCTAGGTTGACACACCTAGGCAAAATAAGGGCATCTCGGCGAAAGGGTGGTCCAGGAAAAAGTTAAGGAATTAAAGTGTATGACTATGTCCCGTTGGATCACCTTACGGACAGCCTACAAACTCGACGGTTCTGATCAATTCAATCGGCTTCAGATAAGGCAACAAATAGATAAGATGCTCAGAGACACAAAGGCTATAGCAGAATGGGAACCCCATGGGATTACTTCACATAGCTATCTTTTCTTTGTATCAAATTTTTCATTCTTTACAATGACATTCTCTTACTAGAATGTTTGTCTCATTGTACAAAAATACTTACTCAAAGTCAATACAAAAATATCCCTTGAAAGTGCAAAACTATCTGTTTTTCTTTACTCTCATGTTTTGTTTACAAAAATGTCCAATGGTTTATTTTTGAACATATACATTTGAACTTAATTACTGTTTACAAATAAACAAAATAAAAAGGCAATCACTAATGGCTTTAAGAGATAGGGAAATCTCTCTAAGTTATTCCCATGAAATCCCCCGCAGTGTGCAGTTTAATCCCCAGTGGAACAGAGCTTCCAGTTATCAATCCCCAATAGAAGTTGCAAAGTTTCCCAAGATTCCCCAACAGGATTTTGCAAGAAGTACACGGCATTTCCCTTACAACAGAGTTTATTTTTCTAAGCGGAAATTCGCCAACACTTCAACTTTACAACATGAAGACTTACACTCCATATCCTCAGCAATAGTCAGGGATTTATTTTCCCCAATCCAACAGCAGTGCAGCAGATTAGCTTACATACACATATATCACGTCCATATATCATGAACATCGATAACACGAATGCATTATACCATGCATTTCATACAATAGGAAATTGCATATTAGCTAACATTTTACCCTTTTTCAGGATAAGGTTAATCAATAGCTACAATTAACAATGTTCAAAGGCTTTTCAGATACAGTTCAGATACGCTCCAGACACGGATGCCATCCTGATACTCATTCAGATTCAATCTTCAGATACAGTTCAGATACGCTCCAGACACGGATGTCATCCTGATACTCATTCAGATTCAGCTTTCAGATACAGTTCAGATATGCTCCAGACACGGATGCCATCCTAATACTCATTCAGATTCAATCTTCAGTTACAGTTCAGATGCGCTCCAGACACGGATGCCGTCCTAATACTCATTCAGATTCAGGCTCTTCAGATACAGTTCAGATACGCTCTAGATGTAGATGCCATCCTGATACTCATTCAGATTCAGCTTTCAGATACAGTTCAAATACGCTCCATACACGGATGCCATTCTGATACTCATTCAGATACAGTTCAGATACGCTCCAGACATGGATTTCATCCTGATACTCATTCAGATTCAATTTTCAGATACGCTCCAGACATGGATTCCATCCTGATACTCATTTAGATTCAGATTTCAGATACAGTTCAGATACGCTCCAGACACAGATGCCATTCTGATAGTCATTCAGATTCCTTCTCAGATACAGTTCAGATACGCTATAGACATGGATGTCATCCTGATACTCATTCAGATTCAACTTTCAGATACAGTTCAGATATGCTCCAGACACTGATGCCATTCTGATATTCATTTAGTTTCAGCTTACAGATACGGTTCAGCAATCATTTCTAGATGGCATCTACGAGCCTATCTCCAACAACTTTCCATCATCCCTCCAAATGGCATCTTTAAGCCTATTTCCTATACCATCAACCTTCACATCACCGAGTGCATGTTTCTGGGCACTCTAGTGTCCAATCATCTTCCACCTTCGAGTCAGGAATGGAAAAAACTCTCCAATCTAACTCTTCAGACTTAAGAAGATTGACCAGGGGCAGCTGTTGTACCCCAAAATTTGCCCTCTCACTTATCAAGAATTTACATACAAGATTTCCTTTGGCTCAAGACTGCACTAGGGTTGATCAACTCAAGACACCTCCTTAAGCGCTAATGACCAAAATTAGGTTTTGAGATTGCACAAGGATATTTGAACTTCCAATACCCCATATGACTTTCATGGATCATTATGGACCCTCAAGATCACTCATGTCAAAGCAGTTGACCTAAAAATCAGTTGTATTGGGGGAAAAGTTAACTATGGCCAATTCACAGTCAAACTTCATAATTTTTTATCCACATCAACATTTTAAACTCATATTTATCATTTGATCAAGTTTGGACCACAATTCCTCAAGAAATTTGATCAAATCTCCAAAAGGGCAAAATGGTCAAAATTAGGGCTTTGACTGGGAAAGGGAAATTTCTGATTTTTGACCTAGCAAATGATCAATTGGTTAAAGGCATGATCTCAAGAGTCCAATTGTATCATATTTGCCTAATTACATGGCTCAAAACATGGCTCAAGTTCAATGGATTGACATATGAATTTTCAGTCAACTGATTAAAAGTCAATTGTATACTGAAAAGTCAAACTTTGACTTTTTGGTCAAAATCAAATGCCAAAGATCACAATTCATCAAAGCATGTCAAAATATGAAACTTATTCATCAAGAAATAAAAAATTCAAGATTTCATTTTGAAAAGTTAAAATTTCTAAAGTTAGAAATTTTTGTAAGTGTTGGAAATTTCTTATTTTTTCACAACTTTGAGCAAAATTTTCACCATGATGCAAGATGATTCAAGAGAAACTTCCAACATGGAAATTGTAGATCTATATGAAATATACAACTTTTCTTTACACAACTCCTTCCAAAAGTGCTTGGATCTCAAGTTATAATTTTAAGAATACATGGTCATGAAACAAAACACTTAGTGAAATTTTGCCCTAATTTGGTCAGGATTTTAACCCAACTTCATGGCACTTTTTCATATAGTTCCAAGGGGAATTTTCAGAAGTAATTAAAAAGATGTGTTGTAGAGCACATTGCAAGCTTTCCAAAATTTCCAATAACTCCTTGAGATCATTTTTGAGTAGGGAGAATCGAAGAGATGAAGTTAGGACTTTCTCACTTGAATTACAAGTCATTTTGTGATGAACAAATTCAAAATTCAAAGTTGTGTTGCATAACCTCTACTTTACAGGCCTCAAACTTGTTAGGCAATCCATAATTAATTGCTTGCACAACTGTTAGAGGTCTCATTTCAAGCATTCAATGCAAGGCCATGCTTTAAATCCATTTTGGGAAGAAAGTGCACATTGCCATTTTGATAAAGTCACTTTTTGCTTAAAACTTGTTCTTGAGCCTTGCACTTGTTCTCTTCTGATCATACATGTCTCATAACACAAGAGAAATTATTTAGACACTTACAATCACCCAGCCCATGCTTGTACTTCACATTGAAACTTGTTTTCCCATTTTTCTTGAAAATCAAGTAACCTCACAATTAGCTTGAAACTTGTACTTCTGACTTTCAAAACCATTCAAGACCTTTTTCTTATAGATACACAAGCCATTTGCCACAAATCCCACGCATGATTGACCCCTAAAAACACCAAGAGCTCAGAACTGCATCAGATACCTCCATTGTTGCCTAACCTGACCAAAAGTTTGAAACTCACATCTCCCTCGTGCGTTTTCAAGCCTTTTGATTCCTAAAGTTTCTAAATATCATTTAGAACTCATCCCACACCCTGTTACAAGACTGTAACACCATTAACACCATCCTCCATTTTCAAAAACAGAGCTTTGCACTTGGACTTCTCCAGAACTCCTCATGCACTTTCAGCTCAAGCTAAGCATCCCATTAGCTTCTTGGGAACTTGAGGAAGCTAACCCAATCATTGGAACTCACTGAAAGCTTCTCAAACTCCAAACCCGATACCCTCTTGCAAGCTAAGTTTTCTGACTTTGGAACTTTTCATACAGGCATCATTAATGGTTTATTTGTGAATGAAAAATGTAGATATCATTGCCCTAAAGCTAACCATGTCCATAGTTTTCATTAATTTTGTTTGAGCTTAGATAATTTTAAGATTGAAGTTTATGAGATTTTTAGGGTTCATATTAGGCCCATTAAAGTTCATGCTTATCTTTGATCTATAATTTTATTGCTTTGCATTTCTGAAATCGTGAGGAAATTTGCTACAAGTTTCCTGATTACAGTTTTCATTTTTGTTGAGATTTGAATAAGATACAGAAGCTCTGGCTGGGCGTGAGGTTGAAGATGAAGTTCAGGCCATGGACTTGTTTTAATTATATAAACTGATGTATAGCCACCCAAGTGGTAGAAGCGCGCGCCTGTGACTTGAGGGACCTGGGTTCGAGCCCCAGTGGTACCCTTTTGATTTTTTTTATATTTTTCCTATTCTGACTTTTTTGGACAAGCGTTGGGCCTCCTCCTTGGGCCTTATTGTTTTTTTTACTTTCTGACCCCCTGTTTCACTTACACACCCTGGCCCATTTTTATTTCTTTTTTCTTATTTTTATTTATTTATTTTCTTAAATATTTTATCTAATATTAAAAAATCAGAAAAAATATAAAAATATTAGATTAATATTTTGATAAAGTTTATTTATTTTTTACACAACAAAATTATTTTATTTAATCATACTTTATTTATTTTGACTAGTTGTTTTGTACATTTAATTAAAAAACTAGGGTTTTTAGGTATTTTCTTTTACACCATTTAAATATATTGTTTTAAAATATAAAAAGACCAAAAATATTTTTATAACACTGTAAATTATTTTTAAGACAAAAAATACAAAAAATATTCTTCTTCTAAACTTAATTTCTTTTTAATCAATTAATAGATTAGGGTTTTGTTTAATTTCTTTTCCTAGTAAATTAGGGTTTTACCTTTTACTAATTTAATTAATAATTTTCTTTTAGTTAATAAGTTTAAAACAAAACCTCCTTTTTTCTCTAAAAATTCAAACAAAAATATCCATTTTCTTCACATTTGCATTCTTGTATATTTATTCATTATGTACATTATTTATTTAAATTCTTGTACCAATTCAATATGGTTGTAATAAGATAATTAGGCTTTATTTTCTTGCAATCCCCATTTGAAATTTGTACACCCCCTCCCACAAGTATTGTAATAGCGTAGTAATTTTAAAATTCCGCAATTTATCGCTTTATATACAAATGCTAGTAATTAGGTTTTGTATGGAAAGACTAAAACAATTCAATTAGAAAACCCTAATCAAAGACAAAAACCAAGCATGAAAAATATACTTGCACACAAGCACCCCTAGGGTAAATCCACTTGGTTGCTTTACAAAATGGCCATATTACGCATGTGAGGTATCTTAGCAAAAACAAGCAAAATACAATATCATAGTACCTCGATGATGCTATCTAAGTTGCCTTTCAAATGATCTTAGTCCCTAAAATAGAATGCTAAGATACCTTGCAACATTGCTAATCATGGTTATACGATGACCCACGCCCATCCCGTTTACATCCAAAGATATGGTTACTTACCAAATCAATGGTAAGATAACAATGTCAAATGAAAAAGAAAATGAACAAAAAATACTTTTGAGTAGGTAGAATGCTTCTAGTTACTTGCTCAATTTTAAAACAAAACATTCTTGCTATTTTCAAAACAAACACCTACACTTTCAAAACATCTTACAAACTTGAAAACATTTTCAAAAGATCAACATCTTTGTATACATTCTTACGAACGAGAATCATTACAAAGTTTGCCTAAACAAATGGCTTCTTTACAAAATTCTTTCAAAAACCACACAAAGCACCATTTCAAACAAAATCAAGTGATCTAGCAAGTAACTAAGAGCCCATGGAAAAGAATGGATGAAAAGGGTGTTAATACCTTCCATTTTCATAATCTACCCCCCGAACTCAAGAAATAATCCCAAAGGTCTTTCCTGTGCTTTTTCACCTTTCCTTTTGGATAAAAGAAAAGTCGGTGGTGACTCTTGCTAAATCGTAACATTTGCGATCAAACACAAAACACCCAAGTCAGTTCTCCCACCATATCACAGCTACCGTCAGAGGTTTATGCAAGCTTGGAAGATGGTAAATAAGGTGGATAGCAAGACACTGGGGCACAAGAATTCCATCCCCCTTGAGCCTTATCTCAAATGGGTACGAGCCCGTGCTCAAAGTCTTATGATGCCTTACCCCTCCATTCTCCCAGTTATCATAGAGCCTGTTGTGGAAGGAGATGTCCCATACACTATCCTTCATCCTAACATGCCCACCTCTCTCGAAGACTTGCAAAGGGATTGGATACAGCTTAAGGAATAGCGATACACTTTCTAATCCCAATTCTATGCCAGCGAGAAGAAGGTTCTGGAACTCACCAAGCAGCTTCATGAAGAGCGGAGTCTGAACGCCTACATCGCACCAAAGAGGATGCGTTCAACTTTTTTGTCTTAGAGTTTTGTATTTTATTTCTTTCATTGTAAGCCCAAAGAGGCATAATGTACTCAAACTTTGATTTATTAATATGACGTGTGTTCCTTTTTGTCTAAAGCAAATTTAAATCTCTAAATTCCTTGAAATCATTTGCATATGTATCTTCATTCATCATAACACAAACAGGTTTCTTACAAAAGGTCTCCTTATCTTTCTACTGTTTATTTCAATGAGATGGATATTGAACAGACAGTAAAATATCTACAGGCGCAGAACGCTCAGTTTCAATAAATGTTCTTGACTCTGGAAAAAGGACAAGAGGATTTGAAAAATTTATTGATCAAATAAAAGAAGAATAAAGCAAAGAAATCAACCGGTGTTTTGAATCTGGGAAGAAGGTTCCAAGGGCAAGCCAAACGGACTCTAGACTTCACAACATCATCAGGTGAAAAAGATGATCAAGAAGGGAAAAACAAGGAAGTGACTGACCATCCAGAACCTGAAGAGGAAGAAGAGGTTGATTACTCTGAAGAGTAGTATCCTCCAGCTGACGATAAATACAAACAGTTGGAAGATCGCTTAAGTGCAATGGAGATTCAGAAAGTGCCCGGGTTGGAATTTGAAGAGTTGGGTTTCGTGTTTGGGATTGTTATTCCACCAAAGTTCAAGGCACCAGTGTTTTCTAAGTACGACGGGGTTTCGTGTCCCAAGATGCACCTCTGATCTTATGTGAGGAAGATACATCCTCACACTGCTGACATAGATTTGTGGGTCTACTTCTTTCAGGATAGTCTATCCAGGACTCAGCTAGATTGGTTCTATCAACTGGAGAGAGCCAATATCCATAATTGGGAAG
The DNA here is from genome assembly GCA_948472305.1 of Vicia faba. Taxonomy (NCBI): domain Eukaryota; kingdom Viridiplantae; phylum Streptophyta; class Magnoliopsida; order Fabales; family Fabaceae; genus Vicia; species Vicia faba. Next base: position 890,284,218 of record OX451741.1, on the reverse strand, counting down.
ACCTGGCCGCTGCTTTTTATAAGCAGTATCAATATAATGCAGACCTTGCTCCCACCCGTACTCAATTCCAGAGTCTGGCTATGGGTTCGAGCAAGGGTTTCAAAGACTACGCTCAAAAGTGGAGGGACTTAGCAGGAAGAGTCCAGCCCCCCTGTTTGACAGAGAGCTAGTGGACATGTTTCTGGGTACCATGTACGGTCCTTTCTTTAATCATCTAATTGGAAGCTCCTCAGCCGAATTCACTGAATTAATCTTGACCGGGGAGAGAGTGGAAGCTGGGATCAAGAGTGGGAAGATCCAAAAGGACGCATCCTCCAGTGTCGTGAGAAAACCATTCACTGGAAAGAAAGAGGTTGGTGTTGTGTACCATCAAAGGAATCAGGACAGAACTGAACGTCGTCCAATGGTAGGGGCCGTCATGATCCCTAAGCCTGCACCTACTCAACAAAGGAACAACCAACCTAGAACAGAAAGACCAGTAAGATAATTTACCCGAATAAATATGATGTTGTCTCAAGTATTGCCACATTTATTGAGATCTAATCTGGTAACCTTATGGGAAGCTCCGAAGAATCCCAACACTGCCTCTACACGTTACAACCCAAACGCCCGTTGTGCTCACCATTCAGAAAGTCCAGTTCATGATACAAACGACAACTGGGTTTTGAAAAACAAGGTGAAAGACCTTCTCGAGGCAAAAGAAATTGAATTTGACGCTCCTGAGATCCCAAATTTTATCAATACTCCTATGCCCAAGCACGACCGTGATGTTAACGCTGTTGAAGATGATGTGTTTGTTACTGTTGTTGATGAGCTTGTTACTCCTCTCCTGACCGTCAAGAGGAACCTGTTGAAGGCCGATTTATTTCCGGGTTATGGCGAAGGCTGCCACCTCTGTTTATCCCTACCAACTGGTTGTCATTTATTGAAAGCAGATGTCCAGCGCCTGATGGATGACAAAGAGATTTTGTTTGAAAAGACTCCCGTTCCAACCATTTCTTACAAGGATGTTTCAATAGTAACCATTTCCGCCAATCCTTCCAGGGTCTCCACCAAAAGACCCGTTAGGACTACATTTGTTCCGAAGGTGACTCCACTAATAATTACTATGCCAGGGCCAATCCCATACTCCTCAGATAAAATTCTCCCCTAGAACTATGGGGGTGACGTCTACTACCACGGTGTCAAGCAAGACTGGTTGGCTAATGAAGACTCGATTTTTGAGAAGGTTGACCCCGACATTGGCAACATTATGGGAACCAGCAAAATAACCAGAAGTGGAAGAGTATTCTCCCCTGAGATTGCTCCTCTGAAAATTGTTACCGGTCCTGTGATCATCCCTACTTTTGTTCCTACTACTACAGTTCCTGTGGTTACCCCTGCTGACACCCCTATCGCCGAGTCGACTGAGACTCGGGGCAAAGGCATTTTGGTTGAACCTGTCCGGATGAAGGCGTAATCAGTATCTATCCCATAGGCCTCCAAGAAGGAGATGGAAGAAATTTTGAAAATTATAAAGAGAAACTACTACAATGTAGTCGAACAACTAGGGCAAACCCCTTCAAAGATCTCTATGCTACTTTACTGTTATGCTCCGAGACTCATGCGAAGGCCTTGGTGAAATTTCTTAAAACTACCCATGTGCCACAGGAGACCTCTGTTGACCAATTCCAAGACTGTGTGGCCAGTTTGACCGTTGATAATGGTTTGGGCTTTTCTGATGCTGACCTGACACCTAGAGGGAGGAAACACAACGAGGCGTTACATGTCTCTATCGAATGCAGGGGCACTACTTTGGCCCATGTCCTGGTAGATACTGGTTCATCTTTGAATGTGCTGCCTAAGAAGGCTCTGGATAGACTAGACTGTGAAGGTTTGACCTTAAAACCCATCAACATAGTGGTAAGGGCCTTCAAGGGTTCGAAGAGAATGGTGCACAGGGAGGTAGACATCCCCATTAAAGTTGGAACTCAGACCTTTGATTAAAATTTCTATGTAATGGATATTCGCCCTTCTTATTCCTGTTTATTGGGCCGACCTTTTATTCATGACGTTGGTGTCGTCACCTCTACATTACATCAGATGTTAAAGTACCCAATCAAGGGAAAAATCATCACTTTCCATGGAGAGGAGGAGTATATGGTCAGTCACTTGAACTCCTTTTGATATGTGGAGATGGATGGTGAATTCATCGAAACTCTGTCAGCATTTCGAGGAAGTCTCATAAATAGTTGCGGCAACCAAGACTGTTTCTCGAGTCCCGAAGATTACCAAACCTCCACTAAAGATGGCTTCTCTGAAAGATGCCAAGGCGGTAGTCGAAGAAGGTGGGTGCACTATTTGGGGCCAGCTCCCGGATATTCCCTACAAATCTGACAAATTTGGTTTGGGTTTTACTTCAGGAGCCCAGAAAGCTGTTCGTCATGCTCGTGCCAGGGGACCACTTTTGCGGATCAGCATTCATGGAGTCAACACAGTGGAAGATAATGATGATGGTTATGAACTGGAAGAATGGATTTTCCCAACTATCAGCGGAGGACTCAACAACTTTGAAGCCAAAGAATTTGTCCCTATTACTTTTATACAACAGTAATTGTCTTTAAATTTTTGTTGGACTTGTAATAATTAAACAATTCAGACCTTTAAAACCTTGTGTCTTACCCGAGGCACAACGGTCCATTTGTAAGGGTTTTTACTTCATTTTCATATGTCATCAATGAATCATGGACGTTTTTACATGCAAATCTTACGCTCTTTGTTCTTTTTTTCTACATTTTATTTTTTCAAAGATAGTTATGCTCTTACACACACTCACATATCAAAATGTAGATCCATATCCACTCAGGATCCCATGGGTAATGATTCTGCTATAGCCTATTATGACTTTCAAAATCTGATCTACCAAGCCGAAGACGAAGGTGAGGAAGATTGTGAAGTGTCAGGGGAACTAGCCAGGTTACTACAATAGGAAGAAAGGACCATACAACCCCACGAAGAACTGGTTGACACAGTTAACTTAGGTACCGAAGAGGACAAGAAAGAAGTCAAGGTAGGAGCTAATCTGGAACCCAGTGTCTAGAAGCGCTTAATTCAGTTACTACATGACTATGTTGAGGTCTTTTCTTGGTCATACGAAGACATTCCAAGACTTGATAATGATTTCATGGTCCATCGTCTACCGACAAAAGAAGATTTCCCTCCGGTAAAACAGAATGTCCGTCTCATGCTGCCAGACATGTCAGAGAAGATCAAGACTGAAGTCGTGAAATAATTCAACACCGGATTCTTAGCCGTCACCTCTTATCCACAATAGGTCGCCAATGTTGTTACAGTGCCTAAAAAGGACGGTAAAGTACGCATGTGTGTGGATTATAGAGATTTGAATAGGGCAAGCTCTAAGGACGATTTCCCGCTTCCCCATATCGATATTCTGGTTGACAATACCGCATAGCATAAAGTGTTCTCATTTATGGATGGTTTCTCAAGCTATAATCAAATCAAAATGTCACTTGAGGATATGGAGAAAACGACCTTCATCACACAGTGGGGCACGTTTATTTACAAGGTTATGCCATTCGGGTTAAAAATGCTGGGGTAACTTATCAGCGCGCCATGGTAGCTCTATTTCATTATATGATCCATCACGAAATAGAGGTCTACGTGGATGACATGATCTCCAGATCTCAAACTGAAGAGGAACATCTTGACCATTTACAGAAACTGTTTGAAAGACTAAAGAAATACGAGCTAAGGTTAAACCTGAGTAAATGCACATTTGGAGTGAGGTCCGGTAAACTCCTAGGCTTCATCGTCAGCAGTAAAGGTATCGAGGTGGATCCTGCCAAGGTAAAAGCAGTATAAGAAATTCCTTCTCCTCGCACCGAGAAGGAAGTCATAGGATTCTTAGGACGGCTAAACTACATCTCCAGATTCTTTTCTCACCTAACCGCTACTTGTGAACCAATATTTAAATTACTGAAGAAATATCAAGTATTCAAATGGAATGATGAATGCCAAGCTTCCTTCGACACGATCAAAGAGTACCTTCAAGAGCCTCCTGTTTTGATGCCGCCAGTCAAGGGAAGACCTTTGATCTTGTATCTAATTGTCTTGGAAAATTCAATAGGGTGTGTGTTGGGGAAGCATGACGATTCTGGCCGAAAAGAGCATGCTATATACTACCTGAGCAAAAAGTTTACTGACTGTGAAATAAGATATTCACTGCTCGAGAAAACTTGCTACGCTCTGGCATGGGCTGCTCACCGGCTAAGACAGTATATGTTGACCCATACTACCTTATTGATTTCCAAGATGGGTCCAATTAAATACATATTCGAGAAGCCTGCCCTCTCTGGGAGAATAGCAAGGTTGCAGATGATCCTGACTGAATACGACATTCAGTACACTACCAAAAAAGCAATAAAGGGAAGTGTGCTAGCCGATCACCTTGCTCATCAGGCTGTGGATGTCTATCAGTCCATGAAATTCGAGTTCCCAGATGAAGACATCATGTTGGTAAACAATTTTGAAGAACTCAGACCATATGACGGACCTGAACGAGGATCCCGATGGACCTTGGTTTTTGGCGGAGCCTCCAACCACTCGGCAATGGCATAGGTGTTATGATCATATCCCCTGAATGATGTCATACTCCCTTCACTGCAAGACTTTGTTTCAACTGTACCAATAATATGGCAGAATATGAAGCGTGTATTTTTGGTCTCAAAGCTGCCATAGATTTGGGAATCAAATCCTTAAGTGTATTTGGAGATTCAGCCTTAGTCATCATTCAGATTAAAGGAGAATGGGACACGAAGCACCTTAATCTCATCCCCTACAAAGAACATGTGTTGACATTAATACTACATTTCAAGGAAATTACCTTTGAGCATTTTCCACGAGAGGAAAATCAACTAGCGGACGCGCTAGCCACTATGTCATCCATGTTTAAACTCAAGTGGGGTAACGAGGCTCCCCATATCACCATTGAGCGGATGGATGAACCAGCTTACTGTCACGATATCGATACTAAATAGGTAGTGGAAAAGCCTTGGTTCCATGAAGTTAAGAGGTATCTCGAGGCCCAAGAGTATCCGGAGGGAGCTTCAGTCAATGATAAGAAGTTCTTGAGAAGATTTTCTGCTATGTTCTTCCTCAGTAATGGCATTCTTTACAAGCACAACCACGACTCTACTTTGCTTTGTTGTGTAGACAAGTTTGAGGCAGACAAGATCATGGCTGATCTACATGAAGGCACTTTTGGCACCCATTCTAGTGGGCACACGATAGATAAAAGGATCCTACGGGCAGGGTATTACTGGTCTACCATGGAAGCAGATTTCCATCAGCACTCACGAACCTGTCACAAGTATTAGATCTATGCTGAAAAAATACATGTGCCTCCAGTTCCTCTAAACGTCCTGACTGCTCCCTGGCCATTCGGGATGTGGGGCATCGACATGATTGGAGAAGTCAAACCTACAGCTTCTAATGGACACCGCTTCATCTTGGTGGCCATTGACTACTTCATGAAATGGGTTGAGGCAGCTTCTTTCACTTTTGTTACCAACAAATTTGTGGCTCGATTCATCAAACAGAATCTCATATGTCGGTATGGTATCCCGGAGAGAATCATCACAGACAATGGTACGAATCTCAACAATACTATGATCACTGTACTATGCACGCAATTCAAGATCCAACACCATAATTCTTCTCCTTACCGGCCAAAGATGAATGGTGATGTCGAAGCCGCAAATAAAAACATCAAAAAGATCATACAAAAAATGAAAGTAACCTACAAGGATTGGCATGAGATGTTACCATTTGATCTGCGCGGTTACCGTACCATGATGCACACGTCAACAGGGGAAACTCCTTTCTCTTTGGTATACGGTATGGAATTTGTCCTACCAATTAAAGTCCAAATGCCTTCTCTGAGAATCATAAAGGATGCAGGGCTGAACGAAGATGAATGGATTCAAAATCGACTTGACCAGTTGAATTTGATTGATGAGAAGAGGCTTACAGCTGTCTGTCACGGTCAGATGTACCAAAAAAGTATGATCAAAGCTTTTAACAAGAAAGTCAGACGTCAGGTATATCAGGTTGGTGACTTGGTAATCAAGCGTATCATATTTCCACAAGGTGATCCCAAGGGCAAATGGACCCCTACATATGAAGGACCATTTGTGATCAAAAGCATATTCTCTGGTGGAGCAATAATCTTAACCACTATGGATGGCGACGACCTTCTGCACCCTGTGAACGTGGACATAGTCAAAAGATACTACGCATGAATAAAGACCCGCTAGGTCGACTGGCCTAGGCAAAAATTAGGGCATCCCGGCGAACCAAAAAGGTTCGGGCAAAAATTAGGGATAAAATACAAAAAAATCTGTACACCCGACAAGCTGAAAACCCAAAAGGGAGGCTTGGGTAAAAAAGGGTATACCGGTGGACTAAAAATCTGAAACGGCGGTCCAGGAAAAAGTTAGGGAATTAAAGCGTATGACTATGTCCCGTTGGATCACCTTACATACAACCTTTAGCATCAACTGACAAACTCAAACGGGTCTAATCAATCCAATCAACTTCAGATAAGGCATCAAGTGGATGAGACGCTCAGAGACACGAAGGCTATAGAAGAATGGGAACCCCATGGAATTATTTCATATAGCTATATTTTCTTTGTATCAGTTTTTGTATTCTACGACGACATTCTCTTACTAGAATGTTTGTCTCGTTGTACAAAAATACTTATTCAAGTTAATACAAAGATATCCCTTTGAAAATGCAAAACTACATGTTTTTCTTTTATTTCTGTGTTTTGTTTGCGAAAACGTCCAATGATTATTTTTGAAAATATGGATTTGAACGTGACTACTGTTTACAAATGAACAAAAAAGAGGAACAGAAAAAAGAAAGACAATCACTAATGGCTTTAAGAAATAGGATAATATCTTTAGACCATTCCACAAAATTCCTCGCAGATACTTTTTCCAGCAAGAGAGGAAATCAAGACATCCCACTACAGGATCGCTAACGCATCCTAATGGTATCAAGTTCTCTTACTTCCTCGACGGAACAAAACTTCCGGTTACCGCTCCAAAGATTCCCCAGTGAAAGTCGCCCAGCTTCTCAGGATTCCCCAGCAAGATTTCACGAGGTCCACAAGCAATGCACGGCGTTTCCCTTCCACAAAAGAGTTTATTTATCTAACAAATGGAGACTAATCTATCAATACTTCAACTTCAAAATATGAAGACTTACATTCCCAACAGTACTCAGGGATTTATTTTCCCCCGACTCTAGCAACACTACAGCATAACAATTAACGTGTCCATACATTACATCCATACGTCATAGCATTGACAGCACAAATGGATACAGCGTGATTTCATTTATTTTGAGAAACAACATTATGCCATGCATTTCATACATCATGACATTGCATGCAACTAACCTTTCATCTTTTCAGGAAAGATCAATGAACAGAAAATTATCGTCAAATTTTCGACAAGTCAATTCCCAAGAAAGGACTGATCAACCATCTACATAGCAGATATTTCTTTATGACCCCTGTCGATTCAGTTTAAATCTCTCAACGGTTTATTCTGATTCTTTCCCACAGACGTTTTCTCTGGTTCAGATAAATCTCTCAACGACTTATTCTGATTCTTCTCCAGATCCCTGTCGGTTCAGATGAATCTCTCAAAGATTTATTCTGATTCTTCTCCAGATCCCTGCCGGTTCAGTTTAAATCTCTCAATGGTTTATTCTGATTCTTTCCGCAGACGTATTCTCTGGTTCAGATAAATCTCTCAACGATTTATTCTGATTCTTCTCCAGATCCCTGCCGGTTCAGTTTAAATCTCTCAACGGTTATTCTGATTCTTTCCCGCATACGTTTTCTCTGGTTCAGATAAATCTCAACAATTTATTCTGATTCTTCTCCAGATCCCTGCCGGTTCAATTTAAATATCTCAACAATTTATTCTGATTCTTCTCCAGATCCCTGCCGGTTCAGTTTAAATCTCTCAACGGTTTATTCTGATTATTTCCCGCAGACGTTTTCTGTAACGCCCCATTTTATTTAATATTATATTATATTAATATTTTCGAGTTACCGTTTGACATTTATTTTTGCGACGAGAATATTTAAACTAACTGTTATATCTGTTAATATATTCGGCGACATTTTATTCGGACCGATAATTATTTTATTCGGTCCGGTATTTATTTTGAGGGACCGGTAATTATTTTATTCGGTCCGGTATTTATTTTGAGGGACCGGTAATTATTTTATTCGGTCCAGTATTTTTTTTGAGGGACCGGTAATTATTTTGTTCGGTCCGGTTTTTATTCCGTTCGGTTCAGTAACATATTATTCGGACCGATATTTAATTTTTCTGAGTTATTTTAATTATTTGGAGTTATTTTGATTAAGTGGCCTTTTGAATTATATTTTGGGTTAGTAAGACTAGTGGAGGGTAGTATGGTATTTTCATGTTGTCTTAAGATTAAAATCCAAACAAAGACATTAGTTGTTGTTTTATGAGAGATAGAAGTATCATAACACAAAACACACTTAGAGAACAAAAAAGAGAGTCTTGGAAGAGAGGAAGAGGAGCAAGAACAAAGCTTGGATTTTGGGTTGGTTGAATCATCAAGAATCATTTCAAGTATCTAAGGTAAGGGGTTGATTTTCCAATGCTTATAGTTAGGGTTTGATTTGGTATATTTTGGATTTGGGAAAAAATTGATGTTAGGGTTCTTGAGTTTTGTTGAGATAGAAATTAGAAGAGTTAATTAGGTATTGTTGTTGTTGTTGAATTAGTATTAGGTTAATTGAAATTGGAATGAAACAAGAACTAGCATTATATTAAGTTTAGAAACTAAACTAGAATTATATTAAGTTTAGAAACTAAACTAACAGTAACTTCATTGAAATAAAGTTTAGAAACAAGAACTAGCATTATATTAAAGCATTATATTAAGTTTAGAAACTAAACTAACAGTAACTTCATTGAAATGAAATTTAGAAACAAGAACTAGCATTATATTAAGTTTAGAAACTAAACTAATAGTAACTTCATTGAAATGAAGTTTTGAAACTAAAATAAAACTAGCAGCATAATACGTTTCCTAAAGCAAACTAGCAGTATAGAAATGAAAGTTAAGTTTAGAAAAATAAAAATAGCAGTATAGTTTAGCAAAACAAACAAAACGTAATAGCAGTATAGTTTAGAAAATTAATTAATTTATGTTTTGTTTTTCTTTTCTTAATTTAATATATTAAATATTTATATTAATTAAATACAAATATGACATAAGTTAGTCGATTTAATTTGGAACCCGATTATGTTCCGATTTCTCGATTTCGGCAATTTCAGCGACAGAGCAAGTTGCTTCGAATTTAACGAAAATTGACGTGATAGCTAATTTTGACGTGTAGAACGTCGTGGTGAGGTTAGTTTTTCGAGATTATGAGTTTTAACGGAGCGACCTGAATAAGTCAATTTACGGTTAAGTTGAATCGAGTTGCGTTTTAGTCGGTTTAAGTCGCGTATGGACAATCTGATTGCGACGTTAATGATTATAATTGATGCTAATTATTGTGAATGACTTTTGCAACGATTATTGATGTTTGACTATTTTTCCGTGTTTAAAATTTAGTGAATTATTTGATAATGATGTGGTGTGATTAAACATGATGTTTGCGACGGTTTATTTATAATGAATACTTGATGATATGCGATGCGATGATATGTTTATCTTGAGGTGGATAAATATGGCGACGCGGGCTTTATACAAATTTTGATGTGCAATGATGATGTTTTGTTGTGTCGTGTTTCTGATGTCTTGTTGTCGAGTCACATACATTGCATTAGCGACGAGGGCTTTTATGCCAAGCGACGAGGGCTTTTATGCCAAAGCGACGATGGGCTTTTATGCCGAATGTCCCTAATTATGGACAAAGTGACGGGTACCACATGCATAACATAGTCGTGTCTCATGGAGTCGGTTATGTTTATTTTTGAGTCTTTTGGAGTTGAGTTTTATTTCATGGCTTATGATGAACTGCGATGATATATGATGCTTTGTTTTGTGATGATTTTTGTGTTGAACATAAAGTGAATATTGTGCGATAATTTCATGATGAGTAAGCGATGAATATAACATGACGGTAAAGCGACGATAGGAGTTTATGGCGATGAAGTTTATGTCTTGTTTTGGTATGATTATGATGATTACGTGACGAAATTAAAGTGTTGATTTTATACACTAAAGGACGATTTAAAGTTTGTGAGATTTGGATATGTGCTGACATATTCTTATTAACCTATATCATTTATGATTCCAAAACTATTTATATATTTTATCATGCCTTTACTTATATGTTTTGGAGTATCTTACCCTTTACTTGTTTCACCGTTGCCTTTATATTGGTAACGTGCAGGTGGTCTGCGAGGATGATAAGGATTAGCTCGAGTCTCTTTATTTTGAGTCGCTCTGCTCTGATAGTAGTAACACTCAGGTTTTGGGCGACGTTATTATTTTGATAGGATGGTTTATGTATACTATCTTATGACTTTATGTATTGATGATAACATGATGATACGTACATTTTGTGAACACATCCACTGTGCTGTGATTAGTCATATGTTTATATGATGATTTGTGTTATGAATCGGTATATCTGACTTTTAATTTTGTGATGTGCATTATAATGCAAAGTGATGAAAAACACGAATATGTGATACGTCAATTTATGTTTGGATGAAATTTTGAAACTTAGATTTTATTATTATTAATTATGAGGGGTAGAATTAGGGTGTTACATTAGTGGTATCAGAGCCTGGTTGGTTTGTCCGACCAAGTTGTTGAGTTTGTTGTTGCCTAACAATAAAGTATTGTTATTTGTTGATTCTAATCCTTGTTTTGTTGTGAGCAAAAGTTGTTATGGCTGGAAGGAATGCTGGTAGGAATGATTAGGCTCTTGCTGCTGCTATGCAGGCAATGGCTCAGGCTTTCCAAAACCCTCTGAATGCTGACGAGAACACTGGGTCTCGTAGTTTGGCAACCTTCCAAAGAGAGAATCCTCCTACTTTCCAAGGAAAGTATGATCCCGGAGGTGCTTTGGCGTGGCTGAAGGAGATTGAAAGAATCTTCCGTCTGATGGATTGCACTCATGTGCAAAGGATCTATTATGGTACTCATAAACTAAGTGCTGAAGCGGATGACTGGTGGGTTGAAACCCGTCAGAGGCTTGGGGTTGCTGGTGAGGAAGTGACATGGGAAGTTTTTCGAAGGGAATTCATGAGGAAGTATTACCCGGAAGATGTTCGGGGAAACAAGGAGATAGAGTTCCTTGAATTAAAGCAAGGAAGCATGTATATCACTGATTATGTTGCATGGTTCACTATGTTGGCCAAGTTCTATCCGCATTATGATGGGCCGAATGGCGAGTTCTCTAAATGCATCAAGTTTGAAAATGGTTTGCGTCCTGAGATTAAGAAAGCTGTTGGTTATCATAAAATCCGTGTCTTTTCGGATTTGATTGATAGTTGTAGGATCTTTGAGTAGGACAGTAATTCTCATTATAAGATTATGTCTGATAAGAGAAACAAAGGTCAGCAAAGTTGTGGAAAACTGTATGATGCTCCAGCTAGTAAAGGAAAACAGAAAGTGTTTCTTGGGCGAAGAACCAGTGGGGGAGATGCTCATGCTAGTATTGTTTGTTACAAGTGTGGGAAACCTGTCCACACAAGTAATGTTTGTTGAAGCGATGTTAGAGCTAAGGATAATGAGGTGAGATGTTTCCAATATGGATAAGTGGGCCATATGACTCACGATTGTAGACATAAGGATGTGGTCTGTTTTAATTATGGAGAGGGAGGTCACATTAGTGCTCAATGTAAGAAGCCTAAGAGGACTCAAGGAGCAGGAAAGGTGTTTGCTTTGTCGGGTGCTCCGACGGAAAACGAGGATGGTCTTGTTCGAGGTACTAGTTTCATTAATAGCTTTCCTCTTATTACTATTATTGATACTGGTGCTACTCACTATTCTATTGCGGTTGATTGTGTAAAGAGATTGGGTCTCACTTTGTCGTCTCTGGATAGAGATATGGTGGTAGAAGTTCCTGCTAAGGGAACGGTTACTTCTTATTTTGTGTGTGCAAGTTTCCCTTTATCAATCTTTGATAGAGACTTTGTGGTGGATCTTGTTTGTTTACCGCTTGTCGGGTTGGACGTGGTTTTAGGTATGGACTGGTTAAAAGCTAATTATGTCCATATCAATTGCTATGACAACACTGTGAGGTTTTCTTCTTTAGTAGAAGAAGAACAATCTATGTTGGTGTCGACGAAGCAGTTGAATGAGTTCATGAAGGATGAGGCGTTGGTTTTCTTGTTGATGGTGACTCTTTATGTGGAGAGTCAAGCTGTGATAGTAAACTTTCCGGTGGTGTGTGATTTTCCCGAAGTATTCCCTGATGAGATTCCAAGTGCACCTCCAGAAAGAGAAGTTTAATTTTCTGTGGATCTTGTCCCTGGTACCAGACCTATCTCTATGGCACCATAAGGGATGCCCGCATCTGAGTTAGCAAAATTGAAGAGCAAATTAGAAGATTTGCTCGAGAAGAAGTTTGTTAGACCTAGTGTGTCGTCGTGGGGAGATCATGTGTTATTGGTGAAGAAGAAAGACAGTAGCATGAGACTTTGTATTGATTATCGTCAGTTGAATAAAGTGACTATCAAGAATAGGTATCCACTTCCTAGAATTGATGATTTTATGGACCGATTGGTTGGCGCTCGCATGTTTAGTAAGATTGATTTGAGATCGGGTTACCATCAAATAAGGGTGAAAGAAGAAGATGTTTAGAAAACTGCTTTCAGGAAAAGGTATGGACATTACGAATATTCGGTGATGCCTTTTGGTGTCACTAATGCACCAGGAGTATTCGTGGAGTACATGAATCGTATTTTCCATCCTTACTTAGATCGTTTCGTGGTTGTTTTCATTGATGATATTCTGGTTTATTCTAAATTGTAAGAAGAGCACGCAGAACATTTGTGCATCGTGTTGGAAGTTCTGAAAGAGAAGAAGCTTTATGCTAAGTTGTCAAAGTGCGAGTTCTGGTTAAGTGAAGTGGGCTTTTTGGGGCATGTCATTTCTGGTGATGGCATTGTTGTAGACCCTTCTAAAGTTGATTTTGTGTTAAGATGGGAAACTCCTAAGTCTGTTACTGAGATTAGAAGTTTCTTGGGTTTGGCTGGTTACTATAGAAGGTTCATTGAAGGTTTTTCTAAGTTGGCGCTTCCTTTGACAAAGTTGACTTGTAAAGGAGCTGCATTTGTGTGGGATGTCAAGTGTGAAGAAAGTTTTGTTGAATTGAAGAAAAGGTTGACAACGGCTTCGATCTTGATTCTACCTAATCCTGAAGAATCGTTTGTTGTTTATTGTGATGCTTCTAAGATGGGTTTAGGTGGTGTACTTATGCAAAATGGTAAAGTGGTTGCTTATGCTTCTAGGCAATTGAAGATTCATGAGAAGAATTATCCTACGTACGATTTAGAGCTTGCAGCAGTTGTTTTTGTGCTTAAGATTTGGAGGCATTATCTTTATGGTTCTAGATTTGAAGTATTTAGTGACCATAAAAGTTTGAAGTACTTGTTCGATCAGAAAGAGCTTAATATGAGGCAAAGACGGTGGCTTGAATGGTTGAAAGTTTATGATTTTGGATTGAATTACGATCCTGGTAAAGCTAATGTGGTGGCCGATGCTTTAAGTCAAAAGACTTTGCATATGTCACTGTTGATGGTGAAATAGTTGGAATTGATTGAGCAATTTAGAGATATGAGTCTTGTAGTTGAAGTGACGCCGAAGAGTGTTATCTTGGGAATGTTAAAGATCAATAATGATTTCCTTGATAGTGTTAGAGAAGCTCAGAAGCTTGATGTGAAACTTGTCGATTTGTTGGTTGGTATTGGACAAACTGAAAATGAAGATTTCAAGTTGGATACTCAGGGTGTATTGAGGTTCCGAGATAGGATTTGTATTCCCGATGATGTGGATTTGAAGAGAATGATCTTGGAAGAAAGTCATAGAAGCAATTTGAGTATTTATCCCGGAGTGACCAAAATGTATCAAGATTTAAAGAAACTATTTTGGTGGTCGGGCATGAAGAGATAGATGGCTTAGTTTGTTTATGCTTGTTTGACTTGTCAGAAGTCTAAAGTGGAGGATCAGAAACCTGCAGGGTTGATGCAACCGTTAGAGATTACAGAATGGAAATGGGATAGCATTTCTATGGATTTCGTAACGGGGTTACCGAATACATCAAGAGGACACGATGCGATTTGGGTGATTGTTGATAGGCTTATGAAGTCGACTCACTTTATTCCTATTAACATCACTTATCCCGTATCGAAGTTGGCGGAAATTTATATGCATGTGATTGTGAGATTACATGGTATTCCTTTGTGTAATGTTTCGGATAGAGATCCGAGGTTTACTTCTGAATTTTGGAAAAGCTTGCAAGAGGCTTTGGGTTCAAAGTTGAGGTTGAGTTCGGCTTATCATCCCCAGACTGATGGTCAGACGGAAAGGACGATTCAATCGTTGGAAGACTTGTTATGTGCTTGTATTCTTGAACATGGTGGTTCATGGGATACATATCTTCCTTTGATTGAGTTTACTTATAACAGTAGTTTTCATGCTAGTATTGGAATGGCACCGTTCGAGGCTTTGTATGGACGGAGGTGTAGAACTCCTTTGTGTTGGCATGAGTCGGGTGAAAGTGTGGTGCTTGGACCAGAATTGGTTAGAGAGACTACTGAGACAATGAAGATGATTAGACAAAAGATGAGAATTTCTCAAAGTCGACAAAAAAGTTATCATGATAAAAGGAGAAAAGACTTGGAATTTCAAGATGGTGATCATGTATTTTTGCGAGTTACTCCTACAACCGGCGTTGGGCGAGCATTGAAGTCAAAGAAGCTAACTCCTCGCTTTATTGGTCCTTACCAAATTACTAGTAAAGTGGTAAAATTGGCTTATAGAGTGGCGTTACCGCCAAATCTTTCGAACTTGCATGATGTATTCCATGTGTCGCAACTTCGGAAGTATGTTCCGGATCCTTCACATGTGATTGATATGGATGATATTCAAGTTCGAGACAATCTTACGGTGGAGATGATGCCTTTAAGGATCGAAGATCATGAGATAAAGTCTCTTCATGGAAAAGAGATCTTCTTGGTTAAAGTTGTTTGGATAGGAGCAGCTGGTGAAAGCACGACGTGGGAGTTGGAAAGCAAGATGCGGGATTCCTATCCCGAGCTTTTCGAGTCAGGTAATTTCGAGGACGAAACTTTTATAAGTGGGGGAGAGTTGTAACGCCCCGTTTTATTTAATATTATATTATATTAATATTTTCGAGTTATCGTTTGACGTTTGTTTTTGCGATGAGAATATTTAAATTAACTGTTATATCTGTTAATATATTCGGCAACGTTTTATTCAGACCGATAATTATTTTATTCGGTCCGGTATTTATTTTGAGGGACCGGTAATTATTTTATTCGGTTTGGTATTTATTTTGAGAGACCGGTAATTATTTTATTCGGTCCGGTATTTGTTTTGAGGGACCGGTAATTATTTTGTTCGGTCCGGTTTTTATTCCGTTCGGTTCGATAAAATATTATTCGGACCGATATTTAATTTTTCTGAGTTATTTTAATTATTTTGAGTTATTTTGATTAAGTGGCCTTTTGAATTATATTTTGGGTTAGTAAGACTAGTGGAGGGTAGTATGGTATTTTCATGTTGTCTTAAGACCAAAATCCAAACAAAGGTATTAGTTATTGTTTTATGAGAGATAGAAGTATCATAACACAAAACACACTTAGAGAACAAAAAAGAGAGTCTTGGAAGAGAGGAAGAGGAGCAAGAACAAAGCTTGGATTTTGGGTTGGTTTAATCATCAAGAATCATTTCAAGCATCTAAGGTAAGGGGTTGATTTTCCAATGCTTATAGTTAGGGTTTGATTTGGTATATTTTGGATTTGGGGGAAAATTGATGTTAGGGTTCTTGAGTTTTGTTGAGATAGAAATTAGAGGAGTTAATTAGGTGTTGTAGTTGTTATTGAATTAGTATTAGGTTAATTGAAATTGGAATGAAACAAGAACTAGCATTATATTAAGTTTAGAAACTAAACTAGCATTATATTAAGTTTAGAAACTAAACTAACAGTAACTTCATTGAAATGAAGTTTAGAAACAAGAACCAGCATTATATTAAGTTTAGAAACTAAACTAACAGTAACTTCGTTGAAATGAAGTTTAGAAACAAGAACTAGCATTATATTAAGTTTAGAAACTAAACTAACAGTAACTTCATTGAAATGAAGTTTTGAAACTAAAATAAAACTAGCAGCATAATACGTTTCCTAAAGAAAACTAGCAATATAGAAATGAAAGTTAAGTTTAGAAACATAAAAATAGCAGTATAGTTTAGCAAAACAAACAAAACGTAATAGCAGTATAGTTTAGAAAATTAATTAATTTATGTTTTTTTTTCTTTTATTAATTTAATATATTAAATATTTATATTAATTAAATACAAATATGATATAAGTTAGCCGATTTAATTTGGAACCCGATTATGTTCCGATTTCGGCAATTTCTGCGACGGAGCAAGTTGCTCTGAATTTAACGAAAATTAACGTGCTAGCTAATTTTGATGTGTAGAACGTCGTGGTGAGTTTAGTTTTTTGAGATTACGAGTTTTTAACAAAGCGACCCGAAATAAGTCAATTTACGGTTAAGTTGAACCAGGTTGCGTTTTAGTCGGTTTAAGTCGCGTATGGACAATCCGATTGCGACGTTAATGATTATAATTGATGCTGATTATTGTGAATGACTTTTGCGACGATTATTGATGTTTGACTATTTTTCCGTGTTTGAAATTTAGTGAATTATTTGATAATGATGTGGTGTGATTAAACATGATGTTTGTGAAGGTTTATTTATAATGAATACTTGATGATATGCGATGCGATGATATGTTTATCTTGATGTGGATAAATATGGCGACATGGGCTTTATACAAATTTTGATGTACAATGATGATGTTTTGTTGTTTCGTGTTTATGATGTCGTGTTGTCGAGTCACATACATTGCATTGGCGACGAGGGCTTTTATGCCAAGCGACGAGGGCTTTTTTGCCAAAGCAACGATGGGCTTTTATGTCGAATGTCCCTAATTATGGACAAAGTGACGGGTACCACATGTATAACATAGTCGTGTCTCATGGAGTCGGTTATGTTTATTTTTGAGTCTTTTGGCGTTGAGTTTTATTTCATGGCTTATGATGAAATGTGATGATATATGATACTTTGTTTTGTGATGATTTTTGTGTTGAACATAAAGTGAATATTGTGCGATAGTTTCATGATGAGTAAGCGATGAATATAACATGACGGTAAAGCGACGATAGGAGTTTATGGCGATGAAGTTTATGTCTTGTTTTGGTATGATTATGATGATTACGTGACGAAATTAAAGTGTTGATTTTATACACTAAATGATGATTTAAAGTGTGTGAGATTTGGATATGTGCTGACATATTCTTATTAACCTATATCATTTATGATTCCAAAACTATTTATATATTTTATCATGCCTTTACTTATATGTTTTGGAGTATCTCACCCTTTACTTGTTTCGACGTAGCCTTTATATTGGTAACGTGCAGGTGATCCGCGAGGATGATGAGGATTATCTCGAGTCTCTTTATTTTGAGTCGCTCTGCTCTGATAGTAGTAACACTCTGGTTTTGGGCGACGTTATTATTTTGATAGGATGGTTTATGTATACTATCTTATGACTTTATGTATTGATGATAACATGATGATACGTACATTTTGTGAACACATCCGTTGTGATGTGATTAGTCATATGTTTATATGATGATTTATGTTATGAATAGGCATATCCGACTTTTAATTTTGTGATGTGCATTATAATGCAAAGTGATGAAAAACACGAATATGTGATACCTCAATTTATGTTTGGATGTAATTTTGAAACTCTGATTTTATTATTATTAATTACGAGGTGTAGAATTGGGGTGTTACATTTTCTCTGGTTCAGATAAATCTCTCAACGATTTATTTTGATTCTTCTCCAGATCCCTACCGATTCAGTTTAAATCTCTCAACGGTTTATTCTGATTCTTTCCCGCAGATGTTCTCTCTGGTTCAGATAAATCTCTCAATGATTTATTCTGATTCTTCTCCAGATCCTTGCCGGTTCAGTTTAAATCTATCAACGGTTCATTCTAATTCTTTCCCACATATGTTTTCGCTGGTTCAGATAAATCTCTCAACGATTTATTCTGATTCTTCTCCAGACCCCTGTCGGTTCAGTTTAGATCTCTCAACGGTTTATTCCGATCTGCAGACGCTTTCTCTGTTTCAGATAAATCTCTCAACGATTTATTCTGATTCTTCTCCAAATCCCTACTGGTTCAGATAAATCTCTCAACAATTTATTCTGATTCTTTCCTAGTAGGAACTTTCTCTGGTTAAGATAAATCGCTCAAAGATCTACTCTGATTCTCTCCAGTTAAAGAATATTCAAGACCGCTTTTGGTTCAGTTTAAACCTCTCAACGGTTTATCCTGATACTTTCCAAATGAACATTTCTGGTTCAAATAAATCGCTCCAAGATTTATTCTTATTCTTCCCAGTCAAACAACATACAAGACTTCTGCTAGTTTCAGATAAATCGCTCCAAAGATTTATTTGATTCTTTTCCAGTTGAAATCAAGTTCAGACTTAGTCCATTTTCTGACAATAGTCACCTTTGGATGTCATCTACAAGCCCATATCCGGTAAATATTTCCCATTCCTCCAAATGGCATCTATAAGCCCATTCATAATTCATCTTCGAGTGTAAATTTCCGGGCACTCTAGTGTTCAATCATTTTCCACCTTCGAGTCACGAATGGCAGATCCGCCAATCTAACTTTTCAAGTTTAAGAAGATTGAACAGGGGTAGCTATTGTACCCCAAAATTTTCCCTCTCATTTATCAAGTTTTTTCTCACAAGATCTCCTTTGCTTCAAGACTGCACTAGGGTTGATCAGCTCAAGACACCTCCTTAAGCATTGATGACTGAAATTAGGGTTTGAGATTTCACAAGGATAATTGAACTCTTAATGCCTCATATGAATTTCATGGATCATTATGGACCTTCAAAATTTCTCATGTCAAGTTTCAAGTCTTGGATCACATTTTTGCTCAGTCAATTGATCAGTTGACCTAAAAATCAGCTGTATTGGGGAAAAAGTCAACTGTAGCCAATTTACAGTCAAACTTCATAATTTTTTATCCATATCAACATTATGAACTCATATATAGCATTTGATCAAGTTTGTACCATAATTCCTCAAGAAATTTGATCAGATCATCAAAAGGGCAAAATGGTCAAAATTACGGTTTTGACTGAGAAAGGGCAATTTCTGAGTTTTGACCTAGCAAATGGTTAATTTGTTTGAGACTTGATCTCAAGGTTTCAAATGAATCATTTTGACATGATGGTATGACTCAAAACATCCCTCAAGATCAATTGATTGATAGTTGATTTTCAGTCAACTAATCAAAAGTCAATTGTACACTGAAAAGTCAAACTTTGACTTTTTGGTCAAAATCAAGTGTCAAAGATCACGATTCATCAAAAAATGTCAAAATATGAAACTTGTTCATCAATAAATCAAAAGGTCAAGATTTCAATTTGAAAAGTCAAAGTTTCCAAACTTAGAAATTTTTCTAGGTGTTGAAAACTTCATATTTTTTCACAACTTTGAGCCAATTTTTCACCATGATACAAGATGATTAAAAAGAAACTTTCAACATGAAAGTTGTTGATCTCAATGAGATCTAAAACATTGCTTTAAACAACTCCTCCTAAAAATTCTTGGATCTCAAGTTATTAATCCACAAAATCATGGTCATGAAACTAAAACACTTAGTGAAATTTTGAGCATTTTGGTCAGGATTTTGACCTAACTTCTGAGCCAAGTTTCACATAATTCCATTTGGATTTTGCAAAAGTGATTCAAATAGGGATTGTAGATCATATTACAAGCTTTCTAAAAAGTCTAAGAACTCCTTGGGATCATTTGTGATCAAGGAGAATTGAAGGTCAAAAGTTAGGGTTTCAAGTTGTTTTACAAGGCAGAATTTCATGATGAACAAGAATGCAAATCCATGCTAGGCTGCACAATTTTTGCTTTGCAGACCTAAAACTTGTTTGGCACTCCATAATTAAATGTTTGCACAGCTATTAGAGGCTTCAACTCAATCATTCAATGCATTGCCCATGCTTAATGCCATTTTGGGAAGAAAGTGCACATTGCCATTTTGGAAAAGTATCTTTTATGCACAAAATCAGTTCTTGAGCTTTGCAAGTGTTTTCTTCTGATCACACATAACCTATAACCCAAAAGAAACTTGTCTAAAGCCTCTAACAACTCAGCCCATGCTTGTACTTTACCTTGAAACTATATTTCTATTTTTCTTCAAAATCAAGTAAGATAGCCATAACCCTATATCTTGCACTTCTGACCCTATCAAGGGCTAGAACCTTTTCCTTACTTATGCACAAGTTGTTTGCAACAAAAGACAGATAGAAAAGCTCCAAAACTAAAAAAAAAACTCAGAACGGTATTACAAACCACCATTGTTGCATATTCTGACCAAGAACTTCAAACTTTCATTTCACTCGTGCGTTTCTTGGCCTTTTGATCCCAAAAGCTTCTAAACATCATATATAAGCCATCCATATCTCTGTTACACGACTGTAACACCATCTTCACCAATTTCAAAGTTTAAAAATAGAGCATCATAGTTGGACTTCTCTAGACCATTCCAGCCACCTTCAGCTCAAGCCAGTTATTGCATTAGCTTCCTAGAGGTCCAAGGAAGCTAACCTGATCATCACCATCACTTGAAACAAGCTCAAACTCATTTCACGATTTCCAATTTTGAGGCATTTTTCTTGAACTTTTATCTCATTATTTAGGCATTGTTAGGCTTGCATTTGTGAAGATAGAATGTAGATATCACTGCCCTGAAACTATATATGTCCATAGATTTCATTTATGTTGCTTGAGCATGGAGAATTTTAAGTTTAAACTTGCTGAAATATTTAGGTCAGAATTTGTTACTTTCATAAATTCATCCTTGTCTTTGAATGTTAACTTAAATTAGTTACATGGTTGAATTCGTGGTGAAAAAATACACAAGTTTCATGTTTACATTTTTTAAAATGGTAAAAGAATGAGCAAGTTACAGATCCTTTGGCTGGAGGTTGAAGATGAAGTACAGTCAGGGCAAGTTTTATGTTATGTATTTATTTTTGTGCCAATGTTAACGGATGTATAGCAACCCCGGTAGTAAGGCAGTACGCTGGTAACCAAGAGGGCGTGAGTTCAATGCCCAGCGCGCTACCTTTTGTTCGCTTTCACACTTTTACACTTTTTTTTGGTTTCTTTGTTTGCAGCGCCTGGGCCCTAGCATTAGGCCTTCTTTTTTTGCTAATTTTCTAACCCCTGGCTCTGTTTCAGCACCCCCTTGATCATTTATTTCTTATTTTATTTTATTTTTATTTTTAGCTTATTTCACTTTCTTTTATCATCTTTATTATTATTATTATTATTATTAATATTATTATTATTATTAATATAATTATTATTAATAATAAAAAACCAAAAAATATTTCATTTATTATTTTTTACACTTATTTAGTTTATTTGTTTTATAAAACTAAAAGTACAAAAACATTTTCTTAATAAATTAATTTCTTTCTTAATAATTAATATTTAGGTTTAGGTTTAACCATTATATTATTTTATTGCAATTAAAATTAATTTAGAACTTAGGTTTTTTAATTAATTAATTTTCATATTATTATTATTTATTTAAAACATTTTCATAAAAAACCCTAAAAACATTTTTAACTTAATTTCTTTAGGTTTAAGTTTTGTTAATTTTTTCCTTAATCATTTTTTAATTAGGTCAAGACTAAACCCTTTCATAAAAAACAAACAAAATCATTTCTTTTTACATTTACATTCTTGCATTTTTATTTTTTCAATTTTTGTATAATATTCAATATGGTTGTAATAGTTAATTAGATTTAATTTTCTTGCAAAATTATCCATTTATAAATTTGTATACCCCCTCCCCTATTGATGTAATAGCTTAGTATTTTTATTTTCCGCAATTTAATGCTTTATATATAAATGCTAGTAAATTAGGGTTTGTATGGAAAGATAAAATCAATGCTTAAAAACCCCTAATTCAAAGACAAAACAATGCATGTAAATCAATACACTTGCACACTTATACCCTTAGGGTAAATCCACTAGTTGCCTTATAAAAATGGTCATATTATGCATGTGGGGTATCTTAGCAAAAGCAATTAAAAAATATAAGATCATAGTCCCTCGATGACGCTATAAATGTTGCCTTAAGAATGATCTTAGTCCCTCAAAGAAAATGCTAAGATATCTTACAATATTTCTATTCATGACTATACGATGACCCTTGCCCGTCCCTTTTACATCCAAAGATAGGGTTTCTTACCAAATCAATGGTAATATAACAATGTCAAAGGAAAGAGGAAATAAATAAAAAGACTTTTGAGTAGGTAGAATGTTCCTAGTTGCTTGCTCATTTTTCAAACAAAAACATCCTTGCTATTTTCAAAACAAACACTAACACTTTCAAAACACCTTTAAAACTTGAAACATTTGCAAAAGATCAACACTTTGTATACATTCTTACGAACGAGAATCATTACAAAGTTTGCCTAAACGATGGCGCCTTTTCAAAATACTTTCAAAAACCACACAAAGCACATTTTCAAACAAAAGCAAGTGATCTAGCAAGCAACTAAAAGCCCGTAGATAACTACGGATGAAAAGGGTGATAATACCTTCCCTTTTCATAATCTACCCGCTGAACTCAAGAAAACATCTCTAAAGGTCTTTTCTGTTCTTTTCAACCATTCCTTTTGGATAAAAGAAAAGTCAGTGGCGACTCTTGCTAACCGCAACACTTGCGATCAAATGCAAAACAACCAAGTCAGTTCTCCCACCGTGTTACACCATATACTGCCAAACCCAAGCCAGATGTGCTGCTATGCAGCAGTCCTGCACCAGCCTGCCACAATGCTCCAAAATACTGCTGAGCCTGCATTGTCTCAGTCCCATACTTGCACAAAAAAGGAGTGCATAAGAGTTGTATCAAATAAAATAGGGGGATAATATACCCAAACAGTTCAAATGTCATTTGGTTTCCCCCCAAAACCACATCAAAATCTCGCCTATAAATGAAAGGCTTCACAACATTTTCAAGGGGATCTGGGGACCAGAGGAACGAATAATTTTCTCAAACACAACAAAACTCTCAAGTTCTTAAACACTTATGAAAGCAAACCCAGAATCCCAAACACTCACCTCTTTCGATTCTGAAGAACACCCCACACATAGAAGTTTGTTCAAACTCAAAGACAACCTTCTGTGACAACTCTTCGAACCAAAGGCAAACCCTCTGTGGCTACTCTTCGAATTCCAGAAACGTCCAGGTAGCAGTTCAAGTTCGAAGCCTACACACCAGCTTTGAGGTAAGTCTTTCTAACTTTAACTCTTTCATTTCAAACCTCTTTATTGATTCATCTTCTAAACCAACATGTAATGATCATGACCTTCGATGTTAATCTTTTGTGTTTTCCTTTAAGAACTAATATGTACAGTCCCCTAAAAATGTTGGAATATAAAATAGGCATGCTTTGATATACTTGCTTCGATGCATACACATGCTTCGATACAGACATGTTCAGCATACACACACACACTTGCTTCGAACACACTGACCTACAGGCCCAGATGAAAGGCATACTTGCACTAAGTCCATCCCCAATCGAAGGCCATGACTTGTTGTTGCCAGCCTCAATTGAAGAAGGCAACAAGGCAGAAAGGCGGAACCTTGGGCTTCACCATACACTGACTTCCAGGCCAATCGAAGGACAGGACCTCACTGGTGCCAGCCCCCAATCGAAGGCCATGACCTCACTGGTGCTAGCCCCCAATCGAGAGACATGACCCTGCTGGTGCCTACCCAATCAAAAGACATGACTTTGCTGACTCCATGCCCCAATCGAAGGAGGCCAAGAAATGCAAATCGAAGAATGATCCAGCCTGGATCGAAAGAACTCATTTTTCTTGCTTTTATCTTATTTTTGCCTTTATATTTTCATGCAATTCGATATGGTTGTAATAGTGTAGGATTTTATCTTTATGCATTTTATTGCTTTTGTATGCTTGCTAGTAAAATAGAGAATGTATGGCAAGATAAAAACAACAAGTAGACAACCCCTAATCAAAGACTAAATGCATGTAAATCAAACACACCATTCGCACATGCACCCTTAGGGTAATTCCACTTGTTGCCTCGGAAAAATAGTCATGTCCCTCAAACATGACCGTTTTAGCAAAGACCCTCGATAAAAGACTGTAGTCCCTCGATGACCCTCAACGTTGCCTTCAGTAAACGATCTAGTCCCTAAAACGACATTGCTAAAACGTCCCATAGGTTGCTGTTGTACCCCAAAATTTTCCCTCTCATTCTCCAAGGCCTTTCTCACAAGGATTGTCAAGGTTCAAGCTTGAACAAGTGCATTGCGATTTTCCAGTACCAAAATTAAAAGGAAACTGTCAAAAATGGAGAAAACAGATAAAAATAACATTTTGACAAATTTGGTGGAAAACATGTCTCCTTCGATTCAGCATACTTAGATTGACTTTTGGCCTCTTTCGATTGCTCAAAGTGGCTGCTAGCGTGCCTATTTCGCCTGGGCATGTGACTTCTTGTCGCAGGCTTCGTTTGTGCCTTTTGCTGCCTACAAACCTGCTTCGTTTGTGCCTTTTGCTGCCTGCGTGCTTGCGATCGAAGGCCATGACTTACTGGCCACACATGCCCCCTGCAAGGAAACCCTTTTCGATTCACCAAGCGTATTGCCTACAGGCCTGCTTCGATTTGGACAAGTTTACTGCCTACAAACATGCTTCGATTGGGCAACATTGCTTCCTTCGAGCACGGACTTTCGATTGGAAAATATGCTTCCTTCGAGCGTGAGCTTTCGACTGGGAATTAGCTTCCTTCGAGTAAGCTTGTTTCGACCACAAGTTTCGACTAAGGCAAAGGTTTCCTTCGAACATGTGTGCTTCGATCTCACTCTTGCATTCGACTTAAGAATGTCCTTCGAATCAGGAAGTTAAAGCCTCCTGTTGGTTGTCTTCAATTCAAAGAGTCAATAATGTTCTGAAAGCTTCCTTCGATTCAGAAGTTAATAACCTTCTGAAAAGGGCCATTCGAAGAACACATAGTTGGTCCATTCGAAGGACACACAACTGGTGGAAACGAATGCAGTGTTGTCCCAGAAAGATGGAGGATTCGACCCAGAAGATCAAGTTGAACATATAGACCCATAGGCTAGGCCACGTGTCTTCCCTTTTTAGGCATGTACCCACTTGATGTCTAAGACCAATTGCATAGCACAGTACCACCTTTTTAGGCCCCCACAGGTACTGTCACGTTACAATATTTTATCACCTATTTGCAAGGCTGGCTTTGGACAGCATGTCCATTCTTTCTCTATAAATAGAGGAATTTTTGCAAAGCTGAGGGAGGACTTTTGGCCAGAGGAACGTATCTTCAAAATTCTCATACAACACAAAATTCTCAAATTCTCAAACACTTGAACACTTGAACACTTGAACACTTGAACACTTAAACACTCAAACACATACCCAGAATCCAAACAACAAATCCAGAACTGCATCCTCCTGCCTAAACACCAGAACATCAAACCTGTGTTACAAATACAAGCCTTGAGGTCTGCATAACCTTAAAACCTGCCTTCCTTACCAAAGCCAGAAACTCCAGCCAGTTCAACTGCAACTGCAAACAAACCTGCCTAAAGCCAGTCCAACTGCAGCTGCAAGCAAGCCTGTATCAAAACTAACAGAAACTCAGACCTGCTTTCCCAAACCAAACAGTAACAGAACTAGCTTCAGGAATATCCCAGCAAGGCTCCCTCCACCATCAAAAAAGGTCACCTACAGCTCTTTCGACTAAGCACTTCAAGAGGTAAGTTCTCTCCAGCTTGGGACATTTTCATTTAAACATCATGAGTACATGCCAATAAATAAAAATGTAGATATTTATGGACCATGTTTTAGCATTAGATTCTGATTGCTCTTATGCTGAAGACTCAACCTTAATTAGTTATAATTTAGACTTTGAGACCCATTGGTTTTTTGTGCTAACCCCTGGACTATAGTTATGTTTGGATGTTGCATTTAAGAACTTGAGACAGGTTTGTTATACCCTTCGATTGGATAGCTGCACAAGCCTTTCGAATCACAATTTGAGGGCCTAAATATGCTTACAAGGAGTCAGCAAGGAGCCTATGGAAAAGCCATAACCTTGTTGTTTCCAGACCTCAGACGAAATCCATAACCTTTCCATTTCCATGCCATAAACAAAAGACAGGAGTGTGAAACGAAGCCCTGGGCTTCCTCACTGGCTCCAGGCCCAATCAAAGAAGACAACAAGGCAGAAAGGCTCAGCCAGAGACACACTTGCACTAAATCCAGGCTCAGACGAAAGGCACTTCCATGCTGGTGCCAGCCTCCAATCGAAGTACATGACCTGACTGGTGCCAAAGCCCAATCGAAGGCCATGACCTCACTGGCGTGAATTCCCAATCGAAGGACAGGACCTTATTGATGCCATACCCAATCGAAGGAGGCCAACAGAATGCAAATCGAAGGGTTCTCCTGCCCCATTCGAAAGACACTCATTTTTCTTGCTTTTACCTTATTTTTGCCTTTATATTCTCATGCAATTCAATATGGTTGTAATAGTGTAGGATATTTATTTCCTTCCTTTTTATTGCTTTGTACAAATGCTAGTAATTAGGTGTGTATGGCAAGATAAAATCAACAGTTAGACAACCCAAAAATCAAACATAACAATGCATGCAATCAAACACACTTGCACACATGCACCCTTAAGGGAATTCCACTTGTTGCCTTATAAAAATGGCCATGTTTTGCATGTGGGATGTCTCAGCACAAACGAATTGAAAAAAGATCATAGTCTCTTGATGACGCTATCAAATGTTTCCTTTCAAAAATGATCTTAGTCCCTACAGAAAAGTGCTAAGTCATTTCACAACATTGCTATCATGATCATACGATGACCCGCGCCTGTCCCGTTTACATCCTAACACAAGGTTGTTCACCAAATACAATGGTGAAACAACACTGTTAAAAGGGTTAAAAACATAAGAAAGATCTTTGAGTAAAATAGGGTAGACAACTCTTAGTTACTTGATCAAAAATCTTGCAAAACATCCTTGCTATTTTTCAAAACACACTCCACAACACAATTTCAAAAACAACTTTCAAAACATTGAAAACCTTTCAAAAAGACAAACACCTCTGTATACATTCAAACAAGAATCATTACAAAGGTTGCCACAATGATTGCCTCTTTTCAAAACATCTTTCAAAATCACACACAAAGCACCATTTCAAACAATTGAAAAGAAAAAGCAAGTGATCTAAGAAAGTAACTAAGAGCCCATGGATAAACATGGATAGAAAGGGTGCTAATACCTTCCCTTTCTATAATCTACTCCCCGAACCCAAGAAAACATCTCAAAGGTCTTTCCTGTGCTTTTTTACCTTTCCTTAGGATAAAATAAAAAAGTCGGTGGCGACTCTTGCTAATCCGAAACATTTGCGAACACAAACGCAAAACCCAAGTCAGTTCTCCCACCGTATCACAGAACTGGCGACTCTGCTGGGGAATGATTTAAAAGTGGAGTAACCTTAGGGCTTAGATCACCCTTTGCATGATTAATTGTTTGTTTTGATTGCTTTACATTTTGGTTCTCTTGTTTGGGCTTGAAATCCTCCACCCGGATTTGGGGAAACATTCATAGATAGCAATACATTGTGGAAACTGTGCGGGGTATACCGACACGGTTGAAGCAATAGCTATATTAGTGCGACATATTTGTGAGTACCGGTAGCCTTTGAGTCAATCAAAGAGAATGCGGGGCCGCTGAGTGATGTCATTAAGCACTAATGAACTAGAACCTTACTTGACCATCTTGGCCTTTCATTAGGGGTAGTGAGATGACTGGCTTTGGTGCAGTCTAAAGTTGGTAGATACTCGATACTACACTCATTGAGGGTTGTTTTCTTGGAATATTTTGGTCGCTAGTTAAGTGGCTAAACCAAAACAATGAACATAGAAAACAATCCAATGATATTGAGCTCCTTAGAACCCGGTTACTATTTATAGGACAGGTTTTGAGCCAACTAAACTCAAGAGGGTACTTACCTATGAAACCTCATGCAAGCCTGAAACTAGGGTTTTTGTATGACTTGCTTGTACATGTGTTTGTGCATACATTATGAACATCATAAAGCATCATATGCATCCACTAACCATTTCAAGGGTTTGGATCTTCATCTTTGTTCTTGTTTTGTAGGTCATGGAAACTCTTCGCAGGAAAACAATTCAAGTCAACCTTGTGAGAATCCCTCCTCAACTCAAGGAGCCTACATCCAGAATTCCAGAAAATTCTCTCTTCAGTGAAAGACATGGTAGACTTCTCAGCTTAGTCAACACCAACATTGAAGAAGACATGGTTAAAGTTCTCTTCCAGTTCTTTGACCCCCTACACCACTGTTTCACATTCCCTGACTACCAATTGGTGCCTACTTTTGAGGAATTTTCTCAACTCCTGAGAATTCCTATTCTTAATCAACTACCCTACAACGGTACGGAAAAAGAACCAAAACTTGAAGATGTTGCTCAAGCATTGCACTTGCAACCATCTGACATCAAGGGGCATTGGGAAACCAGAAGTGGTGTCAAAGGATTCTTGGAAAAGTTTCTGTTTGAGAAGGCCCAAGAATGCTGGAATTCTCTTGATCTACAAGCCTTTGAAGAAATTGTGGCACTCCTTATTTATGGGTTGGTCTTGTTCCCAAACCCTGACTAACTTATAGATGTGAATGCTGTTAAGATTTTCGTGTCCAAGAATCCCATACCTACATTACTTGGGGACATCCTACACTCACTCTACACACGAACAATGAGGAAAAGAGGTGTTCTCATGTGTTGTACTCCGCTCCTAGCAAGGTGGTTTATTTCTCACCTTCCACAATCAGTTCTGAAGAATGAGCAGGGTTTAAGGTGGTCACAACGGTTGATGACCCTCATGCATTATGATGTACATTGGTGTTCTCGGTCCAGAGAAAACGTCATCATCATTGATCGTTGTGGTGAGTTCCCTAATGTCCTATTACTTGGCATTAGGGGAGGCATTACCTACAACCCCTGTCTAGCTATGAGACAATTTGGATATGCTCGGAGGGATGGCCCTCATGACATGCTGATTCCTGACCTAGTTTTTGACTTCGAAAACGATGCGCAAGGACTTCGCCAAAGGTTCATCAGAGCTTGGAGGATGCCTAACAAGGTGGATAGTAAGACACTGGGGCACAAGAATTCCATCCCCCTTGAGCCTTACCTCAAGTGGGTACGAACCCGCTCCCAGAATCTCATGATGCTGTATCCTCACATTCTCCCCTTTGATTAAAGAGCTTGTTAAGGAAGGAGAAGTTCCATACACCATCCTATATCCTGACATGCCAACATCATGGGAGGAAATGCAAAAGAGTTGGATCCAACTCAGAGAAGAACGGGATACTTTTGAAGCCAGCTTCTATGCCAGTGAGGAGAAGGTTTTAGAGCTCACCCGCCAACTTCACGAGGAGGAAACTCTTAACACCTACATCGCACCAAAAAGGATGCGCAATGTCTTTTTACATTGAGGTTTTTGTAATATTTCGCCCATGGGGCATTTATGTACTAACAAATTTCTTCTTAATATGACGTGCGTTCTTTTTTGTTTGCAACAAATTTGAATTTTTGAACCCTTGAATGCATTACATGAACAACATATCATTCATCATATGCATAAACAGGTCTTCAAGCCAGGTTTCCTTATCCTTCTGCTGTTTATTTCAGCAAGATGGATTTGGAGCAAACAATGAAGGACTTACAGGCACAAAATTCACAATTTCAGCAACTCCTCATGACCTTGGCAAAGGGTCAGGAGGATCTCAAAGTTCTGCTAGAGAAGAGTAAACAGAAGAAAAAGAAAAAGAGACTGGGGGTAGCTACTTTCGGAAGAAGATTTGAGGGTGATGCTAGAAGGACTCTTGAGTTTCCATCAACGTCCGACGAAGGGATTGGCAAAGGGAAAGGAGTTAATGTGCCTTCCGAATCTGAGGTAGAAGAGGAGGAAGAGGAAGCAGACGAAGACTATTCAGAACAACAGTACCCACCAGCGGATGACAAGTATAAGAACCTTGAAGACAGATTGGCAGCTATGGAGTTGCAGAGGGTGCCAGGATTGGATTTTGAGGAGCTGGGATTGTTATCCCTCCTAAGTTCAAAGTGCAAACATTCGCCAAGTACGACGGTCTATCTTGCCCTAATATGCACTTGAGGTCGTATGTTAGAAAGATCCAGCCACATTCATCCGACAAAAACCTCTGGGTGCACTTTTTCCAAGACAGCTTGTCTGGCACTCAGTTAGATTGGTTTTACCAGCTCGAGAGATCAGAGGTCCATAATTGGGAAGACTTGGCAGCCGCTTTCTATCGTCAGTATCAGTACAATGCTGATTTGGCGCCTACCCGTACTCAGTTACAAAGTATGGGGATGGCTTCAAATGAAGGATTCAAGGAGTACGCCCAGAAGTGGCGCGACCTGGCTGGAAGGGTGCAGCCACCGCTATCAGATAGGGAATTAGTTGACATGTTTTTGGGGACCCTATCTGGCCCTTTCTTCAAACATCTAATCGGAAGCTCCTCTGCAGGATTTACTGAGTTGATTTTGAATGGCGAGAGGGTGGAAGCCGGTATCAAAAGTGGAAAGATTCAAAAGGATGCTTCTGCATCCACAGCTGTTAGAAAACCCTTCCCAGCCAAGAAAGAGGTATTTGCTGTGTACACCCAGAAAAATTGGGAAGGAGAAGAACGTCGACCAATAGTGGGGGCCGTATTAATACAGAAGTCTGCATCAGACCAGTTTAGAAACAGCCAACCGAGGAACGATCAGCCCAGAACGTATCAGCAAAGGCCACCATGACAGTTTACTCCAATAAATATGACACCTGCTCAAATCCTTCCACATCTCCTGAAGTTGAATCTCGCTAATATTAAGGAGGAACCAAAGAATATAAATACCACATCTCCATCTTACAATCCAAAAGCCAAGTGTGCTTACCATTCCGACAGTATTGGGCACGATACCAATAATTGTTGGGCACTCAAGAACAAAATTCAGGATTTAATTGACGCCAAAGAGGTCGAGTTTGACGCTCCTGAAAAGCCAAATGTTATATCCGCGCCAATGCCCAAGCATGGGCACAATGTGCATGCTGTTTTGGAAAATCTCCATGTTACTGATGTTGTCGATCTGTTAACTCCATTGTTAGTAGTAAAAGAAAATTTGTTGAGAGCCGGGATCTTTCCTGGTTGTGATGAAGATTGCTATTTTTGTTTGAATGTTCAAGATGATTGTCCAATGTTGAAGTCGGGTGTCCAATGCCTGATGGATACTCAAGAAATAATTTTTCAGAAAACCCCTGTTAACACTTTAAATCTGATTGCTCCTGATACTTGTAATACCTCAACCAATGATATTGCCATCATAACCATTTCCGACAATACTCCCAAGGCTTGCAAAAGGCCTGTCAGGATTACACCCAACTCTGAATGTGCACCTCTAAAGATCACAATATCGGGACCCGTCCCGTACCAATCAAGCAAAATGATACCTTGGAACTACGGAGGAGAAATCTTTTACCACGGCATCAAACAAATCAAAACAGTCCAAGAAATTTCTGAAGAAGACCCTGACGTAGGAAACATCACGAGTACTAGCAAGATCACCCGCAGTGGCCAGATCTTTTCTCCGGAGATTGCTCCTCCCCGAGTAGTCTTCGGACCCTTAAAAATTTCTGCACCTGTTGGACCCTCTGTGCAAGGCCCAGTGATTGAAGAGTTAAACACTCCTGAAGAAAGACCATCCGCTGATAACACTAACAAAGGTAAAGGGATACTGAAAGAGCCTGTCAGGACGAAGGCTCATGCTGTGGTTATCCCTGAAACCACGCAGAAGGAGATGGATGAGATCCTAAAAATAATTAGAAAAAGTGACTATGACATTGTGGAATAATTGGGGCAAACCCCTTCTAAAATCTCAATGTTAGCTCTCCTGCTCTATTCAGAGGCCCACGCTAAGGCTCTGATTAAATTCTTGAAGACAGCACATGTCCCCCAAGAGACCTCGGCTGACCAATTCCAAAACGGTGTGGCCAGTCTTACTGCTGACAATGGCCTGGGCTTTTCCGATGCTGACCTAACTCCCAAAGGAAGGAAGCACAATGATGCATTACATGTTTCAGTTGAGTGCCGAGGGACCACACTCGCCCATGTCTTGGTCGATACTGGTTCTTCCCTGAATGTGCTGCCAAAGAAGGCCTTAGACCGTTTGGATTGTGAAGGTTTGACCCTCAAGCCTAGCAACATTATTGTCAGAGCTTTCGATGGTTCCAAAAGAATGGTTCATGGGGAGGTTGATATTCCCATCAAGGTAGGCACCGAAGTGTTCAACACCACCTTCTACGTGATGGACATTCGTCTGTCATACTCATGTTTTCTGGGAAGACCGTGGATTCATCATGCCGGGGCAGTTAAATCCTCTTTGCACCAGATGCTGAAGTATCCTGTTAAGGGTAAAATCATAATTGTACACGGTAAGGAGGAGTACATGATCAGTCATTTCAATTCCTTTCGGTATATGGAAGTGGATGGCGAATTCATCGAAACACCTTTTCAACATTTTGAGGAAGTTTCTCCCGAGGTGGCAGTCGCGAAGGCAGTGGTTGAGGTACCTATTGTTGTACCCCAAATTTTGACCTAAGATACCATCTCCCCTCTACATCATTACATTGCAAGGGTTTTGACCTATTTTTATCAATTTTCAAAGCAGTTTTTAAATTCATAACTTTTTTAAGTCAAGAGCTGTTTATTTTTGAAACGCTAAATTTATTAATTGATCAATGCTAAAACAATGTTTATTTAATTATTTATTATTCTGAATTTAAATAATTGGAATTTATTTTCAGTTATTATATAAATTAAAGAATTATAAATAATAAAGTAAATATTTGAAAAGAAGTTTGTTAATTGATCAATGATGTTTATTTAATTATTTATTATTCTGAATTCAAATAATTGGAATTTATTTTCAGTTATTATATAATTTGAAGAATTATAAATAATAAAGTAAATATTTGAAAAGAAGTTTATTAATTGATCAAACAATTTTTATTTAATTATTTATTATTCTAAGTTTAAATAGTTGAAATTTTATTTTCAGTTATTATAATTTAGAAGAATTATAAATAATGAAGTAAATAATTGAAGGAAAGTTTATTAATTGATCAATGATGTTTATTTATTTATTTATCATTCTAAATTTAAATAATTGGAATTGATTTTCAGTTATTATATATTTTAAAGAATTATAAATGATAAAATAAATAATTGGAAAGAAGAAAAGAATTAACTGGTAAAATAATAGAATTTTATTCATCTTTATTCTAATTATTACAATTGTTGTTTAAATACTGTATTATGTACAAAGTATTTACAATGACAATTATATAAAATGTTTAAAGTAAAATAAAAACTATTTTAATTTTTCTAAGATTCTAAATCTTCATCTTCTATCCAATACTTCTTTGATGCTCATTTGATTTTACCTGCAAAGAATTAAAAGAAAAAGTCAAGAGATAGATATATAATTAAAAGCAGAAAATTAATTTAGCGTTCATCATTAAAAACAAACGGCTGGAATCAGTTTTTTACCCTCTTTGCAAATCACGGGATTTCTCCCGGTTCACAAAAAGGGATGTTTATTTATTGATAAATATGAATGCACAAGTTAAAATTATGCACAAATTCAATATTTCAAAGTAAACTGCATAGTTCAAAACCAATTGCACAAATCCAATTTTTTGTCAAAACTGCATATTTCAAAATCAACAGCATATGCAATTTTCAAAGCCAGAGTCCAACGTAAACTACCCAATGTATGGGAAGAGGTCAAAAACACAAGGCTCCTCTACTGTAACAATGCAGATGACAAAGAGAAACATGTGCAGTTAAAAACCAAATATGCAAGCAAAATGTTTCTAAATTCATCATTTTCCAGCTTTTGCTTTTTCAGAACATAAAGTACATAACATCATTTTAATGTCAAACTGTACTAAGGAGAGAGAAGAGAGAAAGAGTGTGGGTTTACAGGTTTTGGCTTAGGTAGAAAAGGGATATAAAACAAAACAGCAGTAACACAGTAAAAAAGGAATGCATAAAAGGATGCAAAGCAAACTGAATAAAATAGTAGAGAGGGCAGAGATATCAAGAAAAAATGGTTAAAATATACAAAACCTGAACTGTCAAAAGAGAGGCCAACTGATATAAAACAACACAACTTCTCAAGCAAGGCTAAGTTCGGAAAAACCTGTTTTGAAGCCTAAAACCACAAAATCTGTCAAGTTCAATACCAAGCCAATTCTCAAGGTCAAAACAAAAACCTCAAGAACCTGCTGTCTCAAGACCAACGCCAATAACCATGGCCTGAAAAACCAGTAGAAACCTGCATTAAACCCATTGAAGCCTCAAACATACAAAAACAGCATCAAGCCTAATAACCTGCTTAAGCCTTAAACCTGTAACATAGGCCTCCAAGCCAAACCTGAAACCATAACCATTTCAAAGCCTAACCAATAAACTCATCAAAAGGCCAAACCTGTTGAAACAAAAACCAGGCCAAACTTGAAGCAAACCCAGCCAAAAACACCATCAAACCTTAAACCACTGTCAATCCAACCAAAGCCATCAAACCAAACGGCCTAAACTAGAAAAAGCCTACCATTTCAAAGCATCAACATTGTCAAGCAAAGTCAAACATCATAAACCCTCAGATTCAAATCATACAGCAACCAACACAAGGCAACCAGAAGAAAAGAAGAAAAAATCAAATGTATTAAAAGACATTTCCAGCATATCATCATCAAAAATCATCGAGGCAACATGAATCCTCAGTTGGAAGCATCACAGGATAGCAAACACATCAAGCTAGTCAAAACAAAATATTTCAACAATAGCATATTCAGAACCATCACAAGTATACAAGGGCAAGGGTACACCAAGAAGCAGAAGAAGAACAGAAGCACAAACAAGCAAGAAGAAGAAGCAATCAAAGGGTTTTCAAACTATCATCATTAAACCCTAAAAGGAAAAGAAAGACAGAGTACCAGGTTCCAGTGAAAGCGAGCTAGCTTCAGTGTCATTGCATCTTCGCCATCCAACCGCCTGAGCGCCTCCACCACCATTCATCCCCCCTCCGTCAAGGTATAATTTCTTTCCCTCCATTTTGCACCTTTTGACAGAAATACCATGTAAAAATAGAGTCAGAATCAAAATGGATACAAAAATCATAACATACCAAGTCATAAACATGCAAAATCATAAAAAACTTAATGTGTTAAAGAGCGAAATCATCACCTCTACACCGTATCACTGAGCGACACATGGGGAAGAAGAGGCAGTTGGTGGCGCTGGCTGTGAGGCAAAGGAGCTTTATTCCTGGACATGTTTGGCTCGAGAGAAGAAGAAGAAAGACGAAGAAGACGAGTCTATAACGAAGAAGAGCGCCGCTCTGTACCCTTTTTCCTAACCGTAACGCAAAATGAAATAAAACCTTGAACCCTAAAACTTTGTTACCATATTGGGCCATGACCCGTTTCCCTTTGTTTAGACCCAAACGAATTCCATAAAACATACCATCCCATTTCTGTTGGTCTTTGATTGGGCCCCTTGAAAAACCCTTTGGCCCATGCAATTGCTTATCTACCCCCTTTATTTTTTGGACACCTCTCTTTCTATTTAATTTCTTTTAGCTTTTTTTTTAGAATTTTATTAATTTAGTTAATTAGTAAATTTAATCAAATAGAGGTGTAATTTAATTAGACAAATTTTAATGCTTTACCCAATTTTTATTAGTTTAACTTTAGGATTAATTTAGTAATTTTAGTATTCTCTTTTAATTAGATTTAAGTTAGTAAATTTTAAAGTTTTAATTTAGTTTAGAATTATTTAATAATTCTTAAAATAATACTTTATTAATATTAAAAAACATATAAAAATAGAAATTTATTAAAAACATTTTATTTTCTTTAATTAATTCTCTTGCTTTGTACATATTAAATAAAAAATATAAAAAATCATTTAGTCTGTTATTTAGTCATTGTTATGGTTGTATATCACTTAGCTACTTAAATTGTCTGTTTGATTATTCAGTATTTACATGGTTATTCCGTTTACGTCTAAATCCAAGAGAAAAATGATTAAACTTGTTGACTTCATGTCCTCAAGTCCAATCACGCGAATATCTTCATTTCATTAAAACTTAAGACAATTTTTCCCAAATATTCAATCTTTTCAAAATTTATACCTTTTAAGCCAAAACTTCGACATTAGGTCGTCGTACCTTCAAAAACCCGTCCATACCCATTTTTTCGGCCAAAAACAATTTATTTTTAATCAAACAAACACTTTAATAAACAGATATTTCAAAAGGTTCCTATAGAATACTATAGATACATTGGGTGCTAATACCTTCCCATTGTATAACCAACCCCCGAACTCTAGACCTCTTTTCAAAACGCCTTGTATTTTTATTACTTTTAGAAAGTATTATTTTACATTGCATATTTTAGGGTTTTATTTCGCTCTTTCCCCTTTTCCCTTGGAAATAATAAAGCGCGGTGGCGACTCTTGCTTTTGTGAGACGAATTAATTAATAATTCGATCTCCGATTTACCCCGCTACATTTTTTATCGCTACAGAATTGGCGACTCTGCTGGGGACAGATTGACCTCTTGCTGGTCCATCCCTAAGTGGGTTAAGCCTAATTTGTCTTATCTGTTTTATTATTATTTGATTTGTTTGATTATGTGTTTAAATTGGGGTTGTTTGGATTTTTTTGCAAAGGACGAATCCTATACCGGGATTAAGTTACACTTAAGAATAGGACGGGCGGTACAGTCATGTTAACTTTGAGGGAGTAATCCCGAAGAAGGAGGCATGAGATCCCCCACTCAATGGAAGGCCCTCTTGAACTTAATATTTGTTTACCGAGTAATCGGGAAGACATTATTATTTTCGACCTGGGAGCCAGAGAAATTGAGGACCGTAGAACCCTAACCCATCTTGGCCTTTAGGTGTAGCGCGGAGACTATAACGGAGTAATTCGGAAGTAGTTGTTACGCGATGCTACGCTCGGATGAGTTTCTCTTGAGAATATTGCTAATTATTGAGTAATCAAGACGTTGGCAATATTCGAAAGAGGAATGTAGACTCTGGGAACTCTTAGAACCTCGTCTTACAGGTGTGATTGAACCGTTAGTACATACCTTGGGGCGGGCTTTACCCTTGACTCCATGCTCGAAACGTTGAACCTTTGAACCCCATGTTTGTGAACTTGTGTGTAACTGTTGCATTATCATTCATTCATGCATTCATCAACATTTTTTGTAAAAAACTTGTTTTTCAAGGAACTTAAGAATGATTCTTGCAGACATCTCAGGTACTATTATTATGGAATTTGGAAGGAGAAACACTCGAAGTTTTAGTTTTAAGGAGCCCGAGATTGAAGAACTGAAGAGTTTATTTCCTAAGATCAAGAACCCGACGGATTTTCAGAAAAAGTATGGGTCCATTATACCTCTCATGAAGCGCAAGATGAAGGAAGGCATCCTTAATACGTTAGTCCAATTTTACGATCCTTTGTACCGATGTTTCACCTTTCCGGATTACCAGTTAATGCCCACCTTAGAAGAGTACTCCTACATACTTGGTTTGCCGATCACCGACTGTGTTCCTTTTTCTGGCTTAGAAGAGGAACCCAAATCTCACGAGATAGCGACCATCACCCACTTGAAGAAATCAGAGATAGAGGAGAACATGACTACAAAAGGGGGAATCCGAGGTTTGTCTGCGCAACTTTTGTTGAGGAAAGCTCGTCATTTCGCTGAGATAAAAGATATTTTTGCCTTTGAAGACGTCTTTGCTTTACTCGCTTATGGTCTATTCTTGTTCCCTAACATTGATAAGATTGTGGATATCAACGCCATCCAAATTTTCTTGATTGGAAATCCGGTCCCTACGCTGCTAGGAGATACCTACTATTCCATCCATCTTCGAAACTCTTATCAAGGAGGAATGATTATTTGTTGTGCACCGTTGTTGTATCAGTGGTATGTTTCTCATCTACCTAGGTCTGATGTTTTCTGGGATCTCGAGAAGGAGCCGCGATGGGCGCCAAAAACTATGGCTCTCACTCATTTCGACATTGATTGGTATAATCGATTTTACTATGACGTGAAGATCATCGATAGCTGTGGTGCTTTTCCTAACGTGCCTCTTCTTGGTACGAAAGGTGGAATTAACTATAACCCTGTTCTCGCGCGCCGTCAGTTTGGATACCCGATGAGGGACAAGCCAAACAACATCCATGTGAGTGGTTTCTTTCTACAAGAAGGACAAGATCACCAGGCAGCTAAGAGGGAGATCGAAGAAGCTTGGCGCCACATCCATAGGAAAGGGAGAGACATGTTAGGACATAGGGGTGCCGTTTCTTTGGAGCCTTATCTACAATGGGTCTGTGCTAGGGCTTGTGCTCTCAAGATGCCCTATAAACCTGAGAAACCTTTATTCCCTACCGTTGCATCATCATCTGTTGATATCCCTATCGAGAATATGGGAGAATACCAAGGGAATCTGGCTAGGATGAAGTCCGAGAGAGATGCTTGGAAAGAAAAGTATAATATGCCTGAATATGAGAATCGGGTCCTGGCTCGACAACTAAAGGAAAAGGAGGATTTGCTATTTATTCAAGACGGCTGGTTTATTGATCATGATGAGAAGCTTCGTCAAAAGGATGCTTTACTGAAGAAATATGCTAGTGAAAGGAAGAGAAAGAAGGAAGGTTCGGTAAGCGTTTCTCTTGTTCCCAATCCACAAAGGGAAATCATTGATCGACTGGTAGCTGAGAAGAAAGGGATGGAAGACTTTTATGAAGAGAAGATCAGGAAGCTCCGGTTACAGTTGGCATTTGGTCCTTCATCTGATGATTCTGAGTGATCTTTAGTTTTTAGTTTTATTTTACTGATGTCATTTTGTAAAACTCTGTAAAAGGGCTTCATGTTCCAAAGTTGTAATTTCTGCTTTTATTATGGGCTTCATGTTCCAAAGTTGTAATTTACTGCTTTTATTATGGGCTTCATGTTCCAAAGTTGTAGTTTACTGCTTTATTATTGGGTTGTTATCCCAAAGTTGTAATTTATTGTTTTGTTGTTCCAAAGTTGTAAGTTGTAATTTACCGCTTTTGATTAATGAAATGAGTTTTTGTTGTTCCAAATCCCTTTACCATTGATGTGTGCAACATTATTGAAGTTCCTTGAAAAACTATTAAAATGAATTATCATTTGCATCACATATCATGCATCATCCAACATTCCATTTCACATGTTTCTAGAGTCTTATCCTTGTTTCTTTTTCCACTCCGATAGATTGTCAAGCTGTCTCACCGATACGATACTCGAGCCAATCGTCAGAGGAAAATGGAAGATCTGGAACAGGAAAACCACGAGCTTCGTGAGGAGGTCGCTACCCTTCGTGTCGGTATGGAAAAGTTAACTGCGCTAGTGGAAAGTTTGATGGCTGCTCAGAATCAGCCATCGACTACAGGTGCTGAGATTCAGATTCCAACTACTGTGGTTTCCGAGATTGTCACCGTTCCAACATCTGTGACTCAAATCAACTCTCCGCTTCAACATCAGATGCCAAAAGGTTTTCCGTGGGGAATGCCTTACAATTTTGTGCCAGAGGGGTATCAGCCTGTTGTACAGCCTTTGTTTCAACCTACTTTGTCTCTTCCTCAACCAGAGACAACTGCCATGCCGCCGGTAATCCCGTCTGTGACACCTTTCCCGCAACCGGTGATGACAACTGTCGCTCATGTGGTTCACTCCGTGCCATACTTGAATGAACCTACTTATCCTGCCGAGCCTGCTGAAAGTTTGGGTCTTTTTGATAGAATGGAAGAATTTCAAGACCAATTCCAAGAAATGCAGAGGGAGCTCAGAGCGTTAAAGGGGAAGGATTTTTTCGGAAAGAACACTCATGACCTTTGTTTAGTTCTGAATGTCAAGATTCCAGCAAAATTCAAAGTGCCAGACTTTGAAAGATATAAGGGTGATTCGTGCCCTCGGAGTCACTTGACTATGTACATGAGAAAGATGTCTACATATTCTGATGATCATGACTTGTTGATTCACTATTTTCAAGACAGTTTGACGGGTGCCGCTCTAAAGTGGTATATGGGTTTAGACAGCATTCGGATCCGCAACTTCAACGATCTTAGCGAAGCTTTTGTTCACCAGTATAAGTATAACGTTGACATGGCGCCGGACAGGGATCAACTTCGGGCGATGTCCCAGAGAGACAGAGAGTCTTTTAAGGAATACGCCCAGAGGTGGCGTGAAATTGCTGCTCAAATCTATCCTCCTCTTGAGGAGAAAGAGATGATGAAGATATTCTTGAAGACTTTAGGTTCCTTTTACTATGAAAGAATGATTGCCAGTGCACCCAGTGACTTCACCGAAATGGTAAGCATGGGCATGCGGTTGGAGGAAGGGATTCGTGAAGGACGTTTGGTTAAAGAAGGGAGTCCGTCTAGCAGTACCAAGAAGTTTGGAAGTGTTTTCCCAAAAAGAAAAGAGTAGGATGTTAGCGCAATATTCCCAGGGAGACCAAGGAGAGGTTACTCACACGTTGCGGCAGTCACTCCGGCTGTCCGCCCAACATTGATGACCCCAGCTCATCAAACCCCACCAATTCAACAACGGCCATTTCAGCAGCAGCCTCGACAACAGGCTTATCCATTCAACAACCAGAACCGTTCACCAAGAAAACCGCAATTCGATGCCATTCCTATGACTTATACTGAATTGTTCCCTGCTCTTATCAGAAAGAACCTCATAACGACGAAGCCCCCTCCTGTCGCACCAAATAGTACTTCTCCGTGGTACAAGGCGGATCAGTTTTGTGAATATCATCAAGGGTCGCCGGGGCACAACATTGAAAATTGTTTTGCTCTAAAGGCGGACGTACAGAGGTTGATTAAGAATGGTATCTTGTCTTTCAAGGATGTTAACCCAAATGTTAGAGATAATCCTTTGCCTCGATATGGGGCAACATCAGTGAATATGGTGGAAGGTTGTCCGGGAAAGTTTCGAGTTTTTAAAGTTGAACACATAAGAGAGTCGTTGATCAGGTTACAGCAGAGCTTAAGAAGACTTGCCTTTGTTAGGCATCAGCATGATTATGATGTTTGTGAATTTTGTTCAAGAGAGGTTGATTGCCCTATTGTGAAGGAGGATATTCAAAAATTGTTAGACCAGAGGGTTATCACTATTACATATGACAGAGATCCGGAGGATGAAGTGAATGTTATAATACCACAATTCAATTTGCCTGAATCAGTAGAGATTGTTTACGACCTACAGACTCCACCTGTTGCTCCTTTGATCATTTATCCACCTGGTCCTGTGCCTTATAACTCAGACCAAGCTATACCGTATAAGTATAATGCCACAATGATTGAGAATGGGGTAGAAGTCCCTATACCAACAAGGTCGTCTTTTGTTAACATCGCTGATGTGAGTAGAGTTACGAGAAGCGGACGTGTCTTTGCAGCAGTACCTTTGAAGAGACCAGAAGTTCAAGTCAGGAGACCCATACCGGTAGAAATTCCAGCGAGAAATGTTGAACCAAGGGTTGAGATAGGCCGATCCAATGAACCTATCCCTCATCCTGAGGATGATGAGATTCTGAAGCTTATCAAGAGAAGTGAATATAAGATTGTGGACCAACTATTGCAAACTCCTTCCAAGATTTCTTTGCTTGCTTTACTGAGAGATTCTGGTGCCCATATAGAAGCTTTGATGAAGGTCTTGGACCAGGCATTCGTGGATCATGATGTGACGGTGGACCAATTTGATGGAATTGTGGGAAATATTACTTCGTGTAACAATCTTGGTTTCAGTGATGAAGAGCTTCCGGAGGAGGGAAGGAACCATAATATGGCTTTGCATATCTCAATAAGTTGTGGAAATGATACTTTATCAAGTGTGTTGGTGGATACAGGTTCGTCGTTAAATGTAATGCCCAAGACTACATTATCTCGACTCTCATATCAAGGTGCTCCCATGAGACCTAGTGGAGTAATTGTTAAAGCGTTTGATGGTTCTAGGAATACTGTCATTGGTGAAGTAGATCTTCCTATAGTAATTGGCCCTCATACATTTCAGATCACTTTTCAAGTAATGGATATTCATGTCGCCTACAGTTGCCTATTGGGTCGTCCATGGATCCATGATGCAGGGGCAGTCACTTCCACGCTCCATCAGAGATTGAAGTTTGTAAGGCATGGAAAGCTGGTAATGATTGGTGGAGAGCAGGCTATGGTGGTAAGCCATTTGTCATCTTTCTCTTTTATTGATGCTGACGAGGATGTTGGAACCCAATTCCAAGCTCTATCTGTTGCTAATAATGAAGTGAAGAAGCAATGGACATCTATTTCTTCTTTTGAGGATGCGCGACGAGTGGTTGAAAGTGGTTCGGCTGAAGGTTGGGGCCAGGTGTTGACTTTGCCTGAGAACAAGTCTGGAGAAGGTCTTGGTTTTCATCCCGTGTCTGCAAGAGTCAAGCAGGAAGTAGTTACTCGTCCGATACAAGAAGTTTTCTGAAGCGCAGGTTTTATCCATCCGACTCCTCCTGAAGTTGATGTTATAATAGGAGACGATTCTGAAGAGGATTTACCCGATTTTGTGACGCATGGAGTGGTTTGCCAGAACTGGATTGTTGTTGATGTTCCTGTTGTGATGCACATTTCTGAGTAATGTTTTGTTTTGTTTTTGAAGAAAAAAATTCACTCTGCCCAAGGCGAAAAGTATTTGTGTCGGGCTATGTTGAAAATAAATCCTTTTGCTCTGCCCAAGGCAAAAGAGAAGATGTATGGGCTCTTTGTTTCAAGTATTTCTCCTCATGAATAAAAATGTTATTTTGTCCACTACTGTTTTATTTTTTCACTTTTTCTGGGAAATAGTAATGAAAATTAATTGGTAGTAATAGGGAAATATAATAACTTTTTGTTTTATTTGTACAAATCGATTTCTAAAATAAAGCATAATCATATGTGCAGATTAATCCATGACTTAACCATTGAAAACAATGATCCTATTCCCTCTCCCAACTTTGAATTCCCTGTGTTCAGAGCCGAAGAAGAGGATAATGAAGAGATTCTTGATGAAATTTCCCGTTTGCTCGAGCACGACGAAAAGACTATTCAGCCGTTTGAAGAACCTATAGAGATGATCAATTTGGGTGATGAAGAAGATAAAAAGGAAGTTAAGGTCGGAGCATTGCTTATCCCAGAGGTCAAAGAGAAAATGTTGGAGCTTCTCAAAGAGTATGTTGATGTGTTTGCTTGGTCCTACCAAGATATGCCAGGTTTGGACAACAATATTGTGGAGCATCGTTTACCGTTGAGACCTGAATGTCCGCCGATTAAGCAGAAGTTGAGAAGGACTCGTCCCGATATGGCTGACAAGATCAAAGAAGAAGTTCAAAAACAAATTAATGCAGGTTTCCTTGTTACATCGGTCTATCCTCAATGGTTAGCCAATATAGTGCCTGTTGCTAAGAAAGATGGCAAAGTTCGAATGTGTGTAGACTATAGAGATCTGAATAGAGCTAGCCCAAAGGATGACTTCCCATTACCGCACATTGACGTATTGGTCGACAGTACCGCAAAGTTCAAAGTCTTTTCTTTCATGGATGGTTTCTCTGGTTACAATCAAATCAAGATGGCACCAGAAGATATGGAGAAGACAGCTTTCATTACACCGTGGGGAACATTTTGTTATCGGGTTATGCCGTTTGGTTTGAGGAATGCTGGTGCAACATACCAAAGAGCCATGACTGCTTTGTTCCATGACATGATGCATAAAGAGATAGAAGTGTATGTAGATGACATGATTGCCAAATCACAATCTGAAGAAGATTATTTGGAACATTTATTGAAGTTATTCCAGCGTTTGAGAAAGTATAAACTTCGTCTGAATCCCAACAAGTGCACTTTTGGTGTTCGTTCTGGAAGACTTCTGGGTTTCATTGTCATTCAGAAAGGTATTGAGGTAGATCCTGATAAAGTCAAAGCTATTCGGGAAATGCCCGCACCCAAGACGGAAAAACAAGTAAGAGGATTCCTTGGGAGGCTGAACTATATTTCTATATTTATATCTCATATGACTGCTACCTGTGGGCCGATTTTCAAGCTTCTCCGAAAGAACCAAGGATGTATATGGACAGAAGATTGTCAGAGAGCTTTTGATAGCATCAAAGAATATTTACTTGAACCTCCCATTTTGATTCCTCCGGTGGAAGGAAGACCTTTGATTATGTACCTGACTATATTGGAAGATTCCATGGGATGTGTGCTTGGTCAACAAGATGAGACTGGAAGAAAGGAACATGCCGTATATTATCTGAGTAAGAAATTCACAGACTGTGAGTCTCGATACTCATTGCTTGAGAAAACATGTT
This sequence comes from Vicia faba, assembly GCA_948472305.1. Taxonomy (NCBI): domain Eukaryota; kingdom Viridiplantae; phylum Streptophyta; class Magnoliopsida; order Fabales; family Fabaceae; genus Vicia; species Vicia faba. The sequence continues at coordinate 890,239,246 of OX451741.1, read as the reverse complement.
GTGCTTTAGCTTGGGCTGCTCGCCGTCTGCGCCAGTATATGATTAACCACGCCACTTGGTTGATCTCCAAAATGGATCCGATCAAGTATATCTTTGAGAAACCCGCCTTATCTGGAAGAATAGCCCGTTGGCAGATGTTGTTATTCGAATATGACATTGAGTATCACACTCAGAAAGCAATTAAAGGGAGTATTTTATCCGACCATTTGGCTCACCAACCAATTGACGATTATCAATCCATCAAGTTTGATTTCCCAGATGAAGATGTTATGTACTTGAAAGCTAAAGATTGTGAAGAGTTGTTACCTAAAGAAGGACCTGATCCCGAATCCCATTGGGGTTTAATATTTGATGGAGCTGTGAATTCTTACGGAAATGGAATTGGGGCAATCATCGTCACTCCCCGAGGTACTCATATCCCGTTCACGGCAAGATTGAAGTTTGACTGCACGAACAACATGGCTGAATATGAGGCATGTATTATGGGTCTCGAAGAAGCAGTGGATCTAAGGATTAAGATTCTTGATATTTACGGAGATTCAGCATTGGTAATTAATCAAATCAAAGGAGAATGGGAGACTCGTCATCCTGGTTTGATCCCTTACAGAGACTATGCTAGAAGATTGTTAACTTTCTTCAACAAAGTGGAATTACATCATATCCCTAGAGATGAGAACCAAATGGCCGATGCTTTAGCTACTTTGTCTTCAATGTTTCAAGTGAATGGTTGGAACGATGTGCCTACAATCCGGGTTATGCGCCTCAATAAACCTGCTCATGTGTTCTCAGTAGAAGAGGTTACCAACGACAAATCGTGGTTCTATGACATTAAACGTGTTCTTCAAACTCAAGAGTACCCGCCTGGGGCATCCAATAAAGATAGGAAGACGTTGAGAAGATTAGCAAGCAGTTTCTTCCTCAATGAAGAAGTTTTGTATAAGAGAAATTACGACATGGTCTTGCTCAGATGTGTAGATAGACATGAAGCAGACATGCTGATGCAAGAAGTACATGAAGGATCCTTTGGCACTCATGCCAACGGACATGTGATGGCTAAAAAGATGTTGAGAGCTGGTTACTATTGGATGACAATGGAATCTGATTGCTGCAAATATGTGAAGAAATGTCATAAATGCCAGATTTATGCGGACAAGATGCATGTGCCACCGACTCTCCTCAATGTTATCTCTTCACCTTGGCCTTTCTCTATGTGGGGCATTGATATGATTGGAATGATTGAACCCAAAGCTTCAAATGGTCATCGTTTCATCTTGGTAGCGATCGATTATTTTACTAAATGGGTGGAAGCAGCATCTTATGTTAATGTAACCAGACAGGTGGGAGTCAGATTTATCAAGAATCAAATCATTTATCGATACGGCATCCCGAGCAAGATCATCACTGATAATGGTTCGAATTTGAATAACAAGATGATGAGAGAGCTTTGTGAAGAGTTCAAGATCGAACATCATAATTCTTCTCCTTACAGGCCGAAGATGAATGGGGCTGTTGAAGCTGCTAACAAGAATATCAAAAAGATTGTCCAGAAGATGGTGGTAACTTATAAAGATTGGCATGAAATGCTTCCGTTTGCTCTGCATGGATACCGTACTTCAGTTCGAACTTCAACAGGTGCAACCCCTTTTTCCCTAGTTTACGGTATGGAAGTAGTACTCCCCGTGGAGGTTGAGATTCCGTCTCTGAGAGTGTTGATGGAAGCTAAACTTTTTGAGGCTGAATGGTGTCAAAGTAGATATGATCAGTTGAATTTAATTGAAGAAAAGAGATTGACAGCATTGTGTCACGGTCAATTATATCAGTAGAGAATGAAGAAGGCTTTTGATAAGAAGGTTCGACCACGCGAGTTCAGAGAAGGTGACCTTGTGCTCAAGAAGATATTATCTTTCCAACCTGATTCTAGGGGCAAGTGGGCTCCGAATTACGAAGGACCATATGTCATCAAGAAAGTTTTCTCTGGAGGTGCCTTGATTCTCACCAATATGGACGGTGAAGAGCTCCCGCGTCCCATGAACGCCGATGCAGTCAAGAAGTATTTCGCTTAGGTTTGAGTTGACAGTTTGCTAAGTTGAAAACCCGAAGGGGCGGCTTAGGCAGGCTTTTGGTCATCCCGGCTGTGGTATTTGAGCACATTTCGGAATTCGAAGTTGTTAGGGAGAATAGTGATCATTGTTTTTGTTTAACCCTTTCTTTCATGTACTATTTCCCAAACTTTTGTAAACCGTTGGAGTCGCGTTGTTAGCAAACTACCATCTTGTTAATGAAATTTGAGCATTTACCTTTTGTGGGCAAAATTTTAATTTTACGGAAATATTTGAAACAAAGTTATTTAAAGTATTCTTATTTTAAAAAATGTGTCGTGAATAATGAAAGGAATATTAACAGTTGTTCCGAGGATGGTCAAGCCATGAAATGCAAAACAATACAGTAATTTATCCTTGCATGATGAACATGTTTTCTTTCAAAATCGTCATGAGGTGTTGGTTGTGTTAAACTTGCGTTTCTCGCGGTACTAAGTTTGGTGACTCCCCAGTTGTTCCAGTTAAGCGTTGTTTTGGCTACCTTTATTTGAGCAGATTTATGTGGTGTGGTACGCTTTGTCTCATGCCAGTGGTTTGTTGGTATTAGAAGATTGGATTTGAATACTTTTCTACTCAGAAGACTTGAGCCTTGTAGTGTGATACGCTCCGACGTTGCTTTGTGTTTCCAGTTCCAGTTATTTTCCGTCTTTTCTAAGATTGGTCGAGTATCTATTATGTCGTGACATCTTATCGTCTTCAAGATATTCCATCTGTTTGTTTTGTCAGCATAACATTCATTTACTCATTTACACTTATATCACGCAAGCCTATTCACATTTGTCGTTAATTTTGGGTTGTATACTTTGTTTATTAAGACAATGTACATGTTCTTTCCAAGTAGAAGGTTAGCTTAGGCAGAAAATGTGCTTCCGTTCTAAATTCCCCAACTCAGCTAATCCTCGTGGATGATTTTTTGATTTAGCCTACCTCGTCCATTTCTGGATAGGATGAATCCCCCGGTCAAGTTACTTTCTCATTGATTGGAGTCTTGTTTGACTGTTTTCTCTCTGGTTTATTCCTAGAGGGAGTTATTATCTCTTGCATAGGCTATCTCATGATTTTTCCCAGTGAAGTCGCTACCTAGACGGATGATGCATTTATTTTGCACATTTAAGTATGTGATCTCCTCGGGAAGGATTGATTCATGGCTCTCTTTGACGAAGATTTTATTCTCTGCCAATATTATCGCAATTTCCTTCTGAATTATTTTTGGAAAACGACAAGCGGCGGTCTCTTCATGAGCAACTTGTACGTTATTATTTTTGGAAAACGACAAGCGGCGGTCTCTTCATGAGCAACTTGTACGTTATTATTTTTGGAAAACGGCAAGCGGCGGTCTCTTCATGAGCAACTTGTACGTTATTATTTTTGGAAAACGGCAAGCGGTGGTCTCTTCATGAGCAACTTGTACGTCATTATTATTTTTGGAAAACGACAAGCGGCAGTCTCTTCATGAGCAACTTGTACGTTATAGACATCGTTGGAAAACGGCAAGCGGCGGTCTCTTCATGAGCAACTTGTACGTCGTTATTATTTTTAGAAAACGACAAGCGACGGTCTCTTCATGAGCAACTTGTACGTTATTATTTTTGGAAAACGACAAGCGGCGGCCTCTTCATGAGCAACTTGTACGTCATTATTATTTTTGGAAAACGACAAGCGGCGGTCTCTTCATGAGCAACTTGTATGTTATAGACATCGTTGGAAAACGGCAAGCGGCGGTCTCTTCATGAGCAACTTGTACGTCATTATTATTTTTGGAAAACGATAAGCGGCGGTCTCTTCATGAGCAACTTGTACGTTATAGACATCGTTGGAAAACGACAAGCGGCGGTCTCTTCATGAGCAACTTGTACGTTATTATTTTTGGAAAACGACAAGCGGCGGCCTCTTCATGAGCAACTTGTACGTTATTATTATTTTGGAAAACGGCAAGCGGCAGTCTCTTTATTTGAGCAACTTGTACGTTATTATTTTTCTGGAATACAGCAAGTGGCAGCTTCTTTATTTGAGCAGCTTGTATGTTATTGGTATTTTTTTTGGAAGACATCAAGTGGCAGCTTCTTTATTTGAACAGCTTGTATGTTATTGACATCCCCGGACGACAGCGAGTGGCAGCTTCTTTATTTGAGCAACTTGTATGTCATAGTATTTTTGGAAGACAGCAAGTGGCAGCTTCTTTATTTGAGGCAACTTGTGTATCTACAATCTTATTATTATTTCAGCATTAATTGGTATATCTCGGGAAATCTCGCAGAGAAGTTTGTTATGAATCTTTACCTTCAGAAGTTGGTAGTCCATCATTAGCAAAATTGATACTTTTTGTCTATCGTTCACCTTGAGTCGTGAACTCACGGATATTTTGGGTCAATAATCTGTTTTATGGCCTATGCAAGATGCCTTCTTTGTTAGGGTCAGAGTCCATATTCGCTCAAATTTTTATTCGCCGTCAAGAGTCTATTACTTGAAGTCGATGGTTTATTTCCCCAGTATTGTATAATCCTTGTCCCTGTGTTTTGTTGGTGTTTGATTTCTCCAGCATTGTCTTGTTTCATACAATATCTTTCTATGTGAATTCAATCACTACATTCATATCAAACATAATGGCGGTATCTTAGGGCAAAAATTTGCGTATTATGTATTTAAGTACCTTCAATCTCGTCGAGACGAAGATTTTAATCTTCATATCTCTGGATAGAAGAAACTTAAATAGGGGCAGCTGTTGTACCCCAAATTTTGACCTAAGATACCATCTCCCCTCTGCATCATTACATTGCAAGGGTTTTGACCTATTTTTATCAATTTTCAAAGCAGTTTTTAAATTCATAACTTTTTCAAGTCAAAAGCTGTTTATTTTTTAAACGCTAAATTTATTAATTGATCAATGCTAAAACAATGTTTATTTAATTATTTATTATTCTGAATTTAAATAATTGGAATTTATTTTCAGTTATTATATAAATTAAAGAATTATAAATAATAAAGTAAATATTTGAAAAGAAGTTTGTTAATTGATCAATGATGTTTATTTAATTATTTATTATTCTGAATTCAAATAATTGGAATTTATTTTCAGTTATTATATAATTTGAAGAATTATAAATAATAAAGTAAATATTTGAAAAGAAGTTTATTAATTGATCAAACAATGTTTATTTAATTATTTATTATTCTAAGTTTAAATAGTTGAAATTTTATTTTCAATTATTATAATTTAGAAGAATTATAAATAATAAAGTAAATAATTGAAGGAAAGTTTATTAATTGATCAATGATGTTTATTTAATTATTTATCATTCTAAATTTAAATAATTGGAATTGATTTTCAGTTATTATATATTTTAAAGAATTATAAATGATAAAATAAATAATTGGAAAGAAGAAAAGAATTAACTGGTAAAATAATAGAATTTTATTCATCTTTATTCTAATTATTACAATTGTTGTTTAAATACTGTATTATGTACAAAGTATTTACAATGACAATTATATAAAATGTTTAAAGTAAAATAAAAACTATTTTAATTTTTCTAAGATTCTAAATCTTCATCTTTTATCCAATACTTCTTTGATGCTCATTTGATTTTACCTGCAAAGAATTAAAAGAAAAAGTCAAGAGATAGATATATAATTAAAAGCAGAAAATTAATTTAGCGTTCATCATTAAAAGCAAACGGCTGGAATCAGTTTTTTACCCTCTTTGCAAATCACGGGATTTCTCCCGGTTCAAAAAAAGGGATGTTTATTTATTGATAAATATGAATGCACAAGTTAAAATTATGCACAAATTCAATATTTCAAAGTAAACTGCATAGTTCAAAACCAATTGCACAAATCCAATTTTTTGTCAAAACTGCATATTTCAAAATCAACAGCATATGCAATTTTCAAAGCCAGAGTCCAACGTAAACTACCCAATGTATGGGAAGAGGTCAAAAACACAAGGCTCCTCTACTGTAACAATGCAGATGACAAAGAGAAACATGTGCAGTTTAAAACCAAATATGCAAGCAAAATGTTTCTAAATTCATCATTTTCCAGCTTTTGCTTTTTCAGAACATAAAGTACATAACATCATTTTAATGTCAAACTGTACTAAGGAGAGAGAAGAGAGAAAGAGTGTGGGTTTACAGGTTTTGGCTTAGGCAGAAAAGGGATATAAAACAAAACAGCAGTAACACAGTAAAAAAGGAATGCATAAAAGGATGCAAAGCAAACTGAATAAAACAGTAGAGAGGGCAGAGATATCAAGAAAAAATGGTTAAAATATATAAAACCTGAACTGTCAAAAGAGAGGCCAACTGATATAAAACAACACAACTTCTCAAGCAAGGCTAAGTTCGGAAAAACCTGTTTTGAAGCCTAAAACCACAAAATCTGTCAAGTTCAATACCAAGCCAAATCTCAAGGTCAAAACAAAAACCTCAAGAACCTGCTGTCTCAAGACCAAAGCCAATAACCATGGCCTGAAAAACCAGTAGAAACCTGCATTAAACCCATTGAAGCCTCAAACATACAAAAACAGCATCAAGCCTAATAACCTGCTTAAGCCTTAAACCTGTAACATAGGCCTCCAGGCCAAACCTGAAACCATAACCATTTCAAAGCCTAACCAATAAACTCATCAAAAGGCCAAACCTGTTGAAACAAAAACCAGGCCAAACTTGAAGCAAACCCAGCCAAAAACACCATCAAACCTTAAACCACTGTCAATCCAACCAAAGCCATCAAACCAAACGGCCTAAACTAGAAAAAGCCTACCATTTCAAAGCATCAACATTGTCAAGCAAAGTCAAACATCATAAACCCTCAGATTCAAATCATACAGCAACCAACACAAGGCAACCAGAAGAAAAGAAGAAAAAATCAAATGTATTAAAAGACATTTCCAGCATATCATCATCAAAAATCATCGAGGCAACATGAATCCTCAGTTGGAAGCATCACAGGATAGCAAACACATCAAGCTAGTCAAAACAAAATATTTCAACAATAGCATATTCAGAACCATCACAAGTATACAAGGGCAAGGGTACACCAAGAAGCAGAAGAAGAACAGAAGCACAAACAAGCAAGAAGAAGAAGCAATCAAAGGGTTTTCAAACTATCATCATTAAACCCTAAAAGGAAAAGAAAGACAGAGTACCAGGTTCCAGTGAAAGCGAGCTAGCTTCAGTGTCATTGCATCTTCGCCATCCAGCCGCCTGAGCGCCTCCACCACCATTCATCCCCCCTCCGTCAAGGTATAATTTCTTTCCCTCCATTTTGCACCTTTTGACAGAAATACCATGTAAAAATAGAGTCAGAATCAAAATGGATACAAAAATCATAACATACCAAGTCATAAACATGCAAAATCATAAAAAAACTTAATGTGTTAAAGAGCGAAATCATCACCTCTACACCGTATCACTGAGCGACACATGGGGAAGAAGAGGCAGTTGGTGGCGCTGGCTGTGAGGAAAAGGAGCTTTATTCCTTGACATGTTTGGCTCGAGAGAAGAAGAAGAAAGACGAGTCTGTAACGAAGAAGAGCGCCGCTCTGTACCCTTTTGCCTAACCCTAACACAAAATGAAATAAAACCTTGAACCCTAAAAATTTGTTACCATATTGGGCCATGACCCGTTTCCCTTTGTTTAGACCCAAACGAATTCCATAAAACATCCCATCCCATTTCTGTTGGTCTTTGATTGGGCCCCTTGAAAACCCTTTGGCCCATGCAATTGCTTATCTACCCCCCTTTATTTTTTGGACACCTCTCTTTCTATTTAATTTCTTTTAGCTTTTTTTTTAGAATTTTATTAATTTAGTTAATTAGTAAATTTAATCAAATAGAGGTGTAATTTAATTAGACAAATTTTAATGCTTTACCCAATTTTTATTAGTTTAACTTTAGGATTAATTTAGTAATTTTAGTATTCTCTTTTAATTAGATTTAAGTTAGTAAATTTTAAAGTTTTAATTTAGTTTAGAATTATTTAATAATTCTTAAAATAATACTTTATTAATATTAAAAAACATATAAAAATAGAAATTTATTAAAAACATTTTATTTTCTTTAATTAATTCTCTTGCTTTGTACATATTAAATAAAAAATATAAAAAATCATTTAGTCTGTTATTTAGTCATTGTTATGGTTGTATATCACTTAGCTACTTAAATTGTCTGTTTGATTATTCAGTATTTACATGGTTATTCCGTTTACGTCTAAATCCAAGAGAAAAATGATTAAACTTGTTGACTTCATGTCCTCAAGTCCAATCACGCGAATATCTTCATTTCATTAAAACTTAAGACAATTTTTCCCAAATATTCAATCTTTTCAAAATTTATACCTTTTAAGCCAAAACTTCGACATTAGGTCGTCGTACCTTCAAAAACCCGTCCATACCCATTTTTTCGGCCAAAAACAATTTATTTTTAATCAAACAAACACTTTAATAAACAGATATTTCAAAAGGTTCCTATAGAATACTATAGATACATTGGGTGCTAATACCTTCCCATTGTATAACCAACCCCCGAACTCTAGACCTCTTTTCAAAACGCCTTGTATTTTTATTACTTTTAGAAAGTATTATTTTACATTGCATATTTTAGGGTTTTATTTCGCTCTTTCCCCTTTTCCCTTGGAAATAATAAAGCGCGGTGGCGACTCTTTCTTTTGTGAGACGAATTAATTAATAATTCGATCTCCGATTTAGCCCGCTACATTTTTTATCGCTACAGAATTGGCGACTCTGCTGGGGACAGATTGACCTCTTGCTGGTCCATCCCTAAGTGGGTTAAGCCTAATTTGTCTTATCTGTTTTATTATTATTTGATTTATTTGATTATGTGTTTAAATTGGGGTTGTTTGGGTTTTTTTGCAAAGGACGAATCCTATACCCGGATTAAGTTACACTTAAGAATAGGACGGGCGGTACAGTCATGTTAACTTTGAGGGAGTAATCCCGAAGAAGGAGGCATGAGATCCCCCACTCAATGGAAGGCCCTCTTGAACTTAATATTTGTTTACCGAGTAATCGGGAAGACATTATTATTTTCGACCTGGGAGCCAGAGAAATTGAGGACCGTAGAACCCTAACCCATCTTGGCCTTTAGGTGTAGCGCGGAGACTATAACGGAGTAATTCGGAAGTAGTTGTTACGCGATGCTACGCTCGGATGAGTTTCTCTTGAGAATATTGCTAATTATTGAGTAATCAAGACGTTGGCAATATCCGAAAGAGGAATGTAGACTCTGGGAACTCTTAGAACCTCGTCTTACAGGTGTGATTGAACCGTTAGTACATACCTTGGGGCGGGCTTTACCCTTGACTCCATGCTCGAAACGTTGAACCTTTGAACCCCATGTTTGTGAACTTGTGTGTAACTGTTGCATTATCATTCATTCATGCATTCATCAACATTTTTTGTAAAAAACTTGTTTTTCAAGGAACTTAAGAATGATTCTTGTAGACATCTCAGGTACTATTATTATGGAATTTGGAAGGAGAAACACTCGAAGTTTTAGTTTTAAGGAGCCCGAGATTGAAGAACTGAAGAGTTTATTTCCTAAGATCAAGAACCCGACGGATTTTCAGAAAAAGTATGGGTCCATTATACCTCTCATGAAGCGCAAGATGAAGGAAGGCATCCTTAATACGTTAGTCCAATTTTACGATCCTTTGTACCGATGTTTCACCTTTCCGGATTACCAGTTAATGCCCACCTTAGAAGAGTACTCCTACATACTTGGTTTGCCGATCACCGACTGTGTTCCTTTTTCTGGCTTAGAAGAGGAACCCAAATCTCACGAGATAGCAACCATCACCCACTTGAAGAAATCAGAGATAGAGGAGAACATGACTACAAAAGGGGGAATCCGAGGTTTGTCTGCGCAATTTTTGTTGAGGAAAGCTCGTCATTTCGCTGAGATAAAAGATACTTTTGCCTTTGAAGACGTCTTTGCTTTACTCGCTTATGGTCTATTCTTGTTCCCTAACGTTGATAAGATTGTGGATATCAACGCCATCCAAATTTTCTTGATTGGAAATCTGGTCCCTACGCTGCTAGGAGATACCTACTATTCCATCCATCTTCGAAACTCTTATCAAGGAGGAATGATTATTTGTTGTGCACCGTTGCTGTATCAGTGGTATGTTTCTCATCTACCTAGGTCTGATGTTTTCTGGGATCTCGAGAAGGAGCCGCGATGGGCGCCAAAAACTATGGCTCTCACTCATTTCGACATTGATTGGTATAATCGATTTTACTATGACGTGAAGATCATCGATAGCTGTGGTGCTTTTCCTAACGTGCCTCTTCTTGGTATGAAAGGTGGAATTAACTATAACCTTGTTCTCGCGCGCCGTCAGTTTGGATACCCGATGAGGGACAAGCCAAACAACATCCATGTGAGTGGTTTCTTTCTACAAGAAGGACAAGATCACCAGGCAGCTAAGAGGGAGATCGAAGGAGCAATTTCATCTTTGAACAATTTCCCATTTTCTTTGGTCTGTAATAACTAAAACAATTCGCACATTACTTTTCACCTCAGGCCTTACCCGGGGCATGTAGGTCTACTTGTAAGGGCTTGATTTTCTTCATAATCATATGCCATATTTTAACGAATCATTGGACGCATTTCATCTATAAACTGCTGTGTTCATTTTCTTTCTTTCTTTTTTTGCATTTTTGTTTGTTTAAAGATGGCTATCCCTTACACACACCCACGTTCACAAATGCAGGTACCCATCCACTCCGGATTCCATGGGTGACTATTCTGTTTTAGCCTTCGATAACTCTGAATATCTGGTCAATCAAGCTAAGTACGAAGTTGACAAAGATTGTGAAGTGCCGGGAGAGTTAGCCAGACTTCTAAAACAAGAAGAGAGGGACATCTTGCCTCATGAAGAGTTGTTAGAAACCATCAACTTAGGGACAGAGGGGGACGGGAAAGAAGTAAAAGTGGGTGCCAACTTGGAACCAAGTGTCAAGGAACGCTTAATACAGTTGTTGAATGAATACGTTGAGATCTTCGCTTGGTCTTATGAAGACATGCCAGGTTTAGACACAGATATTGTGGTTCACCGTCTCCCTACAAGAGAAGACTGTCCACCGATCAAGCAAAATGTTCGCCGAATGAGACCTGACATGTCTGAGAAGATCAAAGCTGAGGTAATGAAGCAATTCAATGCTGGCTTTCTGGCTGTTACAACCTATCCACAATGGGTTGCTAACATTGTGCCCGTACCCAAAAAAGACGGCAAGGTCAGAATGTGTGTGGACTATCGGGATTTGAACAGGGCCAGCCCTAAAGATGATTTCCCTCTACCTCATATTGACGTCTTGGTTGATAACACCGCTCAACACAAGGTTTTTTCCTTCATGGATGGATTCTCGGGTTACAACCAGATTAAAATGGCCCCCGAGGACATGGAGAAAACAACCTTTGTTACACAATGGGGTACCTTCTGCTACAAGGTGATGCCGTTCGGACTGAAGAACGCAGGGGCAACTTATCAACGCGCCATGGTAGCTTTGTTTCATGATATGATACATCATGAGATCGAGGTTTACGTGGACGAAATGATAGCTCGATCACAAACAGAAGAAGAACACCTTAGTCATTTGCAAAAGCTGTTTGCCTGGCTGAAGGAGTATAAACTCATACTGAATCCAAGCAAGTGCACTTTTGGAGTTAGGTCTGGTAAGCTCTTGGGATTTATTGTCAGCAGCAAAGGTATTGCGGTCATTCCTGTTAAAGTGAAGGCTATACAAGAAATGCCAGCCCCCCGTACTGAAAAAGAGGTTAGAGGATTCTTGGGACGCTTGAACTATATTGCAAGGTTCATCTCTCACCTGACATCTACCTGCGAGCCAATTTTCAAACTGTTGAAGAAAGATCAGGTAGTTAAATGGAACGACGATTGTCAAGTTGCTTTTGATAAGATCAAGGAGTATTTGCTGGAACCTCCTATTCTGATGCCACCCGTTGAAGGAAGGTCGTTGATCATGTATCTGACTGTTTTGGATAACTCAATGGGGTGCGTGATGGGCCAACATGACGAGTCTGGTCGAAAAGAGCATGCCATTTATTACCTTAGCAAAAAGTTTACCGACTGTGAGACTCACTACTCACTGCTCAAGAAAACTTGTTGCGCTTTGGTATGGGCTGCTCTCCGACTAAGGCAGTATATGTTGACTCATACCACCTTGTTGATTTCCAAAATAGATCCAATCAAGTATATCTTCGAAAAGCCTGCTTTATCTGGAAGAATTGCTAGATGGCAAATGATCCTGACTGAATATGACATCCAGTATACTACCCAAAAAGCTATAAAAGGGATTGTACTAGCTGACCATCTAGCTCATCAAGCCGTCGAAGATTATCAATCTATGAAATTCGACTTCCCTGACAAAGACATCATGACCCTGGACAGCATCGAAGGTAACAGACCATACGACGGACTTGAACAAGGATCCCGGTGGACCCTGTACTTTGATGGTGCTTCAAATGCACTCGGCAACAGAATCGGCGCGGTACTCATCTCTCCGGAAGGTTGTCATACACCCTTCACTGCCCGGCTTTGTTTCAGCTGTACCAACAATATGGCCGAGTATGAAGCTTGCATCTTTGGTCTCAAGGCTGCTATAGACCTGGGGATCAAATCTTTGATCGTATTTGGGGACTCAGCTTTGGTTATCAGTCAAGTCAAAGGAGAGTGGGACACCAAACATCCTAATCTTATCCCATACAAGGAACATGTCCTGACTTTGTTGCCTCATTTTGAGCAGATTACTTTCGAGCATTTCCCGCGAGAAGAGAATCAGCTAGCAGATGCTCTGGCTACAATGTCTTCCATGTTTAAACTCAACTGGGATAACGAGACTCCCCAAATTACCATCGAGCGAATGGATGAACCTACACACTGTCATGAGATTAATACCAAAGAAGTAGTGGAACAACCCTGGTTTCATGAAATCAAAAGGTATCTCCAGACTAGAGAATATCTCGAAGGAGCTTCAGTCAATGACAAAAAGTTCTTAAGAATATTTGCTGCCAAGTTCTTCCTAAGCAATGGCATCCTTTATAAACACAGCCATGATTGTGTTTTACTTCGATGTGTAGACAAAGCTGAAGCAGAGTTGATCATGACTGAGATACACAGTGGCACATTTGGCACCCACTTGAGCGGACATACAATGGCAAAGAAAATTCTAAGGGCAGGTTACTACTGGTCCACCATGGAAGTTGATTGTCATCAACATTCCCGTACTTGCCACAAATGCCAAGTCTACGCCGACAAGGTACATATTCCTCCTGTTCCTCTCAACATTCTGACAGCTCCTTGGCCATTCGCAATGTGGGGCATTGACATGATTGGAGAGATCAAGCCCACGGCATCCAATGGACATCGCTTCATCCTGGTGGCTATTGATTACTTCACCAAATGGTTCGAGGCAGCTTCCTATGCCTCCGTTACAAAGAATGTGGTTGCCCGTTTCATTAAGCAGAACCTCATATGCCGGTATGGTATCCCCGACAGGATCATCACAGACAACGGTACGAATCTGAACAATACTATGATCATCGCTCTATGCGAACAGTTCAAGATTTATCATCACAATTCATCTCCTTATCGGCCGAAGATGAACGGTGTTGTTGAAGCTGCGAACAAAAACATCAAGAAGATCATTTAAAAGATGACAGTCACCTACAAGGACTGGCACGAGATGTTACCGTTTGCTCTGCACGGATATCGTACCACGGCACGTACTTCAACAAGGGCAACCCCATTTTCTTTGGTGTATGGCATGGAGGTTGTCCTACCCATGGAAGTTCAGACTCCTTCCTTAAGGATCATGAAAGACGCTGGTTTGAGTGAAGATGATTGGATTCAGACCCGGCTTGATCAACTCAATTTGATCGACGAGAAGCGACTTACTGCTGTTTGTCATGGTCAGGCGTATCAAAAACGCATGATCAAGGCTTTCAACAAGAAAGTCAGGCGTCAGATATATCGAGTCGGAGATCTTGTAATCAAGCGGATCATCTTACCGCAAAGTGATCCCAGGGGCAAGTGGACTCCTACTTACGAAGGACCATTTGTGATCAAGAGTATCTTTTCTGGTGGGGCAATGATTTTGACCACCATGGATGGCGACGATTTTCCACACCCTGCAAACGCAGACATAGTCAAAAGATACTATGCATAAAATAACCCGACAAGTCGAAAACCCGAAAGGGAGACTTGGGCAAAAATGGGCATCCCGGTGAACCGAAAACCCGAAAGGGCGGTTCATGCAAAAATTAGGGATAAAACAAAAAAATATGTACACCCGGCAAGTTGAAAACCCGAAAGGGCGACTTGGGCAAAAAAGGGTTTCCCGGTGGATCGAAAACCCGAAAGGGCGATCCAGGCAAAAGTTAGGAAATTAAAGCGTATGACTATGTCTCGTCGGATCACTTTAAGAATAATCTCTTCATCAACAAGCTTCGGGCTTCTGATCAACCTAGTCATCAACGGACGAAGCAATGAATGGACAAGATATTCAGAGTTGTGAAGGCTATAGAAGAATGGGAATCCCATGGAATTGTTACACATAGCCGTCTTTCTTCTGTATAAAATTTTTCAATTTTTACGACAATATTCTCTTACTAGGATGTCTGTCTCCTTTGTACAAAGATATTCATAAAAATTAATACAAATACATTTCCAAGTGCAGAAATTTGCTTGCCTTCCTTTTCTTTTTTACACTTATGTTTTATTTGAAAAACATCCAATGTTTTGTTAAATAGGCATATGCATTTGAACATAATCATTGATTACAAATAAAACGAAATTGAGAAAAGATGATTACTGAAAGGTTGAAGGTTAGGAAGATATCTTTATGCCATTTCAGAAGAAATCCCCAGCGGAATTGAACTTCAGGATCCTCAGCAGAGCAAATGCTTTCTAGAACTTGATTCCCCAGCTGAGATGAATTTCAAAATTCCCCTCAGAGTCAAGTTTCAAGATCCCTAGTGGAGCCCGAAAACCCTGAAAATCCTATTCCCCAGCGGAACCAGAACGGTGAACATTCTCCCCATAGAGATATTTCCCAGCAGATTGAAGATTCTCAGTCTCACTTCTCCAGCGGAAGTCTCCCAGGTTTTAATTCCCCAGTAGAGATTGTCAGAATCCTCATTCCCCGCAGAAGTTAGTGAAGTTTTGTTAAATCCCCTCACAAGTCACCAAGGATTTTCAATCCCCAGCAGTGGTCCTGATATCCCTCAACAATCGAAGATCTTTAATCCCCGAGCAGTTAGCAAGGATTTCTCATCTTCAACAATCAAAGATTTTTCGGAATCCCCAGCTACGGTCAAGGATTTACTTTCCCCGGCAGCAGTCAAGGAATTCATTATCTCCAGCTATCAAGGATTTATTTTCCTCAGCAAGACAGCTACTCAGCTTACATGCATAATCATTACATCCACATATCATAAACATTTATGAAATACAATTCATTGCATCATACATATCATGCAACATAATTTTGTGTTCAGCTAACATTTTTACCCTTTTCAGGATAAGATTAAAAAGTTATCATTAACAATTATTCAGATACAATATGGATACACCCCAGACACGGCGGTCATTCTATTACTCATTCAGAACTCCAATTCAGATACAGTATGGATACACCCCAGACACGGCGGTCATTCTATTACTCATTCAGAATTTCAATTCAGATACAGTATGGATACACCCCAGACACGGCGGTCATTCTATTACTCGTTCAGAATTTCAAGTCAGATACAGTATGGATACACCCCAGACACGGCGGTCATTCTATTACTCATTCAGAACTCCAATTCAGATACAGTAAGGATACACCCCAGACACGGCGGTCATTCTATTACTCATTCAGAATTTCAAGTCAGATACAGTACAGATACACCCCAGATCCGGCGGTCATTCTACTACCCATTCAGACTTCAGCAATCCGATACAGACTAGATACGCTCCAAACACGGCAGCCATTCTATCTCTCATTCAGATTCTTAGCTCAAAGTTCAGATGCGTTCAAAACACGGATGCCATTCTGGCCTTTACACCAGCAGCTTGATTCTCCCCAGTGCAGTCGCCACGGAAGTCATCTTGTCACTCATTCAGATCACAGTTACAGTTTCAGATACACTCCAGACACGAAATTCATTCTGCTACTCATACAGATCTCAACTTCAGTTACAATTTCAGATACACTCCAGACACGGAAGTCATTCTGCTACTCATACAGATCTCAACTTCAGTTACAGTTTCAGATACACTCCAGACATGGAAGTCATGTTGCTACTCATACAGATCTCAACTTCAGATACAGTCCAGATATGCTCCAGACACGGTTGCCATTCTGTCACTTATTCAGATCCCAGTTACAGTCCAGATAAACTCCAGACACAGAAGTCATTCTGCTACTCATACAGATCTCAACTTCAGATACAGTCCAGATACGCTCCAAACACGGTTGCCATTCTATCACTTATTCGGATCCCAGTTACAGTCCAGATACACTCCAGACACGGAAGTCATTCTGCTACTCATACAGATCTCAAACTTCAGATACAGTCCAGATACGCTCCAGATACGGTTTCCATTCTGTCACTCATTCAGAATTTATCCTCAGCACACAGTTGCTCCATACACAAATTTTTTCTCTGTTACCCATTCAGAATACAGATACACTCCAGACACGGCAGTCATTCTGATATTCATTCAAAATCAAAATACAGTTACAGCTCAGATACGCGCCAGACACGGACGCCATTCTTTTGCTCATACAAATTCAGTCTCCAGATACAGTTTGAGTGCATTCCAGACACGGATACTCATTCTTTTGACCTACAACATTGCCACTCAACAAACACTCTTGGATGGCATCTTTAAGCCCATCTCTAGCAAGATTCTACTATCTCCAAATGGCATCTTTAAGCCCATTTCCTCTACTATATTCTGGACGAGTGCAAATTTACGGGCACTCTAGTGTCCAATCCTCTTTTACCTTCGAGTCACGAAAGGCAAATTTTCCAATCTAACTCTTCAGGTCTAAGAAGATTGAACAGGGGCAGCTGTTGTACCCCAAAATTTTCCCTCTCATTCTCCAAGGCCTTTCTCACAAGGATTGTCAAGGTTCAAGCTTGAACAAGTGCATTGGGATTTTCCAGTACCAAAATTAAAAGGAAACTGTCAAAAATGGAGAAAACAGATAAAAATAACATTTTGACAAATTTGGTGGAAAACATGTCTCCTTCGATTCAGCATACTTCGATTGACTCTTGGCCTCTTTCGATTGCTCAAAGTGGCTGCTAGCGTGCCTATTTCGCTTGGGCATGTGACTTCTTGTCGCAGGCTTCGTTTTTGCCTTTTGTTGCCCACAAACCTGCTTCGTTTGTGCCTTTTGCTGCCTGCGTGCTTGCAATCGAAGGCCATGACTTACTGGCCACACATGCCCCCTGCAAGGAAACCCTTTTCGATTCACCAAGCGTATTGCCTACAGGCCTGCTTCGATTTGGACAAGTTTACTTCCTACAAACATGCTTCGATTGGGCAACATTGCTTCCTTCGAGCACAGACTTTCGATTGGAAAATATGATTCCTTCAAGCGTGAGCTTTCGACTGGGCATTAGATTCCTTCGAGTAAGCTTGTTTCGACCACAAGTTTCGACTAAGGCAAAGGTTTCCTTCGAACATGTGTGCTTAGATCTCACTCTTGCATTCGACTCAGGAATGTCCTTCGAATCAGGAAGTTAAAGCCTCATGTTGGTTGTCTTCAATTCAAAGAGTCAATAATGTTCTGAAAGCTTCCTTCGATTCAGAAGTTAATAACCTTCTGAAAAGGGCCATTCGAAGAACACACAGTTGGTCCATTCGAAGGACACACAGCTGGTGGAAACGAATGCAGTGTTGTCCCAGAAAGATGGAGGATTCGACCCAGAAGATCAAGTTGAACATATAGACCCATAGGCTAGGCCACGTGTCTTCCCTTTTTAGGCCTGTACCCACTTGCTGTCTAAGACCACTTGCATAGCACAGTACCACCTTTTGGAAAAGTTTGACTTGGTTCTTGCGCTTATTTTCCTTCAGGATGAAGCAACTCATCCTGAACCTTTCATCTTGCTTTTGTGGCACAAGTTGGACATTTACTTTCCAGCTGGCCCTTATTTTATTATTATCTTCTGCCCCCTAACTACCAGGAGGCCCCCACAGGTACTGTCACGTTACAATATTTTATCACCTATTTGCAAGGCTGGCTTTGGACAGCATGTCCATTCTTTCTCTATAAATAGAGGAATTTTTGCAAAGCTGAGGGAGGACTTTTGGCCAGAGGAACGTATCTTCAAAATTCTCATACAACACAAAATTCTCAAATTCTCAAACACTTGAACACTTGAACACTTGAACACTTGAACACTTGAACACTTAAACACTCAAACACATACCCAGAATCCAAACAACAAATCCAGAACTGCATCCTCCTGCCTAAACACCAGAACATCAAACCTGTGTTACAAATACAAGCCTTGAGGCCTGCATAACCTCCAAACTTGCCTTCCTTACCAAAGCCAGAAAACTCCAACCAGTTCAACTGCAACTGCAAACAAACCTGCCTAAAGCCAGTCCAACTGCAGCTGCAAGCAAGCCTATATCAAAACTAACAGAAACTCAGACCTGCTTGCCCAAACCAAACAGTAACAGAACTAGCTTCAGGAAGATCCCAGCAAGGCTCCCTCCACCATCAAAAAAGGTCACCTACAGCTCTTTCGACTAAGCACTTCAAGAGGTAAGTTCTCTCCAAATCTGACAAATTTGGTTTGGGTTTTACTTCAGGAGCCCAGAAAGCTGTTCGTCATGCTCGTGCCAGGGGACCACTTTTGCGGATCAGCATTCATGGAGTCAACACAGTGGAAGATAATGATGATGGTTATGAACTGGAAGAATGGATTTTCCCAACTATCAGCGGAGGACTCAACAACTTTGAAGCCAAAGAATTTGTCCCTATTACTTTTATACAACAGTAATTGTCTTTAAATTTTTGTTGGACTTGTAATAATTAAACAATTCAGACCTTTAAAACCTTGTGTCTTACCCGAGGCACAACGGTCCATTTGTAAGGGTTTTTACTTCATTTTCATATGTCATCAATGAATCATGGACGTTTTTACATGCAAATCTTACGCTCTTTGTTCTTTTTTTCTACATTTTATTTTTTCAAAGATAGTTATGCTCTTACACACACTCACATATCAAAATGTAGATCCATATCCACTCAGGATCCCATGGGTAATGATTCTGCTATAGCCTATTATGACTTTCAAAATCTGATCTACCAAGCCGAAGACGAAGGTGAGGAAGATTGTGAAGTGTCAGGGGAACTAGCCAGGTTACTACAATAGGAAGAAAGGACCATACAACCCCACGAAGAACTGGTTGACACAGTTAACTTAGGTACCGAAGAGGACAAGAAAGAAGTCAAGGTAGGAGCTAATCTGGAACCCAGTGTCTAGAAGCGCTTAATTCAGTTACTACATGACTATGTTGAGGTCTTTTCTTGGTCATACGAAGACATTCCAAGACTTGATAATGATTTCATGGTCCATCGTCTACCGACAAAAGAAGATTTCCCTCCGGTAAAACAGAATGTCCGTCTCATGCTGCCAGACATGTCAGAGAAGATCAAGACTGAAGTCGTGAAATAATTCAACACCGGATTCTTAGCCGTCACCTCTTATCCACAATAGGTCGCCAATGTTGTTACAGTGCCTAAAAAGGACGGTAAAGTACGCATGTGTGTGGATTATAGAGATTTGAATAGGGCAAGCTCTAAGGACGATTTCCCGCTTCCCCATATCGATATTCTGGTTGACAATACCGCATAGCATAAAGTGTTCTCATTTATGGATGGTTTCTCAAGCTATAATCAAATCAAAATGTCACTTGAGGATATGGAGAAAACGACCTTCATCACACAGTGGGGCACGTTTATTTACAAGGTTATGCCATTCGGGTTAAAAATGCTGGGGTAACTTATCAGCGCGCCATGGTAGCTCTATTTCATTATATGATCCATCACGAAATAGAGGTCTACGTGGATGACATGATCTCCAGATCTCAAACTGAAGAGGAACATCTTGACCATTTACAGAAACTGTTTGAAAGACTAAAGAAATACGAGCTAAGGTTAAACCTGAGTAAATGCACATTTGGAGTGAGGTCCGGTAAACTCCTAGGCTTCATCGTCAGCAGTAAAGGTATCGAGGTGGATCCTGCCAAGGTAAAAGCAGTATAAGAAATTCCTTCTCCTCGCACCGAGAAGGAAGTCATAGGATTCTTAGGACGGCTAAACTACATCTCCAGATTCTTTTCTCACCTAACCGCTACTTGTGAACCAATATTTAAATTACTGAAGAAATATCAAGTATTCAAATGGAATGATGAATGCCAAGCTTCCTTCGACACGATCAAAGAGTACCTTCAAGAGCCTCCTGTTTTGATGCCGCCAGTCAAGGGAAGACCTTTGATCTTGTATCTAATTGTCTTGGAAAATTCAATAGGGTGTGTGTTGGGGAAGCATGACGATTCTGGCCGAAAAGAGCATGCTATATACTACCTGAGCAAAAAGTTTACTGACTGTGAAATAAGATATTCACTGCTCGAGAAAACTTGCTACGCTCTGGCATGGGCTGCTCACCGGCTAAGACAGTATATGTTGACCCATACTACCTTATTGATTTCCAAGATGGGTCCAATTAAATACATATTCGAGAAGCCTGCCCTCTCTGGGAGAATAGCAAGGTTGCAGATGATCCTGACTGAATACGACATTCAGTACACTACCAAAAAAGAAATAAAGGGAAGTGTGCTAGCCGATCACCTTGCTCATCAGGCTGTGGATGTCTATCAGTCCATGAAATTCGAGTTCCCAGATGAAGACATCATGTTGGTAAACAATTTTGAAGAACTCAGACCATATGACGGACCTGAACGAGGATCCCGATGGACCTTGGTTTTTGGCGGAGCCTCCAACCACTCGGCAATGGCATAGGTGTTATGATCATATCCCCTGAATGATGTCATACTCCCTTCACTGCAAGACTTTGTTTCAACTGTACCAATAATATGGCAGAATATGAAGCGTGTATTTTTGGTCTCAAAGCTGCCATAGATTTGGGAATCAAATCCTTAAGTGTATTTGGAGATTCAGCCTTAGTCATCATTCAGATTAAAGGAGAATGGGACACGAAGCACCTTAATCTCATCCCCTACAAAGAACATGTGTTGACATTAATACTACATTTCAAGGAAATTACCTTTGAGCATTTTCCACGAGAGGAAAATCAACTAGCGGACGCGCTAGCCACTATGTCATCCATGTTTAAACTCAAGTGGGGTAACGAGGCTCCCCATATCACCATTGAGCGGATGGATGAACCAGCTTACTGTCACGATATCGATACTAAATAGGTAGTGGAAAAGCCTTGGTTCCATGAAGTTAAGAGGTATCTCGAGGCCCAAGAGTATCCGGAGGGAGCTTCAGTCAATGATAAGAAGTTCTTGAGAAGATTTTCTGCTATGTTCTTCCTCAGTAATGGCATTCTTTACAAGCACAACCACGACTCTACTTTGCTTTGTTGTGTAGACAAGTTTGAGGCAGACAAGATCATGGCTGATCTACATGAAGGCACTTTTGGCACCCATTCTAGTGGGCACACGATAGATAAAAGGATCCTACGGGCAGGGTATTACTGGTCTACCATGGAAGCAGATTTCCATCAGCACTCACGAACCTGTCACAAGTATTAGATCTATGCTGAAAAAATACATGTGCCTCCAGTTCCTCTAAACGTCCTGACTGCTCCCTGGCCATTCGGGATGTGGGGCATCGACATGATTGGAGAAGTCAAACCTACAGCTTCTAATGGACACCGCTTCATCTTGGTGGCCATTGACTACTTCATGAAATGGGTTGAGGCAGCTTCTTTCACTTTTGTTACCAACAAATTTGTGGCTCGATTCATCAAACAGAATCTCATATGTCGGTATGGTATCCCGGAGAGAATCATCACAGACAATGGTACGAATCTCAACAATACTATGATCACTGTACTATGCACGCAATTCAAGATCCAACACCATAATTCTTCTCCTTACCGGCCAAAGATGAATGGTGATGTCGAAGCCGCAAATAAAAACATCAAAAAGATCATACAAAAAATGAAAGTAACCTACAAGGATTGGCATGAGATGTTACCATTTGATCTGCGCGGTTACCGTACCATGATGCACACGTCAACAGGGGAAACTCCTTTCTCTTTGGTATACGGTATGGAATTTGTCCTACCAATTAAAGTCCAAATGCCTTCTCTGAGAATCATAAAGGATGCAGGGCTGAACGAAGATGAATGGATTCAAAATCGACTTGACCAGTTGAATTTGATTGATGAGAAGAGGCTTACAGCTGTCTGTCACGGTCAGATGTACCAAAAAAGTATGATCAAAGCTTTTAACAAGAAAGTCAGACGTCAGGTATATCAGGTTGGTGACTTGGTAATCAAGCGTATCATATTTCCACAAGGTGATCCCAAGGGCAAATGGACCCCTACATATGAAGGACCATTTGTGATCAAAAGCATATTCTCTGGTGGAGCAATAATCTTAACCACTATGGATGGCGACGACCTTCTGCACCCTGTGAACGTGGACATAGTCAAAAGATACTACGCATGAATAAAGACCCGCTAGGTCGACTGGCCTAGGCAAAAATTAGGGCATCCCGGCGAACCAAAAAGGTTCGGGCAAAAATTAGGGATAAAATACAAAAAAATCTGTACACCCGACAAGCTGAAAACCCAAAAGGGAGGCTTGGGTAAAAAAGGGTATACCGGTGGACTAAAAATCTGAAACGGCGGTCCAGGAAAAAGTTAGGGAATTAAAGCGTATGACTATGTCCCGTTGGATCACCTTACATACAACCTTTAGCATCAACTGACAAACTCAAACGGGTCTAATCAATCCAATCAACTTCAGATAAGGCATCAAGTGGATGAGACGCTCAGAGACACGAAGGCTATAGAAGAATGGGAACCCCATGGAATTATTTCATATAGCTATATTTTCTTTGTATCAGTTTTTGTATTCTACGACGACATTCTCTTACTAGAATGTTTGTCTCGTTGTACAAAAATACTTATTCAAGTTAATACAAAGATATCCCTTTGAAAATGCAAAACTACATGTTTTTCTTTTATTTCTGTGTTTTGTTTGCGAAAACGTCCAATGATTATTTTTGAAAATATGGATTTGAACGTGACTACTGTTTACAAATGAACAAAAAAGAGGAACAGAAAAAAGAAAGACAATCACTAATGGCTTTAAGAAATAGGATAATATCTTTAGACCATTCCACAAAATTCCTCGCAGATACTTTTTCCAGCAAGAGAGGAAATCAAGACATCCCACTACAGGATCGCTAACGCATCCTAATGGTATCAAGTGCTCTTACTTCCTCGACGGAACAAAACTTCCGGTTACCGCTCCAAAGATTCCCCAGTGAAAGTCGCCCAGCTTCTCAGGATTCCCCAGCAAGATTTCACGAGGTCCACAAGCAATGCACGGCGTTTCCCTTCCACAAAAGAGTTTATTTATCTAACAAATGGAGACTAATCTATCAATACTTCAACTTCAAAATATGAAGACTTACATTCCCAACAGTACTCAGGGATTTATTTTCCCCCGACTCTAGCAACACTACAGCATAACAATTAACGTGTCCATACATTACATCCATACGTCATAGCATTGACAGCACAAATGGATACAGCGTGATTTCATTTATTTTGAGAAACAACATTATGCCATGCATTTCATACATCATGACATTGCATGCAACTAACCTTTCATCTTTTCAGGAAAGATCAATGAACAGAAAATTATCGTCAAATTTTCGACAAGTCAATTCCCAAGAAAGGACTGATCAACCATCTACATAGCAGATATTTCTTTATGACCCCTGTCGATTCAGTTTAAATCTCTCAACGGTTTATTCTGATTCTTTCCCACAGACGTTTTCTCTGGTTCAGATAAATCTCTCAACGACTTATTCTGATTCTTCTCCAGATCCCTGTCGGTTCAGATGAATCTCTCAAAGATTTATTCTGATTCTTCTCCAGATCCCTGCCGGTTCAGTTTAAATCTCTCAATGGTTTATTCTGATTCTTTCCGCAGACGTATTCTCTGGTTCAGATAAATCTCTCAACGATTTATTCTGATTCTTCTCCAGATCCCTGCCGGTTCAGTTTAAATCTCTCAACGGTTATTCTGATTCTTTCCCGCATACGTTTTCTCTGGTTCAGATAAATCTCAACAATTTATTCTGATTCTTCTCCAGATCCCTGCCGGTTCAATTTAAATATCTCAACAATTTATTCTGATTCTTCTCCAGATCCCTGCCGGTTCAGTTTAAATCTCTCAACGGTTTATTCTGATTATTTCCCGCAGACGTTTTCTGTAACGCCCCATTTTATTTAATATTATATTATATTAATATTTTCGAGTTACCGTTTGACATTTATTTTTGCGACGAGAATATTTAAACTAACTGTTATATCTGTTAATATATTCGGCGACATTTTATTCGGACCGATAATTATTTTATTCGGTCCGGTATTTATTTTGAGGGACCGGTAATTATTTTATTCGGTCCGGTATTTATTTTGAGGGACCGGTAATTATTTTATTCGGTCCAGTATTTTTTTTGAGGGACCGGTAATATTTTGTTCGGTCCGGTTTTTATTCCGTTCGGTTCAGTAACATATTATTCGGACCGATATTTAATTTTTCTGAGTTATTTTAATTATTTGGAGTTATTTTGATTAAGTGGCCTTTTGAATTATATTTTGGGTTAGTAAGACTAGTGGAGGGTAGTATGGTATTTTCATGTTGTCTTAAGATTAAAATCCAAACAAAGACATTAGTTGTTGTTTTATGAGAGATAGAAGTATCATAACACAAAACACACTTAGAGAACAAAAAAGAGAGTCTTGGAAGAGAGGAAGAGGAGCAAGAACAAAGCTTGGATTTTGGGTTGGTTGAATCATCAAGAATCATTTCAAGTATCTAAGGTAAGGGGTTGATTTTCCAATGCTTATAGTTAGGGTTTGATTTGGTATATTTTGGATTTGGGAAAAAATTGATGTTAGGGTTCTTGAGTTTTGTTGAGATAGAAATTAGAAGAGTTAATTAGGTATTGTTGTTGTTGTTGAATTAGTATTAGGTTAATTGAAATTGGAATGAAACAAGAACTAGCATTATATTAAGTTTAGAAACTAAACTAGAATTATATTAAGTTTAGAAACTAAACTAACAGTAACTTCATTGAAATAAAGTTTAGAAACAAGAACTAGCATTATATTAAAGCATTATATTAAGTTTAGAAACTAAACTAACAGTAACTTCATTGAAATGAAATTTAGAAACAAGAACTAGCATTATATTAAGTTTAGAAACTAAACTAATAGTAACTTCATTGAAATGAAGTTTTGAAACTAAAATAAAACTAGCAGCATAATACGTTTCCTAAAGCAAACTAGCAGTATAGAAATGAAAGTTAAGTTTAGAAAAATAAAAATAGCAGTATAGTTTAGCAAAACAAACAAAACGTAATAGCAGTATAGTTTAGAAAATTAATTAATTTATGTTTTGTTTTTCTTTTCTTAATTTAATATATTAAATATTTATATTAATTAAATACAAATATGACATAAGTTAGTCGATTTAATTTGGAACCCGATTATGTTCCGATTTCTCGATTTCGGCAATTTCAGCGACAGAGCAAGTTGCTTCGAATTTAACGAAAATTGACGTGATAGCTAATTTTGACGTGTAGAACGTCGTGGTGAGGTTAGTTTTTCGAGATTATGAGTTTTAACGGAGCGACCTGAATAAGTCAATTTACGGTTAAGTTGAATCGAGTTGCGTTTTAGTCGGTTTAAGTCGCGTATGGACAATCTGATTGCGACGTTAATGATTATAATTGATGCTAATTATTGTGAATGACTTTTGCAACGATTATTGATGTTTGACTATTTTTCCGTGTTTAAAATTTAGTGAATTATTTGATAATGATGTGGTGTGATTAAACATGATGTTTGCGACGGTTTATTTATAATGAATACTTGATGATATGCGATGCGATGATATGTTTATCTTGAGGTGGATAAATATGGCGACGCGGGCTTTATACAAATTTTGATGTGCAATGATGATGTTTTGTTGTGTCGTGTTTCTGATGTCTTGTTGTCGAGTCACATACATTGCATTAGCGACGAGGGCTTTTATGCCAAGCGACGAGGGCTTTTATGCCAAAGCGACGATGGGCTTTTATGCCGAATGTCCCTAATTATGGACAAAGTGACGGGTACCACATGCATAACATAGTCGTGTCTCATGGAGTCGGTTATGTTTATTTTTGAGTCTTTTGGAGTTGAGTTTTATTTCATGGCTTATGATGAACTGCGATGATATATGATGCTTTGTTTTGTGATGATTTTTGTGTTGAACATAAAGTGAATATTGTGCGATAATTTCATGATGAGTAAGCGATGAATATAACATGACGGTAAAGCGACGATAGGAGTTTATGGCGATGAAGTTTATGTCTTGTTTTGGTATGATTATGATGATTACGTGACGAAATTAAAGTGTTGATTTTATACACTAAAGGACGATTTAAAGTTTGTGAGATTTGGATATGTGCTGACATATTCTTATTAACCTATATCATTTATGATTCCAAAACTATTTATATATTTTATCATGCCTTTACTTATATGTTTTGGAGTATCTTACCCTTTACTTGTTTCACCGTTGCCTTTATATTGGTAACGTGCAGGTGGTCTGCGAGGATGATAAGGATTAGCTCGAGTCTCTTTATTTTGAGTCGCTCTGCTCTGATAGTAGTAACACTCAGGTTTTGGGCGACGTTATTATTTTGATAGGATGGTTTATGTATACTATCTTATGACTTTATGTATTGATGATAACATGATGATACGTACATTTTGTGAACACATCCACTGTGCTGTGATTAGTCATATGTTTATATGATGATTTGTGTTATGAATCGGTATATCTGACTTTTAATTTTGTGATGTGCATTATAATGCAAAGTGATGAAAAACACGAATATGTGATACGTCAATTTATGTTTGGATGAAATTTTGAAACTTAGATTTTATTATTATTAATTATGAGGGGTAGAATTAGGGTGTTACATTAGTGGTATCAGAGCCTGGTTGGTTTGTCCGACCAAGTTGTTGAGTTTGTTGTTGCCTAACAATAAAGTATTGTTATTTGTTGATTCTAATCCTTGTTTTGTTGTGAGCAAAAGTTGTTATGGCTGGAAGGAATGCTGGTAGGAATGATTAGGCTCTTGCTGCTGCTATGCAGGCAATGGCTCAGGCTTTCCAAAACCCTCTGAATGCTGACGAGAACACTGGGTCTCGTAGTTTGGCAACCTTCCAAAGAGAGAATCCTCCTACTTTCCAAGGAAAGTATGATCCCGGAGGTGCTTTGGCGTGGCTGAAGGAGATTGAAAGAATCTTCCGTCTGATGGATTGCACTCATGTGCAAAGGATCTATTATGGTACTCATAAACTAAGTGCTGAAGCGGATGACTGGTGGGTTGAAACCCGTCAGAGGCTTGGGGTTGCTGGTGAGGAAGTGACATGGGAAGTTTTTCGAAGGGAATTCATGAGGAAGTATTACCCGGAAGATGTTCGGGGAAACAAGGAGATAGAGTTCCTTGAATTAAAGCAAGGAAGCATGTATATCACTGATTATGTTGCATGGTTCACTATGTTGGCCAAGTTCTATCCGCATTATGATGGGCCGAATGGCGAGTTCTCTAAATGCATCAAGTTTGAAAATGGTTTGCGTCCTGAGATTAAGAAAGCTGTTGGTTATCATAAAATCCGTGTCTTTTCGGATTTGATTGATAGTTGTAGGATCTTTGAGTAGGACAGTAATTCTCATTATAAGATTATGTCTGATAAGAGAAACAAAGGTCAGCAAAGTTGTGGAAAACTGTATGATGCTCCAGCTAGTAAAGGAAAACAGAAAGTGTTTCTTGGGCGAAGAACCAGTGGGGGAGATGCTCATGCTAGTATTGTTTGTTACAAGTGTGGGAAACCTGTCCACACAAGTAATGTTTGTTGAAGCGATGTTAGAGCTAAGGATAATGAGGTGAGATGTTTCCAATATGGATAAGTGGGCCATATGACTCACGATTGTAGACATAAGGATGTGGTCTGTTTTAATTATGGAGAGGGAGGTCACATTAGTGCTCAATGTAAGAAGCCTAAGAGGACTCAAGGAGCAGGAAAGGTGTTTGCTTTGTCGGGTGCTCCGACGGAAAACGAGGATGGTCTTGTTCGAGGTACTAGTTTCATTAATAGCTTTCCTCTTATTACTATTATTGATACTGGTGCTACTCACTATTCTATTGCGGTTGATTGTGTAAAGAGATTGGGTCTCACTTTGTCGTCTCTGGATAGAGATATGGTGGTAGAAGTTCCTGCTAAGGGAACGGTTACTTCTTATTTTGTGTGTGCAAGTTTCCCTTTATCAATCTTTGATAGAGACTTTGTGGTGGATCTTGTTTGTTTACCGCTTGTCGGGTTGGACGTGGTTTTAGGTATGGACTGGTTAAAAGCTAATTATGTCCATATCAATTGCTATGACAACACTGTGAGGTTTTCTTCTTTAGTAGAAGAAGAACAATCTATGTTGGTGTCGACGAAGCAGTTGAATGAGTTCATGAAGGATGAGGCGTTGGTTTTCTTGTTGATGGTGACTCTTTATGTGGAGAGTCAAGCTGTGATAGTAAACTTTCCGGTGGTGTGTGATTTTCCCGAAGTATTCCCTGATGAGATTCCAAGTGCACCTCCAGAAAGAGAAGTTTAATTTTCTGTGGATCTTGTCCCTGGTACCAGACCTATCTCTATGGCACCATAAGGGATGCCCGCATCTGAGTTAGCAAAATTGAAGAGCAAATTAGAAGATTTGCTCGAGAAGAAGTTTGTTAGACCTAGTGTGTCGTCGTGGGGAGATCATGTGTTATTGGTGAAGAAGAAAGACAGTAGCATGAGACTTTGTATTGATTATCGTCAGTTGAATAAAGTGACTATCAAGAATAGGTATCCACTTCCTAGAATTGATGATTTTATGGACCGATTGGTTGGCGCTCGCATGTTTAGTAAGATTGATTTGAGATCGGGTTACCATCAAATAAGGGTGAAAGAAGAAGATGTTTAGAAAACTGCTTTCAGGAAAAGGTATGGACATTACGAATATTCGGTGATGCCTTTTGGTGTCACTAATGCACCAGGAGTATTCGTGGAGTACATGAATCGTATTTTCCATCCTTACTTAGATCGTTTCGTGGTTGTTTTCATTGATGATATTCTGGTTTATTCTAAATTGTAAGAAGAGCACGCAGAACATTTGTGCATCGTGTTGGAAGTTCTGAAAGAGAAGAAGCTTTATGCTAAGTTGTCAAAGTGCGAGTTCTGGTTAAGTGAAGTGGGCTTTTTGGGGCATGTCATTTCTGGTGATGGCATTGTTGTAGACCCTTCTAAAGTTGATTTTGTGTTAAGATGGGAAACTCCTAAGTCTGTTACTGAGATTAGAAGTTTCTTGGGTTTGGCTGGTTACTATAGAAGGTTCATTGAAGGTTTTTCTAAGTTGGCGCTTCCTTTGACAAAGTTGACTTGTAAAGGAGCTGCATTTGTGTGGGATGTCAAGTGTGAAGAAAGTTTTGTTGAATTGAAGAAAAGGTTGACAACGGCTTCGATCTTGATTCTACCTAATCCTGAAGAATCGTTTGTTGTTTATTGTGATGCTTCTAAGATGGGTTTAGGTGGTGTACTTATGCAAAATGGTAAAGTGGTTGCTTATGCTTCTAGGCAATTGAAGATTCATGAGAAGAATTATCCTACGTACGATTTAGAGCTTGCAGCAGTTGTTTTTGTGCTTAAGATTTGGAGGCATTATCTTTATGGTTCTAGATTTGAAGTATTTAGTGACCATAAAAGTTTGAAGTACTTGTTCGATCAGAAAGAGCTTAATATGAGGCAAAGACGGTGGCTTGAATGGTTGAAAGTTTATGATTTTGGATTGAATTACGATCCTGGTAAAGCTAATGTGGTGGCCGATGCTTTAAGTCGAAAGACTTTGCATATGTCACTGTTGATGGTGAAATAGTTGGAATTGATTGAGCAATTTAGAGATATGAGTCTTGTAGTTGAAGTGACGCCGAAGAGTGTTATCTTGGGAATGTTAAAGATCAATAATGATTTCCTTGATAGTGTTAGAGAAGCTCAGAAGCTTGATGTGAAACTTGTCGATTTGTTGGTTGGTATTGGACAAACTGAAAATGAAGATTTCAAGTTGGATACTCAGGGTGTATTGAGGTTCCGAGATAGGATTTGTATTCCCGATGATGTGGATTTGAAGAGAATGATCTTGGAAGAAAGTCATAGAAGCAATTTGAGTATTTATCCCGGAGTGACCAAAATGTATCAAGATTTAAAGAAACTATTTTGGTGGTCGGGCATGAAGAGATAGATGGCTTAGTTTGTTTATGCTTGTTTGACTTGTCAGAAGTCTAAAGTGGAGGATCAGAAACCTGCAGGGTTGATGCAACCGTTAGAGATTACAGAATGGAAATGGGATAGCATTTCTATGGATTTCGTAACGGGGTTACCGAATACATCAAGAGGACACGATGCGATTTGGGTGATTGTTGATAGGCTTATGAAGTCGACTCACTTTATTCCTATTAACATCACTTATCCCGTATCGAAGTTGGCGGAAATTTATATGCATGTGATTGTGAGATTACATGGTATTCCTTTGTGTAATGTTTCGGATAGAGATCCGAGGTTTACTTCTGAATTTTGGAAAAGCTTGCAAGAGGCTTTGGGTTCAAAGTTGAGGTTGAGTTCGGCTTATCATCCCCAGACTGATGGTCAGACGGAAAGGACGATTCAATCGTTGGAAGACTTGTTATGTGCTTGTATTCTTGAACATGGTGGTTCATGGGATACATATCTTCCTTTGATTGAGTTTACTTATAACAGTAGTTTTCATGCTAGTATTGGAATGGCACCGTTCGAGGCTTTGTATGGACGGAGGTGTAGAACTCCTTTGTGTTGGCATGAGTCGGGTGAAAGTGTGGTGCTTGGACCAGAATTGGTTAGAGAGACTACTGAGACAATGAAGATGATTAGACAAAAGATGAGAATTTCTCAAAGTCGACAAAAAAGTTATCATGATAAAAGGAGAAAAGACTTGGAATTTCAAGATGGTGATCATGTATTTTTGCGAGTTACTCCTACAACCGGCGTTGGGCGAGCATTGAAGTCAAAGAAGCTAACTCCTCGCTTTATTGGTCCTTACCAAATTACTAGTAAAGTGGTAAAATTGGCTTATAGAGTGGCGTTACCGCCAAATCTTTCGAACTTGCATGATGTATTCCATGTGTCGCAACTTCGGAAGTATGTTCCGGATCCTTCACATGTGATTGATATGGATGATATTCAAGTTCGAGACAATCTTACGGTGGAGATGATGCCTTTAAGGATCGAAGATCATGAGATAAAGTCTCTTCATGGAAAAGAGATCTTCTTGGTTAAAGTTGTTTGGATAGGAGCAGCTGGTGAAAGCACGACGTGGGAGTTGGAAAGCAAGATGCGGGATTCCTATCCCGAGCTTTTCGAGTCAGGTAATTTCGAGGACGAAACTTTTATAAGTGGGGGAGAGTTGTAACGCCCCGTTTTATTTAATATTATATTATATTAATATTTTCGAGTTATCGTTTGACGTTTGTTTTTGCGATGAGAATATTTAAATTAACTGTTATATCTGTTAATATATTCGGCAACGTTTTATTCAGACCGATAATTATTTTATTCGGTCCGGTATTTATTTTGAGGGACCGGTAATTATTTTATTCGGTTTGGTATTTATTTTGAGAGACCGGTAATTATTTTATTCGGTCCGGTATTTGTTTTGAGGGACCGGTAATTATTTTGTTCGGTCCGGTTTTTATTCCGTTCGGTTCGATAAAATATTATTCGGACCGATATTTAATTTTTCTGAGTTATTTTAATTATTTTGAGTTATTTTGATTAAGTGGCCTTTTGAATTATATTTTGGGTTAGTAAGACTAGTGGAGGGTAGTATGGTATTTTCATGTTGTCTTAAGACCAAAATCCAAACAAAGGTATTAGTTATTGTTTTATGAGAGATAGAAGTATCATAACACAAAACACACTTAGAGAACAAAAAAGAGAGTCTTGGAAGAGAGGAAGAGGAGCAAGAACAAAGCTTGGATTTTGGGTTGGTTTAATCATCAAGAATCATTTCAAGCATCTAAGGTAAGGGGTTGATTTTCCAATGCTTATAGTTAGGGTTTGATTTGGTATATTTTGGATTTGGGGGAAAATTGATGTTAGGGTTCTTGAGTTTTGTTGAGATAGAAATTAGAGGAGTTAATTAGGTGTTGTAGTTGTTATTGAATTAGTATTAGGTTAATTGAAATTGGAATGAAACAAGAACTAGCATTATATTAAGTTTAGAAACTAAACTAGCATTATATTAAGTTTAGAAACTAAACTAACAGTAACTTCATTGAAATGAAGTTTAGAAACAAGAACCAGCATTATATTAAGTTTAGAAACTAAACTAACAGTAACTTCGTTGAAATGAAGTTTAGAAACAAGAACTAGCATTATATTAAGTTTAGAAACTAAACTAACAGTAACTTCATTGAAATGAAGTTTTGAAACTAAAATAAAACTAGCAGCATAATACGTTTCCTAAAGAAAACTAGCAATATAGAAATGAAAGTTAAGTTTAGAAACATAAAAATAGCAGTATAGTTTAGCAAAACAAACAAAACGTAATAGCAGTATAGTTTAGAAAATTAATTAATTTATGTTTTTTTTTCTTTTATTAATTTAATATATTAAATATTTATATTAATTAAATACAAATATGATATAAGTTAGCCGATTTAATTTGGAACCCGATTATGTTCCGATTTCGGCAATTTCTGCGACGGAGCAAGTTGCTCTGAATTTAACGAAAATTAACGTGCTAGCTAATTTTGATGTGTAGAACGTCGTGGTGAGTTTAGTTTTTTGAGATTACGAGTTTTTAACAAAGCGACCCGAAATAAGTCAATTTACGGTTAAGTTGAACCAGGTTGCGTTTTAGTCGGTTTAAGTCGCGTATGGACAATCCGATTGCGACGTTAATGATTATAATTGATGCTGATTATTGTGAATGACTTTTGCGACGATTATTGATGTTTGACTATTTTTCCGTGTTTGAAATTTAGTGAATTATTTGATAATGATGTGGTGTGATTAAACATGATGTTTGTGAAGGTTTATTTATAATGAATACTTGATGATATGCGATGCGATGATATGTTTATCTTGATGTGGATAAATATGGCGACATGGGCTTTATACAAATTTTGATGTACAATGATGATGTTTTGTTGTTTCGTGTTTATGATGTCGTGTTGTCGAGTCACATACATTGCATTGGCGACGAGGGCTTTTATGCCAAGCGACGAGGGCTTTTTTGCCAAAGCAACGATGGGCTTTTATGTCGAATGTCCCTAATTATGGACAAAGTGACGGGTACCACATGTATAACATAGTCGTGTCTCATGGAGTCGGTTATGTTTATTTTTGAGTCTTTTGGCGTTGAGTTTTATTTCATGGCTTATGATGAAATGTGATGATATATGATACTTTGTTTTGTGATGATTTTTGTGTTGAACATAAAGTGAATATTGTGCGATAGTTTCATGATGAGTAAGCGATGAATATAACATGACGGTAAAGCGACGATAGGAGTTTATGGCGATGAAGTTTATGTCTTGTTTTGGTATGATTATGATGATTACGTGACGAAATTAAAGTGTTGATTTTATACACTAAATGATGATTTAAAGTGTGTGAGATTTGGATATGTGCTGACATATTCTTATTAACCTATATCATTTATGATTCCAAAACTATTTATATATTTTATCATGCCTTTACTTATATGTTTTGGAGTATCTCACCCTTTACTTGTTTCGACGTAGCCTTTATATTGGTAACGTGCAGGTGATCCGCGAGGATGATGAGGATTATCTCGAGTCTCTTTATTTTGAGTCGCTCTGCTCTGATAGTAGTAACACTCTGGTTTTGGGCGACGTTATTATTTTGATAGGATGGTTTATGTATACTATCTTATGACTTTATGTATTGATGATAACATGATGATACGTACATTTTGTGAACACATCCGTTGTGATGTGATTAGTCATATGTTTATATGATGATTTATGTTATGAATAGGCATATCCGACTTTTAATTTTGTGATGTGCATTATAATGCAAAGTGATGAAAAACACGAATATGTGATACCTCAATTTATGTTTGGATGTAATTTTGAAACTCTGATTTTATTATTATTAATTACGAGGTGTAGAATTGGGGTGTTACATTTTCTCTGGTTCAGATAAATCTCTCAACGATTTATTTTGATTCTTCTCCAGATCCCTACCGATTCAGTTTAAATCTCTCAACGGTTTATTCTGATTCTTTCCCGCAGATGTTCTCTCTGGTTCAGATAAATCTCTCAATGATTTATTCTGATTCTTCTCCAGATCCTTGCCGGTTCAGTTTAAATCTATCAACGGTTCATTCTAATTCTTTCCCACATATGTTTTCGCTGGTTCAGATAAATCTCTCAACGATTTATTCTGATTCTTCTCCAGACCCCTGTCGGTTCAGTTTAGATCTCTCAACGGTTTATTCCGATCTGCAGACGCTTTCTCTGTTTCAGATAAATCTCTCAACGATTTATTCTGATTCTTCTCCAAATCCCTACTGGTTCAGATAAATCTCTCAACAATTTATTCTGATTCTTTCCTAGTAGGAACTTTCTCTGGTTAAGATAAATCGCTCAAAGATCTACTCTGATTCTCTCCAGTTAAAGAATATTCAAGACCGCTTTTGGTTCAGTTTAAACCTCTCAACGGTTTATCCTGATACTTTCCAAATGAACATTTCTGGTTCAAATAAATCGCTCCAAGATTTATTCTTATTCTTCCCAGTCAAACAACATACAAGACTTCTGCTAGTTTCAGATAAATCGCTCCAAAGATTTATTTGATTCTTTTCCAGTTGAAATCAAGTTCAGACTTAGTCCATTTTCTGACAACAGTCACCTTTGGATGTCATCTACAAGCCCATATCCGGTAAATATTTCCCATTCCTCCAAATGGCATCTATAAGCCCATTCATAATTCATCTTCGAGTGTAAATTTCCGGGCACTCTAGTGTTCAATCATTTTCCACCTTCGAGTCACGAATGGCAGATCCGCCAATCTAACTTTTCAAGTTTAAGAAGATTGAACAGGGGTAGCTATTGTACCCCAAAATTTTCCCTCTCATTTATCAAGTTTTTTCTCACAAGATCTCCTTTGCTTCAAGACTGCACTAGGGTTGATCAGCTCAAGACACCTCCTTAAGCATTGATGACTGAAATTAGGGTTTGAGATTTCACAAGGATAATTGAACTCTTAATGCCTCATATGAATTTCATGGATCATTATGGACCTTCAAAATTTCTCATGTCAAGTTTCAAGTCTTGGATCACATTTTTGCTCAGTCAATTGATCAGTTGACCTAAAAATCAGCTGTATTGGGGAAAAAGTCAACTGTAGCCAATTTACAGTCAAACTTCATAATTTTTTATCCATATCAACATTATGAACTCATATATAGCATTTGATCAAGTTTGTACCATAATTCCTCAAGAAATTTGATCAGATCATCAAAAGGGCAAAATGGTCAAAATTACGGTTTTGATTGAGAAAGGGCAATTTTTGAGTTTTGACCTAGCAAATGGTTAATTTGTTTGAGACTTGATCTCAAGGTTTCAAATGAATCATTTTGACATGATGGTATGACTCAAAACATCCCTCAAGATCAATTGATTGATAGTTGATTTTCAGTCAACTAATCAAAAGTCAATTGTACACTGAAAAGTCAAACTTTGACTTTTTGGTCAAAATCAAGTGTCAAAGATCACGATTCATCAAAAAATGTCAAAATATGAAACTTGTTCATCAATAAATCAAAAGGTCAAGATTTCAATTTGAAAAGTCAAAGTTTCCAAACTTAGAAATTTTTCTAGGTGTTGAAAACTTCATATTTTTTCACAACTTTGAGCCAATTTTTCACCATGATACAAGATGATTAAAAAGAAACTTTCAACATGAAAGTTGTTGATCTCAATGAGATCTAAAACATTGCTTTAAACAACTCCTCCTAAAAATTCTTGGATCTCAAGTTATTAATCCACAAAATCATGGTCATGAAACTAAAACACTTAGTGAAATTTTGAGCATTTTGGTCAGGATTTTGACCTAACTTCTGAGCCAAGTTTCACATAATTCCATTTGGATTTTGCAAAAGTGATTCAAATAGGGATTGTAGATCATATTACAAGCTTTCTAAAAAGTCTAAGAACTCCTTGGGATCATTTGTGATCAAGGAGAATTGAAGGTCAAAAGTTAGGGTTTCAAGTTGTTTTACAAGGCAGAATTTCATGATGAACAAGAATGCAAATCCATGCTAGGCTGCACAATTTTTGCTTTGCAGACCTAAAACTTGTTTGGCACTCCATAATTAAATGTTTGCACAGCTATTAGAGGCTTCAACTCAATCATTCAATGCATTGCCCATGCTTAATGCCATTTTGGGAAGAAAGTGCACATTGCCATTTTGGAAAAGTATCTTTTATGCACAAAATCAGTTCTTGAGCTTTGCAAGTGTTTTCTTCTGATCACACATAACCTATAACCCAAAAGAAACTTGTCTAAAGCCTCTAACAACTCAGCCCATGCTTGTACTTTACCTTGAAACTATATTTCTATTTTTCTTCAAAATCAAGTAAGATAGCCATAACCCTATATCTTGCACTTCTGACCCTATCAAGGGCTAGAACCTTTTCCTTACTTATGCACAAGTTGTTTGCAACAAAAGACAGATAGAAAAGCTCCAAAACTAAAAAAAAAACTCAGAATGGTATTACAAACCACCATTGTTGCATATTCTGACCAAGAACTTCAAACTTTCATTTCACTCGTGCGTTTCTTGGCCTTTTGATCCCAAAAGCTTCTAAACATCATATATAAGCCATCCATATCTCTGTTACACGACTGTAACACCATCTTCACCAATTTCAAAGTTTAAAAATAGAGCATCATAGTTGGACTTCTCTAGACCATTCCAGCCACCTTCAGCTCAAGCCAGTTATTGCATTAGCTTCCTAGAGGTCCAAGGAAGCTAACCTGATCATCACCATCACTTGAAACAAGCTCAAACTCATTTCACGATTTCCAATTTTGAGGCATTTTTCTTGAACTTTTATCTCATTATTTAGGCATTGTTAGGCTTGCATTTGTGAAGATAGAATGTAGATATCACTGCCCTGAAACTATATATGTCCATAGATTTCATTTATGTTGCTTGAGCATGGAGAATTTTAAGTTTAAACTTGCTGAAATATTTAGGTCAGAATTTGTTACTTTCATAAATTCATCCTTGTCTTTGAATGTTAACTTAAATTAGTTACATGGTTGAATTCGTGGTGAAAAAATACACAAGTTTCATGTTTACATTTTTTAAAATGGTAAAAGAATGAGCAAGTTACAGATCCTTTGGCTGGAGGTTGAAGATGAAGTACAGTCAGGGCAAGTTTTATGTTATGTATTTATTTTTGTGCCAATGTTAACGGATGTATAGCAACCCCGGTAGTAAGGCAGTACGCTGGTAACCAAGAGGGCGTGAGTTCAATGCCCAGCGCGCTACCTTTTGTTCGCTTTCACACTTTTACACTTTTTTTTGGTTTCTTTGTTTGCAGCGCCTGGGCCCTAGCATTAGGCCTTCTTTTTTTGCTAATTTTCTAACCCCTGGCTCTGTTTCAGCACCCCCTTGATCATTTATTTCTTATTTTATTTTATTTTTATTTTTAGCTTATTTCACTTTCTTTTATCATCTTTATTATTATTATTATTATTATTAATATTATTATTATTATTAATATAATTATTA
Source organism: Vicia faba (assembly GCA_948472305.1). Classification (NCBI taxonomy): domain Eukaryota; kingdom Viridiplantae; phylum Streptophyta; class Magnoliopsida; order Fabales; family Fabaceae; genus Vicia; species Vicia faba. The sequence goes on along the minus strand of OX451741.1, from coordinate 890,200,931 downwards.
TTAATAATAAAAAACCAAAAAATATTTCATTTATTATTTTTTACACTTATTTAGTTTATTTGTTTTATAAAACTAAAAGTACAAAAACATTTTCTTAATAAATTAATTTCTTTCTTAATAATTAATATTTAGGTTTAGGTTTAACCATTATATTATTTTATTGCAATTAAAATTAATTTAGAACTTAGGTTTTTTAATTAATTAATTTTCATATTATTATTATTTATTTAAAACATTTTCATAAAAAACCCTAAAAACATTTTTAACTTAATTTCTTTAGGTTTAAGTTTTGTTAATTTTTTCCTTAATCATTTTTTAATTAGGTCAAGACTAAACCCTTTCATAAAAAACAAACAAAATCATTTCTTTTTACATTTACATTCTTGCATTTTTATTTTTTCAATTTTTGTATAATATTCAATATGGTTGTAATAGTTAATTAGATTTAATTTTCTTGCAAAATTATCCATTTATAAATTTGTATACCCCCTCCCCTATTGATGTAATAGCTTAGTATTTTTATTTTCCGCAATTTAATGCTTTATATATAAATGCTAGTAAATTAGGGTTTGTATGGAAAGATAAAATCAATGCTTAAAAACCCCTAATTCAAAGACAAAACAATGCATGTAAATCAATACACTTGCACACTTATACCCTTAGGGTAAATCCACTAGTTGCCTTATAAAAATGGTCATATTATGCATGTGGGGTATCTTAGCAAAAGCAATTAAAAAATATAAGATCATAGTCCCTCGATGACGCTATAAATGTTGCCTTAAGAATGATCTTAGTCCCTCAAAGAAAATGCTAAGATATCTTACAATATTTCTATTCATGACTATACGATGACCCTTGCCCGTCCCTTTTACATCCAAAGATAGGGTTTCTTACCAAATCAATGGTAATATAACAATGTCAAAGGAAAGAGGAAATAAATAAAAAGACTTTTGAGTAGGTAGAATGTTCCTAGTTGCTTGCTCATTTTTCAAACAAAAACATCCTTGCTATTTTCAAAACAAACACTAACACTTTCAAAACACCTTTAAAACTTGAAACATTTGCAAAAGATCAACACTTTGTATACATTCTTACGAACGAGAATCATTACAAAGTTTGCCTAAACGATGGCGCCTTTTCAAAATACTTTCAAAAACCACACAAAGCACATTTTCAAACAAAAGCAAGTGATCTAGCAAGCAACTAAAAGCCCGTAGATAACTACGGATGAAAAGGGTGATAATACCTTCCCTTTTCATAATCTACCCGCTGAACTCAAGAAAACATCTCTAAAGGTCTTTTCTGTTCTTTTCAACCATTCCTTTTGGATAAAAGAAAAGTCAGTGGCGACTCTTGCTAACCGCAACACTTGCGATCAAATGCAAAACAACCAAGTCAGTTCTCCCACCGTGTTACACCATATACTGCCAAACCCAAGCCAGATGTGCTGCTATGCAGCAGTCCTGCACCAGCCTGCCACAATGCTCCAAAATACTGCTGAGCCTGCATTGTCTCAGTCCCATACTTGCACAAAAAAGGAGTGCATAAGAGTTGTATCAAATAAAATAGGGGGATAATATACCCAAACAGTTCAAATGTCATTTGGTTTCCCCCCAAAACCACATCAAAATCTCGCCTATAAATGAAAGGCTTCACAACATTTTCAAGGGGATCTGGGGACCAGAGGAACGAATAATTTTCTCAAACACAACAAAACTCTCAAGTTCTTAAACACTTATGAAAGCAAACCCAGAATCCCAAACACTCACCTCTTTCGATTCTGAAGAACACCCCACACATAGAAGTTTGTTCAAACTCAAAGACAACCTTCTGTGACAACTCTTCGAACCAAAGGCAAACCCTCTGTGGCTACTCTTCGAATTCCAGAAACGTCCAGGTAGCAGTTCAAGTTCGAAGCCTACACACCAGCTTTGAGGTAAGTCTTTCTAACTTTAACTCTTTCATTTCAAACCTCTTTATTGATTCATCTTCTAAACCAACATGTAATGATCATGACCTTCGATGTTAATCTTTTGTGTTTTCCTTTAAGAACTAATATGTACAGTCCCCTAAAAATGTTGGAATATAAAATAGGCATGCTTTGATATACTTGCTTCGATGCATACACATGCTTCGATACAGACATGTTCAGCATACACACACACACTTGCTTCGAACACACTGACCTACAGGCCCAGATGAAAGGCATACTTGCACTAAGTCCATCCCCAATCGAAGGCCATGACTTGTTGTTGCCAGCCTCAATTGAAGAAGGAAACAAGGCAGAAAGGCGGAACCTTGGGCTTCACCATACACTGACTTCCAGGCCAATCGAAGGACAGGACCTCACTGGTGCCAGCCCCCAATCGAAGGCCATGACCTCACTGGTGCTAGCCCCCAATCGAGAGACATGACCCTGCTGGTGCCTACCCAATCAAAAGACATGACTTTGCTGACTCCATGCCCCAATCGAAGGAGGCCAAGAAATGCAAATCGAAGAATGATCCAGCCTGGATCGAAAGAACTCATTTTTCTTGCTTTTATCTTATTTTTGCCTTTATATTTTCATGCAATTCGATATGGTTGTAATAGTGTAGGATTTTATCTTTATGCATTTTATTGCTTTTGTATGCTTGCTAGTAAAATAGAGAATGTATGGCAAGATAAAAACAACAAGTAGACAACCCCTAATCAAAGACTAAATGCATGTAAATCAAACACACCATTCGCACATGCACCCTTAGGGTAATTCCACTTGTTGCCTCGGAAAAATAGTCATGTCCCTCAAACATGACCGTTTTAGCAAAGACCCTCGATAAAAGACTGTAGTCCCTCGATGACCCTCAACGTTGCCTTCAGTAAACGATCTAGTCCCTAAAACGACATTGCTAAAACGTCCCATAGGTTGCTGTTGTACCCCAAAATTTTCCCTCTCATTCTCCAAGGCCTTTCTCACAAGGATTGTCAAGGTTCAAGCTTGAACAAGTGCATTGCGATTTTCCAGTACCAAAATTAAAAGGAAACTGTCAAAAATGGAGAAAACAGATAAAAATAACATTTTGACAAATTTGGTGGAAAACATGTCTCCTTCGATTCAGCATACTTAGATTGACTTTTGGCCTCTTTCGATTGCTCAAAGTGGCTGCTAGCGTGCCTATTTCGCCTGGGCATGTGACTTCTTGTCGCAGGCTTCGTTTGTGCCTTTTGCTGCCTACAAACCTGCTTCGTTTGTGCCTTTTGCTGCCTGCGTGCTTGCGATCGAAGGCCATGACTTACTGGCCACACATGCCCCCTGCAAGGAAACCCTTTTCGATTCACCAAGCGTATTGCCTACAGGCCTGCTTCGATTTGGACAAGTTTACTGCCTACAAACATGCTTCGATTGGGCAACATTGCTTCCTTCGAGCACGGACTTTCGATTGGAAAATGTGCTTCCTTCGAGCGTGAGCTTTCGACTGGGAATTAGCTTCCTTCGAGTAAGCTTGTTTCGACCACAAGTTTCGACTAAGGCAAAGGTTTCCTTCGAACATGTGTGCTTCGATCTCACTCTTGCATTCGACTTAAGAATGTCCTTCGAATCAGGAAGTTAAAGCCTCCTGTTGGTTGTCTTCAATTCAAAGAGTCAATAATGTTCTGAAAGCTTCCTTCGATTCAGAAGTTAATAACCTTCTGAAAAGGGCCATTCGAAGAACACATAGTTGGTCCATTCGAAGGACACACAACTGGTGGAAACGAATGCAGTGTTGTCCCAGAAAGATGGAGGATTCGACCCAGAAGATCAAGTTGAACATATAGACCCATAGGCTAGGCCACGTGTCTTCCCTTTTTAGGCATGTACCCACTTGATGTCTAAGACCAATTGCATAGCACAGTACCACCTTTTTAGGCCCCCACAGGTACTGTCACGTTACAATATTTTATCACCTATTTGCAAGGCTGGCTTTGGACAGCATGTCCATTCTTTCTCTATAAATAGAGGAATTTTTGCAAAGCTGAGGGAGGACTTTTGGCCAGAGGAACGTATCTTCAAAATTCTCATACAACACAAAATTCTCAAATTCTCAAACACTTGAACACTTGAACACTTGAACACTTGAACACTTAAACACTCAAACACATACCCAGAATCCAAACAACAAATCCAGAACTGCATCCTCCTGCCTAAACACCAGAACATCAAACCTGTGTTACAAATACAAGCCTTGAGGTCTGCATAACCTTAAAACCTGCCTTCCTTACCAAAGCCAGAAACTCCAGCCAGTTCAACTGCAACTGCAAACAAACCTGCCTAAAGCCAGTCCAACTGCAGCTGCAAGCAAGCCTGTATCAAAACTAACAGAAACTCAGACCTGCTTTCCCAAACCAAACAGTAACAGAACTAGCTTCAGGAATATCCCAGCAAGGCTCCCTCCACCATCAAAAAAGGTCACCTACAGCTCTTTCGACTAAGCACTTCAAGAGGTAAGTTCTCTCCAGCTTGGGACATTTTCATTTAAACATCATGAGTACATGCCAATAAATAAAAATGTAGATATTTATGGACCATGTTTTAGCATTAGATTCTGATTGCTCTTATGCTGAAGACTCAACCTTAATTAGTTATAATTTAGACTTTGAGACCCATTGGTTTTTTGTGCTAACCCCTGGACTATAGTTATGTTTGGATGTTGCATTTAAGAACTTGAGACAGGTTTGTTATACCCTTCGATTGGATAGCTGCACAAGCCTTTCGAATCACAATTTGAGGGCCTAAATATGCTTACAAGGAGTCAGCAAGGAGCCTATGGAAAAGCCATAACCTTGTTGTTTCCAGACCTCAGACGAAATCCATAACCTTTCCATTTCCATGCCATAAACAAAAGACAGGAGTGTGAAACGAAGCCCTGGGCTTCCTCACTGGCTCCAGGCCCAATCAAAGAAGACAACAAGGCAGAAAGGCTCAGCCAGAGACACACTTGCACTAAATCCAGGCTCAGACGAAAGGCACTTCCATGCTGGTGCCAGCCTCCAATCGAAGTACATGACCTGACTGGTGCCAAAGCCCAATCGAAGGCCATGACCTCACTGGCGTGAATTCCCAATCGAAGGACAGGACCTTATTGATGCCATACCCAATCGAAGGAGGCCAACAGAATGCAAATCGAAGGGTTCTCCTGCCCCATTCGAAAGACACTCATTTTTCTTGCTTTTACCTTATTTTTGCCTTTATATTCTCATGCAATTCAATATGGTTGTAATAGTGTAGGATATTTATTTCCTTCCTTTTTATTGCTTTGTACAAATGCTAGTAATTAGGTGTGTATGGCAAGATAAAATCAACAGTTAGACAACCCAAAAATCAAACATAACAATGCATGCAATCAAACACACTTGCACACATGCACCCTTAAGGGAATTCCACTTGTTGCCTTATAAAAATGGCCATGTTTTGCATGTGGGATGTCTCAGCACAAACGAATTGAAAAAAGATCATAGTCTCTTGATGACGCTATCAAATGTTTCCTTTCAAAAATGATCTTAGTCCCTACAGAAAAGTGCTAAGTCATTTCACAACATTGCTATCATGATCATACGATGACCCGCGCCTGTCCCGTTTACATCCTAACACAAGGTTGTTCACCAAATACAATGGTGAAACAACACTGTTAAAAGGGTTAAAAACATAAGAAAGATCTTTGAGTAAAATAGGGTAGACAACTCTTAGTTACTTGATCAAAAATCTTGCAAAACATCCTTGCTATTTTTCAAAACACACTCCACAACACAATTTCAAAAACAACTTTCAAAACATTGAAAACCTTTCAAAAAGACAAACACCTCTGTATACATTAAAACAAGAATCATTACAAAGGTTGCCACAATGATTGCCTCTTTTCAAAACATCTTTCAAAATCACACACAAAGCACCATTTCAAACAATTGAAAAGAAAAAGCAAGTGATCTAAGAAAGTAACTAAGAGCCCATGGATAAACATGGATAGAAAGGGTGCTAATACCTTCCCTTTCTATAATCTACTCCCCGAACCCAAGAAAACATCTCAAAGGTCTTTCCTGTGCTTTTTTACCTTTCCTTAGGATAAAATAAAAAAGTCGGTGGCGACTCTTGCTAATCCGAAACATTTGCGAACACAAACGCAAAACCCAAGTCAGTTCTCCCACCGTATCACAGAACTGGCGACTCTGCTGGGGAATGATTTAAAAGTGGAGTAACCTTAGGGCTTAGATCACCCTTTGCATGATTAATTGTTTGTTTTGATTGCTTTACATTTTGGTTCTCTTGTTTGGGCTTGAAATCCTCCACCCGGATTTGGGGAAACATTCATAGATAGCAATACATTGTGGAAACTGTGCGGGGTATACCGACACGGTTGAAGCAATAGCTATATTAGTGCGACATATTTGTGAGTACCGGTAGCCTTTGAGTCAATCAAAGAGAATGCGGGGCCGCTGAGTGATGTCATTAAGCACTAATGAACTAGAACCTTACTTGACCATCTTGGCCTTTCATTAGGGGTAGTGAGATGACTGGCTTTGGTGCAGTCTAAAGTTGGTAGATACTCGATACTACACTCATTGAGGGTTGTTTTCTTGGAATATTTTAGTCGCTAGTTAAGTGGCTAAACCAAAACAATGAACATAGAAAACAATCCAATGATATTGAGCTCCTTAGAACCCGGTTACTATTTATAGGACAGGTTTTGAGCCAACTAAACTCAAGAGGGTACTTACCTATGAAACCTCATGCAAGCCTGAAACTAGGGTTTTTGTATGACTTGCTTGTACATGTGTTTGTGCATACATTATGAACATCATAAAGCATCATATGCATCCACTAACCATTTCAAGGGTTTGGATCTTCATCTTTGTTCTTGTTTTGTAGGTCATGGAAACTCTTCGCAGGAAAACAATTCAAGTCAACCTTGTGAGAATCCCTCCTCAACTCAAGGAGCCTACATCCAGAATTCCAGAAAATTCTCTCTTCAGTGAAAGACATGGTAGACTTCTCAGCTTAGTCAACACCAACATTGAAGAAGACATGGTTAAAGTTCTCTTCCAGTTCTTTGACCCCCTACACCACTGTTTCACATTCCCTGACTACCAATTGGTGCCTACTTTTGAGGAATTTTCTCAACTCCTGAGAATTCCTATTCTTAATCAACTACCCTACAACGGTACGGAAAAAGAACCAAAACTTGAAGATGTTGCTCAAGCATTGCACTTGCAACCATCTGACATCAAGGGGCATTGGGAAACCAGAAGTGGTGTCAAAGGATTCTTGGAAAAGTTTCTGTTTGAGAAGGCCCAAGAATGCTGGAATTCTCTTGATCTACAAGCCTTTGAAGAAATTGTGGCACTCCTTATTTATGGGTTGGTCTTGTTCCCAAACCCTGACTAACTTATAGATGTGAATGCTGTTAAGATTTTCGTGTCCAAGAATCCCATACCTACATTACTTGGGGACATCCTACACTCACTCTACACACGAACAATGAGGAAAAGAGGTGTTCTCATGTGTTGTACTCCGCTCCTAGCAAGGTGGTTTATTTCTCACCTTCCACAATCAGTTCTGAAGAATGAGCAGGGTTTAAGGTGGTCACAACGGTTGATGACCCTCATGCATTATGATGTACATTGGTGTTCTCGGTCCAGAGAAAACGTCATCATCATTGATCGTTGTGGTGAGTTCCCTAATGTCCTATTACTTGGCATTAGGGGAGGCATTACCTACAACCCCTGTCTAGCTATGAGACAATTTGGATATGCTCGGAGGGATGGCCCTCATGACATGCTGATTCCTGACCTAGTTTTTGACTTCGAAAACGATGCGCAAGGACTTCGCCAAAGGTTCATCAGAGCTTGGAGGATGCCTAACAAGGTGGATAGTAAGACACTGGGGCACAAGAATTCCATCCCCCTTGAGCCTTACCTCAAGTGGGTACGAACCCGCTCCCAGAATCTCATGATGCTGTATCCTCACATTCTCCCCTTTGATTAAAGAGCTTGTTAAGGAAGGAGAAGTTCCATACACCATCCTATATCCTGACATGCCAACATCATGGGAGGAAATGCAAAAGAGTTGGATCCAACTCAGAGAAGAACGGGATACTTTTGAAGCCAGCTTCTATGCCAGTGAGGAGAAGGTTTTAGAGCTCACCCGCCAACTTCACGAGGAGGAAACTCTTAACACCTACATCGCACCAAAAAGGATGCGCAATGTCTTTTTACATTGAGGTTTTTGTAATATTTCGCCCATGGGGCATTTATGTACTAACAAATTTCTTCTTAATATGACGTGCGTTCTTTTTTGTTTGCAACAAATTTGAATTTTTGAACCCTTGAATGCATTACATGAACAACATATCATTCATCATATGCATAAACAGGTCTTCAAGCCAGGTTTCCTTATCCTTCTGCTGTTTATTTCAGCAAGATGGATTTGGAGCAAACAATGAAGGACTTACAGGCACAAAATTCACAATTTCAGCAACTCCTCATGACCTTGGCAAAGGGTCAGGAGGATCTCAAAGTTCTGCTAGAGAAGAGTAAACAGAAGAAAAAGAAAAAGAGACTGGGGGTAGCTACTTTCGGAAGAAGATTTGAGGGTGATGCTAGAAGGACTCTTGAGTTTCCATCAACGTCCGACGAAGGGATTGGCAAAGGGAAAGGAGTTAATGTGCCTTCCGAATCTGAGGTAGAAGAGGAGGAAGAGGAAGCAGACGAAGACTATTCAGAACAACAGTACCCACCAGCGGATGACAAGTATAAGAACCTTGAAGACAGATTGGCAGCTATGGAGTTGCAGAGGGTGCCAGGATTGGATTTTGAGGAGCTGGGATTGTTATCCCTCCTAAGTTCAAAGTGCAAACATTCGCCAAGTACGACGGTCTATCTTGCCCTAATATGCACTTGAGGTCGTATGTTAGAAAGATCCAGCCACATTCATCCGACAAAAACCTCTGGGTGCACTTTTTCCAAGACAGCTTGTCTGGCACTCAGTTAGATTGGTTTTACCAGCTCGAGAGATCAGAGGTCCATAATTGGGAAGACTTGGCAGCCGCTTTCTATCGTCAGTATCAGTACAATGCTGATTTGGCGCCTACCCGTACTCAGTTACAAAGTATGGGGATGGCTTCAAATGAAGGATTCAAGGAGTACGCCCAGAAGTGGCGCGACCTGGCTGGAAGGGTGCAGCCACCGCTATCAGATAGGGAATTAGTTGACATGTTTTTGGGGACCCTATCTGGCCCTTTCTTCAAACATCTAATCGGAAGCTCCTCTGCAGGATTTACTGAGTTGATTTTGAATGGCGAGAGGGTGGAAGCCGGTATCAAAAGTGGAAAGATTCAAAAGGATGCTTCTGCATCCACAGCTGTTAGAAAACCCTTCCCAGCCAAGAAAGAGGTATTTGCTGTGTACACCCAGAAAAATTGGGAAGGAGAAGAACGTCGACCAATAGTGGGGGCCGTATTAATACAGAAGTCTGCATCAGACCAGTTTAGAAACAGCCAACCGAGGAACGATCAGCCCAGAACGTATCAGCAAAGGCCACCATGACAGTTTACTCCAATAAATATGACACCTGCTCAAATCCTTCCACATCTCCTGAAGTTGAATCTCGCTAATATTAAGGAGGAACCAAAGAATATAAATACCACATCTCCATCTTACAATCCAAAAGCCAAGTGTGCTTACCATTCCGACAGTATTGGGCACGATACCAATAATTGTTGGGCACTCAAGAACAAAATTCAGGATTTAATTGACGCCAAAGAGGTCGAGTTTGACGCTCCTGAAAAGCCAAATGTTATATCCGCGCCAATGCCCAAGCATGGGCACAATGTGCATGCTGTTTTGGAAAATCTCCATGTTACTGATGTTGTCGATCTGTTAACTCCATTGTTAGTAGTAAAAGAAAATTTGTTGAGAGCCGGGATCTTTCCTGGTTGTGATGAAGATTGCTATTTTTGTTTGAATGTTCAAGATGATTGTCCAATGTTGAAGTCGGGTGTCCAATGCCTGATGGATACTCAAGAAATAATTTTTCAGAAAACCCCTGTTAACACTTTAAATCTGATTGCTCCTGATACTTGTAATACCTCAACCAATGATATTGCCATCATAACCATTTCCGACAATACTCCCAAGGCTTGCAAAAGGCCTGTCAGGATTACACCCAACTCTGAATGTGCACCTCTAAAGATCACAATATCGGGACCCGTCCCGTACCAATCAAGCAAAATGATACCTTGGAACTACGGAGGAGAAATCTTTTACCACGGCATCAAACAAATCAAAACAGTCCAAGAAATTTCTGAAGAAGACCCTGACGTAGGAAACATCACGAGTACTAGCAAGATCACCCGCAGTGGCCAGATCTTTTCTCCGGAGATTGCTCCTCCCCGAGTAGTCTTCGGACCCTTAAAAATTTCTGCACCTGTTGGACCCTCTGTGCAAGGCCCAGTGATTGAAGAGTTAAACACTCCTGAAGAAAGACCATCCGCTGATAACACTAACAAAGGTAAAGGGATACTGAAAGAGCCTGTCAGGACGAAGGCTCATGCTGTGGTTATCCCTGAAACCACGCAGAAGGAGATGGATGAGATCCTAAAAATAATTAGAAAAAGTGACTATGACATTGTGGAATAATTGGGGCAAACCCCTTCTAAAATCTCAATGTTAGCTCTCCTGCTCTATTCAGAGGCCCACGCTAAGGCTCTGATTAAATTCTTGAAGACAGCACATGTCCCCCAAGAGACCTCGGCTGACCAATTCCAAAACGGTGTGGCCAGTCTTACTGCTGACAATGGCCTGGGCTTTTCCGATGCTGACCTAACTCCCAAAGGAAGGAAGCACAATGATGCATTACATGTTTCAGTTGAGTGCCGAGGGACCACACTCGCCCATGTCTTGGTCGATACTGGTTCTTCCCTGAATGTGCTGCCAAAGAAGGCCTTAGACCGTTTGGATTGTGAAGGTTTGACCCTCAAGCCTAGCAACATTATTGTCAGAGCTTTCGATGGTTCCAAAAGAATGGTTCATGGGGAGGTTGATATTCCCATCAAGGTAGGCACCGAAGTGTTCAACACCACCTTCTACGTGATGGACATTCGTCTGTCATACTCATGTTTTCTGGGAAGACCGTGGATTCATCATGCCGGGGCAGTTAAATCCTCTTTGCACCAGATGCTGAAGTATCCTGTTAAGGGTAAAATCATAATTGTACACGGTAAGGAGGAGTACATGATCAGTCATTTCAATTCCTTTCGGTATATGGAAGTGGATGGCGAATTCATCGAAACACCTTTTCAACATTTTGAGGAAGTTTCTCCCGAGGTGGCAGTCGCGAAGGCAGTGGTTGAGGTACCTATTGTTGTACCCCAAATTTTGACCTAAGATACCATCTCCCCTCTACATCATTACATTGCAAGGGTTTTGACCTATTTTTATCAATTTTCAAAGCAGTTTTTAAATTCATAACTTTTTTAAGTCAAGAGCTGTTTATTTTTGAAACGCTAAATTTATTAATTGATCAATGCTAAAACAATGTTTATTTAATTATTTATTATTCTGAATTTAAATAATTGGAATTTATTTTCAGTTATTATATAAATTAAAGAATTATAAATAATAAAGTAAATATTTGAAAAGAAGTTTGTTAATTGATCAATGATGTTTATTTAATTATTTATTATTCTGAATTCAAATAATTGGAATTTATTTTCAGTTATTATATAATTTGAAGAATTATAAATAATAAAGTAAATATTTGAAAAGAAGTTTATTAATTGATCAAACAATTTTTATTTAATTATTTATTATTCTAAGTTTAAATAGTTTAAATTTTATTTTCAGTTATTATAATTTAGAAGAATTATAAATAATGAAGTAAATAATTGAAGGAAAGTTTATTAATTGATCAATGATGTTTATTTATTTATTTATCATTCTAAATTTAAATAATTGGAATTGATTTTCAGTTATTATATATTTTAAAGAATTATAAATGATAAAATAAATAATTGGAAAGAAGAAAAGAATTAACTGGTAAAATAATAGAATTTTATTCATCTTTATTCTAATTATTACAATTGTTGTTTAAATACTGTATTATGTACAAAGTATTTACAATGACAATTATATAAAATGTTTAAAGTAAAATAAAAACTATTTTAATTTTTCTAAGATTCTAAATCTTCATCTTCTATCCAATACTTCTTTGATGCTCATTTGATTTTACCTGCAAAGAATTAAAAGAAAAAGTCAAGAGATAGATATATAATTAAAAGCAGAAAATTAATTTAGCGTTCATCATTAAAAGCAAACGGCTGGAATCAGTTTTTTACCCTCTTTGCAAATCACGGGATTTCTCCCGGTTCACAAAAAGGGATGTTTATTTATTGATAAATATGAATGCACAAGTTAAAATTATGCACAAATTCAATATTTCAAAGTAAACTGCATAGTTCAAAACCAATTGCACAAATCCAATTTTTTGTCAAAACTGCATATTTCAAAATCAACAGCATATGCAATTTTCAAAGCCAGAGTCCAACGTAAACTACCCAATGTATGGGAAGAGGTCAAAAACACAAGGCTCCTCTACTGTAACAATGCAGATGACAAAGAGAAACATGTGCAGTTAAAAACCAAATATGCAAGCAAAATGTTTCTAAATTCATCATTTTCCAGCTTTTGCTTTTTCAGAACATAAAGTACATAACATCATTTTAATGTCAAACTGTACTAAGGAGAGAGAAGAGAGAAAGAGTGTGGGTTTACAGGTTTTGGCTTAGGTAGAAAAGGGATATAAAACAAAACAGCAGTAACACAGTAAAAAAGGAATGCATAAAAGGATGCAAAGCAAACTGAATAAAATAGTAGAGAGGGCAGAGATATCAAGAAAAAATGGTTAAAATATACAAAACCTGAACTGTCAAAAGAGAGGCCAACTGATATAAAACAACACAACTTCTCAAGCAAGGCTAAGTTCGGAAAAACCTGTTTTGAAGCCTAAAACCACAAAATCTGTCAAGTTCAATACCAAGCCAATTCTCAAGGTCAAAACAAAAACCTCAAGAACCTGCTGTCTCAAGACCAACGCCAATAACCATGGCCTGAAAAACCAGTAGAAACCTGCATTAAACCCATTGAAGCCTCAAACATACAAAAACAGCATCAAGCCTAATAACCTGCTTAAGCCTTAAACCTGTAACATAGGCCTCCAAGCCAAACCTGAAACCATAACCATTTCAAAGCCTAACCAATAAACTCATCAAAAGGCCAAACCTGTTGAAACAAAAACCAGGCCAAACTTGAAGCAAACCCAGCCAAAAACACCATCAAACCTTAAACCACTGTCAATCCAACCAAAGCCATCAAACCAAACGGCCTAAACTAGAAAAAGCCTACCATTTCAAAGCATCAACATTGTCAAGCAAAGTCAAACATCATAAACCCTCAGATTCAAATCATACAGCAACCAACACAAGGCAACCAGAAGAAAAGAAGAAAAAATCAAATGTATTAAAAGACATTTCCAGCATATCATCATCAAAAATCATCGAGGCAACATGAATCCTCAGTTGGAAGCATCACAGGATAGCAAACACATCAAGCTAGTCAAAACAAAATATTTCAACAATAGCATATTCAGAACCATCACAAGTATACAAGGGCAAGGGTACACCAAGAAGCAGAAGAAGAACAGAAGCACAAACAAGCAAGAAGAAGAAGCAATCAAAGGGTTTTCAAACTATCATCATTAAACCCTAAAAGGAAAAGAAAGACAGAGTACCAGGTTCCAGTGAAAGCGAGCTAGCTTCAGTGTCATTGCATCTTCGCCATCCAACCGCCTGAGCGCCTCCACCACCATTCATCCCCCCTCCGTCAAGGTATAATTTCTTTCCCTCCATTTTGCACCTTTTGACAGAAATACCATGTAAAAATAGAGTCAGAATCAAAATGGATACAAAAATCATAACATACCAAGTCATAAACATGCAAAATCATAAAAAACTTAATGTGTTAAAGAGCGAAATCATCACCTCTACACCGTATCACTGAGCGACACATGGGGAAGAAGAGGCAGTTGGTGGCGCTGGCTGTGAGGCAAAGGAGCTTTATTCCTGGACATGTTTGGCTCGAGAGAAGAAGAAGAAAGACGAAGAAGACGAGTCTATAACGAAGAAGAGCGCCGCTCTGTACCCTTTTTCCTAACCGTAACGCAAAATGAAATAAAACCTTGAACCCTAAAACTTTGTTACCATATTGGGCCATGACCCGTTTCCCTTTGTTTAGACCCAAACGAATTCCATAAAACATACCATCCCATTTCTGTTGGTCTTTGATTGGGCCCCTTGAAAAACCCTTTGGCCCATGCAATTGCTTATCTACCCCCTTTATTTTTTGGACACCTCTCTTTCTATTTAATTTCTTTTAGCTTTTTTTTTAGAATTTTATTAATTTAGTTAATTAGTAAATTTAATCAAATAGAGGTGTAATTTAATTAGACAAATTTTAATGCTTTACCCAATTTTTATTAGTTTAACTTTAGGATTAATTTAGTAATTTTAGTATTCTCTTTTAATTAGATTTAAGTTAGTAAATTTTAAAGTTTTAATTTAGTTTAGAATTATTTAATAATTCTTAAAATAATACTTTATTAATATTAAAAAACATATAAAAATAGAAATTTATTAAAAACATTTTATTTTCTTTAATTAATTATCTTGCTTTGTACATATTAAATAAAAAATATAAAAAATCATTTAGTCTGTTATTTAGTCATTGTTATGGTTGTATATCACTTAGCTACTTAAATTGTCTGTTTGATTATTCAGTATTTACATGGTTATTCCGTTTACGTCTAAATCCAAGAGAAAAATGATTAAACTTGTTGACTTCATGTCCTCAAGTCCAATCACGCGAATATCTTCATTTCATTAAAACTTAAGACAATTTTTCCCAAATATTCAATCTTTTCAAAATTTATACCTTTTAAGCCAAAACTTCGACATTAGGTCGTCGTACCTTCAAAAACCCGTCCATACCCATTTTTTCGGCCAAAAACAATTTATTTTTAATCAAACAAACACTTTAATAAACAGATATTTCAAAAGGTTCCTATAGAATACTATAGATACATTGGGTGCTAATACCTTCCCATTGTATAACCAACCCCCGAACTCTAGACCTCTTTTCAAAACGCCTTGTATTTTTATTACTTTTAGAAAGTATTATTTTACATTGCATATTTTAGGGTTTTATTTCGCTCTTTCCCCTTTTCCCTTGGAAATAATAAAGCGCGGTGGCGACTCTTGCTTTTGTGAGACGAATTAATTAATAATTCGATCTCCGATTTACCCCGCTACATTTTTTATCGCTACAGAATTGGCGACTCTGCTGGGGACAGATTGACCTCTTGCTGGTCCATCCCTAAGTGGGTTAAGCCTAATTTGTCTTATCTGTTTTATTATTATTTGATTTGTTTGATTATGTGTTTAAATTGGGGTTGTTTGGATTTTTTTGCAAAGGACGAATCCTATACCCGGATTAAGTTACACTTAAGAATAGGACGGGCGGTACAGTCATGTTAACTTTGAGGGAGTAATCCCGAAGAAGGAGGCATGAGATCCCCCACTCAATGGAAGGCCCTCTTGAACTTAATATTTGTTTACCGAGTAATCGGGAAGACATTATTATTTTCGACCTGGGAGCCAGAGAAATTGAGGACCGTAGAACCCTAACCCATCTTGGCCTTTAGGTGTAGCGCGGAGACTATAACGGAGTAATTCGGAAGTAGTTGTTACGCGATGCTACGCTCGGATGAGTTTCTCTTGAGAATATTGCTAATTATTGAGTAATCAAGACGTTGGCAATATTCGAAAGAGGAATGTAGACTCTGGGAACTCTTAGAACCTCGTCTTACAGGTGTGATTGAACCGTTAGTACATACCTTGGGGCGGGCTTTACCCTTGACTCCATGCTCGAAACGTTGAACCTTTGAACCCCATGTTTGTGAACTTGTGTGTAACTGTTGCATTATCATTCATTCATGCATTCATCAACATTTTTTGTAAAAAACTTGTTTTTCAAGGAACTTAAGAATGATTCTTGCAGACATCTCAGGTACTATTATTATGGAATTTGGAAGGAGAAACACTCGAAGTTTTAGTTTTAAGGAGCCCGAGATTGAAGAACTGAAGAGTTTATTTCCTAAGATCAAGAACCCGACGGATTTTCAGAAAAAGTATGGGTCCATTATACCTCTCATGAAGCGCAAGATGAAGGAAGGCATCCTTAATACGTTAGTCCAATTTTACGATCCTTTGTACCGATGTTTCACCTTTCCGGATTACCAGTTAATGCCCACCTTAGAAGAGTACTCCTACATACTTGGTTTGCCGATCACCGACTGTGTTCCTTTTTCTGGCTTAGAAGAGGAACCCAAATCTCACGAGATAGCGACCATCACCCACTTGAAGAAATCAGAGATAGAGGAGAACATGACTACAAAAGGGGGAATCCGAGGTTTGTCTGCGCAACTTTTGTTGAGGAAAGCTCGTCATTTCGCTGAGATAAAAGATATTTTTGCCTTTGAAGACGTCTTTGCTTTACTCGCTTATGGTCTATTCTTGTTCCCTAACATTGATAAGATTGTGGATATCAACGCCATCCAAATTTTCTTGATTGGAAATCCGGTCCCTACGCTGCTAGGAGATACCTACTATTCCATCCATCTTCGAAACTCTTATCAAGGAGGAATGATTATTTGTTGTGCACCGTTGTTGTATCAGTGGTATGTTTCTCATCTACCTAGGTCTGATGTTTTCTGGGATCTCGAGAAGGAGCCGCGATGGGCGCCAAAAACTATGGCTCTCACTCATTTCGACATTGATTGGTATAATCGATTTTACTATGACGTGAAGATCATCGATAGCTGTGGTGCTTTTCCTAACGTGCCTCTTCTTGGTACGAAAGGTGGAATTAACTATAACCCTGTTCTCGCGCGCCGTCAGTTTGGATACCCGATGAGGGACAAGCCAAACAACATCCATGTGAGTGGTTTCTTTCTACAAGAAGGACAAGATCACCAGGCAGCTAAGAGGGAGATCGAAGAAGCTTGGCGCCACATCCATAGGAAAGGGAGAGACATGTTAGGACATAGGGGTGTCGTTTCTTTGGAGCCTTATCTACAATGGGTCTGTGCTAGGGCTTGTGCTCTCAAGATGCCCTATAAACCTGAGAAACCTTTATTCCCTACCGTTGCATCATCATCTGTTGATATCCCTATCGAGAATATGGGAGAATACCAAGGGAATCTGGCTAGGATGAAGTCCGAGAGAGATGCTTGGAAAGAAAAGTATAATATGCCTGAATATGAGAATCGGGTCCTGGCTCGACAACTAAAGGAAAAGGAGGATTTGCTATTTATTCAAGACGGCTGGTTTATTGATCATGATGAGAAGCTTCGTCAAAAGGATGCTTTACTGAAGAAATATGCTAGTGAAAGGAAGAGAAAGAAGGAAGGTTCGGTAAGCGTTTCTCTTGTTCCCAATCCACAAAGGGAAATCATTGATCGACTGGTAGCTGAGAAGAAAGGGATGGAAGACTTTTATGAAGAGAAGATCAGGAAGCTCCGGTTACAGTTGGCATTTGGTCCTTCATCTGATGATTCTGAGTGATCTTTAGTTTTTAGTTTTATTTTACTGATGTCATTTTGTAAAACTCTGTAAAAGGGCTTCATGTTCCAAAGTTGTAATTTCTGCTTTTATTATGGGCTTCATGTTCCAAAGTTGTAATTTACTGCTTTTATTATGGGCTTCATGTTCCAAAGTTGTAGTTTACTGCTTTATTATTGGGTTGTTATCCCAAAGTTGTAATTTATTGTTTTGTTGTTCCAAAGTTGTAAGTTGTAATTTACCGCTTTTGATTAATGAAATGAGTTTTTGTTGTTCCAAATCCCTTTACCATTGATGTGTGCAACATTATTGAAGTTCCTTGAAAAACTATTAAAATGAATTATCATTTGCATCACATATCATGCATCATCCAACATTCCATTTCACATGTTTCTAGAGTCTTATCCTTGTTTCTTTTTCCACTCCGATAGATTGTCAAGCTGTCTCACCGATACGATACTCGAGCCAATCGTCAGAGGAAAATGGAAGATCTGGAACAGGAAAACCACGAGCTTCGTGAGGAGGTCGCTACCCTTCGTGTCGGTATGGAAAAGTTAACTGCGCTAGTGGAAAGTTTGATGGCTGCTCAGAATCAGCCATCGACTACAGGTGCTGAGATTCAGATTCCAACTACTGTGGTTTCCGAGATTGTCACCGTTCCAACATCTGTGACTCAAATCAACTCTCCGCTTCAACATCAGATGCCAAAAGGTTTTCCGTGGGGAATGCCTTACAATTTTGTGCCAGAGGGGTATCAGCCTGTTGTACAGCCTTTGTTTCAACCTACTTTGTCTCTTCCTCAACCAGAGACAACTGCCATGCCGCCGGTAATCCCGTCTGTGACACCTTTCCCGCAACCGGTGATGACAACTGTCGCTCATGTGGTTCACTCCGTGCCATACTTGAATGAACCTACTTATCCTGCCGAGCCTGCTGAAAGTTTGGGTCTTTTTGATAGAATGGAAGAATTTCAAGACCAATTCCAAGAAATGCAGAGGGAGCTCAGAGCGTTAAAGGGGAAGGATTTTTTCGGAAAGAACACTCATGACCTTTGTTTAGTTCTGAATGTCAAGATTCCAGCAAAATTCAAAGTGCCAGACTTTGAAAGATATAAGGGTGATTCGTGCCCTCGGAGTCACTTGACTATGTACATGAGAAAGATGTCTACATATTCTGATGATCATGACTTGTTGATTCACTATTTTCAAGACAGTTTGACGGGTGCCGCTCTAAAGTGGTATATGGGTTTAGACAGCATTCGGATCCGCAACTTCAACGATCTTAGCGAAGCTTTTGTTCACCAGTATAAGTATAACGTTGACATGGCGCCGGACAGGGATCAACTTCGGGCGATGTCCCAGAGAGACAGAGAGTCTTTTAAGGAATACGCCCAGAGGTGGCGTGAAATTGCTGCTCAAATCTATCCTCCTCTTGAGGAGAAAGAGATGATGAAGATATTCTTGAAGACTTTAGGTTCCTTTTACTATGAAAGAATGATTGCCAGTGCACCCAGTGACTTCACCGAAATGGTAAGCATGGGCATGCGGTTGGAGGAAGGGATTCGTGAAGGACGTTTGGTTAAAGAAGGGAGTCCGTCTAGCAGTACCAAGAAGTTTGGAAGTGTTTTCCCAAAAAGAAAAGAGTAGGATGTTAGCGCAATATTCCCAGGGAGACCAAGGAGAGGTTACTCACACGTTGCGGCAGTCACTCCGGCTGTCCGCCCAACATTGATGACCCCAGCTCATCAAACCCCACCAATTCAACAACGGCCATTTCAGCAGCAGCCTCGACAACAGGCTTATCCATTCAACAACCAGAACCGTTCACCAAGAAAACCGCAATTCGATGCCATTCCTATGACTTATACTGAATTGTTCCCTGCTCTTATCAGAAAGAACCTCATAACGACGAAGCCCCCTCCTGTCGCACCAAATAGTACTTCTCCGTGGTACAAGGCGGATCAGTTTTGTGAATATCATCAAGGGTCGCCGGGGCACAACATTGAAAATTGTTTTGCTCTAAAGGCGGACGTACAGAGGTTGATTAAGAATGGTATCTTGTCTTTCAAGGATGTTAACCCAAATGTTAGAGATAATCCTTTGCCTCGACATGGGGCAACATCAGTGAATATGGTGGAAGGTTGTCCGGGAAAGTTTCGAGTTTTTAAAGTTGAACACATAAGAGAGTCGTTGATCAGGTTACAGCAGAGCTTAAGAAGACTTGCCTTTGTTAGGCATCAGCATGATTATGATGTTTGTGAATTTTGTTCAAGAGAGGTTGATTGCCCTATTGTGAAGGAGGATATTCAAAAATTGTTAGACCAGAGGGTTATCACTATTACATATGACAGAGATCCGGAGGATGAAGTGAATGTTATAATACCACAATTCAATTTGCCTGAATCAGTAGAGATTGTTTACGACCTACAGACTCCACCTGTTGCTCCTTTGATCATTTATCCACCTGGTCCTGTGCCTTATAACTCAGACCAAGCTATACCGTATAAGTATAATGCCACAATGATTGAGAATGGGGTAGAAGTCCCTATACCAACAAGGTCGTCTTTTGTTAACATCGCTGATGTGAGTAGAGTTACGAGAAGCGGACGTGTCTTTGCAGCAGTACCTTTGAAGAGACCAGAAGTTCAAGTCAGGAGACCCATACCGGTAGAAATTCCAGCGAGAAATGTTGAACCAAGGGTTGAGATAGGCCGATCCAATGAACCTATCCCTCATCCTGAGGATGATGAGATTCTGAAGCTTATCAAGAGAAGTGAATATAAGATTGTGGACCAACTATTGCAAACTCCTTCCAAGATTTCTTTGCTTGCTTTACTGAGAGATTCTGGTGCCCATATAGAAGCTTTGATGAAGGTCTTGGACCAGGCATTCGTGGATCATGATGTGACGGTGGACCAATTTGATGGAATTGTGGGAAATATTACTTCGTGTAACAATCTTGGTTTCAGTGATGAAGAGCTTCCGGAGGAGGGAAGGAACCATAATATGGCTTTGCATATCTCAATAAGTTGTGGAAATGATACTTTATCAAGTGTGTTGGTGGATACAGGTTCGTCGTTAAATGTAATGCCCAAGACTACATTATCTCGACTCTCATATCAAGGTGCTCCCATGAGACCTAGTGGAGTAATTGTTAAAGCGTTTGATGGTTCTAGGAATACTGTCATTGGTGAAGTAGATCTTCCTATAGTAATTGGCCCTCATACATTTCAGATCACTTTTCAAGTAATGGATATTCATGTCGCCTACAGTTGCCTATTGGGTCGTCCATGGATCCATGATGCAGGGGCAGTCACTTCCACGCTCCATCAGAGATTGAAGTTTGTAAGGCATGGAAAGCTGGTAATGATTGGTGGAGAGCAGGCTATGGTGGTAAGCCATTTGTCATCTTTCTCTTTTATTGATGCTGACGAGGATGTTGGAACCCAATTCCAAGCTCTATCTGTTGCTAATAATGAAGTGAAGAAGCAATGGACATCTATTTCTTCTTTTGAGGATGCGCGACGAGTGGTTGAAAGTGGTTCGGCTGAAGGTTGGGGCCAGGTGTTGACTTTGCCTGAGAACAAGTCTGGAGAAGGTCTTGGTTTTCATCCCGTGTCTGCAAGAGTCAAGCAGGAAGTAGTTACTCGTCCGATACAAGAAGTTTTCTGAAGCGCAGGTTTTATCCATCCGACTCCTCCTGAAGTTGATGTTATAATAGGAGACGATTCTGAAGAGGATTTACCCGATTTTGTGACGCATGGAGTGGTTTGCCAGAACTGGATTGTTGTTGATGTTCCTGTTGTGATGCACATTTCTGAGTAATGTTTTGTTTTGTTTTTGAAGAAAAAAATTCACTCTGCCCAAGGCGAAAAGTATTTGTGTCGGGCTATGTTGAAAATAAATCCTTTTGCTCTGCCCAAGGCAAAAGAGAAGATGTATGGGCTCTTTGTTTCAAGTATTTCTCCTCATGAATAAAAATGTTATTTTGTCCACTACTGTTTTATTTTTTCACTTTTTCTGGGAAATAGTAATGAAAATTAATTGGTAGTAATAGGGAAATATAATAACTTTTTGTTTTATTTGTACAAATCGATTTCTAAAATAAAGCATAATCATATGTGCAGATTAATCCATGACTTAACCATTGAAAACAATGATCCTATTCCCTCTCCCAACTTTGAATTCCCTGTGTTCAGAGCCGAAGAAGAGGATAATGAAGAGATTCTTGATGAAATTTCCCGTTTGCTCGAGCACGACGAAAAGACTATTCAGCCGTTTGAAGAACCTATAGAGATGATCAATTTGGGTGATGAAGAAGATAAAAAGGAAGTTAAGGTCGGAGCATTGCTTATCCCAGAGGTCAAAGAGAAAATGTTGGAGCTTCTCAAAGAGTATGTTGATGTGTTTGCTTGGTCCTACCAAGATATGCCAGGTTTGGACAACAATATTGTGGAGCATCGTTTACCGTTGAGACCTGAATGTCCGCCGATTAAGCAGAAGTTGAGAAGGACTCGTCCCGATATGGCTGACAAGATCAAAGAAGAAGTTCAAAAACAAATTAATGCAGGTTTCCTTGTTACATCGGTCTATCCTCAATGGTTAGCCAATATAGTGCCTGTTGCTAAGAAAGATGGCAAAGTTCGAATGTGTGTAGACTATAGAGATCTGAATAGAGCTAGCCCAAAGGATGACTTCCCATTACCGCACATTGACGTATTGGTCGACAGTACCGCAAAGTTCAAAGTCTTTTCTTTCATGGATGGTTTCTCTGGTTACAATCAAATCAAGATGGCACCAGAAGATATGGAGAAGACAGCTTTCATTACACCGTGGGGAACATTTTGTTATCGGGTTATGCCGTTTGGTTTGAGGAATGCTGGTGCAACATACCAAAGAGCCATGACTGCTTTGTTCCATGACATGATGCATAAAGAGATAGAAGTGTATGTAGATGACATGATTGCCAAATCACAATCTGAAGAAGATTATTTGGAACATTTATTGAAGTTATTCCAGCGTTTGAGAAAGTATAAACTTCGTCTGAATCCCAACAAGTGCACTTTTGGTGTTCGTTCTGGAAGACTTCTGGGTTTCATTGTCATTCAGAAAGGTATTGAGGTAGATCCTGATAAAGTCAAAGCTATTCGGGAAATGCCCGCACCCAAGACGGAAAAACAAGTAAGAGGATTCCTTGGGAGGCTGAACTATATTTCTATATTTATATCTCATATGACTGCTACCTGTGGGCCGATTTTCAAGCTTCTCCGAAAGAACCAAGGATGTATATGGACAGAAGATTGTCAGAGAGCTTTTGATAGCATCAAAGAATATTTACTTGAACCTCCCATTTTGATTCCTCCGGTGGAAGGAAGACCTTTGATTATGTACCTGACTATATTGGAAGATTCCATGGGATGTGTGCTTGGTCAACAAGATGAGACTGGAAGAAAGGAACATGCCGTATATTATCTGAGTAAGAAATTCACAGACTGTGAGTCTCGATACTCATTGCTTGAGAAAACATGTTGTGCTTTAGCTTGGGCTGCTCGCCGTCTGCGCCAGTATATGATTAACCACGCCACTTGGTTGATCTCCAAAATGGATCCGATCAAGTATATCTTTGAGAAACCCGCCTTATCTGGAAGAATAGCCCGTTGGCAGATGTTGTTATTCGAATATGACATTGAGTATCACACTCAGAAAGCAATTAAAGGGAGTATTTTATCCGACCATTTGGCTCACCAACCAATTGACGATTATCAATCCATCAAGTTTGATTTCCCAGATGAAGATGTTATGTACTTGAAAGCTAAAGATTGTGAAGAGTTGTTACCTAAAGAAGGACCTGATCCCGAATCCCATTGGGGTTTAATATTTGATGGAGCTGTGAATTCTTACGGAAATGGAATTGGGGCAATCATCGTCACTCCCCGAGGTACTCATATCCCGTTCACGGCAAGATTGAAGTTTGACTGCACGAACAACATGGCTGAATATGAGGCATGTATTATGGGTCTCGAAGAAGCAGTGGATCTAAGGATTAAGATTCTTGATATTTACGGAGATTCAGCATTGGTAATTAATCAAATCAAAGGAGAATGGGAGACTCGTCATCCTGGTTTGATCCCTTACAGAGACTATGCTAGAAGATTGTTAACTTTCTTCAACAAAGTGGAATTACATCATATCCCTAGAGATGAGAACCAAATGGCCGATGCTTTAGCTACTTTGTCTTCAATGTTTCAAGTGAATGGTTGGAACGATGTGCCTACAATCCGGGTTATGCGCCTCAATAAACCTGCTCATGTGTTCTCAGTAGAAGAGGTTACCAACGACAAATCGTGGTTCTATGACATTAAACGTGTTCTTCAAACTCAAGAGTACCCGCCTGGGGCATCCAATAAAGATAGGAAGACGTTGAGAAGATTAGCAAGCAGTTTCTTCCTCAATGAAGAAGTTTTGTATAAGAGAAATTACGACATGGTCTTGCTCAGATGTGTAGATAGACATGAAGCAGACATGCTGATGCAAGAAGTACATGAAGGATCCTTTGGCACTCATGCCAACGGACATGCGATGGCTAAAAAGATGTTGAGAGCTGGTTACTATTGGATGACAATGGAATCTGATTGCTGCAAATATGTGAAGAAATGTCATAAATGCCAGATTTATGCGGACAAGATGCATGTGCCACCGACTCTCCTCAATGTTATCTCTTCACCTTGGCCTTTCTCTATGTGGGGCATTGATATGATTGGAATGATTGAACCCAAAGCTTCAAATGGTCATCGTTTCATCTTGGTAGCGATCGATTATTTTACTAAATGGGTGGAAGCAGCATCTTATGTTAATGTAACCAGACAGGTGGGAGTCAGATTTATCAAGAATCAAATCATTTATCGATACGGCATCCCGAGCAAGATCATCACTGATAATGGTTCGAATTTGAATAACAAGATGATGAGAGAGCTTTGTGAAGAGTTCAAGATCGAACATCATAATTCTTCTCCTTACAGGCCGAAGATGAATGGGGCTGTTGAAGCTGCTAACAAGAATATCAAAAAGATTGTCCAGAAGATGGTGGTAACTTATAAAGATTGGCATGAAATGCTTCCGTTTGCTCTGCATGGATACCGTACTTCAGTTCGAACTTCAACAGGTGCAACCCCTTTTTCCCTAGTTTACGGTATGGAAGTAGTACTCCCCGTGGAGGTTGAGATTCCGTCTCTGAGAGTGTTGATGGAAGCTAAACTTTTTGAGGCTGAATGGTGTCAAAGTAGATATGATCAGTTGAATTTAATTGAAGAAAAGAGATTGACAGCATTGTGTCACGGTCAATTATATCAGCAGAGAATGAAGAAGGCTTTTGATAAGAAGGTTCGACCACGCGAGTTCAGAGAAGGTGACCTTGTGCTCAAGAAGATATTATCTTTCCAACCTGATTCTAGGGGCAAGTGGGCTCCGAATTACGAAGGACCATATGTCATCAAGAAAGTTTTCTCTGGAGGTGCCTTGATTCTCACCAATATGGACGGTGAAGAGCTCCCGCGTCCCATGAACGCCGATGCAGTCAAGAAGTATTTCGCTTAGGTTTGAGTTGACAGTTTGCTAAGTTGAAAACCCGAAGGGGCGGCTTAGGCAGGCTTTTGGTCATCCCGGCTGTGGTATTTGAGCACATTTCGGAATTCGAAGTTGTTAGGGAGAATAGTGATCATTGTTTTTGTTTAACCCTTTCTTTCATGTACTATTTCCCAAACTTTTGTAAACCGTTGGAGTCGCGTTGTTAGCAAACTACCATCTTGTTAATGAAATTTGAGCATTTACCTTTTGTGGGCAAAATTTTAATTTTACGGAAATATTTGAAACAAAGTTATTTAAAGTATTCTTATTTTAAAAAATGTGTCGTGAATAATGAAAGGAATATTAACAGTTGTTCCGAGGATGGTCAAGCCATGAAATGCAAAACAATACAGTAATTTATCCTTGCATGATGAACATGTTTTCTTTCAAAATCGTCATGAGGTGTTGGTTGTGTTAAACTTGCGTTTCTCGCGGTACTAAGTTTGGTGACTCCCCAGTTGTTCCAGTTAAGCGTTGTTTTGGCTACCTTTATTTGAGCAGATTTATGTGGTGTGGTACGCTTTGTCTCATGCCAGTGGTTTGTTGGTATTAGAAGATTGGATTTGAATACTTTTCTACTCAGAAGACTTGAGCCTTGTAGTGTGATACGCTCCGACGTTGCTTTGTGTTTCCAGTTCCAGTTATTTTCCGTCTTTTCTAAGATTGGTCGAGTATCTATTATGTCGTGACATCTTATCGTCTTCAAGATATTCCATCTGTTTGTTTTGTCAGCATAACATTCATTTACTCATTTACACTTATATCACGCAAGCCTATTCACATTTGTCGTTAATTTTGGGTTGTATACTTTGTTTATTAAGACAATGTACATGTTCTTTCCAAGTAGAAGGTTAGCTTAGGCAGAAAATGTGCTTCCGTTCTAAATTCCCCAACTCAGCTAATCCTCGTGGATGATTTTTTGATTTAGCCTACCTCGTCCATTTCTGGATAGGATGAATCCCCCGGTCAAGTTACTTTCTCATTGATTGGAGTCTTGTTTGACTGTTTTCTCTCTGGTTTATTCCTAGAGGGAGTTATTATCTCTTGCATAGGCTATCTCATGATTTTTCCCAGTGAAGTCGCTACCTAGACGGATGATGCATTTATTTTGCACATTTAAGTATGTGATCTCCTCGGGAAGGATTGATTCATGGCTCTCTTTGACGAAGATTTTATTCTCTGCCAATATTATCGCAATTTCCTTCTGAATTATTTTTGGAAAACGACAAGCGGCGGTCTCTTCATGAGCAACTTGTACGTTATTATTTTTGGAAAACGACAAGCGGCGGTCTCTTCATGAGCAACTTGTACGTTATTATTTTTGGAAAACGGCAAGCGGCGGTCTCTTCATGAGCAACTTGTACGTTATTATTTTTGGAAAACGGCAAGCGGTGGTCTCTTCATGAGCAACTTGTACGTCATTATTATTTTTGGAAAACGACAAGCGGCAGTCTCTTCATGAGCAACTTGTACGTTATAGACATCGTTGGAAAACGGCAAGCGGCGGTCTCTTCATGAGCAACTTGTACGTCGTTATTATTTTTAGAAAACGACAAGCGACGGTCTCTTCATGAGCAACTTGTACGTTATTATTTTTGGAAAACGACAAGCGGCGGCCTCTTCATGAGCAACTTGTACGTCATTATTATTTTTGGAAAACGACAAGCGGCGGTCTCTTCATGAGCAACTTGTATGTTATAGACATCGTTGGAAAACGGCAAGCGGCGGTCTCTTCATGAGCAACTTGTACGTCATTATTATTTTTGGAAAACGATAAGCGGCGGTCTCTTCATGAGCAACTTGTACGTTATAGACATCGTTGGAAAACGACAAGCGGCGGTCTCTTCATGAGCAACTTGTACGTTATTATTTTTGGAAAACGACAAGCGGCGGCCTCTTCATGAGCAACTTGTACGTTATTATTATTTTGGAAAACGGCAAGCGGCAGTCTCTTTATTTGAGCAACTTGTACGTTATTATTTTTCTGGAATACAGCAAGTGGCAGCTTCTTTATTTGAGCAGCTTGTATGTTATTGGTATTTTTTTTGGAAGACATCAAGTGGCAGCTTCTTTATTTGAACAGCTTGTATGTTATTGACATCCCCGGACGACAGCGAGTGGCAGCTTCTTTATTTGAGCAACTTGTATGTCATAGTATTTTTGGAAGACAGCAAGTGGCAGCTTCTTTATTTGAGGCAACTTGTGTATCTACAATCTTATTATTATTTCAGCATTAATTGGTATATCTCGGGAAATCTCGCAGAGAAGTTTGTTATGAATCTTTACCTTCAGAAGTTGGTAGTCCATCATTAGCAAAATTGATACTTTTTGTCTATCGTTCACCTTGAGTCGTGAACTCACGGATATTTTGGGTCAATAATCTGTTTTATGGCCTATGCAAGATGCCTTCTTTGTTAGGGTCAGAGTCCATATTCGCTCAAATTTTTATTCGCCGTCAAGAGTCTATTACTTGAAGTCGATGGTTTATTTCCCCAGTATTGTATAATCCTTGTCCCTGTGTTTTGTTGGTGTTTGATTTCTCCAGCATTGTCTTGTTTCATACAATATCTTTCTATGTGAATTCAATCACTACATTCATATCAAACATAATGGCGGTATCTTAGGGCAAAAATTTGCGTATTATGTATTTAAGTACCTTCAATCTCGTCGAGACGAAGATTTTAATCTTCATATCTCTGGATAGAAGAAACTTAAATAGGGGCAGCTGTTGTACCCCAAATTTTGACCTAAGATACCATCTCCCCTCTGCATCATTACATTGCAAGGGTTTTGACCTATTTTTATCAATTTTCAAAGCAGTTTTTAAATTCATAACTTTTTCAAGTCAAAAGCTGTTTATTTTTTAAACGCTAAATTTATTAATTGATCAATGCTAAAACAATGTTTATTTAATTATTTATTATTCTGAATTTAAATAATTGGAATTTATTTTCAGTTATTATATAAATTAAAGAATTATAAATAATAAAGTAAATATTTGAAAAGAAGTTTGTTAATTGATCAATGATGTTTATTTAATTATTTATTATTCTGAATTCAAATAATTGGAATTTATTTTCAGTTATTATATAATTTGAAGAATTATAAATAATAAAGTAAATATTTGAAAAGAAGTTTATTAATTGATCAAACAATGTTTATTTAATTATTTATTATTCTAAGTTTAAATAGTTGAAATTTTATTTTCAATTATTATAATTTAGAAGAATTATAAATAATAAAGTAAATAATTGAAGGAAAGTTTATTAATTGATCAATGATGTTTATTTAATTATTTATCATTCTAAATTTAAATAATTGGAATTGATTTTCAGTTATTATATATTTTAAAGAATTATAAATGATAAAATAAATAATTGGAAAGAAGAAAAGAATTAACTGGTAAAATAATAGAATTTTATTCATCTTTATTCTAATTATTACAATTGTTGTTTAAATACTGTATTATGTACAAAGTATTTACAATGACAATTATATAAAATGTTTAAAGTAAAATAAAAACTATTTTAATTTTTCTAAGATTCTAAATCTTCATCTTTTATCCAATACTTCTTTGATGCTCATTTGATTTTACCTGCAAAGAATTAAAAGAAAAAGTCAAGAGATAGATATATAATTAAAAGCAGAAAATTAATTTAGCGTTCATCATTAAAAGCAAACAGCTGGAATCAGTTTTTTACCCTCTTTGCAAATCACGGGATTTCTCCCGGTTCAAAAAAAGGGATGTTTATTTATTGATAAATATGAATGCACAAGTTAAAATTATGCACAAATTCAATATTTCAAAGTAAACTGCATAGTTCAAAACCAATTGCACAAATCCAATTTTTTGTCAAAACTGCATATTTCAAAATCAACAGCATATGCAATTTTCAAAGCCAGAGTCCAACGTAAACTACCCAATGTATGGGAAGAGGTCAAAAACACAAGGCTCCTCTACTGTAACAATGCAGATGACAAAGAGAAACATGTGCAGTTTAAAACCAAATATGCAAGCAAAATGTTTCTAAATTCATCATTTTCCAGCTTTTGCTTTTTCAGAACATAAAGTACATAACATCATTTTAATGTCAAACTGTACTAAGGAGAGAGAAGAGAGAAAGAGTGTGGGTTTACAGGTTTTGGCTTAGGCAGAAAAGGGATATAAAACAAAACAGCAGTAACACAGTAAAAAAGGAATGCATAAAAGGATGCAAAGCAAACTGAATAAAACAGTAGAGAGGGCAGAGATATCAAGAAAAAATGGTTAAAATATATAAAACCTGAACTGTCAAAAGAGAGGCCAACTGATATAAAACAACACAACTTCTCAAGCAAGGCTAAGTTCGGAAAAACCTGTTTTGAAGCCTAAAACCACAAAATCTGTCAAGTTCAATACCAAGCCAAATCTCAAGGTCAAAACAAAAACCTCAAGAACCTGCTGTCTCAAGACCAAAGCCAATAACCATGGCCTGAAAAACCAGTAGAAACCTGCATTAAACCCATTGAAGCCTCAAACATACAAAAACAGCATCAAGCCTAATAACCTGCTTAAGCCTTAAACCTGTAACATAGGCCTCCAGGCCAAACCTGAAACCATAACCATTTCAAAGCCTAACCAATAAACTCATCAAAAGGCCAAACCTGTTGAAACAAAAACCAGGCCAAACTTGAAGCAAACCCAGCCAAAAACACCATCAAACCTTAAACCACTGTCAATCCAACCAAAGCCATCAAACCAAACGGCCTAAACTAGAAAAAGCCTACCATTTCAAAGCATCAACATTGTCAAGCAAAGTCAAACATCATAAACCCTCAGATTCAAATCATACAGCAACCAACACAAGGCAACCAGAAGAAAAGAAGAAAAAATCAAATGTATTAAAAGACATTTCCAGCATATCATCATCAAAAATCATCGAGGCAACATGAATCCTCAGTTGGAAGCATCACAGGATAGCAAACACATCAAGCTAGTCAAAACAAAATATTTCAACAATAGCATATTCAGAACCATCACAAGTATACAAGGGCAAGGGTACACCAAGAAGCAGAAGAAGAACAGAAGCACAAACAAGCAAGAAGAAGAAGCAATCAAAGGGTTTTCAAACTATCATCATTAAACCCTAAAAGGAAAAGAAAGACAGAGTACCAGGTTCCAGTGAAAGCGAGCTAGCTTCAGTGTCATTGCATCTTCGCCATCCAGCCGCCTGAGCGCCTCCACCACCATTCATCCCCCCTCCGTCAAGGTGTAATTTCTTTCCCTCCATTTTGCACCTTTTGACAGAAATACCATGTAAAAATAGAGTCAGAATCAAAATGGATACAAAAATCATAACATACCAAGTCATAAACATGCAAAATCATAAAAAAACTTAATGTGTTAAAGAGCGAAATCATCACCTCTACACCGTATCACTGAGCGACACATGGGGAAGAAGAGGCAGTTGGTGGCGCTGGCTGTGAGGAAAAGGAGCTTTATTCCTTGACATGTTTGGCTCGAGAGAAGAAGAAGAAAGACGAGTCTGAAACGAAGAAGAGCGCCGCTCTGTACCCTTTTGCCTAACCCTAACGCAAAATGAAATAAAACCTTGAACCCTAAAAATTTGTTACCATATTGGGCCATGACCCGTTTCCCTTTGTTTAGACCCAAACGAATTCCATAAAACATCCCATCCCATTTCTGTTGGTCTTTGATTGGGCCCCTTGAAAACCCTTTGGCCCATGCAATTGCTTATCTACCCCCCTTTATTTTTTGGACACCTCTCTTTCTATTTAATTTCTTTTAGCTTTTTTTTTAGAATTTTATTAATTTAGTTAATTAGTAAATTTAATCAAATAGAGGTGTAATTTAATTAGACAAATTTTAATGCTTTACCCAATTTTTATTAGTTTAACTTTAGGATTAATTTAGTAATTTTAGTATTCTCTTTTAATTAGATTTAAGTTAGTAAATTTTAAAGTTTTAATTTAGTTTAGAATTATTTAATAATTCTTAAAATAATACTTTATTAATATTAAAAAACATATAAAAATAGAAATTTATTAAAAACATTTTATTTTCTTTAATTAATTCTCTTGCTTTGTACATATTAAATAAAAAATATAAAAAATCATTTAGTCTGTTATTTAGTCATTGTTATGGTTGTATATCACTTAGCTACTTAAATTGTCTGTTTGATTATTCAGTATTTACATGGTTATTCCGTTTACGTCTAAATCCAAGAGAAAAATGATTAAACTTGTTGACTTCATGTCCTCAAGTCCAATCACGCGAATATCTTCATTTCATTAAAACTTAAGACAATTTTTCCCAAATATTCAATCTTTTCAAAATTTATACCTTTTAAGCCAAAACTTCGACATTAGGTCGTCGTACCTTCAAAAACCCGTCCATACCCATTTTTTCGGCCAAAAACAATTTATTTTTAATCAAACAAACACTTTAATAAACAGATATTTCAAAAGGTTCCTATAGAATACTATAGATACATTGGGTGCTAATACCTTCCCATTGTATAACCAACCCCCGAACTCTAGACCTCTTTTCAAAACGCCTTGTATTTTTATTACTTTTAGAAAGTATTATTTTACATTGCATATTTTAGGGTTTTATTTCGCTCTTTCCCCTTTTCCCTTGGAAATAATAAAGCGCGGTGGCGACTCTTTCTTTTGTGAGACGAATTAATTAATAATTCGATCTCCGATTTAGCCCGCTACATTTTTTATCGCTACAGAATTGGCGACTCTGCTGGGGACAGATTGACCTCTTGCTGGTCCATCCCTAAGTGGGTTAAGCCTAATTTGTCTTATCTGTTTTATTATTATTTGATTTATTTGATTATGTGTTTAAATTGGGGTTGTTTGGGTTTTTTTGCAAAGGACGAATCCTATACCCGGATTAAGTTACACTTAAGAATAGGACGGGCGGTACAGTCATGTTAACTTTGAGGGAGTAATCCCGAAGAAGGAGGCATGAGATCCCCCACTCAATGGAAGGCCCTCTTGAACTTAATATTTGTTTACCGAGTAATCGGGAAGACATTATTATTTTCGACCTGGGAGCCAGAGAAATTGAGGACCATAGAACCCTAACCCATCTTGGCCTTTAGGTGTAGCGCGGAGACTATAACGGAGTAATTCGGAAGTAGTTGTTACGCGATGCTACGCTCGGATGAGTTTCTCTTGAGAATATTGCTAATTATTGAGTAATCAAGACGTTGGCAATATCCGAAAGAGGAATGTAGACTCTGGGAACTCTTAGAACCTCGTCTTACAGGTGTGATTGAACCGTTAGTACATACCTTGGGGCGGGCTTTACCCTTGACTCCATGCTCGAAACGTTGAACCTTTGAACCCCATGTTTGTGAACTTGTGTGTAACTGTTGCATTATCATTCATTCATGCATTCATCAACATTTTTTGTAAAAAACTTGTTTTTCAAGGAACTTAAGAATGATTCTTGTAGACATCTCAGGTACTATTATTATGGAATTTGGAAGGAGAAACACTCGAAGTTTTAGTTTTAAGGAGCCCGAGATTGAAGAACTGAAGAGTTTATTTCCTAAGATCAAGAACCCGACGGATTTTCAGAAAAAGTATGGGTCCATTATACCTCTCATGAAGCGCAAGATGAAGGAAGGCATCCTTAATACGTTAGTCCAATTTTACGATCCTTTGTACCGATGTTTCACCTTTCCGGATTACCAGTTAATGCCCACCTTAGAAGAGTACTCCTACATACTTGGTTTGCCGATCACCGACTGTGTTCCTTTTTCTGGCTTAGAAGAGGAACCCAAATCTCACGAGATAGCAACCATCACCCACTTGAAGAAATCAGAGATAGAGGAGAACATGACTACAAAAGGGGGAATCCGAGGTTTGTCTGCGCAATTTTTGTTGAGGAAAGCTCGTCATTTCGCTGAGATAAAAGATACTTTTGCCTTTGAAGACGTCTTTGCTTTACTCGCTTATGGTCTATTCTTGTTCCCTAACGTTGATAAGATTGTGGATATCAACGCCATCCAAATTTTCTTGATTGGAAATCTGGTCCCTACGCTGCTAGGAGATACCTACTATTCCATCCATCTTCGAAACTCTTATCAAGGAGGAATGATTATTTGTTGTGCACCGTTGCTGTATCAGTGGTATGTTTCTCATCTACCTAGGTCTGATGTTTTCTGGGATCTCGAGAAGGAGCCGCGATGGGCGCCAAAAACTATGGCTCTCACTCATTTCGACATTGATTGGTATAATCGATTTTACTATGACGTGAAGATCATCGATAGCTGTGGTGCTTTTCCTAACGTGCCTCTTCTTGGTATGAAAGGTGGAATTAACTATAACCTTGTTCTCGCGCGCCGTCAGTTTGGATACCCGATGAGGGACAAGCCAAACAACATCCATGTGAGTGGTTTCTTTCTACAAGAAGGACAAGATCACCAGGCAGCTAAGAGGGAGATCGAAGGAGCAATTTCATCTTTGAACAATTTCCCATTTTCTTTGGTCTGTAATAACTAAAACAATTCGCACATTACTTTTCACCTCAGGCCTTACCCGGGGCATGTAGGTCTACTTGTAAGGGCTTGATTTTCTTCATAATCATATGCCATATTTTAACGAATCATTGGACGCATTTCATCTATAAACTGCTGTGTTCATTTTCTTTCTTTCTTTTTTTGCATTTTTGTTTGTTTAAAGATGGCTATCCCTTACACACACCCACGTTCACAAATGCAGGTACCCATCCACTCCGGATTCCATGGGTGACTATTCTGTTTTAGCCTTCGATAACTCTGAATATCTGGTCAATCAAGCTAAGTACGAAGTTGACAAAGATTGTGAAGTGCCGGGAGAGTTAGCCAGACTTCTAAAACAAGAAGAGAGGGACATCTTGCCTCATGAAGAGTTGTTAGAAACCATCAACTTAGGGACAGAGGGGGACGGGAAAGAAGTAAAAGTGGGTGCCAACTTGGAACCAAGTGTCAAGGAACGCTTAATACAGTTGTTGAATGAATACGTTGAGATCTTCGCTTGGTCTTATGAAGACATGCCAGGTTTAGACACAGATATTGTGGTTCACCGTCTCCCTACAAGAGAAGACTGTCCACCGATCAAGCAAAATGTTCGCCGAATGAGACCTGACATGTCTGAGAAGATGAAAGCTGAGGTAATGAAGCAATTCAATGCTGGCTTTCTGGCTGTTACAACCTATCCACAATGGGTTGCTAACATTGTGCCCGTACCCAAAAAAGACGGCAAGGTCAGAATGTGTGTGGACTATCGGGATTTGAACAGGGCCAGCCCTAAAGATGATTTCCCTCTACCTCATATTGACGTCTTGGTTGATAACACCGCTCAACACAAGGTTTTTTCCTTCATGGATGGATTCTCGGGTTACAACCAGATTAAAATGGCCCCCGAGGACATGGAGAAAACAACCTTTGTTACACAATGGGGTACCTTCTGCTACAAGGTGATGCCGTTCGGACTGAAGAACGCAGGGGCAACTTATCAACGCGCCATGGTAGCTTTGTTTCATGATATGATACATCATGAGATCGAGGTTTACGTGGACGAAATGATAGCTCGATCACAAACAGAAGAAGAACACCTTAGTCATTTGCAAAAGCTGTTTGCCTGGCTGAAGGAGTATAAACTCATACTGAATCCAAGCAAGTGCACTTTTGGAGTTAGGTCTGGTAAGCTCTTGGGATTTATTGTCAGCAGCAAAGGTATTGCGGTCATTCCTGTTAAAGTGAAGGCTATACAAGAAATGCCAGCCCCCCGTACTGAAAAAGAGGTTAGAGGATTCTTGGGACGCTTGAACTATATTGCAAGGTTCATCTCTCACCTGACATCTACCTGCGAGCCAATTTTCAAACTGTTGAAGAAAGATCAGGTAGTTAAATGGAACGACGATTGTCAAGTTGCTTTTGATAAGATCAAGGAGTATTTGCTGGAACCTCCTATTCTGATGCCACCCGTTGAAGGAAGGTCGTTGATCATGTATCTGACTGTTTTGGATAACTCAATGGGGTGCGTGCTGGGCCAACATGACGAGTCTGGTCGAAAAGAGCATGCCATTTATTACCTTAGCAAAAAGTTTACCGACTGTGAGACTCACTACTCACTGCTCAAGAAAACTTGTTGCGCTTTGGTATGGGCTGCTCTCCGACTAAGGCAGTATATGTTGACTCATACCACCTTGTTGATTTCCAAAATAGATCCAATCAAGTATATCTTCGAAAAGCCTGCTTTATCTGGAAGAATTGCTAGATGGCAAATGATCCTGACTGAATATGACATCCAGTATACTACCCAAAAAGCTATAAAAGGGATTGTACTAGCTGACCATCTAGCTCATCAAGCCGTCGAAGATTATCAATCTATGAAATTCGACTTCCCTGACAAAGACATCATGACCCTGGACAGCATCGAAGGTAACAGACCATACGACGGACTTGAACAAGGATCCCGGTGGACCCTGTACTTTGATGGTGCTTCAAATGCACTCGGCAACAGAATCGGCGCGGTACTCATCTCTCCGGAAGGTTGTCATACACCCTTCACTGCCCGGCTTTGTTTCAGCTGTACCAACAATATGGCCGAGTATGAAGCTTGCATCTTTGGTCTCAAGGCTGCTATAGACCTGGGGATCAAATCTTTGATCGTATTTGGGGACTCAGCTTTGGTTATCAGTCAAGTCAAAGGAGAGTGGGACACCAAACATCCTAATCTTATCCCATACAAGGAACATGTCCTGACTTTGTTGCCTCATTTTGAGCAGATTACTTTCGAGCATTTCCCGCGAGAAGAGAATCAGCTAGCAGATGCTCTGGCTACAATGTCTTCCATGTTTAAACTCAACTGGGATAACGAGACTCCCCAAATTACCATCGAGCGAATGGATGAACCTACACACTGTCATGAGATTAATACCAAAGAAGTAGTGGAACAACCCTGGTTTCATGAAATCAAAAGGTATCTCCAGACTAGAGAATATCTCGAAGGAGCTTCAGTCAATGACAAAAAGTTCTTAAGAATATTTGCTGCCAAGTTCTTCCTAAGCAATGGCATCCTTTATAAACACAGCCATGATTGTGTTTTACTTCGATGTGTAGACAAAGCTGAAGCAGAGTTGATCATGACTGAGATACACAGTGGCACATTTGGCACCCACTTGAGCGGACATACAATGGCAAAGAAAATTCTAAGGGCAGGTTACTACTGGTCCACCATGGAAGTTGATTGTCATCAACATTCCCGTACTTGCCACAAATGCCAAGTCTACGCCGACAAGGTACATATTCCTCCTGTTCCTCTCAACATTCTGACAGCTCCTTGGCCATTCGCAATGTGGGGCATTGACATGATTGGAGAGATCAAGCCCACGGCATCCAATGGACATCGCTTCATCCTGGTGGCTATTGATTACTTCACCAAATGGTTCGAGGCAGCTTCCTATGCCTCCGTTACAAAGAATGTGGTTGCCCGTTTCATTAAGCAGAACCTCATATGCCGGTATGGTATCCCCGACAGGATCATCACAGACAACGGTACGAATCTGAACAATACTATGATCATCGCTCTATGCGAACAGTTCAAGATTTATCATCACAATTCATCTCCTTATCGGCCGAAGATGAACGGTGTTGTTGAAGCTGCGAACAAAAACATCAAGAAGATCATTTAAAATATGACAGTCACCTACAAGGACTGGCACGAGATGTTACCGTTTGCTCTGCACGGATATCGTACCACGGCACGTACTTCAACAAGGGCAACCCCATTTTCTTTGGTGTATGGCATGGAGGTTGTCCTACCCATGGAAGTTCAGACTCCTTCCTTAAGGATCATGAAAGACGCTGGTTTGAGTGAAGATGATTGGATTCAGACCCGGCTTGATCAACTCAATTTGATCGACGAGAAGCGACTTACTGCTGTTTGTCATGGTCAGGCGTATCAAAAACGCATGATCAAGGCTTTCAACAAGAAAGTCAGGCGTCAGATATATCGAGTCGGAGATCTTGTAATCAAGCGGATCATCTTACCGCAAAGTGATCCCAGGGGCAAGTGGACTCCTACTTACGAAGGACCATTTGTGATCAAGAGTATCTTTTCTGGTGGGGCAATGATTTTGACCACCATGGATGGCGACGATTTTCCACACCCTGCAAACGCAGACATAGTCAAAAGATACTATGCATAAAATAACCCGACAAGTCGAAAACCCGAAAGGGAGACTTGGGCAAAAATGGGCATCCCGGTGAACCGAAAACCCGAAAGGGCGGTTCATGCAAAAATTAGGGATAAAACAAAAAAATATGTACACCCGGCAAGTTGAAAACCCGAAAGGGCGACTTGGGCAAAAAAGGGTTTCCCGGTGGATCGAAAACCCGAAAGGGCGATCCAGGCAAAAGTTAGGAAATTAAAGCGTATGACTATGTCTCGTCGGATCACTTTAAGAACAATCTCTTCATCAACAAGCTTCGGGCTTCTGATCAACCTAGTCATCAACGGACGAAGCAATGAATGGACAAGATATTCAGAGTTGTGAAGGCTATAGAAGAATGGGAATCCCATGGAATTGTTACACATAGCCGTCTTTCTTCTGTATAAAATTTTTCAATTTTTACGACAATATTCTCTTACTAGGATGTCTGTCTCCTTTGTACAAAGATATTCATAAAAATTAATACAAATACATTTCCAAGTGCAGAAATTTGCTTGCCTTCCTTTTCTTTTTTACACTTATGTTTTATTTGAAAAACATCCAATGTTTTGTTAAATAGGCATATGCATTTGAACATAATCATTGATTACAAATAAAACGAAATTGAGAAAAGATGATTACTGAAAGGTTGAAGGTTAGGAAGATATCTTTATGCCATTTCAGAAGAAATCCCCAGCGGAATTGAACTTCAGGATCCTCAGCAGAGCAAATGCTTTCTAGAACTTGATTCCCCAGCTGAGATGAATTTCAAAATTCCCCTCAGAGTCAAGTTTCAAGATCCCTAGTGGAGCCCGAAAACCCTGAAAATCCTATTCCCCAGCGGAACCAGAACGGTGAACATTCTCCCCATAGAGATATTTCCCAGCAGATTGAAGATTCTCAGTCTCACTTCTCCAGCGGAAGTCTCCCAGGTTTTAATTCCCCAGTAGAGATTGTCAGAATCCTCATTCCCCGCAGAAGTTAGTGAAGTTTTGTTAAATCCCCTCACAAGTCACCAAGGATTTTCAATCCCCAGCAGTGGTCCTGATATCCCTCAACAATCGAAGATCTTTAATCCCCGAGCAGTTAGCAAGGATTTCTCATCTTCAACAATCAAAGATTTTTCGGAATCCCCAGCTACGGTCAAGGATTTACTTTCCCCGGCAGCAGTCAAGGAATTCATTATCTCCAGCTATCAAGGATTTATTTTCCTCAGCAAGACAGCTACTCAGCTTACATGCATAATCATTACATCCACATATCATAAACATTTATGAAATACAATTCATTGCATCATACATATCATGCAACATAATTTTGTGTTCAGCTAACATTTTTACCCTTTTCAGGATAAGATTAAAAAGTTATCATTAACAATTATTCAGATACAATATGGATACACCCCAGACACGGCGGTCATTCTATTACTCATTCAGAACTCCAATTCAGATACAGTATGGATACACCCCAGACACGGCGGTCATTCTATTACTCATTCAGAATTTCAATTCAGATACAGTATGGATACACCCCAGACACGGCGGTCATTCTATTACTCGTTCAGAATTTCAAGTCAGATACAGTATGGATACACCCCAGACACGGCGGTCATTCTATTACTCATTCAGAACTCCAATTCAGATACAGTAAGGATACACCCCAGACACGGCGGTCATTCTATTACTCATTCAGAATTTCAAGTCAGATACAGTACAGATACACCCCAGATCCGGCGGTCATTCTACTACCCATTCAGACTTCAGCAATCCGATACAGACTAGATACGCTCCAAACACGGCAGCCATTCTATCTCTCATTCAGATTCTTAGCTCAAAGTTCAGATGCGTTCAAAACACGGATGCCATTCTGGCCTTTACACCAGCAGCTTGATTCTCCCCAGTGCAGTCGCCACGGAAGTCATCTTGTCACTCATTCAGATCACAGTTACAGTTTCAGATACACTCCAGACACGAAATTCATTCTGCTACTCATACAGATCTCAACTTCAGTTACAATTTCAGATACACTCCAGACACGGAAGTCATTCTGCTACTCATACAGATCTCAACTTCAGT
The DNA here is from genome assembly GCA_948472305.1 of Vicia faba. Lineage (NCBI taxonomy): Eukaryota > Viridiplantae > Streptophyta > Magnoliopsida > Fabales > Fabaceae > Vicia > Vicia faba. Next base: position 890,161,339 of record OX451741.1, on the reverse strand, counting down.
TACAGTTTCAGATACACTCCAGACATGGAAGTCATGTTGCTACTCATACAGATCTCAACTTCAGATACAGTCCAGATATGCTCCAGACACGGTTGCCATTCTGTCACTTATTCAGATCCCAGTTACAGTCCAGATAAACTCCAGACACAGAAGTCATTCTGCTACTCATACAGATCTCAACTTCAGATACAGTCCAGATACGCTCCAAACACGGTTGCCATTCTATCACTTATTCGGATCCCAGTTACAGTCCAGATACACTCCAGACACGGAAGTCATTCTGCTACTCATACAGATCTCAAACTTCAGATACAGTCCAGATACGCTCCAGATACGGTTTCCATTCTGTCACTCATTCAGAATTTATCCTCAGCACACAGTTGCTCCATACACAAATTTTTTCTCTGTTACCCATTCAGAATACAGATACACTCCAGACACGGCAGTCATTCTGATATTCATTCAAAATCAAAATACAGTTACAGCTCAGATACGCGCCAGACACGGACGCCATTCTTTTGCTCATACAAATTCAGTCTCCAGATACAGTTTGAGTGCATTCCAGACACGGATACTCATTCTTTTGACCTACAACATTGCCACTCAACAAACACTCTTGGATGGCATCTTTAAGCCCATCTCTAGCAAGATTCTACTATCTCCAAATGGCATCTTTAAGCCCATTTCCTCTACTATATTCTGGACGAGTGCAAATTTACGGGCACTCTAGTGTCCAATCCTCTTTTACCTTCGAGTCACGAAAGGCAAATTTTCCAATCTAACTCTTCAGGTCTAAGAAGATTGAACAGGGGCAGCTGTTGTACCCCAAAATTTGCCCTCTCATTCTCCAAGGCCTTTCTCACAAGGATTGTCAAGGTTCAAGCTTGAACAAGTGCATTGGGATTTTCCAGTACCAAAATTAAAAGGAAACTGTCAAAAATGGAGAAAACAGATAAAAATAACATTTTGACAAATTTGGTGGAAAACATGTCTCCTTCGATTCAGCATACTTCGATTGACTCTTGGCCTCTTTCGATTGCTCAAAGTGGCTGCTAGCGTGCCTATTTCGCTTGGGCATGTGACTTCTTGTCGCAGGCTTCGTTTTTGCCTTTTGTTGCCCACAAACCTGCTTCGTTTGTGCCTTTTGCTGCCTGCGTGCTTGCAATCGAAGGCCATGACTTACTGGCCACACATGCCCCCTGCAAGGAAACCCTTTTCGATTCACCAAGCGTATTGCCTACAGGCCTGCTTCGATTTGGACAAGTTTACTTCCTACAAACATGCTTCGATTGGGCAACATTGCTTCCTTCGAGCACAGACTTTCGATTGGAAAATATGATTCCTTCAAGCGTGAGCTTTCGACTGGGCATTAGATTCCTTCGAGTAAGCTTGTTTCGACCACAAGTTTCGACTAAGGCAAAGGTTTCCTTCGAACATGTGTGCTTAGATCTCACTCTTGCATTCGACTCAGGAATGTCCTTCGAATCAGGAAGTTAAAGCCTCATGTTGGTTGTCTTCAATTCAAAGAGTCAATAATGTTCTGAAAGCTTCCTTCGATTCAGAAGTTAATAACCTTCTGAAAAGGGCCATTCGAAGAACACACAGTTGGTCCATTCGAAGGACACACAGCTGGTGGAAACGAATGCAGTGTTGTCCCAGAAAGATGGAGGATTCGACCCAGAAGATCAAGTTGAACATATAGACCCATAGGCTAGGCCACGTGTCTTCCCTTTTTAGGCCTGTACCCACTTGCTGTCTAAGACCACTTGCATAGCACAGTACCACCTTTTGGAAAAGTTTGACTTGGTTCTTGCGCTTATTTTCCTTCAGGATGAAGCAACTCATCCTGAACCTTTCATCTTGCTTTTGTGGCACAAGTTGGACATTTACTTTCCAGCTGGCCCTTATTTTATTATTATCTTCTGCCCCCTAACTACCAGGAGGCCCCCACAGGTACTGTCACGTTACAATATTTTATCACCTATTTGCAAGGCTGGCTTTGGACAGCATGTCCATTCTTCCTCTATAAATAGAGGAATTTTTGCAAAGCTGAGGGAGGACTTTTGGCCAGAGGAACGTATCTTCAAAATTCTCATACAACACAAAATTCTCAAATTCTCAAACACTTGAACACTTGAACACTTGAACACTTGAACACTTAAACACTCAAACACATACCCAGAATCCAAACAACAAATCCAGAACTGCATCCTCCTGCCTAAACACCAGAACATCAAACCTGTGTTACAAATACAAGCCTTGAGGCCTGCATAACCTCCAAACTTGCCTTCCTTACCAAAGCCAGAAAACTCCAACCAGTTCAACTGCAACTGCAAACAAACCTGCCTAAAGCCAGTCCAACTGCAGCTGCAAGCAAGCCTATATCAAAACTAACAGAAACTCAGACCTGCTTGCCCAAACCAAACAGTAACAGAACTAGCTTCAGGAAGATCCCAGCAAGGCTCCCTCCACCATCAAAAAAGGTCACCTACAGCTCTTTCGACTAAGCACTTCAAGAGGTAAGTTCTCTCCAAATCTGACAAATTTGGTTTGGGTTTTACTTCAGGAGCCCAGAAAGCTGTTCGTCATGCTCGTGCCAGGGGACCACTTTTGCGGATCAGCATTCATGGAGTCAACACAGTGGAAGATAATGATGATGGTTATGAACTGGAAGAATGGATTTTCCCAACTATCAGCGGAGGACTCAACAACTTTGAAGCCAAAGAATTTGTCCCTATTACTTTTATACAACAGTAATTGTCTTTAAATTTTTGTTGGACTTGTAATAATTAAACAATTCAGACCTTTAAAACCTTGTGTCTTACCCGAGGCACAACGGTCCATTTGTAAGGGTTTTTACTTCATTTTCATATGTCATCAATGAATCATGGACGTTTTTACATGCAAATCTTACGCTCTTTGTTCTTTTTTTCTACATTTTATTTTTTCAAAGATAGTTATGCTCTTACACACACTCACATATCAAAATGTAGATCCATATCCACTCAGGATCCCATGGGTAATGATTCTGCTATAGCCTATTATGACTTTCAAAATCTGATCTACCAAGCCGAAGACGAAGGTGAGGAAGATTGTGAAGTGTCAGGGGAACTAGCCAGGTTACTACAATAGGAAGAAAGGACCATACAACCCCACGAAGAACTGGTTGACACAGTTAACTTAGGTACCGAAGAGGACAAGAAAGAAGTCAAGGTAGGAGCTAATCTGGAACCCAGTGTCTAGAAGCGCTTAATTCAGTTACTACATGACTATGTTGAGGTCTTTTCTTGGTCATACGAAGACATTCCAAGACTTGATAATGATTTCATGGTCCATCGTCTACCGACAAAAGAAGATTTCCCTCCGGTAAAACAGAATGTCCGTCTCATGCTGCCAGACATGTCAGAGAAGATCAAGACTGAAGTCGTGAAATAATTCAACACCGGATTCTTAGCCGTCACCTCTTATCCACAATAGGTCGCCAATGTTGTTACAGTGCCTAAAAAGGACGGTAAAGTACGCATGTGTGTGGATTATAGAGATTTGAATAGGGCAAGCTCTAAGGACGATTTCCCGCTTCCCCATATCGATATTCTGGTTGACAATACCGCATAGCATAAAGTGTTCTCATTTATGGATGGTTTCTCAAGCTATAATCAAATCAAAATGTCACTTGAGGATATGGAGAAAACGACCTTCATCACACAGTGGGGCACGTTTATTTACAAGGTTATGCCATTCGGGTTAAAAATGTTGGGGTAACTTATCAGCGCGCCATGGTAGCTCTATTTCATTATATGATCCATCACGAAATAGAGGTCTACGTGGATGACATGATCTCCAGATCTCAAACTGAAGAGGAACATCTTGACCATTTACAGAAACTGTTTGAAAGACTAAAGAAATACGAGCTAAGGTTAAACCTGAGTAAATGCACATTTGGAGTGAGGTCCGGTAAACTCCTAGGCTTCATCGTCAGCAGTAAAGGTATCGAGGTGGATCCTGCCAAGGTAAAAGCAGTATAAGAAATTCCTTCTCCTCGCACCGAGAAGGAAGTCATAGGATTCTTAGGACGGCTAAACTACATCTCCAGATTCTTTTCTCACCTAACCGCTACTTGTGAACCAATATTTAAATTACTGAAGAAATATCAAGTATTCAAATGGAATGATGAATGCCAAGCTTCCTTCGACACGATCAAAGAGTACCTTCAAGAGCCTCCTGTTTTGATGCCGCCAGTCAAGGGAAGACCTTTGATCTTGTATCTAATTGTCTTGGAAAATTCAATAGGGTGTGTGTTGGGGAAGCATGACGATTCTGGCCGAAAAGAGCATGCTATATACTACCTGAGCAAAAAGTTTACTGACTGTGAAATAAGATATTCACTGCTCGAGAAAACTTGCTACGCTCTGGCATGGGCTGCTCACCGGCTAAGACAGTATATGTTGACCCATACTACCTTATTGATTTCCAAGATGGGTCCAATTAAATACATATTCGAGAAGCCTGCCCTCTCTGGGAGAATAGCAAGGTTGCAGATGATCCTGACTGAATACGACATTCAGTACACTACCAAAAAAGCAATAAAGGGAAGTGTGCTAGCCGATCACCTTGCTCATCAGGCTGTGGATGTCTATCAGTCCATGAAATTCGAGTTCCCAGATGAAGACATCATGTTGGTAAACAATTTTGAAGAACTCAGACCATATGACGGACCTGAACGAGGATCCCGATGGACCTTGGTTTTTGGCGGAGCCTCCAACCACTCGGCAATGGCATAGGTGTTATGATCATATCCCCTGAATGATGTCATACTCCCTTCACTGCAAGACTTTGTTTCAACTGTACCAATAATATGGCAGAATATGAAGCGTGTATTTTTGGTCTCAAAGCTGCCATAGATTTGGGAATCAAATCCTTAAGTGTATTTGGAGATTCAGCCTTAGTCATCATTCAGATTAAAGGAGAATGGGACACGAAGCACCTTAATCTCATCCCCTACAAAGAACATGTGTTGACATTAATACTACATTTCAAGGAAATTACCTTTGAGCATTTTCCACGAGAGGAAAATCAACTAGCGGACGCGCTAGCCACTATGTCATCCATGTTTAAACTCAAGTGGGGTAACGAGGCTCCCCATATCACCATTGAGCGGATGGATGAACCAGCTTACTGTCACGATATCGATACTAAATAGGTAGTGGAAAAGCCTTGGTTCCATGAAGTTAAGAGGTATCTCGAGGCCCAAGAGTATCCGGAGGGAGCTTCAGTCAATGATAAGAAGTTCTTGAGAAGATTTTCTGCTATGTTCTTCCTCAGTAATGGCATTCTTTACAAGCACAACCACGACTCTACTTTGCTTTGTTGTGTAGACAAGTTTGAGGCAGACAAGATCATGGCTGATCTACATGAAGGCACTTTTGGCACCCATTCTAGTGGGCACACGATAGATAAAAGGATCCTACGGGCAGGGTATTACTGGTCTACCATGGAAGCAGATTTCCATCAGCACTCACGAACCTGTCACAAGTATTAGATCTATGCTGAAAAAATACATGTGCCTCCAGTTCCTCTAAACGTCCTGACTGCTCCCTGGCCATTCGGGATGTGGGGCATCGACATGATTGGAGAAGTCAAACCTACAGCTTCTAATGGACACCGCTTCATCTTGGTGGCCATTGACTACTTCATGAAATGGGTTGAGGCAGCTTCTTTCACTTTTGTTACCAACAAATTTGTGGCTTGATTCATCAAACAGAATCTCATATGTCGGTATGGTATCCCGGAGAGAATCATCACAGACAATGGTACGAATCTCAACAATACTATGATCACTGTACTATGCACGCAATTCAAGATCCAACACCATAATTCTTCTCCTTACCGGCCAAAGATGAATGGTGATGTCGAAGCCGCAAATAAAAACATCAAAAAGATCATACAAAAAATGAAAGTAACCTACAAGGATTGGCATGAGATGTTACCATTTGATCTGCGCGGTTACCGTACCATGATGCACACGTCAACAGGGGAAACTCCTTTCTCTTTGGTATACGGTATGGAATTTGTCCTACCAATTAAAGTCCAAATGCCTTCTCTGAGAATCATAAAGGATGCAGGGCTGAACGAAGATGAATGGATTCAAAATCGACTTGACCAGTTGAATTTGATTGATGAGAAGAGGCTTACAGCTGTCTGTCACGGTCAGATGTACCAAAAAAGTATGATCAAAGCTTTTAACAAGAAAGTCAGACGTCAGGTATATCAGGTTGGTGACTTGGTAATCAAGCGTATCATATTTCCACAAGGTGATCCCAAGGGCAAATGGACCCCTACATATGAAGGACCATTTGTGATCAAAAGCATATTCTCTGGTGGAGCAATAATCTTAACCACTATGGATGGCGACGACCTTCTGCACCCTGTGAACGTGGACATAGTCAAAAGATACTACGCATGAATAAAGACCCGCTAGGTCGACTGGCCTAGGCAAAAATTAGGGCATCCCGGCGAACCAAAAAGGTTCGGGCAAAAATTAGGGATAAAATACAAAAAAATCTGTACACCCGACAAGCTGAAAACCCAAAAGGGAGGCTTGGGTAAAAAAGGGTATACCGGTGGACTAAAAATCTGAAACGGCGGTCCAGGAAAAAGTTAGGGAATTAAAGCGTATGACTATGTCCCGTTGGATCACCTTACATACAACCTTTAGCATCAACTGACAAACTCAAACGGGTCTAATCAATCCAATCAACTTCAGATAAGGCATCAAGTGGATGAGACGCTCAGAGACACGAAGGCTATAGAAGAATGGGAACCCCATGGAATTATTTCATATAGCTATATTTTCTTTGTATCAGTTTTTGTATTCTACGACGACATTCTCTTACTAGAATGTTTGTCTCGTTGTACAAAAATACTTATTCAAGTTAATACAAAGATATCCCTTTGAAAATGCAAAACTACATGTTTTTCTTTTATTTCTGTGTTTTGTTTGCGAAAACGTCCAATGATTATTTTTGAAAATATGGATTTGAACGTGACTACTGTTTACAAATGAACAAAAAAGAGGAACAGAAAAAAGAAAGACAATCACTAATGGCTTTAAGAAATAGGATAATATCTTTAGACCATTCCACAAAATTCCTCGCAGATACTTTTTCCAGCAAGAGAGGAAATCAAGACATCCCACTACAGGATCGCTAACGCATCCTAATGGTATCAAGTGCTCTTACTTCCTCGACGGAACAAAACTTCCGGTTACCGCTCCAAAGATTCCCCAGTGAAAGTCGCCCAGCTTCTCAGGATTCCCCAGCAAGATTTCACGAGGTCCACAAGCAATGCACGGCGTTTCCCTTCCACAAAAGAGTTTATTTATCTAACAAATGGAGACTAATCTATCAATACTTCAACTTCAAAATATGAAGACTTACATTCCCAACAGTACTCAGGGATTTATTTTCCCCCGACTCTAGCAACACTACAGCATAACAATTAACGTGTCCATACATTACATCCATACGTCATAGCATTGACAGCACAAATGGATACAGCGTGATTTCATTTATTTTGAGAAACAACATTATGCCATGCATTTCATACATCATGACATTGCATGCAACTAACCTTTCATCTTTTCAGGAAAGATCAATGAACAGAAAATTATCGTCAAATTTTCGACAAGTCAATTCCCAAGAAAGGACTGATCAACCATCTACATAGCAGATATTTCTTTATGACCCCTGTCGATTCAGTTTAAATCTCTCAACGGTTTATTCTGATTCTTTCCCACAGACGTTTTCTCTGGTTCAGATAAATCTCTCAACGACTTATTCTGATTCTTCTCCAGATCCCTGTCGGTTCAGATGAATCTCTCAAAGATTTATTCTGATTCTTCTCCAGATCCCTGCCGGTTCAGTTTAAATCTCTCAATGGTTTATTCTGATTCTTTCCGCAGACGTATTCTCTGGTTCAGATAAATCTCTCAACGATTTATTCTGATTCTTCTCCAGATCCCTGCCGGTTCAGTTTAAATCTCTCAACGGTTATTCTGATTCTTTCCCGCATACGTTTTCTCTGGTTCAGATAAATCTCAACAATTTATTCTGATTCTTCTCCAGATCCCTGCCGGTTCAATTTAAATATCTCAACAATTTATTCTGATTCTTCTCCAGATCCCTGCCGGTTCAGTTTAAATCTCTCAACGGTTTATTCTGATTATTTCCCGCAGACGTTTTCTGTAACGCCCCATTTTATTTAATATTATATTATATTAATATTTTCGAGTTACCGTTTGACATTTATTTTTGCGACGAGAATATTTAAACTAACTGTTATATCTGTTAATATATTCGGCGACATTTTATTCGGACCGATAATTATTTTATTCGGTCCGGTATTTATTTTGAGGGACCGGTAATTATTTTATTCGGTCCGGTATTTATTTTGAGGGACCGGTAATTATTTTATTCGGTCCAGTATTTTTTTTGAGGGACCGGTAATATTTTGTTCGGTCCGGTTTTTATTCCGTTCGGTTCAGTAACATATTATTCGGACCGATATTTAATTTTTCTGAGTTATTTTAATTATTTGGAGTTATTTTGATTAAGTGGCCTTTTGAATTATATTTTGGGTTAGTAAGACTAGTGGAGGGTAGTATGGTATTTTCATGTTGTCTTAAGATTAAAATCCAAACAAAGACATTAGTTGTTGTTTTATGAGAGATAGAAGTATCATAACACAAAACACACTTAGAGAACAAAAAAGAGAGTCTTGGAAGAGAGGAAGAGGAGCAAGAACAAAGCTTGGATTTTGGGTTGGTTGAATCATCAAGAATCATTTCAAGTATCTAAGGTAAGGGGTTGATTTTCCAATGCTTATAGTTAGGGTTTGATTTGGTATATTTTGGATTTGGGAAAAAATTGATGTTAGGGTTCTTGAGTTTTGTTGAGATAGAAATTAGAAGAGTTAATTAGGTATTGTTGTTGTTGTTGAATTAGTATTAGGTTAATTGAAATTGGAATGAAACAAGAACTAGCATTATATTAAGTTTAGAAACTAAACTAGAATTATATTAAGTTTAGAAACTAAACTAACAGTAACTTCATTGAAATAAAGTTTAGAAACAAGAACTAGCATTATATTAAAGCATTATATTAAGTTTAGAAACTAAACTAACAGTAACTTCATTGAAATGAAATTTAGAAACAAGAACTAGCATTATATTAAGTTTAGAAACTAAACTAATAGTAACTTCATTGAAATGAAGTTTTGAAACTAAAATAAAACTAGCAGCATAATACGTTTCCTAAAGCAAACTAGCAGTATAGAAATGAAAGTTAAGTTTAGAAAAATAAAAATAGCAGTATAGTTTAGCAAAACAAACAAAACGTAATAGCAGTATAGTTTAGAAAATTAATTAATTTATGTTTTGTTTTTCTTTTCTTAATTTAATATATTAAATATTTATATTAATTAAATACAAATATGACATAAGTTAGTCGATTTAATTTGGAACCCGATTATGTTCCGATTTCTCGATTTCGGCAATTTCAGCGACAGAGCAAGTTGCTTCGAATTTAACGAAAATTGACGTGATAGCTAATTTTGACGTGTAGAACGTCGTGGTGAGGTTAGTTTTTCGAGATTATGAGTTTTAACGGAGCGACCTGAATAAGTCAATTTACGGTTAAGTTGAATCGAGTTGCGTTTTAGTCGGTTTAAGTCGCGTATGGACAATCTGATTGCGACGTTAATGATTATAATTGATGCTAATTATTGTGAATGACTTTTGCAACGATTATTGATGTTTGACTATTTTTCCGTGTTTAAAATTTAGTGAATTATTTGATAATGATGTGGTGTGATTAAACATGATGTTTGCGACGGTTTATTTATAATGAATACTTGATGATATGCGATGCGATGATATGTTTATCTTGAGGTGGATAAATATGGCGACGCGGGCTTTATACAAATTTTGATGTGCAATGATGATGTTTTGTTGTGTCGTGTTTCTGATGTCTTGTTGTCGAGTCACATACATTGCATTAGCGACGAGGGCTTTTATGCCAAGCGACGAGGGCTTTTATGCCAAAGCGACGATGGGCTTTTATGCCGAATGTCCCTAATTATGGACAAAGTGACGGGTACCACATGCATAACATAGTCGTGTCTCATGGAGTCGGTTATGTTTATTTTTGAGTCTTTTGGAGTTGAGTTTTATTTCATGGCTTATGATGAACTGCGATGATATATGATGCTTTGTTTTGTGATGATTTTTGTGTTGAACATAAAGTGAATATTGTGCGATAATTTCATGATGAGTAAGCGATGAATATAACATGACGGTAAAGCGACGATAGGAGTTTATGGCGATGAAGTTTATGTCTTGTTTTGGTATGATTATGATGATTACGTGACGAAATTAAAGTGTTGATTTTATACACTAAAGGACGATTTAAAGTTTGTGAGATTTGGATATGTGCTGACATATTCTTATTAACCTATATCATTTATGATTCCAAAACTATTTATATATTTTATCATGCCTTTACTTATATGTTTTGGAGTATCTTACCCTTTACTTGTTTCACCGTTGCCTTTATATTGGTAACGTGCAGGTGGTCTGCGAGGATGATAAGGATTAGCTCGAGTCTCTTTATTTTGAGTCGCTCTGCTCTGATAGTAGTAACACTCAGGTTTTGGGCGATGTTATTATTTTGATAGGATGGTTTATGTATACTATCTTATGACTTTATGTATTGATGATAACATGATGATACGTACATTTTGTGAACACATCCACTGTGCTGTGATTAGTCATATGTTTATATGATGATTTGTGTTATGAATCGGTATATCTGACTTTTAATTTTGTGATGTGCATTATAATGCAAAGTGATGAAAAACACGAATATGTGATACGTCAATTTATGTTTGGATGAAATTTTGAAACTTAGATTTTATTATTATTAATTATGAGGGGTAGAATTAGGGTGTTACATTAGTGGTATCAGAGCCTGGTTGGTTTGTCCGACCAAGTTGTTGAGTTTGTTGTTGCCTAACAATAAAGTATTGTTATTTGTTGATTCTAATCCTTGTTTTGTTGTGAGCAAAAGTTGTTATGGCTGGAAGGAATGCTGGTAGGAATGATTAGGCTCTTGCTGCTGCTATGCAGGCAATGGCTCAGGCTTTCCAAAACCCTCTGAATGCTGACGAGAACACTGGGTCTCGTAGTTTGGCAACCTTCCAAAGAGAGAATCCTCCTACTTTCCAAGGAAAGTATGATCCCGGAGGTGCTTTGGCGTGGCTGAAGGAGATTGAAAGAATCTTCCGTCTGATGGATTGCACTCATGTGCAAAGGATCTATTATGGTACTCATAAACTAAGTGCTGAAGCGGATGACTGGTGGGTTGAAACCCGTCAGAGGCTTGGGGTTGCTGGTGAGGAAGTGACATGGGAAGTTTTTCGAAGGGAATTCATGAGGAAGTATTACCCGGAAGATGTTCGGGGAAACAAGGAGATAGAGTTCCTTGAATTAAAGCAAGGAAGCATGTATATCACTGATTATGTTGCATGGTTCACTATGTTGGCCAAGTTCTATCCGCATTATGATGGGCCGAATGGCGAGTTCTCTAAATGCATCAAGTTTGAAAATGGTTTGCGTCCTGAGATTAAGAAAGCTGTTGGTTATCATAAAATCCGTGTCTTTTCGGATTTGATTGATAGTTGTAGGATCTTTGAGTAGGACAGTAATTCTCATTATAAGATTATGTCTGATAAGAGAAACAAAGGTCAGCAAAGTTGTGGAAAACTGTATGATGCTCCAGCTAGTAAAGGAAAACAGAAAGTGTTTCTTGGGCGAAGAACCAGTGGGGGAGATGCTCATGCTAGTATTGTTTGTTACAAGTGTGGGAAACCTGTCCACACAAGTAATGTTTGTTGAAGCGATGTTAGAGCTAAGGATAATGAGGTGAGATGTTTCCAATATGGATAAGTGGGCCATATGACTCACGATTGTAGACATAAGGATGTGGTCTGTTTTAATTATGGAGAGGGAGGTCACATTAGTGCTCAATGTAAGAAGCCTAAGAGGACTCAAGGAGCAGGAAAGGTGTTTGCTTTGTCGGGTGCTCCGACGGAAAACGAGGATGGTCTTGTTCGAGGTACTAGTTTCATTAATAGCTTTCCTCTTATTACTATTATTGATACTGGTGCTACTCACTATTCTATTGCGGTTGATTGTGTAAAGAGATTGGGTCTCACTTTGTCGTCTCTGGATAGAGATATGGTGGTAGAAGTTCCTGCTAAGGGAACGGTTACTTCTTATTTTGTGTGTGCAAGTTTCCCTTTATCAATCTTTGATAGAGACTTTGTGGTGGATCTTGTTTGTTTACCGCTTGTCGGGTTGGACGTGGTTTTAGGTATGGACTGGTTAAAAGCTAATTATGTCCATATCAATTGCTATGACAACACTGTGAGGTTTTCTTCTTTAGTAGAAGAAGAACAATCTATGTTGGTGTCGACGAAGCAGTTGAATGAGTTCATGAAGGATGAGGCGTTGGTTTTCTTGTTGATGGTGACTCTTTATGTGGAGAGTCAAGCTGTGATAGTAAACTTTCCGGTGGTGTGTGATTTTCCCGAAGTATTCCCTGATGAGATTCCAAGTGCACCTCCAGAAAGAGAAGTTTAATTTTCTGTGGATCTTGTCCCTGGTACCAGACCTATCTCTATGGCACCATAAGGGATGCCCGCATCTGAGTTAGCAAAATTGAAGAGCAAATTAGAAGATTTGCTCGAGAAGAAGTTTGTTAGACCTAGTGTGTCGTCGTGGGGAGATCATGTGTTATTGGTGAAGAAGAAAGACAGTAGCATGAGACTTTGTATTGATTATCGTCAGTTGAATAAAGTGACTATCAAGAATAGGTATCCACTTCCTAGAATTGATGATTTTATGGACCGATTGGTTGGCGCTCGCATGTTTAGTAAGATTGATTTGAGATCGGGTTACCATCAAATAAGGGTGAAAGAAGAAGATGTTTAGAAAACTGCTTTCAGGAAAAGGTATGGACATTACGAATATTCGGTGATGCCTTTTGGTGTCACTAATGCACCAGGAGTATTCGTGGAGTACATGAATCGTATTTTCCATCCTTACTTAGATCGTTTCGTGGTTGTTTTCATTGATGATATTCTGGTTTATTCTAAATTGTAAGAAGAGCACGCAGAACATTTGTGCATCGTGTTGGAAGTTCTGAAAGAGAAGAAGCTTTATGCTAAGTTGTCAAAGTGCGAGTTCTGGTTAAGTGAAGTGGGCTTTTTGGGGCATGTCATTTCTGGTGATGGCATTGTTGTAGACCCTTCTAAAGTTGATTTTGTGTTAAGATGGGAAACTCCTAAGTCTGTTACTGAGATTAGAAGTTTCTTGGGTTTGGCTGGTTACTATAGAAGGTTCATTGAAGGTTTTTCTAAGTTGGCGCTTCCTTTGACAAAGTTGACTTGTAAAGGAGCTGCATTTGTGTGGGATGTCAAGTGTGAAGAAAGTTTTGTTGAATTGAAGAAAAGGTTGACAACGGCTTCGATCTTGATTCTACCTAATCCTGAAGAATCGTTTGTTGTTTATTGTGATGCTTCTAAGATGGGTTTAGGTGGTGTACTTATGCAAAATGGTAAAGTGGTTGCTTATGCTTCTAGGCAATTGAAGATTCATGAGAAGAATTATCCTACGTACGATTTAGAGCTTGCAGCAGTTGTTTTTGTGCTTAAGATTTGGAGGCATTATCTTTATGGTTCTAGATTTGAAGTATTTAGTGACCATAAAAGTTTGAAGTACTTGTTCGATCAGAAAGAGCTTAATATGAGGCAAAGACGGTGGCTTGAATGGTTGAAAGTTTATGATTTTGGATTGAATTACGATCCTGGTAAAGCTAATGTGGTGGCCGATGCTTTAAGTCGAAAGACTTTGCATATGTCACTGTTGATGGTGAAATAGTTGGAATTGATTGAGCAATTTAGAGATATGAGTCTTGTAGTTGAAGTGACGCCGAAGAGTGTTATCTTGGGAATGTTAAAGATCAATAATGATTTCCTTGATAGTGTTAGAGAAGCTCAGAAGCTTGATGTGAAACTTGTCGATTTGTTGGTTGGTATTGGACAAACTGAAAATGAAGATTTCAAGTTGGATACTCAGGGTGTATTGAGGTTCCGAGATAGGATTTGTATTCCCGATGATGTGGATTTGAAGAGAATGATCTTGGAAGAAAGTCATAGAAGCAATTTGAGTATTTATCCCGGAGTGACCAAAATGTATCAAGATTTAAAGAAACTATTTTGGTGGTCGGGCATGAAGAGATAGATGGCTTAGTTTGTTTATGCTTGTTTGACTTGTCAGAAGTCTAAAGTGGAGGATCAGAAACCTGCAGGGTTGATGCAACCGTTAGAGATTACAGAATGGAAATGGGATAGCATTTCTATGGATTTCGTAACGGGGTTACCGAATACATCAAGAGGACACGATGCGATTTGGGTGATTGTTGATAGGCTTATGAAGTCGACTCACTTTATTCCTATTAACATCACTTATCCCGTATCGAAGTTGGCGGAAATTTATATGCATGTGATTGTGAGATTACATGGTATTCCTTTGTGTAATGTTTCGGATAGAGATCCGAGGTTTACTTCTGAATTTTGGAAAAGCTTGCAAGAGGCTTTGGGTTCAAAGTTGAGGTTGAGTTCGGCTTATCATCCCCAGACTGATGGTCAGACGGAAAGGACGATTCAATCGTTGGAAGACTTGTTATGTGCTTGTATTCTTGAACATGGTGGTTCATGGGATACATATCTTCCTTTGATTGAGTTTACTTATAACAGTAGTTTTCATGCTAGTATTGGAATGGCACCGTTCGAGGCTTTGTATGGACGGAGGTGTAGAACTCCTTTGTGTTGGCATGAGTCGGGTGAAAGTGTGGTGCTTGGACCAGAATTGGTTAGAGAGACTACTGAGACAATGAAGATGATTAGACAAAAGATGAGAATTTCTCAAAGTCGACAAAAAAGTTATCATGATAAAAGGAGAAAAGACTTGGAATTTCAAGATGGTGATCATGTATTTTTGCGAGTTACTCCTACAACCGGCGTTGGGCGAGCATTGAAGTCAAAGAAGCTAACTCCTCGCTTTATTGGTCCTTACCAAATTACTAGTAAAGTGGTAAAATTGGCTTATAGAGTGGCGTTACCGCCAAATCTTTCGAACTTGCATGATGTATTCCATGTGTCGCAACTTCGGAAGTATGTTCCGGATCCTTCACATGTGATTGATATGGATGATATTCAAGTTCGAGACAATCTTACGGTGGAGATGATGCCTTTAAGGATCGAAGATCATGAGATAAAGTCTCTTCATGGAAAAGAGATCTTCTTGGTTAAAGTTGTTTGGATAGGAGCAGCTGGTGAAAGCACGACGTGGGAGTTGGAAAGCAAGATGCGGGATTCCTATCCCGAGCTTTTCGAGTCAGGTAATTTCGAGGACGAAACTTTTATAAGTGGGGGAGAGTTGTAACGCCCCGTTTTATTTAATATTATATTATATTAATATTTTCGAGTTATCGTTTGACGTTTGTTTTTGCGATGAGAATATTTAAATTAACTGTTATATCTGTTAATATATTCGGCAACGTTTTATTCAGACCGATAATTATTTTATTCGGTCCGGTATTTATTTTGAGGGACCGGTAATTATTTTATTCGGTTTGGTATTTATTTTGAGAGACCGGTAATTATTTTATTCGGTCCGGTATTTGTTTTGAGGGACCGGTAATTATTTTGTTCGGTCCGGTTTTTATTCCGTTCGGTTCGATAAAATATTATTCGGACCGATATTTAATTTTTCTGAGTTATTTTAATTATTTTGAGTTATTTTGATTAAGTGGCCTTTTGAATTATATTTTGGGTTAGTAAGACTAGTGGAGGGTAGTATGGTATTTTCATGTTGTCTTAAGACCAAAATCCAAACAAAGGTATTAGTTATTGTTTTATGAGAGATAGAAGTATCATAACACAAAACACACTTAGAGAACAAAAAAGAGAGTCTTGGAAGAGAGGAAGAGGAGCAAGAACAAAGCTTGGATTTTGGGTTGGTTTAATCATCAAGAATCATTTCAAGCATCTAAGGTAAGGGGTTGATTTTCCAATGCTTATAGTTAGGGTTTGATTTGGTATATTTTGGATTTGGGGGAAAATTGATGTTAGGGTTCTTGAGTTTTGTTGAGATAGAAATTAGAGGAGTTAATTAGGTGTTGTAGTTGTTATTGAATTAGTATTAGGTTAATTGAAATTGGAATGAAACAAGAACTAGCATTATATTAAGTTTAGAAACTAAACTAGCATTATATTAAGTTTAGAAACTAAACTAACAGTAACTTCATTGAAATGAAGTTTAGAAACAAGAACCAGCATTATATTAAGTTTAGAAACTAAACTAACAGTAACTTCGTTGAAATGAAGTTTAGAAACAAGAACTAGCATTATATTAAGTTTAGAAACTAAACTAACAGTAACTTCATTGAAATGAAGTTTTGAAACTAAAATAAAACTAGCAGCATAATACGTTTCCTAAAGAAAACTAGCAATATAGAAATGAAAGTTAAGTTTAGAAACATAAAAATAGCAGTATAGTTTAGCAAAACAAACAAAACGTAATAGCAGTATAGTTTAGAAAATTAATTAATTTATGTTTTTTTTTCTTTTATTAATTTAATATATTAAATATTTATATTAATTAAATACAAATATGATATAAGTTAGCCGATTTAATTTGGAACCCGATTATGTTCCGATTTCGGCAATTTCTGCGACGGAGCAAGTTGCTCTGAATTTAACGAAAATTAACGTGCTAGCTAATTTTGATGTGTAGAACGTCGTGGTGAGTTTAGTTTTTTGAGATTACGAGTTTTTAACAAAGCGACCCGAAATAAGTCAATTTACGGTTAAGTTGAACCAGGTTGCGTTTTAGTCGGTTTAAGTCGCGTATGGACAATCCGATTGCGACGTTAATGATTATAATTGATGCTGATTATTGTGAATGACTTTTGCGACGATTATTGATGTTTGACTATTTTTCCGTGTTTGAAATTTAGTGAATTATTTGATAATGATGTGGTGTGATTAAACATGATGTTTGTGAAGGTTTATTTATAATGAATACTTGATGATATGCGATGCGATGATATGTTTATCTTGATGTGGATAAATATGGCGACATGGGCTTTATACAAATTTTGATGTACAATGATGATGTTTTGTTGTTTCGTGTTTATGATGTCGTGTTGTCGAGTCACATACATTGCATTGGCGACGAGGGCTTTTATGCCAAGCGACGAGGGCTTTTTTGCCAAAGCAACGATGGGCTTTTATGTCGAATGTCCCTAATTATGGACAAAGTGACGGGTACCACATGTATAACATAGTCGTGTCTCATGGAGTCGGTTATGTTTATTTTTGAGTCTTTTGGCGTTGAGTTTTATTTCATGGCTTATGATGAAATGTGATGATATATGATACTTTGTTTTGTGATGATTTTTGTGTTGAACATAAAGTGAATATTGTGCGATAGTTTCATGATGAGTAAGCGATGAATATAACATGACGGTAAAGCGACGATAGGAGTTTATGGCGATGAAGTTTATGTCTTGTTTTGGTATGATTATGATGATTACGTGACGAAATTAAAGTGTTGATTTTATACACTAAATGATGATTTAAAGTGTGTGAGATTTGGATATGTGCTGACATATTCTTATTAACCTATATCATTTATGATTCCAAAACTATTTATATATTTTATCATGCCTTTACTTATATGTTTTGGAGTATCTCACCCTTTACTTGTTTCGACGTAGCCTTTATATTGGTAACGTGCAGGTGATCCGCGAGGATGATGAGGATTATCTCGAGTCTCTTTATTTTGAGTCGCTCTGCTCTGATAGTAGTAACACTCTGGTTTTGGGCGACGTTATTATTTTGATAGGATGGTTTATGTATACTATCTTATGACTTTATGTATTGATGATAACATGATGATACGTACATTTTGTGAACACATCCGTTGTGATGTGATTAGTCATATGTTTATATGATGATTTATGTTATGAATAGGCATATCCGACTTTTAATTTTGTGATGTGCATTATAATGCAAAGTGATGAAAAACACGAATATGTGATACCTCAATTTATGTTTGGATGTAATTTTGAAACTCTGATTTTATTATTATTAATTACGAGGTGTAGAATTGGGGTGTTACATTTTCTCTGGTTCAGATAAATCTCTCAACGATTTATTTTGATTCTTCTCCAGATCCCTACCGATTCAGTTTAAATCTCTCAACGGTTTATTCTGATTCTTTCCCGCAGATGTTCTCTCTGGTTCAGATAAATCTCTCAATGATTTATTCTGATTCTTCTCCAGATCCTTGCCGGTTCAGTTTAAATCTATCAACGGTTCATTCTAATTCTTTCCCACATATGTTTTCGCTGGTTCAGATAAATCTCTCAACGATTTATTCTGATTCTTCTCCAGACCCCTGTCGGTTCAGTTTAGATCTCTCAACGGTTTATTCCGATCTGCAGACGCTTTCTCTGTTTCAGATAAATCTCTCAACGATTTATTCTGATTCTTCTCCAAATCCCTACTGGTTCAGATAAATCTCTCAACAATTTATTCTGATTCTTTCCTAGTAGGAACTTTCTCTGGTTAAGATAAATCGCTCAAAGATCTACTCTGATTCTCTCCAGTTAAAGAATATTCAAGACCGCTTTTGGTTCAGTTTAAACCTCTCAACGGTTTATCCTGATACTTTCCAAATGAACATTTCTGGTTCAAATAAATCGCTCCAAGATTTATTCTTATTCTTCCCAGTCAAACAACATACAAGACTTCTGCTAGTTTCAGATAAATCGCTCCAAAGATTTATTTGATTCTTTTCCAGTTGAAATCAAGTTCAGACTTAGTCCATTTTCTGACAACAGTCACCTTTGGATGTCATCTACAAGCCCATATCCGGTAAATATTTCCCATTCCTCCAAATGGCATCTATAAGCCCATTCATAATTCATCTTCGAGTGTAAATTTCCGGGCACTCTAGTGTTCAATCATTTTCCACCTTCGAGTCACGAATGGCAGATCCGCCAATCTAACTTTTCAAGTTTAAGAAGATTGAACAGGGGTAGCTATTGTACCCCAAAATTTTCCCTCTCATTTATCAAGTTTTTTCTCACAAGATCTCCTTTGCTTCAAGACTGCACTAGGGTTGATCAGCTCAAGACACCTCCTTAAGCATTGATGACTGAAATTAGGGTTTGAGATTTCACAAGGATAATTGAACTCTTAATGCCTCATATGAATTTCATGGATCATTATGGACCTTCAAAATTTCTCATGTCAAGTTTCAAGTCTTGGATCACATTTTTGCTCAGTCAATTGATCAGTTGACCTAAAAATCAGCTGTATTGGGGAAAAAGTCAACTGTAGCCAATTTACAGTCAAACTTCATAATTTTTTATCCATATCAACATTATGAACTCATATATAGCATTTGATCAAGTTTGTACCATAATTCCTCAAGAAATTTGATCAGATCATCAAAAGGGCAAAATGGTCAAAATTACGGTTTTGACTGAGAAAGGGCAATTTCTGAGTTTTGACCTAGCAAATGGTTAATTTGTTTGAGACTTGATCTCAAGGTTTCAAATGAATCATTTTGACATGATGGTATGACTCAAAACATCCCTCAAGATCAATTGATTGATAGTTGATTTTCAGTCAACTAATCAAAAGTCAATTGTACACTGAAAAGTCAAACTTTGACTTTTTGGTCAAAATCAAGTGTCAAAGATCACGATTCATCAAAAAATGTCAAAATATGAAACTTGTTCATCAATAAATCAAAAGGTCAAGATTTCAATTTGAAAAGTCAAAGTTTCCAAACTTAGAAATTTTTCTAGGTGTTGAAAACTTCATATTTTTTCACAACTTTGAGCCAATTTTTCACCATGATACAAGATGATTAAAAAGAAACTTTCAACATGAAAGTTGTTGATCTCAATGAGATCTAAAACATTGCTTTAAACAACTCCTCCTAAAAATTCTTGGATCTCAAGTTATTAATCCACAAAATCATGGTCATGAAACTAAAACACTTAGTGAAATTTTGAGCATTTTGGTCAGGATTTTGACCTAACTTCTGAGCCAAGTTTCACATAATTCCATTTGGATTTTGCAAAAGTGATTCAAATAGGGATTGTAGATCATATTACAAGCTTTCTAAAAAGTCTAAGAACTCCTTGGGATCATTTGTGATCAAGGAGAATTGAAGGTCAAAAGTTAGGGTTTCAAGTTGTTTTACAAGGCAGAATTTCATGATGAACAAGAATGCAAATCCATGCTAGGCTGCACAATTTTTGCTTTGCAGACCTAAAACTTGTTTGGCACTCCATAATTAAATGTTTGCACAGCTATTAGAGGCTTCAACTCAATCATTCAATGCATTGCCCATGCTTAATGCCATTTTGGGAAGAAAGTGCACATTGCCATTTTGGAAAAGTATCTTTTATGCACAAAATCAGTTCTTGAGCTTTGCAAGTGTTTTCTTCTGATCACACATAACCTATAACCCAAAAGAAACTTGTCTAAAGCCTCTAACAACTCAGCCCATGCTTGTACTTTACCTTGAAACTATATTTCTATTTTTCTTCAAAATCAAGTAAGATAGCCATAACCCTATATCTTGCACTTCTGACCCTATCAAGGGCTAGAACCTTTTCCTTACTTATGCACAAGTTGTTTGCAACAAAAGACAGATAGAAAAGCTCCAAAACTAAAAAAAAAACTCAGAACGGTATTACAAACCACCATTGTTGCATATTCTGACCAAGAACTTCAAACTTTCATTTCACTCGTGCGTTTCTTGGCCTTTTGATCCCAAAAGCTTCTAAACATCATATATAAGCCATCCATATCTCTGTTACACGACTGTAACACCATCTTCACCAATTTCAAAGTTTAAAAATAGAGCATCATAGTTGGACTTCTCTAGACCATTCCAGCCACCTTCAGCTCAAGCCAGTTATTGCATTAGCTTCCTAGAGGTCCAAGGAAGCTAACCTGATCATCACCATCACTTGAAACAAGCTCAAACTCATTTCACGATTTCCAATTTTGAGGCATTTTTCTTGAACTTTTATCTCATTATTTAGGCATTGTTAGGCTTGCATTTGTGAAGATAGAATGTAGATATCACTGCCCTGAAACTATATATGTCCATAGATTTCATTTATGTTGCTTGAGCATGGAGAATTTTAAGTTTAAACTTGCTGAAATATTTAGGTCAGAATTTGTTACTTTCATAAATTCATCCTTGTCTTTGAATGTTAACTTAAATTAGTTACATGGTTGAATTCGTGGTGAAAAAATACACAAGTTTCATGTTTACATTTTTTAAAATGGTAAAAGAATGAGCAAGTTACAGATCCTTTGGCTGGAGGTTGAAGATGAAGTACAGTCAGGGCAAGTTTTATGTTATGTATTTATTTTTGTGCCAATGTTAACGGATGTATAGCAACCCCGGTAGTAAGGCAGTACGCTGGTAACCAAGAGGGCGTGAGTTCAATGCCCAGCGCGCTACCTTTTGTTCGCTTTCACACTTTTACACTTTTTTTTGGTTTCTTTGTTTGCAGCGCCTGGGCCCTAGCATTAGGCCTTCTTTTTTTGCTAATTTTCTAACCCCTGGCTCTGTTTCAGCACCCCCTTGATCATTTATTTCTTATTTTATTTTATTTTTATTTTTAGCTTATTTCACTTTCTTTTATCATCTTTATTATTATTATTATTATTATTAATATTATTATTATTATTAATATAATTATTATTAATAATAAAAAACCAAAAAATATTTCATTTATTATTTTTTACACTTATTTAGTTTATTTGTTTTATAAAACTAAAAGTACAAAAACATTTTCTTAATAAATTAATTTCTTTCTTAATAATTAATATTTAGGTTTAGGTTTAACCATTATATTATTTTATTGCAATTAAAATTAATTTAGAACTTAGGTTTTTTAATTAATTAATTTTCATATTATTATTATTTATTTAAAACATTTTCATAAAAAACCCTAAAAACATTTTTAACTTAATTTCTTTAGGTTTAAGTTTTGTTAATTTTTTCCTTAATCATTTTTTAATTAGGTCAAGACTAAACCCTTTCATAAAAAACAAACAAAATCATTTCTTTTTACATTTACATTCTTGCATTTTTATTTTTTCAATTTTTGTATAATATTCAATATGGTTGTAATAGTTAATTAGATTTAATTTTCTTGCAAAATTATCCATTTATAAATTTGTATACCCCCTCCCCTATTGATGTAATAGCTTAGTATTTTTATTTTCCGCAATTTAATGCTTTATATATAAATGCTAGTAAATTAGGGTTTGTATGGAAAGATAAAATCAATGCTTAAAAACCCCTAATTCAAAGACAAAACAATGCATGTAAATCAATACACTTGCACACTTATACCCTTAGGGTAAATCCACTAGTTGCCTTATAAAAATGGTCATATTATGCATGTGGGGTATCTTAGCAAAAGCAATTAAAAAATATAAGATCATAGTCCCTCGATGACGCTATAAATGTTGCCTTAAGAATGATCTTAGTCCCTCAAAGAAAATGCTAAGATATCTTACAATATTTCTATTCATGACTATACGATGACCCTTGCCCGTCCCTTTTACATCCAAAGATAGGGTTTCTTACCAAATCAATGGTAATATAACAATGTCAAAGGAAAGAGGAAATAAATAAAAAGACTTTTGAGTAGGTAGAATGTTCCTAGTTGCTTGCTCATTTTTCAAACAAAAACATCCTTGCTATTTTCAAAACAAACACTAACACTTTCAAAACACCTTTAAAACTTGAAACATTTGCAAAAGATCAACACTTTGTATACATTCTTACGAACGAGAATCATTACAAAGTTTGCCTAAACGATGGCGCCTTTTCAAAATACTTTCAAAAACCACACAAAGCACATTTTCAAACAAAAGCAAGTGATCTAGCAAGCAACTAAAAGCCCGTAGATAACTACGGATGAAAAGGGTGATAATACCTTCCCTTTTCATAATCTACCCGCTGAACTCAAGAAAACATCTCTAAAGGTCTTTTCTGTTCTTTTCAACCATTCCTTTTGGATAAAAGAAAAGTCAGTGGCGACTCTTGCTAACCGCAACACTTGCGATCAAATGCAAAACAACCAAGTCAGTTCTCCCACCGTGTTACACCATATACTGCCAAACCCAAGCCAGATGTGCTGCTATGCAGCAGTCCTGCACCAGCCTGCCACAATGCTCCAAAATACTGCTGAGCCTGCATTGTCTCAGTCCCATACTTGCACAAAAAAGGAGTGCATAAGAGTTGTATCAAATAAAATAGGGGGATAATATACCCAAACAGTTCAAATGTCATTTGGTTTCCCCCCAAAACCACATCAAAATCTCGCCTATAAATGAAAGGCTTCACAACATTTTCAAGGGGATCTGGGGACCAGAGGAACGAATAATTTTCTCAAACACAACAAAACTCTCAAGTTCTTAAACACTTATGAAAGCAAACCCAGAATCCCAAACACTCACCTCTTTCGATTCTGAAGAACACCCCACACATAGAAGTTTGTTCAAACTCAAAGACAACCTTCTGTGACAACTCTTCGAACCAAAGGCAAACCCTCTGTGGCTACTCTTCGAATTCCAGAAACGTCCAGGTAGCAGTTCAAGTTCGAAGCCTACACACCAGCTTTGAGGTAAGTCTTTCTAACTTTAACTCTTTCATTTCAAACCTCTTTATTGATTCATCTTCTAAACCAACATGTAATGATCATGACCTTCGATGTTAATCTTTTGTGTTTTCCTTTAAGAACTAATATGTACAGTCCCCTAAAAATGTTGGAATATAAAATAGGCATGCTTTGATATACTTGCTTCGATGCATACACATGCTTCGATACAGACATGTTCAGCATACACACACACACTTGCTTCGAACACACTGACCTACAGGCCCAGATGAAAGGCATACTTGCACTAAGTCCATCCCCAATCGAAGGCCATGACTTGTTGTTGCCAGCCTCAATTGAAGAAGGAAACAAGGCAGAAAGGCGGAACCTTGGGCTTCACCATACACTGACTTCCAGGCCAATCGAAGGACAGGACCTCACTGGTGCCAGCCCCCAATCGAAGGCCATGACCTCACTGGTGCTAGCCCCCAATCGAGAGACATGACCCTGCTGGTGCCTACCCAATCAAAAGACATGACTTTGCTGACTCCATGCCCCAATCGAAGGAGGCCAAGAAATGCAAATCGAAGAATGATCCAGCCTGGATCGAAAGAACTCATTTTTCTTGCTTTTATCTTATTTTTGCCTTTATATTTTCATGCAATTCGATATGGTTGTAATAGTGTAGGATTTTATCTTTATGCATTTTATTGCTTTTGTATGCTTGCTAGTAAAATAGAGAATGTATGGCAAGATAAAAACAACAAGTAGACAACCCCTAATCAAAGACTAAATGCATGTAAATCAAACACACCATTCGCACATGCACCCTTAGGGTAATTCCACTTGTTGCCTCGGAAAAATAGTCATGTCCCTCAAACATGACCGTTTTAGCAAAGACCCTCGATAAAAGACTGTAGTCCCTCGATGACCCTCAACGTTGCCTTCAGTAAACGATCTAGTCCCTAAAACGACATTGCTAAAACGTCCCATAGGTTGCTGTTGTACCCCAAAATTTTCCCTCTCATTCTCCAAGGCCTTTCTCACAAGGATTGTCAAGGTTCAAGCTTGAACAAGTGCATTGCGATTTTCCAGTACCAAAATTAAAAGGAAACTGTCAAAAATGGAGAAAACAGATAAAAATAACATTTTGACAAATTTGGTGGAAAACATGTCTCCTTCGATTCAGCATACTTAGATTGACTTTTGGCCTCTTTCGATTGCTCAAAGTGGCTGCTAGCGTGCCTATTTCGCCTGGGCATGTGACTTCTTGTCGCAGGCTTCGTTTGTGCCTTTTGCTGCCTACAAACCTGCTTCGTTTGTGCCTTTTGCTGCCTGCGTGCTTGCGATCGAAGGCCATGACTTACTGGCCACACATGCCCCCTGCAAGGAAACCCTTTTCGATTCACCAAGCGTATTGCCTACAGGCCTGCTTCGATTTGGACAAGTTTACTGCCTACAAACATGCTTCGATTGGGCAACATTGCTTCCTTCGAGCACGGACTTTCGATTGGAAAATATGCTTCCTTCGAGCGTGAGCTTTCGACTGGGAATTAGCTTCCTTCGAGTAAGCTTGTTTCGACCACAAGTTTCGACTAAGGCAAAGGTTTCCTTCGAACATGTGTGCTTCGATCTCACTCTTGCATTCGACTTAAGAATGTCCTTCGAATCAGGAAGTTAAAGCCTCCTGTTGGTTGTCTTCAATTCAAAGAGTCAATAATGTTCTGAAAGCTTCCTTCGATTCAGAAGTTAATAACCTTCTGAAAAGGGCCATTCGAAGAACACATAGTTGGTCCATTCGAAGGACACACAACTGGTGGAAACGAATGCAGTGTTGTCCCAGAAAGATGGAGGATTCGACCCAGAAGATCAAGTTGAACATATAGACCCATAGGCTAGGCCACGTGTCTTCCCTTTTTAGGCATGTACCCACTTGATGTCTAAGACCAATTGCATAGCACAGTACCACCTTTTTAGGCCCCCACAGGTACTGTCACGTTACAATATTTTATCACCTATTTGCAAGGCTGGCTTTGGACAGCATGTCCATTCTTTCTCTATAAATAGAGGAATTTTTGCAAAGCTGAGGGAGGACTTTTGGCCAGAGGAACGTATCTTCAAAATTCTCATACAACACAAAATTCTCAAATTCTCAAACACTTGAACACTTGAACACTTGAACACTTGAACACTTAAACACTCAAACACATACCCAGAATCCAAACAACAAATCCAGAACTGCATCCTCCTGCCTAAACACCAGAACATCAAACCTGTGTTACAAATACAAGCCTTGAGGTCTGCATAACCTTAAAACCTGCCTTCCTTACCAAAGCCAGAAACTCCAGCCAGTTCAACTGCAACTGCAAACAAACCTGCCTAAAGCCAGTCCAACTGCAGCTGCAAGCAAGCCTGTATCAAAACTAACAGAAACTCAGACCTGCTTTCCCAAACCAAACAGTAACAGAACTAGCTTCAGGAATATCCCAGCAAGGCTCCCTCCACCATCAAAAAAGGTCACCTACAGCTCTTTCGACTAAGCACTTCAAGAGGTAAGTTCTCTCCAGCTTGGGACATTTTCATTTAAACATCATGAGTACATGCCAATAAATAAAAATGTAGATATTTATGGACCATGTTTTAGCATTAGATTCTGATTGCTCTTATGCTGAAGACTCAACCTTAATTAGTTATAATTTAGACTTTGAGACCCATTGGTTTTTTGTGCTAACCCCTGGACTATAGTTATGTTTGGATGTTGCATTTAAGAACTTGAGACAGGTTTGTTATACCCTTCGATTGGATAGCTGCACAAGCCTTTCGAATCACAATTTGAGGGCCTAAATATGCTTACAAGGAGTCAGCAAGGAGCCTATGGAAAAGCCATAACCTTGTTGTTTCCAGACCTCAGACGAAATCCATAACCTTTCCATTTCCATGCCATAAACAAAAGACAGGAGTGTGAAACGAAGCCCTGGGCTTCCTCACTGGCTCCAGGCCCAATCAAAGAAGACAACAAGGCAGAAAGGCTCAGCCAGAGACACACTTGCACTAAATCCAGGCTCAGACGAAAGGCACTTCCATGCTGGTGCCAGCCTCCAATCGAAGTACATGACCTGACTGGTGCCAAAGCCCAATCGAAGGCCATGACCTCACTGGCGTGAATTCCCAATCGAAGGACAGGACCTTATTGATGCCATACCCAATCGAAGGAGGCCAACAGAATGCAAATCGAAGGGTTCTCCTGCCCCATTCGAAAGACACTCATTTTTCTTGCTTTTACCTTATTTTTGCCTTTATATTCTCATGCAATTCAATATGGTTGTAATAGTGTAGGATATTTATTTCCTTCCTTTTTATTGCTTTGTACAAATGCTAGTAATTAGGTGTGTATGGCAAGATAAAATCAACAGTTAGACAACCCAAAAATCAAACATAACAATGCATGCAATCAAACACACTTGCACACATGCACCCTTAAGGGAATTCCACTTGTTGCCTTATAAAAATGGCCATGTTTTGCATGTGGGATGTCTCAGCACAAACGAATTGAAAAAAGATCATAGTCTCTTGATGACGCTATCAAATGTTTCCTTTCAAAAATGATCTTAGTCCCTACAGAAAAGTGCTAAGTCATTTCACAACATTGCTATCATGATCATACGATGACCCGCGCCTGTCCCGTTTACATCCTAACACAAGGTTGTTCACCAAATACAATGGTGAAACAACACTGTTAAAAGGGTTAAAAACATAAGAAAGATCTTTGAGTAAAATAGGGTAGACAACTCTTAGTTACTTGATCAAAAATCTTGCAAAACATCCTTGCTATTTTTCAAAACACACTCCACAACACAATTTCAAAAACAACTTTCAAAACATTGAAAACCTTTCAAAAAGACAAACACCTCTGTATACATTCAAACAAGAATCATTACAAAGGTTGCCACAATGATTGCCTCTTTTCAAAACATCTTTCAAAATCACACACAAAGCACCATTTCAAACAATTGAAAAGAAAAAGCAAGTGATCTAAGAAAGTAACTAAGAGCCCATGGATAAACATGGATAGAAAGGGTGCTAATACCTTCCCTTTCTATAATCTACTCCCCGAACCCAAGAAAACATCTCAAAGGTCTTTCCTGTGCTTTTTTACCTTTCCTTAGGATAAAATAAAAAAGTCGGTGGCGACTCTTGCTAATCCGAAACATTTGCGAACACAAACGCAAAACCCAAGTCAGTTCTCCCACCGTATCACAGAACTGGCGACTCTGCTGGGGAATGATTTAAAAGTGGAGTAACCTTAGGGCTTAGATCACCCTTTGCATGATTAATTGTTTGTTTTGATTGCTTTACATTTTGGTTCTCTTGTTTGGGCTTGAAATCCTCCACCCGGATTTGGGGAAACATTCATAGATAGCAATACATTGTGGAAACTGTGCGGGGTATACCGACACGGTTGAAGCAATAGCTATATTAGTGCGACATATTTGTGAGTACCGGTAGCCTTTGAGTCAATCAAAGAGAATGCGGGGCCGCTGAGTGATGTCATTAAGCACTAATGAACTAGAACCTTACTTGACCATCTTGGCCTTTCATTAGGGGTAGTGAGATGACTGGCTTTGGTGCAGTCTAAAGTTGGTAGATACTCGATACTACACTCATTGAGGGTTGTTTTCTTGGAATATTTTAGTCGCTAGTTAAGTGGCTAAACCAAAACAATGAACATAGAAAACAATCCAATGATATTGAGCTCCTTAGAACCCGGTTACTATTTATAGGACAGGTTTTGAGCCAACTAAACTCAAGAGGGTACTTACCTATGAAACCTCATGCAAGCCTGAAACTAGGGTTTTTGTATGACTTGCTTGTACATGTGTTTGTGCATACATTATGAACATCATAAAGCATCATATGCATCCACTAACCATTTCAAGGGTTTGGATCTTCATCTTTGTTCTTGTTTTGTAGGTCATGGAAACTCTTCGCAGGAAAACAATTCAAGTCAACCTTGTGAGAATCCCTCCTCAACTCAAGGAGCCTACATCCAGAATTCCAGAAAATTCTCTCTTCAGTGAAAGACATGGTAGACTTCTCAGCTTAGTCAACACCAACATTGAAGAAGACATGGTTAAAGTTCTCTTCCAGTTCTTTGACCCCCTACACCACTGTTTCACATTCCCTGACTACCAATTGGTGCCTACTTTTGAGGAATTTTCTCAACTCCTGAGAATTCCTATTCTTAATCAACTACCCTACAACGGTACGGAAAAAGAACCAAAACTTGAAGATGTTGCTCAAGCATTGCACTTGCAACCATCTGACATCAAGGGGCATTGGGAAACCAGAAGTGGTGTCAAAGGATTCTTGGAAAAGTTTCTGTTTGAGAAGGCCCAAGAATGCTGGAATTCTCTTGATCTACAAGCCTTTGAAGAAATTGTGGCACTCCTTATTTATGGGTTGGTCTTGTTCCCAAACCCTGACTAACTTATAGATGTGAATGCTGTTAAGATTTTCGTGTCCAAGAATCCCATACCTACATTACTTGGGGACATCCTACACTCACTCTACACACGAACAATGAGGAAAAGAGGTGTTCTCATGTGTTGTACTCCGCTCCTAGCAAGGTGGTTTATTTCTCACCTTCCACAATCAGTTCTGAAGAATGAGCAGGGTTTAAGGTGGTCACAACGGTTGATGACCCTCATGCATTATGATGTACATTGGTGTTCTCGGTCCAGAGAAAACGTCATCATCATTGATCGTTGTGGTGAGTTCCCTAATGTCCTATTACTTGGCATTAGGGGAGGCATTACCTACAACCCCTGTCTAGCTATGAGACAATTTGGATATGCTCGGAGGGATGGCCCTCATGACATGCTGATTCCTGACCTAGTTTTTGACTTTGAAAACGATGCGCAAGGACTTCGCCAAAGGTTCATCAGAGCTTGGAGGATGCCTAACAAGGTGGATAGTAAGACACTGGGGCACAAGAATTCCATCCCCCTTGAGCCTTACCTCAAGTGGGTACGAACCCGCTCCCAGAATCTCATGATGCTGTATCCTCACATTCTCCCCTTTGATTAAAGAGCTTGTTAAGGAAGGAGAAGTTCCATACACCATCCTATATCCTGACATGCCAACATCATGGGAGGAAATGCAAAAGAGTTGGATCCAACTCAGAGAAGAACGGGATACTTTTGAAGCCAGCTTCTATGCCAGTGAGGAGAAGGTTTTAGAGCTCACCCGCCAACTTCACGAGGAGGAAACTCTTAACACCTACATCGCACCAAAAAGGATGCGCAATGTCTTTTTACATTGAGGTTTTTGTAATATTTCGCCCATGGGGCATTTATGTACTAACAAATTTCTTCTTAATATGACGTGCGTTCTTTTTTGTTTGCAACAAATTTGAATTTTTGAACCCTTGAATGCATTACATGAACAACATATCATTCATCATATGCATAAACAGGTCTTCAAGCCAGGTTTCCTTATCCTTCTGCTGTTTATTTCAGCAAGATGGATTTGGAGCAAACAATGAAGGACTTACAGGCACAAAATTCACAATTTCAGCAACTCCTCATGACCTTGGCAAAGGGTCAGGAGGATCTCAAAGTTCTGCTAGAGAAGAGTAAACAGAAGAAAAAGAAAAAGAGACTGGGGGTAGCTACTTTCGGAAGAAGATTTGAGGGTGATGCTAGAAGGACTCTTGAGTTTCCATCAACGTCCGACGAAGGGATTGGCAAAGGGAAAGGAGTTAATGTGCCTTCCGAATCTGAGGTAGAAGAGGAGGAAGAGGAAGCAGACGAAGACTATTCAGAACAACAGTACCCACCAGCGGATGACAAGTATAAGAACCTTGAAGACAGATTGGCAGCTATGGAGTTGCAGAGGGTGCCAGAATTGGATTTTGAGGAGCTGGGATTGTTATCCCTCCTAAGTTCAAAGTGCAAACATTCGCCAAGTACGACGGTCTATCTTGCCCTAATATGCACTTGAGGTCGTATGTTAGAAAGATCCAGCCACATTCATCCGACAAAAACCTCTGGGTGCACTTTTTCCAAGACAGCTTGTCTGGCACTCAGTTAGATTGGTTTTACCAGCTCGAGAGATCAGAGGTCCATAATTGGGAAGACTTGGCAGCCGCTTTCTATCGTCAGTATCAGTACAATGCTGATTTGGCGCCTACCCGTACTCAGTTACAAAGTATGGGGATGGCTTCAAATGAAGGATTCAAGGAGTACGCCCAGAAGTGGCGCGACCTGGCTGGAAGGGTGCAGCCACCGCTATCAGATAGGGAATTAGTTGACATGTTTTTGGGGACCCTATCTGGCCCTTTCTTCAAACATCTAATCGGAAGCTCCTCTGCAGGATTTACTGAGTTGATTTTGAATGGCGAGAGGGTGGAAGCCGGTATCAAAAGTGGAAAGATTCAAAAGGATGCTTCTGCATCCACAGCTGTTAGAAAACCCTTCCCAGCCAAGAAAGAGGTATTTGCTGTGTACACCCAGAAAAATTGGGAAGGAGAAGAACGTCGACCAATAGTGGGGGCCGTATTAATACAGAAGTCTGCATCAGACCAGTTTAGAAACAGCCAACCGAGGAACGATCAGCCCAGAACGTATCAGCAAAGGCCACCATGACAGTTTACTCCAATAAATATGACACCTGCTCAAATCCTTCCACATCTCCTGAAGTTGAATCTCGCTAATATTAAGGAGGAACCAAAGAATATAAATACCACATCTCCATCTTACAATCCAAAAGCCAAGTGTGCTTACCATTCCGACAGTATTGGGCACGATACCAATAATTGTTGGGCACTCAAGAACAAAATTCAGGATTTAATTGACGCCAAAGAGGTCGAGTTTGACGCTCCTGAAAAGCCAAATGTTATATCCGCGCCAATGCCCAAGCATGGGCACAATGTGCATGCTGTTTTGGAAAATCTCCATGTTACTGATGTTGTCGATCTGTTAACTCCATTGTTAGTAGTAAAAGAAAATTTGTTGAGAGCCGGGATCTTTCCTGGTTGTGATGAAGATTGCTATTTTTGTTTGAATGTTCAAGATGATTGTCCAATGTTGAAGTCGGGTGTCCAATGCCTGATGGATACTCAAGAAATAATTTTTCAGAAAACCCCTGTTAACACTTTAAATCTGATTGCTCCTGATACTTGTAATACCTCAACCAATGATATTGCCATCATAACCATTTCCGACAATACTCCCAAGGCTTGCAAAAGGCCTGTCAGGATTACACCCAACTCTGAATGTGCACCTCTAAAGATCACAATATCGGGACCCGTCCCGTACCAATCAAGCAAAATGATACCTTGGAACTACGGAGGAGAAATCTTTTACCACGGCATCAAACAAATCAAAACAGTCCAAGAAATTTCTGAAGAAGACCCTGACGTAGGAAACATCACGAGTACTAGCAAGATCACCCGCAGTGGCCAGATCTTTTCTCCGGAGATTGCTCCTCCCCGAGTAGTCTTCGGACCCTTAAAAATTTCTGCACCTGTTGGACCCTCTGTGCAAGGCCCAGTGATTGAAGAGTTAAACACTCCTGAAGAAAGACCATCCGCTGATAACACTAACAAAGGTAAAGGGATACTGAAAGAGCCTGTCAGGACGAAGGCTCATGCTGTGGTTATCCCTGAAACCACGCAGAAGGAGATGGATGAGATCCTAAAAATAATTAGAAAAAGTGACTATGACATTGTGGAATAATTGGGGCAAACCCCTTCTAAAATCTCAATGTTAGCTCTCCTGCTCTATTCAGAGGCCCACGCTAAGGCTCTGATTAAATTCTTGAAGACAGCACATGTCCCCCAAGAGACCTCGGCTGACCAATTCCAAAACGGTGTGGCCAGTCTTACTGCTGACAATGGCCTGGGCTTTTCCGATGCTGACCTAACTCCCAAAGGAAGGAAGCACAATGATGCATTACATGTTTCAGTTGAGTGCCGAGGGACCACACTCGCCCATGTCTTGGTCGATACTGGTTCTTCCCTGAATGTGCTGCCAAAGAAGGCCTTAGACCGTTTGGATTGTGAAGGTTTGACCCTCAAGCCTAGCAACATTATTGTCAGAGCTTTCGATGGTTCCAAAAGAATGGTTCATGGGGAGGTTGATATTCCCATCAAGGTAGGCACCGAAGTGTTCAACACCACCTTCTACGTGATGGACATTCGTCTGTCATACTCATGTTTTCTGGGAAGACCGTGGATTCATCATGCCGGGGCAGTTAAATCCTCTTTGCACCAGATGCTGAAGTATCCTGTTAAGGGTAAAATCATAATTGTACACGGTAAGGAGGAGTACATGATCAGTCATTTCAATTCCTTTCGGTATATGGAAGTGGATGGCGAATTCATCGAAACACCTTTTCAACATTTTGAGGAAGTTTCTCCCGAGGTGGCAGTCGCGAAGGCAGTGGTTGAGGTACCTATTGTTGTACCCCAAATTTTGACCTAAGATACCATCTCCCCTCTACATCATTACATTGCAAGGGTTTTGACCTATTTTTATCAATTTTCAAAGCAGTTTTTAAATTCATAACTTTTTTAAGTCAAGAGCTGTTTATTTTTGAAACGCTAAATTTATTAATTGATCAATGCTAAAACAATGTTTATTTAATTATTTATTATTCTGAATTTAAATAATTGGAATTTATTTTCAGTTATTATATAAATTAAAGAATTATAAATAATAAAGTAAATATTTGAAAAGAAGTTTGTTAATTGATCAATGATGTTTATTTAATTATTTATTATTCTGAATTCAAATAATTGGAATTTATTTTCAGTTATTATATAATTTGAAGAATTATAAATAATAAAGTAAATATTTGAAAAGAAGTTTATTAATTGATCAAACAATTTTTATTTAATTATTTATTATTCTAAGTTTAAATAGTTGAAATTTTATTTTCAGTTATTATAATTTAGAAGAATTATAAATAATGAAGTAAATAATTGAAGGAAAGTTTATTAATTGATCAATGATGTTTATTTATTTATTTATCATTCTAAATTTAAATAATTGGAATTGATTTTCAGTTATTATATATTTTAAAGAATTATAAATGATAAAATAAATAATTGGAAAGAAGAAAAGAATTAACTGGTAAAATAATAGAATTTTATTCATCTTTATTCTAATTATTACAATTGTTGTTTAAATACTGTATTATGTACAAAGTATTTACAATGACAATTATATAAAATGTTTAAAGTAAAATAAAAACTATTTTAATTTTTCTAAGATTCTAAATCTTCATCTTCTATCCAATACTTCTTTGATGCTCATTTGATTTTACCTGCAAAGAATTAAAAGAAAAAGTCAAGAGATAGATATATAATTAAAAGCAGAAAATTAATTTAGCGTTCATCATTAAAAGCAAACGGCTGGAATCAGTTTTTTACCCTCTTTGCAAATCACGGGATTTCTCCCGGTTCACAAAAAGGGATGTTTATTTATTGATAAATATGAATGCACAAGTTAAAATTATGCACAAATTCAATATTTCAAAGTAAACTGCATAGTTCAAAACCAATTGCACAAATCCAATTTTTTGTCAAAACTGCATATTTCAAAATCAACAGCATATGCAATTTTCAAAGCCAGAGTCCAACGTAAACTACCCAATGTATGGGAAGAGGTCAAAAACACAAGGCTCCTCTACTGTAACAATGCAGATGACAAAGAGAAACATGTGCAGTTAAAAACCAAATATGCAAGCAAAATGTTTCTAAATTCATCATTTTCCAGCTTTTGCTTTTTCAGAACATAAAGTACATAACATCATTTTAATGTCAAACTGTACTAAGGAGAGAGAAGAGAGAAAGAGTGTGGGTTTACAGGTTTTGGCTTAGGTAGAAAAGGGATATAAAACAAAACAGCAGTAACACAGTAAAAAAGGAATGCATAAAAGGATGCAAAGCAAACTGAATAAAATAGTAGAGAGGGCAGAGATATCAAGAAAAAATGGTTAAAATATACAAAACCTGAACTGTCAAAAGAGAGGCCAACTGATATAAAACAACACAACTTCTCAAGCAAGGCTAAGTTCGGAAAAACCTGTTTTGAAGCCTAAAACCACAAAATCTGTCAAGTTCAATACCAAGCCAATTCTCAAGGTCAAAACAAAAACCTCAAGAACCTGCTGTCTCAAGACCAACGCCAATAACCATGGCCTGAAAAACCAGTAGAAACCTGCATTAAACCCATTGAAGCCTCAAACATACAAAAACAGCATCAAGCCTAATAACCTGCTTAAGCCTTAAACCTGTAACATAGGCCTCCAAGCCAAACCTGAAACCATAACCATTTCAAAGCCTAACCAATAAACTCATCAAAAGGCCAAACCTGTTGAAACAAAAACCAGGCCAAACTTGAAGCAAACCCAGCCAAAAACACCATCAAACCTTAAACCACTGTCAATCCAACCAAAGCCATCAAACCAAACGGCCTAAACTAGAAAAAGCCTACCATTTCAAAGCATCAACATTGTCAAGCAAAGTCAAACATCATAAACCCTCAGATTCAAATCATACAGCAACCAACACAAGGCAACCAGAAGAAAAGAAGAAAAAATCAAATGTATTAAAAGACATTTCCAGCATATCATCATCAAAAATCATCGAGGCAACATGAATCCTCAGTTGGAAGCATCACAGGATAGCAAACACATCAAGCTAGTCAAAACAAAATATTTCAACAATAGCATATTCAGAACCATCACAAGTATACAAGGGCAAGGGTACACCAAGAAGCAGAAGAAGAACAGAAGCACAAACAAGCAAGAAGAAGAAGCAATCAAAGGGTTTTCAAACTATCATCATTAAACCCTAAAAGGAAAAGAAAGACAGAGTACCAGGTTCCAGTGAAAGCGAGCTAGCTTCAGTGTCATTGCATCTTCGCCATCCAACCGCCTGAGCGCCTCCACCACCATTCATCCCCCCTCCGTCAAGGTATAATTTCTTTCCCTCCATTTTGCACCTTTTGACAGAAATACCATGTAAAAATAGAGTCAGAATCAAAATGGATACAAAAATCATAACATACCAAGTCATAAACATGCAAAATCATAAAAAACTTAATGTGTTAAAGAGCGAAATCATCACCTCTACACCGTATCACTGAGCGACACATGGGGAAGAAGAGGCAGTTGGTGGCGCTGGCTGTGAGGCAAAGGAGCTTTATTCCTGGACATGTTTGGCTCGAGAGAAGAAGAAGAAAGACGAAGAAGACGAGTCTATAACGAAGAAGAGCGCCGCTCTGTACCCTTTTTCCTAACCGTAACGCAAAATGAAATAAAACCTTGAACCCTAAAACTTTGTTACCATATTGGGCCATGACCCGTTTCCCTTTGTTTAGACCCAAACGAATTCCATAAAACATACCATCCCATTTCTGTTGGTCTTTGATTGGGCCCCTTGAAAAACCCTTTGGCCCATGCAATTGCTTATCTACCCCCTTTATTTTTTGGACACCTCTCTTTCTATTTAATTTCTTTTAGCTTTTTTTTTAGAATTTTATTAATTTAGTTAATTAGTAAATTTAATCAAATAGAGGTGTAATTTAATTAGACAAATTTTAATGCTTTACCCAATTTTTATTAGTTTAACTTTAGGATTAATTTAGTAATTTTAGTATTCTCTTTTAATTAGATTTAAGTTAGTAAATTTTAAAGTTTTAATTTAGTTTAGAATTATTTAATAATTCTTAAAATAATACTTTATTAATATTAAAAAACATATAAAAATAGAAATTTATTAAAAACATTTTATTTTCTTTAATTAATTCTCTTGCTTTGTACATATTAAATAAAAAATATAAAAAATCATTTAGTCTGTTATTTAGTCATTGTTATGGTTGTATATCACTTAGCTACTTAAATTGTCTGTTTGATTATTCAGTATTTACATGGTTATTCCGTTTACGTCTAAATCCAAGAGAAAAATGATTAAACTTGTTGACTTCATGTCCTCAAGTCCAATCACGCGAATATCTTCATTTCATTAAAACTTAAGACAATTTTTCCCAAATATTCAATCTTTTCAAAATTTATACCTTTTAAGCCAAAACTTCGACATTAGGTCGTCGTACCTTCAAAAACCCGTCCATACCCATTTTTTCGGCCAAAAACAATTTATTTTTAATCAAACAAACACTTTAATAAACAGATATTTCAAAAGGTTCCTATAGAATACTATAGATACATTGGGTGCTAATACCTTCCCATTGTATAACCAACCCCCGAACTCTAGACCTCTTTTCAAAACGCCTTGTATTTTTATTACTTTTAGAAAGTATTATTTTACATTGCATATTTTAGGGTTTTATTTCGCTCTTTCCCCTTTTCCCTTGGAAATAATAAAGCGCGGTGGCGACTCTTGCTTTTGTGAGACGAATTAATTAATAATTCGATCTCCGATTTACCCCGCTACATTTTTTATCGCTACAGAATTGGCGACTCTGCTGGGGACAGATTGACCTCTTGCTGGTCCATCCCTAAGTGGGTTAAGCCTAATTTGTCTTATCTGTTTTATTATTATTTGATTTGTTTGATTATGTGTTTAAATTGGGGTTGTTTGGATTTTTTTGCAAAGGACGAATCCTATACCCGGATTAAGTTACACTTAAGAATAGGACGGGCGGTACAGTCATGTTAACTTTGAGGGAGTAATCCCGAAGAAGGAGGCATGAGATCCCCCACTCAATGGAAGGCCCTCTTGAACTTAATATTTGTTTACCGAGTAATCGGGAAGACATTATTATTTTCGACCTGGGAGCCAGAGAAATTGAGGACCGTAGAACCCTAACCCATCTTGGCCTTTAGGTGTAGCGCGGAGACTATAACGGAGTAATTCGGAAGTAGTTGTTACGCGATGCTACGCTCGGATGAGTTTCTCTTGAGAATATTGCTAATTATTGAGTAATCAAGACGTTGGCAATATTCGAAAGAGGAATGTAGACTCTGGGAACTCTTAGAACCTCGTCTTACAGGTGTGATTGAACCGTTAGTACATACCTTGGGGCGGGCTTTACCCTTGACTCCATGCTCGAAACGTTGAACCTTTGAACCCCATGTTTGTGAACTTGTGTGTAACTGTTGCATTATCATTCATTCATGCATTCATCAACATTTTTTGTAAAAAACTTGTTTTTCAAGGAACTTAAGAATGATTCTTGCAGACATCTCAGGTACTATTATTATGGAATTTGGAAGGAGAAACACTCGAAGTTTTAGTTTTAAGGAGCCCGAGATTGAAGAACTGAAGAGTTTATTTCCTAAGATCAAGAACCCGACGGATTTTCAGAAAAAGTATGGGTCCATTATACCTCTCATGAAGCGCAAGATGAAGGAAGGCATCCTTAATACGTTAGTCCAATTTTACGATCCTTTGTACCGATGTTTCACCTTTCCGGATTACCAGTTAATGCCCACCTTAGAAGAGTACTCCTACATACTTGGTTTGCCGATCACCGACTGTGTTCCTTTTTCTGGCTTAGAAGAGGAACCCAAATCTCACGAGATAGCGACCATCACCCACTTGAAGAAATCAGAGATAGAGGAGAACATGACTACAAAAGGGGGAATCCGAGGTTTGTCTGCGCAACTTTTGTTGAGGAAAGCTCGTCATTTCGCTGAGATAAAAGATATTTTTGCCTTTGAAGACGTCTTTGCTTTACTCGCTTATGGTCTATTCTTGTTCCCTAACATTGATAAGATTGTGGATATCAACGCCATCCAAATTTTCTTGATTGGAAATCCGGTCCCTACGCTGCTAGGAGATACCTACTATTCCATCCATCTTCGAAACTCTTATCAAGGAGGAATGATTATTTGTTGTGCACCGTTGTTGTATCAGTGGTATGTTTCTCATCTACCTAGGTCTGATGTTTTCTGGGATCTCGAGAAGGAGCCGCGATGGGCGCCAAAAACTATGGCTCTCACTCATTTCGACATTGATTGGTATAATCGATTTTACTATGACGTGAAGATCATCGATAGCTGTGGTGCTTTTCCTAACGTGCCTCTTCTTGGTACGAAAGGTGGAATTAACTATAACCCTGTTCTCGCGCGCCGTCAGTTTGGATACCCGATGAGGGACAAGCCAAACAACATCCATGTGAGTGGTTTCTTTCTACAAGAAGGACAAGATCACCAGGCAGCTAAGAGGGAGATCGAAGAAGCTTGGCGCCACATCCATAGGAAAGGGAGAGACATGTTAGGACATAGGGGTGCCGTTTCTTTGGAGCCTTATCTACAATGGGTCTGTGCTAGGGCTTGTGCTCTCAAGATGCCCTATAAACCTGAGAAACCTTTATTCCCTACCGTTGCATCATCATCTGTTGATATCCCTATCGAGAATATGGGAGAATACCAAGGGAATCTGGCTAGGATGAAGTCCGAGAGAGATGCTTGGAAAGAAAAGTATAATATGCCTGAATATGAGAATCGGGTCCTGGCTCGACAACTAAAGGAAAAGGAGGATTTGCTATTTATTCAAGACGGCTGGTTTATTGATCATGATGAGAAGCTTCGTCAAAAGGATGCTTTACTGAAGAAATATGCTAGTGAAAGGAAGAGAAAGAAGGAAGGTTCGGTAAGCGTTTCTCTTGTTCCCAATCCACAAAGGGAAATCATTGATCGACTGGTAGCTGAGAAGAAAGGGATGGAAGACTTTTATGAAGAGAAGATCAGGAAGCTCCGGTTACAGTTGGCATTTGGTCCTTCATCTGATGATTCTGAGTGATCTTTAGTTTTTAGTTTTATTTTACTGATGTCATTTTGTAAAACTCTGTAAAAGGGCTTCATGTTCCAAAGTTGTAATTTCTGCTTTTATTATGGGCTTCATGTTCCAAAGTTGTAATTTACTGCTTTTATTATGGGCTTCATGTTCCAAAGTTGTAGTTTACTGCTTTATTATTGGGTTGTTATCCCAAAGTTGTAATTTATTGTTTTGTTGTTCCAAAGTTGTAAGTTGTAATTTACCGCTTTTGATTAATGAAATGAGTTTTTGTTGTTCCAAATCCCTTTACCATTGATGTGTGCAACATTATTGAAGTTCCTTGAAAAACTATTAAAATGAATTATCATTTGCATCACATATCATGCATCATCCAACATTCCATTTCACATGTTTCTAGAGTCTTATCCTTGTTTCTTTTTCCACTCCGATAGATTGTCAAGCTGTCTCACCGATACGATACTCGAGCCAATCGTCAGAGGAAAATGGAAGATCTGGAACAGGAAAACCACGAGCTTCGTGAGGAGGTCGCTACCCTTCGTGTCGGTATGGAAAAGTTAACTGCGCTAGTGGAAAGTTTGATGGCTGCTCAGAATCAGCCATCGACTACAGGTGCTGAGATTCAGATTCCAACTACTGTGGTTTCCGAGATTGTCACCGTTCCAACATCTGTGACTCAAATCAACTCTCCGCTTCAACATCAGATGCCAAAAGGTTTTCCGTGGGGAATGCCTTACAATTTTGTGCCAGAGGGGTATCAGCCTGTTGTACAGCCTTTGTTTCAACCTACTTTGTCTCTTCCTCAACCAGAGACAACTGCCATGCCGCCGGTAATCCCGTCTGTGACACCTTTCCCGCAACCGGTGATGACAACTGTCGCTCATGTGGTTCACTCCGTGCCATACTTGAATGAACCTACTTATCCTGCCGAGCCTGCTGAAAGTTTGGGTCTTTTTGATAGAATGGAAGAATTTCAAGACCAATTCCAAGAAATGCAGAGGGAGCTCAGAGCGTTAAAGGGGAAGGATTTTTTCGGAAAGAACACTCATGACCTTTGTTTAGTTCTGAATGTCAAGATTCCAGCAAAATTCAAAGTGCCAGACTTTGAAAGATATAAGGGTGATTCGTGCCCTCGGAGTCACTTGACTATGTACATGAGAAAGATGTCTACATATTCTGATGATCATGACTTGTTGATTCACTATTTTCAAGACAGTTTGACGGGTGCCGCTCTAAAGTGGTATATGGGTTTAGACAGCATTCGGATCCGCAACTTCAACGATCTTAGCGAAGCTTTTGTTCACCAGTATAAGTATAACGTTGACATGGCGCCGGACAGGGATCAACTTCGGGCGATGTCCCAGAGAGACAGAGAGTCTTTTAAGGAATACGCCCAGAGGTGGTGTGAAATTGCTGCTCAAATCTATCCTCCTCTTGAGGAGAAAGAGATGATGAAGATATTCTTGAAGACTTTAGGTTCCTTTTACTATGAAAGAATGATTGCCAGTGCACCCAGTGACTTCACCGAAATGGTAAGCATGGGCATGCGGTTGGAGGAAGGGATTCGTGAAGGACGTTTGGTTAAAGAAGGGAGTCCGTCTAGCAGTACCAAGAAGTTTGGAAGTGTTTTCCCAAAAAGAAAAGAGTAGGATGTTAGCGCAATATTCCCAGGGAGACCAAGGAGAGGTTACTCACACGTTGCGGCAGTCACTCCGGCTGTCCGCCCAACATTGATGACCCCAGCTCATCAAACCCCACCAATTCAACAACGGCCATTTCAGCAGCAGCCTCGACAACAGGCTTATCCATTCAACAACCAGAACCGTTCACCAAGAAAACCGCAATTCGATGCCATTCCTATGACTTATACTGAATTGTTCCCTGCTCTTATCAGAAAGAACCTCATAACGACGAAGCCCCCTCCTGTCGCACCAAATAGTACTTCTCCGTGGTACAAGGCGGATCAGTTTTGTGAATATCATCAAGGGTCGCCGGGGCACAACATTGAAAATTGTTTTGCTCTAAAGGCGGACGTACAGAGGTTGATTAAGAATGGTATCTTGTCTTTCAAGGATGTTAACCCAAATGTTAGAGATAATCCTTTGCCTCGACATGGGGCAACATCAGTGAATATGGTGGAAGGTTGTCCGGGAAAGTTTCGAGTTTTTAAAGTTGAACACATAAGAGAGTCGTTGATCAGGTTACAGCAGAGCTTAAGAAGACTTGCCTTTGTTAGGCATCAGCATGATTATGATGTTTGTGAATTTTGTTCAAGAGAGGTTGATTGCCCTATTGTGAAGGAGGATATTCAAAAATTGTTAGACCAGAGGGTTATCACTATTACATATGACAGAGATCCGGAGGATGAAGTGAATGTTATAATACCACAATTCAATTTGCCTGAATCAGTAGAGATTGTTTACGACCTACAGACTCCACCTGTTGCTCCTTTGATCATTTATCCACCTGGTCCTGTGCCTTATAACTCAGACCAAGCTATACCGTATAAGTATAATGCCACAATGATTGAGAATGGGGTAGAAGTCCCTATACCAACAAGGTCGTCTTTTGTTAACATCGCTGATGTGAGTAGAGTTACGAGAAGCGGACGTGTCTTTGCAGCAGTACCTTTGAAGAGACCAGAAGTTCAAGTCAGGAGACCCATACCGGTAGAAATTCCAGCGAGAAATGTTGAACCAAGGGTTGAGATAGGCCGATCCAATGAACCTATCCCTCATCCTGAGGATGATGAGATTCTGAAGCTTATCAAGAGAAGTGAATATAAGATTGTGGACCAACTATTGCAAACTCCTTCCAAGATTTCTTTGCTTGCTTTACTGAGAGATTCTGGTGCCCATATAGAAGCTTTGATGAAGGTCTTGGACCAGGCATTCGTGGATCATGATGTGACGGTGGACCAATTTGATGGAATTGTGGGAAATATTACTTCGTGTAACAATCTTGGTTTCAGTGATGAAGAGCTTCCGGAGGAGGGAAGGAACCATAATATGGCTTTGCATATCTCAATAAGTTGTGGAAATGATACTTTATCAAGTGTGTTGGTGGATACAGGTTCGTCGTTAAATGTAATGCCCAAGACTACATTATCTCGACTCTCATATCAAGGTGCTCCCATGAGACCTAGTGGAGTAATTGTTAAAGCGTTTGATGGTTCTAGGAATACTGTCATTGGTGAAGTAGATCTTCCTATAGTAATTGGCCCTCATACATTTCAGATCACTTTTCAAGTAATGGATATTCATGTCGCCTACAGTTGCCTATTGGGTCGTCCATGGATCCATGATGCAGGGGCAGTCACTTCCACGCTCCATCAGAGATTGAAGTTTGTAAGGCATGGAAAGCTGGTAATGATTGGTGGAGAGCAGGCTATGGTGGTAAGCCATTTGTCATCTTTCTCTTTTATTGATGCTGACGAGGATGTTGGAACCCAATTCCAAGCTCTATCTGTTGCTAATAATGAAGTGAAGAAGCAATGGACATCTATTTCTTCTTTTGAGGATGCGCGACGAGTGGTTGAAAGTGGTTCGGCTGAAGGTTGGGGCCAGGTGTTGACTTTGCCTGAGAACAAGTCTGGAGAAGGTCTTGGTTTTCATCCCGTGTCTGCAAGAGTCAAGCAGGAAGTAGTTACTCGTCCGATACAAGAAGTTTTCTGAAGCGCAGGTTTTATCCATCCGACTCCTCCTGAAGTTGA
Source organism: Vicia faba (assembly GCA_948472305.1). Taxonomy (NCBI): domain Eukaryota; kingdom Viridiplantae; phylum Streptophyta; class Magnoliopsida; order Fabales; family Fabaceae; genus Vicia; species Vicia faba. The sequence goes on along the minus strand of OX451741.1, from coordinate 890,118,024 downwards.
TGTTATAATAGGAGACGATTCTGAAGAGGATTTACCCGATTTTGTGACGCATGGAGTGGTTTGCCAGAACTGGATTGTTGTTGATGTTCCTGTTGTGATGCACATTTCTGAGTAATGTTTTGTTTTGTTTTTGAAGAAAAAAATTCACTCTGCCCAAGGCGAAAAGTATTTGTGTCGGGCTATGTTGAAAATAAATCCTTTTGCTCTGCCCAAGGCAAAAGAGAAGATGTATGGGCTCTTTGTTTCAAGTATTTCTCCTCATGAATAAAAATGTTATTTTGTCCACTACTGTTTTATTTTTTCACTTTTTCTGGGAAATAGTAATGAAAATTAATTGGTAGTAATAGGGAAATATAATAACTTTTTGTTTTATTTGTACAAATCGATTTCTAAAATAAAGCATAATCATATGTGCAGATTAATCCATGACTTAACCATTGAAAACAATGATCCTATTCCCTCTCCCAACTTTGAATTCCCTGTGTTCAGAGCCGAAGAAGAGGATAATGAAGAGATTCTTGATGAAATTTCCCGTTTGCTCGAGCACGACGAAAAGACTATTCAGCCGTTTGAAGAACCTATAGAGATGATCAATTTGGGTGATGAAGAAGATAAAAAGGAAGTTAAGGTCGGAGCATTGCTTATCCCAGAGGTCAAAGAGAAAATGTTGGAGCTTCTCAAAGAGTATGTTGATGTGTTTGCTTGGTCCTACCAAGATATGCCAGGTTTGGACAACAATATTGTGGAGCATCGTTTACCGTTGAGACCTGAATGTCCGCCGATTAAGCAGAAGTTGAGAAGGACTCGTCCCGATATGGCTGACAAGATCAAAGAAGAAGTTCAAAAACAAATTAATGCAGGTTTCCTTGTTACATCGGTCTATCCTCAATGGTTAGCCAATATAGTGCCTGTTGCTAAGAAAGATGGCAAAGTTCGAATGTGTGTAGACTATAGAGATCTGAATAGAGCTAGCCCAAAGGATGACTTCCCATTACCGCACATTGACGTATTGGTCGACAGTACCGCAAAGTTCAAAGTCTTTTCTTTCATGGATGGTTTCTCTAGTTACAATCAAATCAAGATGGCACCAGAAGATATGGAGAAGACAGCTTTCATTACACCGTGGGGAACATTTTGTTATCGGGTTATGCCGTTTGGTTTGAGGAATGCTGGTGCAACATACCAAAGAGCCATGACTGCTTTGTTCCATGACATGATGCATAAAGAGATAGAAGTGTATGTAGATGACATGATTGCCAAATCACAATCTGAAGAAGATTATTTGGAACATTTATTGAAGTTATTCCAGCGTTTGAGAAAGTATAAACTTCGTCTGAATCCCAACAAGTGCACTTTTGGTGTTCGTTCTGGAAGACTTCTGGGTTTCATTGTCATTCAGAAAGGTATTGAGGTAGATCCTGATAAAGTCAAAGCTATTCGGGAAATGCCCGCACCCAAGACGGAAAAACAAGTAAGAGGATTCCTTGGGAGGCTGAACTATATTTCTATATTTATATCTCATATGACTGCTACCTGTGGGCCGATTTTCAAGCTTCTCCGAAAGAACCAAGGATGTATATGGACAGAAGATTGTCAGAGAGCTTTTGATAGCATCAAAGAATATTTACTTGAACCTCCCATTTTGATTCCTCCGGTGGAAGGAAGACCTTTGATTATGTACCTGACTATATTGGAAGATTCCATGGGATGTGTGCTTGGTCAACAAGATGAGACTGGAAGAAAGGAACATGCCGTATATTATCTGAGTAAGAAATTCACAGACTGTGAGTCTCGATACTCATTGCTTGAGAAAACATGTTGTGCTTTAGCTTGGGCTGCTCGCCGTCTGCGCCAGTATATGATTAACCACGCCACTTGGTTGATCTCCAAAATGGATCCGATCAAGTATATCTTTGAGAAACCCGCCTTATCTGGAAGAATAGCCCGTTGGCAGATGTTGTTATTCGAATATGACATTGAGTATCACACTCAGAAAGCAATTAAAGGGAGTATTTTATCCGACCATTTGGCTCACCAACCAATTGACGATTATCAATCCATCAAGTTTGATTTCCCAGATGAAGATGTTATGTACTTGAAAGCTAAAGATTGTGAAGAGTTGTTACCTAAAGAAGGACCTGATCCCGAATCCCATTGGGGTTTAATATTTGATGGAGCTGTGAATTCTTACGGAAATGGAATTGGGGCAATCATCGTCACTCCCCGAGGTACTCATATCCCGTTCACGGCAAGATTGAAGTTTGACTGCACGAACAACATGGCTGAATATGAGGCATGTATTATGGGTCTCGAAGAAGCAGTGGATCTAAGGATTAAGATTCTTGATATTTACGGAGATTCAGCATTGGTAATTAATCAAATCAAAGGAGAATGGGAGACTCGTCATCCTGGTTTGATCCCTTACAGAGACTATGCTAGAAGATTGTTAACTTTCTTCAACAAAGTGGAATTACATCATATCCCTAGAGATGAGAACCAAATGGCCGATGCTTTAGCTACTTTGTCTTCAATGTTTCAAGTGAATGGTTGGAACGATGTGCCTACAATCCGGGTTATGCGCCTCAATAAACCTGCTCATGTGTTCTCAGTAGAAGAGGTTACCAACGACAAATCGTGGTTCTATGACATTAAACGTGTTCTTCAAACTCAAGAGTACCCGCCTGGGGCATCCAATAAAGATAGGAAGACGTTGAGAAGATTAGCAAGCAGTTTCTTCCTCAATGAAGAAGTTTTGTATAAGAGAAATTACGACATGGTCTTGCTCAGATGTGTAGATAGACATGAAGCAGACATGCTGATGCAAGAAGTACATGAAGGATCCTTTGGCACTCATGCCAACGGACATGCGATGGCTAAAAAGATGTTGAGAGCTGGTTACTATTGGATGACAATGGAATCTGATTGCTGCAAATATGTGAAGAAATGTCATAAATGCCAGATTTATGCGGACAAGATGCATGTGCCACCGACTCTCCTCAATGTTATCTCTTCACCTTGGCCTTTCTCTATGTGGGGCATTGATATGATTGGAATGATTGAACCCAAAGCTTCAAATGGTCATCGTTTCATCTTGGTAGCGATCGATTATTTTACTAAATGGGTGGAAGCAGCATCTTATGTTAATGTAACCAGACAGGTGGGAGTCAGATTTATCAAGAATCAAATCATTTATCGATACGGCATCCCGAGCAAGATCATCACTGATAATGGTTCGAATTTGAATAACAAGATGATGAGAGAGCTTTGTGAAGAGTTCAAGATCGAACATCATAATTCTTCTCCTTACAGGCCGAAGATGAATGGGGCTGTTGAAGCTGCTAACAAGAATATCAAAAAGATTGTCCAGAAGATGGTGGTAACTTATAAAGATTGGCATGAAATGCTTCCGTTTGCTCTGCATGGATACCGTACTTCAGTTCGAACTTCAACAGGTGCAACCCCTTTTTCCCTAGTTTACGGTATGGAAGTAGTACTCCCCGTGGAGGTTGAGATTCCGTCTCTGAGAGTGTTGATGGAAGCTAAACTTTTTGAGGCTGAATGGTGTCAAAGTAGATATGATCAGTTGAATTTAATTGAAGAAAAGAGATTGACAGCATTGTGTCACGGTCAATTATATCAGCAGAGAATGAAGAAGGCTTTTGATAAGAAGGTTCGACCACGCGAGTTCAGAGAAGGTGACCTTGTGCTCAAGAAGATATTATCTTTCCAACCTGATTCTAGGGGCAAGTGGGCTCCGAATTACGAAGGACCATATGTCATCAAGAAAGTTTTCTCTGGAGGTGCCTTGATTCTCACCAATATGGACGGTGAAGAGCTCCCGCGTCCCATGAACGCCGATGCAGTCAAGAAGTATTTCGCTTAGGTTTGAGTTGACAGTTTGCTAAGTTGAAAACCCGAAGGGGCGGCTTAGGCAGGCTTTTGGTCATCCCGGCTGTGGTATTTGAGCACATTTCGGAATTCGAAGTTGTTAGGGAGAATAGTGATCATTGTTTTTGTTTAACCCTTTCTTTCATGTACTATTTCCCAAACTTTTGTAAACCGTTGGAGTCGCGTTGTTAGCAAACTACCATCTTGTTAATGAAATTTGAGCATTTACCTTTTGTGGGCAAAATTTTAATTTTACGGAAATATTTGAAACAAAGTTATTTAAAGTATTCTTATTTTAAAAAATGTGTCGTGAATAATGAAAGGAATATTAACAGTTGTTCCGAGGATGGTCAAGCCATGAAATGCAAAACAATACAGTAATTTATCCTTGCATGATGAACATGTTTTCTTTCAAAATCGTCATGAGGTGTTGGTTGTGTTAAACTTGCGTTTCTCGCGGTACTAAGTTTGGTGACTCCCCAGTTGTTCCAGTTAAGCGTTGTTTTGGCTACCTTTATTTGAGCAGATTTATGTGGTGTGGTACGCTTTGTCTCATGCCAGTGGTTTGTTGGTATTAGAAGATTGGATTTGAATACTTTTCTACTCAGAAGACTTGAGCCTTGTAGTGTGATACGCTCCGACGTTGCTTTGTGTTTCCAGTTCCAGTTATTTTCCGTCTTTTCTAAGATTGGTCGAGTATCTATTATGTCGTGACATCTTATCGTCTTCAAGATATTCCATCTGTTTGTTTTGTCAGCATAACATTCATTTACTCATTTACACTTATATCACGCAAGCCTATTCACATTTGTCGTTAATTTTGGGTTGTATACTTTGTTTATTAAGACAATGTACATGTTCTTTCCAAGTAGAAGGTTAGCTTAGGCAGAAAATGTGCTTCCGTTCTAAATTCCCCAACTCAGCTAATCCTCGTGGATGATTTTTTGATTTAGCCTACCTCGTCCATTTCTGGATAGGATGAATCCCCCGGTCAAGTTACTTTCTCATTGATTGGAGTCTTGTTTGACTGTTTTCTCTCTGGTTTATTCCTAGAGGGAGTTATTATCTCTTGCATAGGCTATCTCATGATTTTTCCCAGTGAAGTCGCTACCTAGACGGATGATGCATTTATTTTGCACATTTAAGTATGTGATCTCCTCGGGAAGGATTGATTCATGGCTCTCTTTGACGAAGATTTTATTCTCTGCCAATATTATCGCAATTTCCTTCTGAATTATTTTTGGAAAACGACAAGCGGCGGTCTCTTCATGAGCAACTTGTACGTTATTATTTTTGGAAAACGACAAGCGGCGGTCTCTTCATGAGCAACTTGTACGTTATTATTTTTGGAAAACGGCAAGCGGCGGTCTCTTCATGAGCAACTTGTACGTTATTATTTTTGGAAAACGGCAAGCGGTGGTCTCTTCATGAGCAACTTGTACGTCATTATTATTTTTGGAAAACGACAAGCGGCAGTCTCTTCATGAGCAACTTGTACGTTATAGACATCGTTGGAAAACGGCAAGCGGCGGTCTCTTCATGAGCAACTTGTACGTCGTTATTATTTTTAGAAAACGACAAGCGACGGTCTCTTCATGAGCAACTTGTACGTTATTATTTTTGGAAAACGACAAGCGGCGGCCTCTTCATGAGCAACTTGTACGTCATTATTATTTTTGGAAAACGACAAGCGGCGGTCTCTTCATGAGCAACTTGTATGTTATAGACATCGTTGGAAAACGGCAAGCGGCGGTCTCTTCATGAGCAACTTGTACGTCATTATTATTTTTGGAAAACGATAAGCGGCGGTCTCTTCATGAGCAACTTGTACGTTATAGACATCGTTGGAAAACGACAAGCGGCGGTCTCTTCATGAGCAACTTGTACGTTATTATTTTTGGAAAACGACAAGCGGCGGCCTCTTCATGAGCAACTTGTACGTTATTATTATTTTGGAAAACGGCAAGCGGCAGTCTCTTTATTTGAGCAACTTGTACGTTATTATTTTTCTGGAATACAGCAAGTGGCAGCTTCTTTATTTGAGCAGCTTGTATGTTATTGGTATTTTTTTTGGAAGACATCAAGTGGCAGCTTCTTTATTTGAACAGCTTGTATGTTATTGACATCCCCGGACGACAGCGAGTGGCAGCTTCTTTATTTGAGCAACTTGTATGTCATAGTATTTTTGGAAGACAGCAAGTGGCAGCTTCTTTATTTGAGGCAACTTGTGTATCTACAATCTTATTATTATTTCAGCATTAATTGGTATATCTCGGGAAATCTCGCAGAGAAGTTTGTTATGAATCTTTACCTTCAGAAGTTGGTAGTCCATCATTAGCAAAATTGATACTTTTTGTCTATCGTTCACCTTGAGTCGTGAACTCACGGATATTTTGGGTCAATAATCTGTTTTATGGCCTATGCAAGATGCCTTCTTTGTTAGGGTCAGAGTCCATATTCGCTCAAATTTTTATTCGCCGTCAAGAGTCTATTACTTGAAGTCGATGGTTTATTTCCCCAGTATTGTATAATCCTTGTCCCTGTGTTTTGTTGGTGTTTGATTTCTCCAGCATTGTCTTGTTTCATACAATATCTTTCTATGTGAATTCAATCACTACATTCATATCAAACATAATGGCGGTATCTTAGGGCAAAAATTTGCGTATTATGTATTTAAGTACCTTCAATCTCGTCGAGACGAAGATTTTAATCTTCATATCTCTGGATAGAAGAAACTTAAATAGGGGCAGCTGTTGTACCCCAAATTTTGACCTAAGATACCATCTCCCCTCTGCATCATTACATTGCAAGGGTTTTGACCTATTTTTATCAATTTTCAAAGCAGTTTTTAAATTCATAACTTTTTCAAGTCAAAAGCTGTTTATTTTTTAAACGCTAAATTTATTAATTGATCAATGCTAAAACAATGTTTATTTAATTATTTATTATTCTGAATTTAAATAATTGGAATTTATTTTCAGTTATTATATAAATTAAATAATTATAAATAATAAAGTAAATATTTGAAAAGAAGTTTGTTAATTGATCAATGATGTTTATTTAATTATTTATTATTCTGAATTCAAATAATTGGAATTTATTTTCAGTTATTATATAATTTGAAGAATTATAAATAATAAAGTAAATATTTGAAAAGAAGTTTATTAATTGATCAAACAATGTTTATTTAATTATTTATTATTCTAAGTTTAAATAGTTGAAATTTTATTTTCAATTATTATAATTTAGAAGAATTATAAATAATAAAGTAAATAATTGAAGGAAAGTTTATTAATTGATCAATGATGTTTATTTAATTATTTATCATTCTAAATTTAAATAATTGGAATTGATTTTCAGTTATTATATATTTTAAAGAATTATAAATGATAAAATAAATAATTGGAAAGAAGAAAAGAATTAACTGGTAAAATAATAGAATTTTATTCATCTTTATTCTAATTATTACAATTGTTGTTTAAATACTGTATTATGTACAAAGTATTTACAATGACAATTATATAAAATGTTTAAAGTAAAATAAAAACTATTTTAATTTTTCTAAGATTCTAAATCTTCATCTTTTATCCAATACTTCTTTGATGCTCATTTGATTTTACCTGCAAAGAATTAAAAGAAAAAGTCAAGAGATAGATATATAATTAAAAGCAGAAAATTAATTTAGCGTTCATCATTAAAAGCAAACGGCTGGAATCAGTTTTTTACCCTCTTTGCAAATCACGGGATTTCTCCCGGTTCAAAAAAAGGGATGTTTATTTATTGATAAATATGAATGCACAAGTTAAAATTATGCACAAATTCAATATTTCAAAGTAAACTGCATAGTTCAAAACCAATTGCACAAATCCAATTTTTTGTCAAAACTGCATATTTCAAAATCAACAGCATATGCAATTTTCAAAGCCAGAGTCCAACGTAAACTACCCAATGTATGGGAAGAGGTCAAAAACACAAGGCTCCTCTACTGTAACAATGCAGATGACAAAGAGAAACATGTGCAGTTTAAAACCAAATATGCAAGCAAAATGTTTCTAAATTCATCATTTTCCAGCTTTTGCTTTTTCAGAACATAAAGTACATAACATCATTTTAATGTCAAACTGTACTAAGGAGAGAGAAGAGAGAAAGAGTGTGGGTTTACAGGTTTTGGCTTAGGCAGAAAAGGGATATAAAACAAAACAGCAGTAACACAGTAAAAAAGGAATGCATAAAAGGATGCAAAGCAAACTGAATAAAACAGTAGAGAGGGCAGAGATATCAAGAAAAAATGGTTAAAATATATAAAACCTGAACTGTCAAAAGAGAGGCCAACTGATATAAAACAACACAACTTCTCAAGCAAGGCTAAGTTCGGAAAAACCTGTTTTGAAGCCTAAAACCACAAAATCTGTCAAGTTCAATACCAAGCCAAATCTCAAGGTCAAAACAAAAACCTCAAGAACCTGCTGTCTCAAGACCAAAGCCAATAACCATGGCCTGAAAAACCAGTAGAAACCTGCATTAAACCCATTGAAGCCTCAAACATACAAAAACAGCATCAAGCCTAATAACCTGCTTAAGCCTTAAACCTGTAACATAGGCCTCCAGGCCAAACCTGAAACCATAACCATTTCAAAGCCTAACCAATAAACTCATCAAAAGGCCAAACCTGTTGAAACAAAAACCAGGCCAAACTTGAAGCAAACCCAGCCAAAAACACCATCAAACCTTAAACCACTGTCAATCCAACCAAAGCCATCAAACCAAACGGCCTAAACTAGAAAAAGCCTACCATTTCAAAGCATCAACATTGTCAAGCAAAGTCAAACATCATAAACCCTCAGATTCAAATCATACAGCAACCAACACAAGGCAACCAGAAGAAAAGAAGAAAAAATCAAATGTATTAAAAGACATTTCCAGCATATCATCATCAAAAATCATCGAGGCAACATGAATCCTCAGTTGGAAGCATCACAGGATAGCAAACACATCAAGCTAGTCAAAACAAAATATTTCAACAATAGCATATTCAGAACCATCACAAGTATACAAGGGCAAGGGTACACCAAGAAGCAGAAGAAGAACAGAAGCACAAACAAGCAAGAAGAAGAAGCAATCAAAGGGTTTTCAAACTATCATCATTAAACCCTAAAAGGAAAAGAAAGACAGAGTACCAGGTTCCAGTGAAAGCGAGCTAGCTTCAGTGTCATTGCATCTTCGCCATCCAGCCGCCTGAGCGCCTCCACCACCATTCATCCCCCCTCCGTCAAGGTATAATTTCTTTCCCTCCATTTTGCACCTTTTGACAGAAATACCATGTAAAAATAGAGTCAGAATCAAAATGGATACAAAAATCATAACATACCAAGTCATAAACATGCAAAATCATAAAAAAACTTAATGTGTTAAAGAGCGAAATCATCACCTCTACACCGTATCACTGAGCGACACATGGGGAAGAAGAGGCAGTTGGTGGCGCTGGCTGTGAGGAAAAGGAGCTTTATTCCTTGACATGTTTGGCTCGAGAGAAGAAGAAGAAAGACGAGTCTGTAACGAAGAAGAGCGCCGCTCTGTACCCTTTTGCCTAACCCTAACGCAAAATGAAATAAAACCTTGAACCCTAAAAATTTGTTACCATATTGGGCCATGACCCGTTTCCCTTTGTTTAGACCCAAACGAATTCCATAAAACATCCCATCCCATTTCTGTTGGTCTTTGATTGGGCCCCTTGAAAACCCTTTGGCCCATGCAATTGCTTATCTACCCCCCTTTATTTTTTGGACACCTCTCTTTCTATTTAATTTCTTTTAGCTTTTTTTTTAGAATTTTATTAATTTAGTTAATTAGTAAATTTAATCAAATAGAGGTGTAATTTAATTAGACAAATTTTAATGCTTTACCCAATTTTTATTAGTTTAACTTTAGGATTAATTTAGTAATTTTAGTATTCTCTTTTAATTAGATTTAAGTTAGTAAATTTTAAAGTTTTAATTTAGTTTAGAATTATTTAATAATTCTTAAAATAATACTTTATTAATATTAAAAAACATATAAAAATAGAAATTTATTAAAAACATTTTATTTTCTTTAATTAATTCTCTTGCTTTGTACATATTAAATAAAAAATATAAAAAATCATTTAGTCTGTTATTTAGTCATTGTTATGGTTGTATATCACTTAGCTACTTAAATTGTCTGTTTGATTATTCAGTATTTACATGGTTATTCCGTTTACGTCTAAATCCAAGAGAAAAATGATTAAACTTGTTGACTTCATGTCCTCAAGTCCAATCACGCGAATATCTTCATTTCATTAAAACTTAAGACAATTTTTCCCAAATATTCAATCTTTTCAAAATTTATACCTTTTAAGCCAAAACTTCGACATTAGGTCGTCGTACCTTCAAAAACCCGTCCATACCCATTTTTTCGGCCAAAAACAATTTATTTTTAATCAAACAAACACTTTAATAAACAGATATTTCAAAAGGTTCCTATAGAATACTATAGATACATTGGGTGCTAATACCTTCCCATTGTATAACCAACCCCCGAACTCTAGACCTCTTTTCAAAACGCCTTGTATTTTTATTACTTTTAGAAAGTATTATTTTACATTGCATATTTTAGGGTTTTATTTCGCTCTTTCCCCTTTTCCCTTGGAAATAATAAAGCGCGGTGGCGACTCTTTCTTTTGTGAGACGAATTAATTAATAATTCGATCTCCGATTTAGCCCGCTACATTTTTTATCGCTACAGAATTGGCGACTCTGCTGGGGACAGATTGACCTCTTGCTGGTCCATCCCTAAGTGGGTTAAGCCTAATTTGTCTTATCTGTTTTATTATTATTTGATTTATTTGATTATGTGTTTAAATTGGGGTTGTTTGGGTTTTTTTGCAAAGGACGAATCCTATACCCGGATTAAGTTACACTTAAGAATAGGACGGGCGGTACAGTCATGTTAACTTTGAGGGAGTAATCCCGAAGAAGGAGGCATGAGATCCCCCACTCAATGGAAGGCCCTCTTGAACTTAATATTTGTTTACCGAGTAATCGGGAAGACATTATTATTTTCGACCTGGGAGCCAGAGAAATTGAGGACCGTAGAACCCTAACCCATCTTGGCCTTTAGGTGTAGCGCGGAGACTATAACGGAGTAATTCGGAAGTAGTTGTTACGCGATGCTACGCTCGGATGAGTTTCTCTTGAGAATATTGCTAATTATTGAGTAATCAAGACGTTGGCAATATCCGAAAGAGGAATGTAGACTCTGGGAACTCTTAGAACCTCGTCTTACAGGTGTGATTGAACCGTTAGTACATACCTTGGGGCGGGCTTTACCCTTGACTCCATGCTCGAAACGTTGAACCTTTGAACCCCATGTTTGTGAACTTGTGTGTAACTGTTGCATTATCATTCATTCATGCATTCATCAACATTTTTTGTAAAAAACTTGTTTTTCAAGGAACTTAAGAATGATTCTTGTAGACATCTCAGGTACTATTATTATGGAATTTGGAAGGAGAAACACTCGAAGTTTTAGTTTTAAGGAGCCCGAGATTGAAGAACTGAAGAGTTTATTTCCTAAGATCAAGAACCCGACGGATTTTCAGAAAAAGTATGGGTCCATTATACCTCTCATGAAGCGCAAGATGAAGGAAGGCATCCTTAATACGTTAGTCCAATTTTACGATCCTTTGTACCGATGTTTCACCTTTCCGGATTACCAGTTAATGCCCACCTTAGAAGAGTACTCCTACATACTTGGTTTGCCGATCACCGACTGTGTTCCTTTTTCTGGCTTAGAAGAGGAACCCAAATCTCACGAGATAGCAACCATCACCCACTTGAAGAAATCAGAGATAGAGGAGAACATGACTACAAAAGGGGGAATCCGAGGTTTGTCTGCGCAATTTTTGTTGAGGAAAGCTCGTCATTTCGCTGAGATAAAAGATACTTTTGCCTTTGAAGACGTCTTTGCTTTACTCGCTTATGGTCTATTCTTGTTCCCTAACGTTGATAAGATTGTGGATATCAACGCCATCCAAATTTTCTTGATTGGAAATCTGGTCCCTACGCTGCTAGGAGATACCTACTATTCCATCCATCTTCGAAACTCTTATCAAGGAGGAATGATTATTTGTTGTGCACCGTTGCTGTATCAGTGGTATGTTTCTCATCTACCTAGGTCTGATGTTTTCTGGGATCTCGAGAAGGAGCCGCGATGGGCGCCAAAAACTATGGCTCTCACTCATTTCGACATTGATTGGTATAATCGATTTTACTATGACGTGAAGATCATCGATAGCTGTGGTGCTTTTCCTAACGTGCCTCTTCTTGGTATGAAAGGTGGAATTAACTATAACCTTGTTCTCGCGCGCCGTCAGTTTGGATACCCGATGAGGGACAAGCCAAACAACATCCATGTGAGTGGTTTCTTTCTACAAGAAGGACAAGATCACCAGGCAGCTAAGAGGGAGATCGAAGGAGCAATTTCATCTTTGAACAATTTCCCATTTTCTTTGGTCTGTAATAACTAAAACAATTCGCACATTACTTTTCACCTCAGGCCTTACCCGGGGCATGTAGGTCTACTTGTAAGGGCTTGATTTTCTTCATAATCATATGCCATATTTTAACGAATCATTGGACGCATTTCATCTATAAACTGCTGTGTTCATTTTCTTTCTTTCTTTTTTTGCATTTTTGTTTGTTTAAAGATGGCTATCCCTTACACACACCCACGTTCACAAATGCAGGTACCCATCCACTCCGGATTCCATGGGTGACTATTCTGTTTTAGCCTTCGATAACTCTGAATATCTGGTCAATCAAGCTAAGTACGAAGTTGACAAAGATTGTGAAGTGCCGGGAGAGTTAGCCAGACTTCTAAAACAAGAAGAGAGGGACATCTTGCCTCATGAAGAGTTGTTAGAAACCATCAACTTAGGGACAGAGGGGGACGGGAAAGAAGTAAAAGTGGGTGCCAACTTGGAACCAAGTGTCAAGGAACGCTTAATACAGTTGTTGAATGAATACGTTGAGATCTTCGCTTGGTCTTATGAAGACATGCCAGGTTTAGACACAGATATTGTGGTTCACCGTCTCCCTACAAGAGAAGACTGTCCACCGATCAAGCAAAATGTTCGCCGAATGAGACCTGACATGTCTGAGAAGATCAAAGCTGAGGTAATGAAGCAATTCAATGCTGGCTTTCTGGCTGTTACAACCTATCCACAATGGGTTGCTAACATTGTGCCCGTACCCAAAAAAGACGGCAAGGTCAGAATGTGTGTGGACTATCGGGATTTGAACAGGGCCAGCCCTAAAGATGATTTCCCTCTACCTCATATTGACGTCTTGGTTGATAACACCGCTCAACACAAGGTTTTTTCCTTCATGGATGGATTCTCGGGTTACAACCAGATTAAAATGGCCCCCGAGGACATGGAGAAAACAACCTTTGTTACACAATGGGGTACCTTCTGCTACAAGGTGATGCCGTTCGGACTGAAGAACGCAGGGGCAACTTATCAACGCGCCATGGTAGCTTTGTTTCATGATATGATACATCATGAGATCGAGGTTTACGTGGACGAAATGATAGCTCGATCACAAACAGAAGAAGAACACCTTAGTCATTTGCAAAAGCTGTTTGCCTGGCTGAAGGAGTATAAACTCATACTGAATCCAAGCAAGTGCACTTTTGGAGTTAGGTCTGGTAAGCTCTTGGGATTTATTGTCAGCAGCAAAGGTATTGCGGTCATTCCTGTTAAAGTGAAGGCTATACAAGAAATGCCAGCCCCCCGTACTGAAAAAGAGGTTAGAGGATTCTTGGGACGCTTGAACTATATTGCAAGGTTCATCTCTCACCTGACATCTACCTGCGAGCCAATTTTCAAACTGTTGAAGAAAGATCAGGTAGTTAAATGGAACGACGATTGTCAAGTTGCTTTTGATAAGATCAAGGAGTATTTGCTGGAACCTCCTATTCTGATGCCACCCGTTGAAGGAAGGTCGTTGATCATGTATCTGACTGTTTTGGATAACTCAATGGGGTGCGTGCTGGGCCAACATGACGAGTCTGGTCGAAAAGAGCATGCCATTTATTACCTTAGCAAAAAGTTTACCGACTGTGAGACTCACTACTCACTGCTCAAGAAAACTTGTTGCGCTTTGGTATGGGCTGCTCTCCGACTAAGGCAGTATATGTTGACTCATACCACCTTGTTGATTTCCAAAATAGATCCAATCAAGTATATCTTCGAAAAGCCTGCTTTATCTGGAAGAATTGCTAGATGGCAAATGATCCTGACTGAATATGACATCCAGTATACTACCCAAAAAGCTATAAAAGGGATTGTACTAGCTGACCATCTAGCTCATCAAGCCGTCGAAGATTATCAATCTATGAAATTCGACTTCCCTGACAAAGACATCATGACCCTGGACAGCATCGAAGGTAACAGACCATACGACGGACTTGAACAAGGATCCCGGTGGACCCTGTACTTTGATGGTGCTTCAAATGCACTCGGCAACAGAATCGGCGCGGTACTCATCTCTCCGGAAGGTTGTCATACACCCTTCACTGCCCGGCTTTGTTTCAGCTGTACCAACAATATGGCCGAGTATGAAGCTTGCATCTTTGGTCTCAAGGCTGCTATAGACCTGGGGATCAAATCTTTGATCGTATTTGGGGACTCAGCTTTGGTTATCAGTCAAGTCAAAGGAGAGTGGGACACCAAACATCCTAATCTTATCCCATACAAGGAACATGTCCTGACTTTGTTGCCTCATTTTGAGCAGATTACTTTCGAGCATTTCCCGCGAGAAGAGAATCAGCTAGCAGATGCTCTGGCTACAATGTCTTCCATGTTTAAACTCAACTGGGATAACGAGACTCCCCAAATTACCATCGAGCGAATGGATGAACCTACACACTGTCATGAGATTAATACCAAAGAAGTAGTGGAACAACCCTGGTTTCATGAAATCAAAAGGTATCTCCAGACTAGAGAATATCTCGAAGGAGCTTCAGTCAATGACAAAAAGTTCTTAAGAATATTTGCTGCCAAGTTCTTCCTAAGCAATGGCATCCTTTATAAACACAGCCATGATTGTGTTTTACTTCGATGTGTAGACAAAGCTGAAGCAGAGTTGATCATGACTGAGATACACAGTGGCACATTTGGCACCCACTTGAGCGGACATACAATGGCAAAGAAAATTCTAAGGGCAGGTTACTACTGGTCCACCATGGAAGTTGATTGTCATCAACATTCCCGTACTTGCCACAAATGCCAAGTCTACGCCGACAAGGTACATATTCCTCCTGTTCCTCTCAACATTCTGACAGCTCCTTGGCCATTCGCAATGTGGGGCATTGACATGATTGGAGAGATCAAGCCCACGGCATCCAATGGACATCGCTTCATCCTGGTGGCTATTGATTACTTCACCAAATGGTTCGAGGCAGCTTCCTATGCCTCCGTTACAAAGAATGTGGTTGCCCGTTTCATTAAGCAGAACCTCATATGCCGGTATGGTATCCCCGACAGGATCATCACAGACAACGGTACGAATCTGAACAATACTATGATCATCGCTCTATGCGAACAGTTCAAGATTTATCATCACAATTCATCTCCTTATCGGCCGAAGATGAACGGTGTTGTTGAAGCTGCGAACAAAAACATCAAGAAGATCATTTAAAAGATGACAGTCACCTACAAGGACTGGCACGAGATGTTACCGTTTGCTCTGCACGGATATCGTACCACGGCACGTACTTCAACAAGGGCAACCCCATTTTCTTTGGTGTATGGCATGGAGGTTGTCCTACCCATGGAAGTTCAGACTCCTTCCTTAAGGATCATGAAAGACGCTGGTTTGAGTGAAGATGATTGGATTCAGACCCGGCTTGATCAACTCAATTTGATCGACGAGAAGCGACTTACTGCTGTTTGTCATGGTCAGGCGTATCAAGAACGCATGATCAAGGCTTTCAACAAGAAAGTCAGGCGTCAGATATATCGAGTCGGAGATCTTGTAATCAAGCGGATCATCTTACCGCAAAGTGATCCCAGGGGCAAGTGGACTCCTACTTACGAAGGACCATTTGTGATCAAGAGTATCTTTTCTGGTGGGGCAATGATTTTGACCACCATGGATGGCGACGATTTTCCACACCCTGCAAACGCAGACATAGTCAAAAGATACTATGCATAAAATAACCCGACAAGTCGAAAACCCGAAAGGGAGACTTGGGCAAAAATGGGCATCCCGGTGAACCGAAAACCCGAAAGGGCGGTTCATGCAAAAATTAGGGATAAAACAAAAAAATATGTACACCCGGCAAGTTGAAAACCCGAAAGGGCGACTTGGGCAAAAAAGGGTTTCCCGGTGGATCGAAAACCCGAAAGGGCGATCCAGGCAAAAGTTAGGAAATTAAAGCGTATGACTATGTCTCGTCGGATCACTTTAAGAACAATCTCTTCATCAACAAGCTTCGGGCTTCTGATCAACCTAGTCATCAACGGACGAAGCAATGAATGGACAAGATATTCAGAGTTGTGAAGGCTATAGAAGAATGGGAATCCCATGGAATTGTTACACATAGCCGTCTTTCTTCTGTATAAAATTTTTCAATTTTTACGACAATATTCTCTTACTAGGATGTCTGTCTCCTTTGTACAAAGATATTCATAAAAATTAATACAAATACATTTCCAAGTGCAGAAATTTGCTTGCCTTCCTTTTCTTTTTTACACTTATGTTTTATTTGAAAAACATCCAATGTTTTGTTAAATAGGCATATGCATTTGAACATAATCATTGATTACAAATAAAACGAAATTGAGAAAAGATGATTACTGAAAGGTTGAAGGTTAGGAAGATATCTTTATGCCATTTCAGAAGAAATCCCCAGCGGAATTGAACTTCAGGATCCTCAGCAGAGCAAATGCTTTCTAGAACTTGATTCCCCAGCTGAGATGAATTTCAAAATTCCCCTCAGAGTCAAGTTTCAAGATCCCTAGTGGAGCCCGAAAACCCTGAAAATCCTATTCCCCAGCGGAACCAGAACGGTGAACATTCTCCCCATAGAGATATTTCCCAGCAGATTGAAGATTCTCAGTCTCACTTCTCCAGCGGAAGTCTCCCAGGTTTTAATTCCCCAGTAGAGATTGTCAGAATCCTCATTCCCCGCAGAAGTTAGTGAAGTTTTGTTAAATCCCCTCACAAGTCACCAAGGATTTTCAATCCCCAGCAGTGGTCCTGATATCCCTCAACAATCGAAGATCTTTAATCCCCGAGCAGTTAGCAAGGATTTCTCATCTTCAACAATCAAAGATTTTTCGGAATCCCCAGCTACGGTCAAGGATTTACTTTCCCCGGCAGCAGTCAAGGAATTCATTATCTCCAGCTATCAAGGATTTATTTTCCTCAGCAAGACAGCTACTCAGCTTACATGCATAATCATTACATCCACATATCATAAACATTTATGAAATACAATTCATTGCATCATACATATCATGCAACATAATTTTGTGTTCAGCTAACATTTTTACCCTTTTCAGGATAAGATTAAAAAGTTATCATTAACAATTATTCAGATACAATATGGATACACCCCAGACACGGCGGTCATTCTATTACTCATTCAGAACTCCAATTCAGATACAGTATGGATACACCCCAGACACGGCGGTCATTCTATTACTCATTCAGAATTTCAATTCAGATACAGTATGGATACACCCCAGACACGGCGGTCATTCTATTACTCGTTCAGAATTTCAAGTCAGATACAGTATGGATACACCCCAGACACGGCGGTCATTCTATTACTCATTCAGAACTCCAATTCAGATACAGTAAGGATACACCCCAGACACGGCGGTCATTCTATTACTCATTCAGAATTTCAAGTCAGATACAGTACAGATACACCCCAGATCCGGCGGTCATTCTACTACCCATTCAGACTTCAGCAATCCGATACAGACTAGATACGCTCCAAACACGGCAGCCATTCTATCTCTCATTCAGATTCTTAGCTCAAAGTTCAGATGCGTTCAAAACACGGATGCCATTCTGGCCTTTACACCAGCAGCTTGATTCTCCCCAGTGCAGTCGCCACGGAAGTCATCTTGTCACTCATTCAGATCACAGTTACAGTTTCAGATACACTCCAGACACGAAATTCATTCTGCTACTCATACAGATCTCAACTTCAGTTACAATTTCAGATACACTCCAGACACGGAAGTCATTCTGCTACTCATACAGATCTCAACTTCAGTTACAGTTTCAGATACACTCCAGACATGGAAGTCATGTTGCTACTCATACAGATCTCAACTTCAGATACAGTCCAGATATGCTCCAGACACGGTTGCCATTCTGTCACTTATTCAGATCCCAGTTACAGTCCAGATAAACTCCAGACACAGAAGTCATTCTGCTACTCATACAGATCTCAACTTCAGATACAGTCCAGATACGCTCCAAACACGGTTGCCATTCTATCACTTATTCGGATCCCAGTTACAGTCCAGATACACTCCAGACACGGAAGTCATTCTGCTACTCATACAGATCTCAAACTTCAGATACAGTCCAGATACGCTCCAGATACGGTTTCCATTCTGTCACTCATTCAGAATTTATCCTCAGCACACAGTTGCTCCATACACAAATTTTTTCTCTGTTACCCATTCAGAATACAGATACACTCCAGACACGGCAGTCATTCTGATATTCATTCAAAATCAAAATACAGTTACAGCTCAGATACGCGCCAGACACGGACGCCATTCTTTTGCTCATACAAATTCAGTCTCCAGATACAGTTTGAGTGCATTCCAGACACGGATACTCATTCTTTTGACCTACAACATTGCCACTCAACAAACACTCTTGGATGGCATCTTTAAGCCCATCTCTAGCAAGATTCTACTATCTCCAAATGGCATCTTTAAGCCCATTTCCTCTACTATATTCTGGACGAGTGCAAATTTACGGGCACTCTAGTGTCCAATCCTCTTTTACCTTCGAGTCACGAAAGGCAAATTTTCCAATCTAACTCTTCAGGTCTAAGAAGATTGAACAGGGGCAGCTGTTGTACCCCAAAATTTGCCCTCTCATTCTCCAAGGCCTTTCTCACAAGGATTGTCAAGGTTCAAGCTTGAACAAGTGCATTGGGATTTTCCAGTACCAAAATTAAAAGGAAACTGTCAAAAATGGAGAAAACAGATAAAAATAACATTTTGACAAATTTGGTGGAAAACATGTCTCCTTCGATTCAGCATACTTCGATTGACTCTTGGCCTCTTTCGATTGCTCAAAGTGGCTGCTAGCGTGCCTATTTCGCTTGGGCATGTGACTTCTTGTCGCAGGCTTCGTTTGTGCCTTTTGTTGCCCACAAACCTGCTTCGTTTGTGCCTTTTGCTGCCTGCGTGCTTGCAATCGAAGGCCATGACTTACTGGCCACACATGCCCCCTGCAAGGAAACCCTTTTCGATTCACCAAGCGTATTGCCTACAGGCCTGCTTCGATTTGGACAAGTTTACTTCCTACAAACATGCTTCGATTGGGCAACATTGCTTCCTTCGAGCACAGACTTTCGATTGGAAAATATGATTCCTTCAAGCGTGAGCTTTCGACTGGGCATTAGATTCCTTCGAGTAAGCTTGTTTCGACCACAAGTTTCGACTAAGGCAAAGGTTTCCTTCGAACATGTGTGCTTAGATCTCACTCTTGCATTCGACTCAGGAATGTCCTTCGAATCAGGAAGTTAAAGCCTCATGTTGGTTGTCTTCAATTCAAAGAGTCAATAATGTTCTGAAAGCTTCCTTCGATTCAGAAGTTAATAACCTTCTGAAAAGGGCCATTCGAAGAACACACAGTTGGTCCATTCGAAGGACACACAGCTGGTGGAAACGAATGCAGTGTTGTCCCAGAAAGATGGAGGATTCGACCCAGAAGATCAAGTTGAACATATAGACCCATAGGCTAGGCCACGTGTCTTCCCTTTTTAGGCCTGTACCCACTTGCTGTCTAAGACCACTTGCATAGCACAGTACCACCTTTTGGAAAAGTTTGACTTGGTTCTTGCGCTTATTTTCCTTCAGGATGAAGCAACTCATCCTGAACCTTTCATCTTGCTTTTGTGGCACAAGTTGGACATTTACTTTCCAGCTGGCCCTTATTTTATTATTATCTTCTGCCCCCTAACTACCAGGAGGCCCCCACAGGTACTGTCACGTTACAATATTTTATCACCTATTTGCAAGGCTGGCTTTGGACAGCATGTCCATTCTTTCTCTATAAATAGAGGAATTTTTGCAAAGCTGAGGGAGGACTTTTGGCCAGAGGAACGTATCTTCAAAATTCTCATACAACACAAAATTCTCAAATTCTCAAACACTTGAACACTTGAACACTTGAACACTTGAACACTTAAACACTCAAACACATACCCAGAATCCAAACAACAAATCCAGAACTGCATCCTCCTGCCTAAACACCAGAACATCAAACCTGTGTTACAAATACAAGCCTTGAGGCCTGCATAACCTCCAAACTTGCCTTCCTTACCAAAGCCAGAAAACTCCAACCAGTTCAACTGCAACTGCAAACAAACCTGCCTAAAGCCAGTCCAACTGCAGCTGCAAGCAAGCCTATATCAAAACTAACAGAAACTCAGACCTGCTTGCCCAAACCAAACAGTAACAGAACTAGCTTCAGGAAGATCCCAGCAAGGCTCCCTCCACCATCAAAAAAGGTCACCTACAGCTCTTTCGACTAAGCACTTCAAGAGGTAAGTTCTCTCCAGCTTGGGACTTTTTCATTTAAACATCATGAGTACATGCCAATAAAGAAAAATGTAGATATTTCTGGGCCACGTTTTAGCATTAGATTCTGATTGCTCTTATGCTGAAAACTCAACCTTAATTAGTTATAATTTAGACTTTGAGACCCATTGGTTTTTTGTGCTAACCCCTGGACTGTAGTTATGTTTGGATGTTGCATTTAAGAACTTGAGACAGGTTTGTTATATCCTTCGATTGGATAGCTGCACAAGCCTTTCGAATCACAATTTGAGAGCCTAAATATGCTTACAAGGAGTCAGCAAGGAGCCTGTGGAAAAGCCAGAACCTTGTTGTTTCCAGACCTCAGACGAAATCCATAACCTTTCCATTTCCATGCCATAAACAAAAGACAGGAGTATGAAACGAAGCCCAAGGCTTCCTCACTGGCTCCAGGCCCAATCGAAGAAGGCAACAAGGCAGAAAGGCTCAGCCAGAGACACACTTGCACTAAATCCAGGCTCAGACGAAAGGCACTTCCATGCTGGTGCCAGCCTCCAATCGAAGTACATGACCTGACTGGTGCCAAAGCCCAATCGAAGGCCATGACCTCACTGGCGCGAATTCCCAATCGAAGGACAGGACCTTACTGATGCCATACCCAATTGAAGGAGGCCAACAGAATGCAAATCGAAGGGTTCTCCTGCCCCAGTCGAAAGACACTCATTTTTCTTGCTTTTACCTTATTTTTGCCTTTATATTCTCATGCAATTCAATATGGTTGTAATAGTGTAGGATATTTATTTCCTGCCTTTTTATTGCTTTGTACAAATGCTAGTAATTAGGTGTGTATGGCAAGATAAAATCAACAGTTAGACAACCCAAAAATCAAAGATAACAATGCATGCAATCAAACACACTTGCACACATGCACCCTTAAGGGAATTCCACTTGTTGCCTTATAAAAATGGCCATGTTATGCATGTGGGATGTCTTAGCACAAACGAATTGAAAAAATATCATAGTCCCTCGATGACTCTATCAAAAGTTGCCTTTCAAAAATGATCTTAGTCCCTACAGAAAAGTGCTAAGTCATTTCACAACATTGCTATCATGATCATACAATGACCCGCGCCTGTCCCGTTTACATCCTAACACAAGGTTGTACACCAAATACAATGGTGAAACAAAACTGTTAAAAGGGTTAAAAACATAAGAAAGATCTTTGAGTAAAATAGGGTAGACAACTCTTAGTTACTTGATCAAAAATCTTGCAAAACATCCTTGCTATTTTTCAAAACACACTCCACAACACAATTTCAAAAACAACTTTCAAAACATTGAAAACCTTTCAAAAAGAAAAACACCTCTGTATACATTCAAACAAGAATCATTACAAAGGTTGCCACAACGATGGTGTTGCACCCCAAAATTTTCCCTCTCATGTTTTCCAAAGTCTTCCCCCTGCATGGTTGATCACAAACTCTTGCCTAAGGAAAAAGAAGATTTTTGAGTGGTACTTTAAGTACCTTTCGATTGGCATCCTGAAAGACACTTCGATTGACATTTTGGACAAGTATTTCGATTGGCATTCTGAAGGAGTCTTTTGATTGGCATTATGGATAAGCAGTCGATTGGAATTATGTCAAGGCAATTTCGACAGGCATGTCAACCATGTCCTTCGATTGGCATGAACAACACCTTTTGATTGGCCTGTTAGCAGAGCCTTTTGATTGGAATCCTTCGATTGATATTTGGGCCAGGCCCATTCAAAGGGTACGCAGGGAGCCCATTCGAAAGAAGCAAATCAGGACTAATCGAAGAGCATGGCCTAAAAGCATTCGAAATCCAAAATCGTCCAGGTTCATTCAAGGGACACGAATGTTTCAAAGAAGGAAATAATTTAATGTGTTTGATTTTTGTCCAGAGCATTAAAGGCCTATTTTAATGGCTATCTCTTGCCATTACTACACCCTCACACCCCTATAAATACAGAGGCTAGTGGCACATTACAAGGACACGGAAAACAGACGAAAATCATAGAACGAAAATTATACACACACAAAAAAAATCTGCAGGAGAACAAAACATTGGAGAGACGCTGCCCAGAATTTTCCAAGCCAAAGCAGTCCCTCAGATCGAAGGTGCCCACGCCCAGAAGCCCTCAAATCAAAAGTGCCTACATCCAGGAAGTGCCCAGATCGAAGGTTCCTAAATCCAGGAAGCGTCCAAATCGAAAGTCCAATCTGTTGGTAAGAAAGGATAAATTATCCAACCTTATTTTTCGCATAACATATCATTACTCGTTGTCACTTTCTATTTGCCATCCTAGACAGGATCAAGAGGCCTGGGTTTGGCACCCAGGTCATGTTTTTCGTTTGCTAACACTTGTTACAGACATAGCCTGAAGGGACCCAGCAAGCGCAGGATCGAAGGGCCTGGGGTTCAATACCCAGACCCTGCATTTTATTTCGCTCACATACTTTTGCAGGTATAACAGCCCAGATCGAAGGAGACACCTTCTCTGAATCGAACCCATTAGCATGCTGGATCGAAGGAGGCATCTCATTCCTGGATCGAAAGCCATGACCTCCATGATCAGAAGACAATCCTCTTCCTTGGATCGAAGGCCACTCACGCCTTACTGTCCGGCCCAATCGAAAGGACCAAGACCCTCTCTGGATCGAAGCAGTCCATTCCCTCCCTGGGTCGAAGCTCCTTTTTTCCTTGGATCGAAGGATCCCTCTTACATTTTATTTTTGTTTTCCATGGACTTCTTTTTTTTTATCTTTTTAATTAACCTTAAAATCAAAAACCACAAAAACATTATGCTAGTTCTTTTTCTATTAAATTAATCTCGTTAATTAACCTTTTAATTATCTTAACATTTTTCCAAAAAAAACTAAAATTAAATAGATTTAGATTATTTTCCCAAAATAAAATAAAACAACAAAAAGAGTTCTTATGCTTAGGATTTTTTTTTAGATTCACGCGCGTTTATTTTACTGGGATGTAATAGCTTAAACTAAGACCTTTACTGCTTTTATTTCCCCAATTTTGGACATGTAAATATTCCCCCTCCCCGAAGCCTTGTAATAGCGTAGGATTTACATTTTCCGCACTTTAAATTCCTGTACATATATTAATTGTTTAGATGTATGCTAACTAGGCTATGCATGACAAGATTAACTCTTAATTTAAAATCAACCACAGCTCACCATAACATGTACAAAGATAACATAAACTGAAAATTGACACACTTGCACATGCCACTCTTAGGGAAAACCTCACTTGGTTGCCTCGAACGTGGTCATTAAGTATAGGATGTTTTAGAGGTCGTCCTTTTGTCCCAAGATCATAAGTTGCCTAGAAATGGTTGCCTCGATAAAAATGATCTAAGACATTAGGATTACCACTGAAGCGTCCTAACGTGGCTTTAGTGACCACACGCCCTTAAAATCGAATTGACCCAAAAACTCCAACGACGGTGCTATCTACTCCTCAATAGTGGGATAGCAATGTCTAAAGGATTTTAGCACAGTTTAATTCCTTTTTGAGTAGGTTGAGGTTCTTAGATACTTGCTCTTTCAAAACAAAACAAAAACTTTTCGCACTTACACTTTCTTCAAAAACAAAACTCTTTTCAAAACCCACAATCACAAAGAAAAGCAAACCTTTTGAAAACATAGTGAGCAAGTACCTAAGAGCCCGTGGATAACCACGGATAGAAAGGGTGCTAACACCTTCCCTTTCTATAATCTACCTCCCGAACCCGAGAAACAATCTCGAAAAGGAATTTTTCTGTGCTTTTGTCCTTTCCTTGTTGGATAAAATAAAAGACGGTGGCGACTCTTGCTTACCGCGACATTTTGCGAAAACAAACGCAAACGCGAACCAGCATTCAAAAAACAGTCAGTTCTCGTTCCCACCGATCACAGAACTGGCGACTCTGCTGGGGAATATTCTTATAAGTGAGGTGTACCTTAGGATTAGATCATTGTGTTTTCAATTGTATGCTTTGTATGCTTTAATTTTGTGGGCTTGTATCGGAATTCTATAGATCCTAACCCGGATCTGGGGATACCCTTTAGGTAAGTAGCAATAAACTGTGAGGGATCTGTACGGCGTAGACCGATATGGATGAAGCAGTAGCTACGTTGGTGTGGCACTTTAGTCTGTACCGATATCCCTTGTGTTGGAACGAGGAGAATATGGGTCTTCTGAGGAGTCATTAAGCACCAACTGACCTTAGAACCTTAAATTGACCAACTTGGCCATAGAACAGTAGCATTATGCTACACTCATTGAGACTAAACTCTCGCGATGGTTCCGGCCGCAAGAAAAGGTTGCAAAGCTGGAATTATGACCGATTGAGGGTAGTCAGTGATATTGAGATCCTCTAGAACCCGGTTACTATTTTTTTAGGACAGGTTTAAACCAACTAAACTGAAAGAGGGTAATGCCTAAACTTCATGCCAGCCTAAACTTAAGGCTATATGTGTGACTTGTGTGCCTTCAAACTTGAACTACTTGCACATACTTGTTATCTGACAACATGAGTTCCCTGCAGGTTTTGTTTATAGTCCTTATCCAACAATTTGGATTTATTACAGGGCTTACTTACATCACCGCAAATTTATGCTTAAATGTATAACATACACATCATAACATCATGCCTTAGCATTTCTTTAACCATTTCAAGGATCTCAAGGGTCTGTGATGCAGGTTTTGGTAAATCAAATGGCTAGCAAGGGGAAAAGGGGATTTATTTTCCTCTAGCCAAGGGTGTCTAGAAATCCAATCATGATAACTTGAGTCAGGGGCTATGACCCACTCGATATGGTGAGCTTTACTCTTGAAGAAGGACTCTCAGCAACATGAAGTTCCTTCAATCAAGCTACCAGACTCGGATTCTAACAGTTTCTTGTTTACCCTGCGAGATCCTTGAAAACATTGCATACATATATCATACATATCATTGCATAACAGGTCTCACAGTACAGGTCTCTTATCTTCTTCGCTGTTTATTTCAGCAATCATCATGTCTGCTGAACCTTCCACTGAACAAGCTATCAAAGCCCTCCAGGCCCAGAATGCCCAATTTCAAGAGTTGGTCATGAGTCTAGCTAAGGGTCAGCAGGACTTGAAGACCCTGATTCTGAAAGAGAGGAATAAGAAGAAGAAGAGGATTGTCCTATTCAATACCGGACGCAGGTTTAGAAACGGGCTACAAGATGAAGTTGATCTGACCACCCCATCTGGAGAGAAAGACGGTCCACAAGAAAGGAGGGCTCCTAGCCCTATAGTCTCCGACAACGAGACGGACTATGATGAAGAACAGTATCCTCCTACTGAGGATAAGTACAAACAGCTGGAAGACCGTTTGAACGCTATGGAAATACATAAGGTTCCCGATCTGGACTTCGGAGATCTGGGTCTTTCATCTGGGGTGGTGATTCCCCATAAATTTAAGGCACCTGCCTTTGCCAAGTATGACGGAGCTTCCTGTCCAAAGCTACACCTCCGGTCATATGTGAGAAAGATCCAACCCTATACTGCTGACAGAAATCTCTGGGTTCATTTCTTTCAAGATAGTCTGTCAGGGACTCAACTTGAATGGTTATGTCAACTGGAAGGAGCTAACATCCGCAACTGGGAGGACCTTGCTGTTGCTTTCTACAAGCAATACCAGTATAATGCCGACCTTGCTCCCACACGTACTCAGCTTCAGGGTATGTCTATGGGTACAGGCGAAGGCTTTAAGGACTACGCTCAGAAGTGGAGGGATCTTGCTGGAAGAGTCCAACCCCCTCTGTCTGATAGGGAGTTGGTGGATATGTTTCTTGGGACTTTGTCTGGTCCCTATTTCAATCATTTGATCGGAAGCTCTTCGGCCGGGTTCACCGAGCTAATACTGACCGGCGAAAGGGTCGAAGCTGGAATCAAAAGTGGGAAGATTCAAGAAGCTACACCTTCTGATGATTAGAAAAAGCCTTACAGTGGGAAGAAAGAGTCTAATGCTGTGTACAGTCAAAAGGGTCGCCATGACCAACACGTAGGGGCAGTCCTGATCTCTAGTTCTGCGTCACATCGACAACAGCAAAAGGGAAATCAACGAAAGCCAGATGAGCCTAAAAGACAGTTCACCAACATTAACATGTCGTTGTCTTAAGCGTTGCAACACTTGTTGAAGATGAATCTAATTACATTGATAGGATCTCATCCAAACCCCAAGACTTCTTCTCCCAACTACAATCCTAATGCGACCTGCGCTTATCATTCTGACAGCCCAGGGCATGACACTAACGATTGTTGGGCATTGAAGTACAAGATTCAGAATTTGATTGATGCCAAGGAGATTGAGTTTGGTCCTCCGGAGACTCAAGCATAATCACTGCTCCTACGCCAAATCATTAAGAATGTCTTTGTTCATTTGAATTTTCAAGTTGTAATTTCTTTTGTTATTCAAACAATTATCTATTAATGTCAAACTCTGTTTCACTAAATGCATTGCATATGTTTGTCTTGAATTCATCATTTTCATTACTATGCTTTTACTCACTTTATGACATTCAACTCTTGCTAAAAGTTACAAGCCTTTAGAGGGAGGATGACGAAACAATGCCATAATCTCATACAGTATGCTTTTGGACAGACCTTGCTGACGATGTACAGACATTTATTTCAAATCCTAAATAGTGGAGGTATAAGGAAGATAATCCCTAGTCAACCCCTTCGAGCCAAAGAAGTAGAAGTTTTCTGTTTTAAACACAAATTGAAACCTTTAATTTAAACCTGGGGCAGGGTAGTCTCTCAGTTAATTCAAAAGATATGCATTGAAGTCGCAAAACTCTCAGTTCTTAATACAACTAATGACATCAAAAGCATTCCTCTGGAATCAAAAGACAGTGATGGTTCCTTATCTCATAGGCAGTCAATCTCTCAAAAAAAAACCCACTGAGCCAAAATCTATAAAGGAGGCTTGAGAAAGTTGGGGCATCCCGCTGATTGTAATCTTGAAAACAGGAACAGTCAGGTAAAAGTTAGGGATAACAAATCAAAAGAACGAGGTCGCTACAAATCCTCGACAACATGAAAAATGTTGCAAAAAATGATGATTGCCTTCAAAAATCCAACTTGTGTGAACCATCACCAAAAACGTCATTCCAGACTCATTTGGAGTTCAAATGCACAATTAACTGAGTTTAGGATTGAAGAACATCACGAAGAACGGGTGGGTACAAATATACTTTGAGCCTTTATCCTTTGTTTCTTAAACCGTGAACCAAGCCACGTTACAAACCTTCAAAGTCCTAACTGAAGCATGGGTTAGTTCGAAATCATACTGTTACAAAAGGTATCCTGACTCCTGTAAGGCTTCGCCCTAAATCTTGTGTTGAATTTGTCTTATAAAAAAGTTTTCTGCTAAAAAACGCATTTTTCAAAACTTCAAGACAAGCATAAACTTTGCATTATTTGAATATCACTGTTTGCATTTGGCTATTTGTTTGACAGCGGAGAAATTCACACCACGAATATCCGATGAATGAAAGCCCTCTCAGTGAACAAAATCACTTCAAAAAGGATGACACTTCCATTGAAAAAACTCCTATCAACAAGGGCATAACACGTCACTATCCAGCACACCTGAGGCAGTCCAGTCAAGATTTCAGGAAATCTCTAAAGAAGTGCAGAGTAACCAGGGGCAAGTCTCCATCTCTGTCACTTGGGGCATTGAACGCCAATCTCAGCAAAGGGTTACGTACAGTCAAACATTTCCTGGCAGTGTCACAAACATTTGCTACTAGGGGAAATGACAGATGTCCCCAAAATCCTTCTCATAGGATGATATCCCAGCAAGGGTTTAATCTCTGAAAACCTTTCCCCAGCTGAATCAATCTCAAGAATCCTCGAGGACTTCCCCCAACGAAGATGTCACCTCTCTATCGGACTGACGATAGGGTTTATTTCCCCAACAACACCAGGATTCCCCAGCTTGAGTTTGCCTCTCCGACTACTACAAATCAAAGGACCACAACTCCTCTTCCCCAGTAGACTCTGGAAGCTTGTCCCCTGCGAAGCACAAATAAGTATCCTCATCCAAATGCAGAGGTTATCCTCACAAGAGTCTAACTGGGTTATCCTCAGCAAGTTGCAACTGAAAGATCATCCCAGCAAAGTTCTTTCTATCCCCAGCAGAGTTCATTCCTCTCATAGACATAAATTCAATCCCCAACAGGGTTCGCTGTCGCCAGCAACAGTAATTCATCCCCAGCTGAGTTTTACTTCTCTAAATCAGTTGATCTTTTAGCAGAGTATATACTCCCCACATAGTCATTTCCTCGTCAGTCCATTCCCTAGCGGAGTTATTCTCTCTTGCAGGATTATTCTCCCAATCATCTTCAGACGTTATCTCTAGTGAGTGAAACTCTTTATTCTCCAACAACAGTCAGGGATTTATTTTCCCAAACTCGGACGTACCACAATAGCATTTCATGTTCATACATCATGATGTGCGCATACATATTGCATACAGCATAATCTCATTTATTTTAAGAACATCATCATACAATGCATGTCATGCATCATATACGATTAATCATGTACCTTTTCAGAAAAGATGGTTATCATCAACAACTTCCAGCAAGTTCAAGACTTACTCCGGAAACTAAACAGAGTAATTATCTGCACGATCAAATTTAGCTTTACATGGGTTCGTCATGAAGAAATCTTACACGGGTTTCTCCTAAATGCATCTTCACACGGGTTTATCCTGAAAATCCTACACGGGTCCTTTCTCATACATTTCTGAATGAAGTTTTACACGAACTTATCACAAAGTAACCTTACCCAGGTTCCTCCAGAAGTTTCACACGAACTTATCCCGAAGTAACCTTACCCGGGTTCCTCCTGAAGTTTTACACGAACTTATCTCACAATAACCTTACCCCAGTTCATCCAGAAGTTTCACACGAACTTATCCCGAAGTAACCTTACCCCGGTTCATCCTGAAGTTTCACACGAACTTATCCCAAAGTAACCTTACCCAGGTTCCTCCAGAAGTTTCACACAAACTTATCCCGAAACAACCCTACATCGGTTCCTTCTCAATTCCAGATGCAGTTTTACACAGACTCATCATGAAGCAACCCTACACCGGTTCCTTCTCAATTCCAGATGAAGTTTTACACGGACTCCTCATCAAGCAACCCTACACCGGTTCCCTCTCTTCAAGATGCAGTTTTACATGGACTCGTCATCAAGAAACCCTACACAGGTTCTCTCTTTCCAAAGATGAAGTTTTACACGGACTCCTCATCAGGCAACCCTACACCGGTTCCCTCTCTTCAAGATGCAGTTTTACACGGACTCGTCATCAAGAAACCCTACACATGTTCTCTCTTTCCAAAGATGAAGTTTTACATGGACTCCTCATCAGGCAACCCTACACCGGTTCCCTCTCTTCAAGATGCAGTTTTACACGGACTCGTCATCAAGAAACCCTACACAGGTTCTCTCTTTCCAAAGATGAAGTTTTACACGGACTCCTCATCAGGCAACCCTACACCGATTCCCTCTCTTCAAGATGCAGTTTTACATGGACTCGTCATCAAGAAACCTTATACAGGTTCTCTCTTTCCAAAGATGAAGTTTTACATGGACTCGTCATCAAGAAACCCTAAACAGGTTCTCTCTTTCCAAAGATGAAGTTTTACACGGATTCGTCATCAGGCAACCCTACACTGGTTCCCTCTCTTTCCAAGAGGCAGGCTCACACGGACTCATCATCAGGAAACCCTACACAGGTTCCTCCTTTCCAGATGAAGTCTTACATGGACTCATCATGAAGTAACCTTACCCAGGTTCCCTCTCAGTCCAGATATGCAGTTCACCTCCAAAGTTAGACTTCCCCAGCGGAATCTTCTACACCAACAGGTATGCAAATTCTCGCTAAGGAATCTCTTACGCGATCGACACTCTTGCAGATGGCATCTATAAGCCCATCCTCCAACCAAAAATCTCCAAATGGAATCTGTAAGCCCATTTCCGACGTCACAATGCTGATACTACACCATGCGAGTGCAAATTTCTGGGCACTCTAGTGTTCAATTATCTTCCACCTTCGGATCACGAAAGGCTCGAAATCCAATCTATATCCTCAGGTTTAAGAAAATTGAACAGGGGCAAGTGTTGCACCCCAAAATTTTCCCTCTCATGTTTTCCAAAGTCTTCCCCCTGCATGGTTGATCACAAACTCTTGCGTAAGGAAAAAGAAGATTTTTGAGTGGTACTTTAAGTACCTTTCGATTGGCATCCTGAAAGACACTTCGATTGACATTCTGGACAAGTATTTCGATTGGCATTCTGAAGGAGTCTTTCGATTGGCATTATGGACAAGCAGTCGATTGGAATTATGTCAAGGCAATTTCGACAGGCATGTCAACCATGTCCTTCGATTGGCATGAACAACACTTTTTGATTGGCCTGTTAGCAGAGCCTTTCGATTGGAATCCTTCGATTGATATTTGGGCCAGGCCCATTCGAAGGGTACGCAGGGAGCCCATTCGAAAGAAGCAAATCAGGACTAATCGAAGAGCATGGCCTGAAAGCATTCGAAATCCAAAAGTGTCCAGGTTCATTCAAGGGACACAAATGTTTCAAAGAAGGAAATAATTTAATGTGTTTGATTTTTGTCCAGAGCGTTAAAGGCCTGTTTTAATGGTTGTCTCTTGCCAATACTGCACCCTCACACCCCTATAAATACAGAGGCCAGTGGCACATTACAAGGACACGGAAAACAGACGAAAATCATAGAACAAAAATTATACACACACAAAAAAAATCTGCAGGAGAACAAAACATTGGAGAGACGATGCCCAGAATTTTCCAAGCCAAAGCAGTCCCTCAGATCGAAGGTGCCCACGCCCAGAAGCCCTCAAATCAAAAGTGCCTACATCCAGGAAGTGCCCAGATCGAAGGTTCCTACATCCAGGAAGCATCCAAATCGAAAGTCCAATCTGTTGGTAAGAAAGGGTAAATTATCCAACCTTATTTTTCACATAACATGTCATTACTCGTTGTCACTTTCGATTTTCCATCCTAGACAGGATCAAGAGGCCTGGGTTTGGCACCCAGGTCATGTTTTTCGTTTGCTAACACTTGCTGCAGACATAGCCTGAAGGGACCCAGCAAGCGCAGGATTGAAGGGCCTGGGGTTCAATACTCAGGCCCTGCATTTTATTTCGCTCACATACTTTTGCAGGTATAACAGCCCAGATCGAAGGAGACACCTTCTCTGGATCGAACCCATTAGCATGCTGGATCGAAGGAGGCATCTCATTCCTGGATCGAAAGCCATGACCTCCATGATCAGAAGACAATCCTCTTCCTTGGATCGAAGGCCACTCACGCCTTACTATCTGGCCCAATCGAAAGGACCAAGACCCTCTCTGGATCGAAGCAGTCCATTCCCTCCCTGGGTCGAAGCTCCTTTTTTCCTTGGATCGAAGGATCCCTCTTGCATTTTATTTTTGTTTTCCATAGACTTCTTTTTTTTATCTTTTTAATTAACCTTAAAATCAAAAACCACAAAAATATTAGGCTAGTTCTTTTTCTATTAAATTAATCTCGTTAATTAACCTTTTAATTATCTTAACATTTTTCCAAAAAAAACTAAAATTAAATAGATTTAGATTATTTTCCCAAAATAAAATAAAACAACAAAAAGAGTTCTTATTCTTAGGATTTTTTTTAGATTCACGCGCATTTATTTTACTGGGATGTAATAGCTTAAACTAAGACCTTTACTGCTTTTATTTCCCCAATTTTGGACATGTAAATATTCCCCCTCCCCGAAGCCTTGTAATAGCGTAGGATTTACATATATTAACTGTTTAGATGTATGCTAACTAGGCTATGCATGACAAGATTAACTCTTAATTTAAAATCAACCACAGCTCACCATAACATGTACAAAGATAACATAAACTGAAAATTGACACACTTGCACATGCCACTCTTAGGGCAAACCTCACTTGGTTGCCTCGAACGTGGTCATTAAGTATAGGATGTTTTAGAGGTCGTCCTTTTGTCCCAAGATCATAAGTTGCCTCAAAATGGTTGCCTCGATAAAAATAATCTAAGACATTAGGATTACCACTGAAGCGTCCTAACGTGGCTTTAGTGACCACACGTCCCTAAAATCGAATTGACCCGAAAACTCCAACGACGGTGTTACCTACTCCTCAATAGTGGGATAGCACTGTCTAAAGGACTTTAGCACAGTTTAATTCCTTTTTGAGTAGGTAGAGGTTCTTAGATACTTGCTCTTTCAAAACAAAACAAAAACTTTTCGCACTTACACTTTCTTCAAAAACAAAACTCTTTTCAAAACCCACAATCACAAAGAAAAGCAAACCTTTTGAAAACATAGTGAGCAAGTACCTAAGAGCCCATGGATAACCGCGAATAGAAAGGGTGCTAACACCTTCCCTTTCTATAATCTACCTCCCGAACCCGAGAAACAATCTCAAAAAGGAATTTTTCTGTGCTTTTGTCCTTTCCTTGTTGGATAAAATAAAAGACGGTGGCGACTCTTGCTTACCGCGACATTTTGCAAAAACAAACGCAAACGCAAACCAGCATTCAAAAAATAGTCAGTTCTCGTTCCCACCGATCACAGATGGCCTCTTTTCAAAACATCTTTCAAAATTACACACAAAGCACCATTTCAAACAATTGAAAAGCAAAATCAAGTGATCTAAGCAAGTAACTAATAGCCCATGGATAACCATGGATAGAAAGGGTGCTAATACCTTCCCTTTCTATAATCTACTCCCCGAACCCAAGAAAACATCTCAAAGGTCTTTTCGGTGCTTTTTGACCTTTCCTTAGGATAAAATAAAAAAGTCGGTGACGACTCTTGCTAATCCAAAACATTTGCGAACACAAACGCAAAACCCAGGTCAGTTCTCCCACTGTATCACAGTTACCTTCTATGACTATACAAATGTCCCACGCTCGTCCCTTCACATCCAACAATGGGGCTTCTTACTAAAACAATGGCAAGATAGTAACATCTAAAGGAGGAGGAAAAAAATATCTAAAGACCTTTTGAGTAGGTAGATTACTCCTAGTTGCTCGCTTTCTCACAACAAAAACATTTTATACACCAACACTCTCATTTTGAAACATTTTCAAAAGACAACACTTTGTACGCGTTCTTAGAGAAACGAGAGCCATTAC
Source organism: Vicia faba (assembly GCA_948472305.1). Classification (NCBI taxonomy): domain Eukaryota; kingdom Viridiplantae; phylum Streptophyta; class Magnoliopsida; order Fabales; family Fabaceae; genus Vicia; species Vicia faba. Next base: position 890,084,069 of record OX451741.1, on the reverse strand, counting down.
AAAGACACTTTTTCAAAACCACTTTCAAAAACACATTCCACAAACACCTCTTTGAACTATTTTTCCAAACAACACTTTGTACACGTTCTTATAGAAATGAGAACCATTACAAAGACATTTTCAAAATACTTTAAAAACCCACACCACAAGCACATTTTCAAATAAAAGCAAGTGATCTAGCAAGCAACTAAGAGCCCGTAGTTAACTACGGATGAAAAGTGTGCTAATACCTTCCCTTTTCATAATCTACCCCCCGAACTCAAGAAAATATCTCAAAAGGTCTTCCATGTTCTTTTCATCCTTTCCTTATTGGATAAAAGAAATGTCAGTAGCGACTCTTTCTATCCGTAACAATTGCGATAAAACGCAAAACACGTCATTTCTCCCACCGCGTTACAGAACTGGCGACTCTGCTGGGGATTATTACTTAAAAGTGGGGTTACCTTAGGGCTATATCACCTTTATTTGCTTTCATTATTTGACTTGATTGCTTTACATTTTGGGTCCTTATTTGGGTTACTGTTAAAGATCTTACACTCTGATCTGGGGAACCTTTTTAAGTAAGTAGAAATAAATCATGGAAGATGTATGGCGTAGACCGATATGGATGAAGTGATAGCTACGTTAGCGTGATACTTTGGCTTATACTAATGTTCCTTGAGTCAGTCAAGGATAAAATTAGGCTTCCTTAGTGTCATTAAGCACTATCTGACCTTTAGAACCTTCTAATTGACTCATCCTAAGCCACTAGAAAGTAGTGAGATGGCTGGTTTTGGTTCCGGCCGAAGATTGGTTGATACTCGATGCTACACTCATTGAGATTGGACTTTTGGGATATTCTAGCCGCAATACTTTAGTGCTTGAGCTAGAACAATGCCTAAAAGGAACGTCAGTGATATGAGACTCCTTAGAACCCGTTACTTTTAATAGGACAGGTTGAGCCAACTAAACTTCAAGAGGGTACTTACCTACAAACCCCATGCAAGCCTAAACCTAGGGACTTGTCTGCTTTGTGTGTATATGATTACTTGTACATAACAACTTTCTCACTTTGCATACTTGTACATAACATCATAGAATCATACCATAGCATTTTCAATAACCATTTGAAGGATCTCAAGGGCCTATGATGCAGGGTCACATTGAACCAGACGTCTATCAAAAGGCAAGAGGATTCATTTTCCTCTAACCAAAACACCGTCAAAAATAAAGTACAACAAACTTGAGTCAAGGGCAACAATCCACTTGACATGGTGAGCTTAATTCTCATGGAAGGCCATCCACCGTTACAAGGTTCTCCAAACAAAGTTGTTGATCAAAGTTCAACTTCTAACATTTTCTTGTGTTTACCCTGCGAGATCCTTGAAAACATGCATCCACATATCATGTATCATATCATGTATCATATCATGACAGATTTCTCCCATACAGGTTTCCTTATCTTCTCACTATTTATTTTCAGTAAGATGGATATGGAACAAATGGTGAAAGATCTCCAAGCATAAAATGCCCAGTTCTAACAAATGTTCCTGGCTATGGCTAAGGGGCAAGAGGACCTGAAGAATCTTCTTCTCATAGACAAGAAGAAAAAGTCCAAGAAGTCAGTAGGCATCATGAACTTGGGAAGAAGACTTAGAGGACTAGCCAAAAGGGCTCTAGATCTCTCAACTTCATCCAGCATGGGGAATAGTCATGAAGAAGACAACAGTCTAGGGATTGATGAAGGCGAAGCTGACTACTCTGAGGAACAATATCCTCCCGTTGATGACAAGTACAAACAGTTGGAGGATCGCCTCAATGCTATGGAGATTCAGCAGATACCTGGCTTGGATTTAGGAGACATGGGTTTGGTTTATGGAGTGGTCATCCCTCCAAAGTTCAAAATCCCTACCTTTGCCATGTACGATGGAGTCTCTTGCCCTAAGATGCACCTAAAGTCTTATGTCCGCAAGATTCAACCATACATAACTAATCAGAAGTTTTGGATCCATTTCTTCTAAGAGAGCTTAGTTGGGACTCAACTTAATTGGTTCTATCAATTGGAGGGTTCTCGCATCCACACCTGGGAGGATCTAGTTGCTGCTTTCTACAAGCAGTACCAATACAACACTGATCTTGCACCAACTCGTGTGCAATTGTAGAACATGACCATGGGTTCCAACGAGAGCTTCAAAAGATACGCCCAAAGGTGGAGAGATATGGCTGGTAGGGTGTAGCCCCCTTTAACTGACAGGGAGATGATTGACATCTTCATGGGAACCTTGAAAGGACCTTTCTTCAATCACCTAATCAGAAGCTCCCCAACCGGGTTCACCGAGATAATACTGACCGATGAAAGGGTCGAAGCTAGCATTAAAAGCGGAAAGATCCAAGGGACTACACCCTTCGATGCTCAGAAAAATCCATACAATGGGAAGAAAGAGTTCAATGTCGTGTATGGTCAAAAGAGTCGTCATGACCAACATGTGTGGGCAGTCCTGATCTCTGGTTCTGTGTCGCACTGGCAACAGCAAAGGGGAAATCAGAAAAGGCCAGACGAGCCCAAAAGACAATTTACCAACATCAACATGCTGCTGTCTTAAGCACTACAACACTTATTGAGGATGAATCTGATTACGTTGATAAGACCTCATCCAAACCCCAAAACTTCTTCTCCTAACTACAATCCTAATGCAACATATGCTTATCATTCCAGAAGTCCTGGGCATGATACTAACGATTGTTGGGCGTTAAAGTTCAAGATTTAGAATTTTATTGACGCCAAGGAAATATAGTTTGACCCTCTGGAGACTCCAAACGTGATCATTACTCCTATGTAGAATCATTGAAAGCTTTTGTTCATTTGAATTTTCAAGTTGTAATCTCTTTTGTTGTTCAAACAATTATCTATTAATGTCAAACTTTGTTTCATTAATGCATTGCATATGTTGGTCTTGAATTCATCCATTTGTTTTCACTATATTTAAACTATGATTTTTACTCTCTTTATGACATTCAACTCTTGCTAAAAGTTACAAGCCTTTAGAGGGAGGATGACGAAAACAATGTCATAATCTCATACAATGTGCTTTTGGACAGACCTTGCTGACGATATACAGGTGTTCTTTCAAATCCTAAACACTGGAGTTATAAGGAAGATAATCCCTAGTCAACCCCTTTGAGCTAAAGAAGTAGAAGTTTTATTTTTACACAAATTGAAACCTTTAATCAAAACCTGGGGCAGGGTAGTCTCTCAGTTAATTCAAATGTGCGTTCATTCGCAAACTTCCACTTTGTATACAATGAGTGATATCAAAAACATTCTTCTGGAATCAAAATACAGTGATGGTTCCCTACCAAATAGGAAGTCATTATCTCTTAAAAAGAAAATCCCACTAAGTCAAAACCTACAAAGGATACTTAAGAAAAATTGGGGTATCCCGCTGACTGTAATCTCAAAACATGAACAGTCAGGAAAAAATCAGGGATAATAAATAAATAAAAAGAGGTCACTATAAATCCTCAATGACATGAAAAATGTTGCAAAAAATGACTGCATTTCGATAAACTAAATTTGTCTGAACCATCACCAAGACGTCATTCCAGACTCAATTAGAGTTCAAATACACAATTAGCTGAGTTTAGGACTGAAGAACATCACGAAGATCGGGCGGATACAAATACACTTTGAGCCTTTATCCTTTGTTTCTTAAATCGTGAACCAAGCCACGTTGCAACTCTTCAAAAGTCCTAATTGAAGCATGGGTTAGTTCGAAAGCATACTGTCTCAAAAAGTATCCTGACTCCTGTAAGGCTTTACTCTAAATTATGAGTTGAATTCATATTCTTACAAAACTCTTTACTTGCTAAAACGCATTTTCAAAACTTCAAGACAAGCATAAACTTTGCATTTATTTGAATATCGTTGTTTGCATATGGCTATTTGTTTGACAGTAGAGAAATTCCCACAACGAATATCCGATGAATGAAAGCTCTCTCAGTGAACAAAATCACTTTAAGTGGGATGACACTTCCAATGATAAATCTCCTATCAACAAGGGGGTAGTACATGTCATTATCCAGGACACCTGGGGCAATCCAGTCAGGATTCCAAGAAATCTCTCAAGAAGTGCTGAATAACCAGGGGCAGGTCTCCATCTCCCTCACTTGGGGCATTAAACGCAAATTCCAACAAAGGGTTACGTACAGTCAATTAATTCCTGGTAGTGCCACAAACACTCGCTACTAGGGGCAGTGACAAATATCCCCAAGATCCTTCTCATAGGATGACTCTCAGCCAGAGTTTAACCTCTGAAAACATTTTCCCCAGCTGAGTCGACCTCAAGAATCCTCGAGGATTTTCCCCAGTGAAGTCGTCACCTCTCCAATAGACTGGAAATAGGGTTTGTTACCCCAACAAACGGCGGGATTCCCCAGCTTGAATTTGCCTCTCTGACTACTATAAATCAAAAAACCACAACTCCTCTTCCCCAGTAGATTACTCTACAATCCCCAGCAAGTTACTGTGAAACCTAGACCCGACCAGACATCAGTTCAACTTCGACTCCCTAATAGAGCAACAAACAATCGAGACTCCTAAACTCTTTTCCCCAAGCAGGAATCAACATTCTCCATAGAATTTTCAATATTCCCCAGCGGAGTTCTCCTCAAACAACAAAACAGGAATCCCCGATGGAAACGTTCTAAGCAAAGTTTGAAGACACACCTACTCTTCAACAGCAGGCCGGGATTTAATGACTCCCCAGCATTTGTCAAAGATTTATTTTCCCAAACAAAGATACACTTCAATAACATTTCACATTTCATACATCCTATTTACATACATGACAAAGTGCATACGACACAATCTCATTTATTTTGAGAACATCATTGCACCATGCATTTCATACATCATGACATTATGTGCAACTAACGTTTTACCTTTTGAGGAAAGGGTCAATCAACATATGGCTACTGTCAACAATCTTAAAAAGGTCAGAGATTAATACCTTAAACCAGCCAGGACAACTATCTCAACAACCAACAATTTTCAACAGTTCCAGATTAATACTTGTAACAAGCCAGGAAAACTATTTGCAGACGAGTGATTGTAGATTAACCCCTGTAACAAGCCAGGAAAACTATTTACATGGACAAATTGAAGATTAATACCTGTAATAAGATAGGAAAACTATCTTTCTTTCTGAGGTCAAAGATTAATACATGTAACAAGTCAGGGCAATTATCTACACGACCAGGTAAAGCAACCCTACACAGGTTCCTTTTCTCACTCCTAGATGAAGTTTTACATGGACTCATCATAAAGCAACCCTACACAGGTTCCTTCTCTTTCCAGATGAAGTTTTACACAGACTCATCATGAGGTAACCCTAAACAGGTTCCTTCTCATTTCTAGATGAAGTTTTGCACAGACTCATCATGAAGCAACCCTACCTAGGTTCCTTCTCATTTTTCAAGGTGAAGTTTTACACTGACTCATCATGAAGCAACCCTACACAGGTTCCTTCTCATTTTTCAAGATGAAGTTTTACACTGACTCATCTTGAAGTAGCCCTACACAGGTTCCTTCTCATTTTTCAAGATGAAGTTTTACACGGACTCGTCATAAAGCAACCCTACACAGGTTCCTTCTCTTTCCAAGATGAAGTTTTACACTGACTCATCACGAAGTAGCCCTACACAGGTTCCTTCTCATTTTTCAAGATGAAGTTTTACACGGACTCGTCATAAAGAAACCCTACACAGGTTCCTTCTCTTTCCAAAATGAAGTTTACACAGACTCGTCATAAAGCAACCCTACACAGGTTCCTTCTCTTTCCAAGATGAAGTTTTATACAGACTCATCCTGAAGCAGCCCTACACAGGCCCATCATAAATGAACGATCAAAGACCTCTGCTGGTTCAGTTTAAATCTCTCAATGGTTTATCCTGATTCTTTCTAGTAGACATTCCCTCTGGTTCAGATAGATCACTCCAAGATTTATTATGATTCTTCTCCAGTTAAAGTCAGAATTTAGACTTAGCCTAATTTTTGTCAACAATCACCTCTGGATGGCATCTATAAGCCCATCTCCAACAACTATCCATCATTTCTCCAAATGGCATCTTTAATCCCATTCCCGACACAATCAACCACAACATCATCAAGTGCAAATTTATGGGCACTCTAATGTTCAATCATCTTCCACCTTCAAGTCACGAATGGCAAATTCTCCAATCTAACTCTTCAGATGTAAGAAGATTGAACAGGGGCAGTTGTTGTACCCCAAAATTTACCCTCTAATTTTCTCAAGATTTCTCTCGCATGTGTGATTACAAAAACATGTTTAAAGAAATAAAGAAAATGTAAAATTTTGAAGATGTTAATGTGTCTTTCGATTAGGTCAAAAAAGAAACAAGTTGGCTTCGATTGGGAAATACAGTCTCCCTTCAGTCACAAGTTTCGATTTGGCCATATAGCTTCCTTCGAAGTGACCCCGTTCGATCCACAAGTTGGGCATGTGATTTCCTTTGAAGTAACCCCCTTCGGTCCATAAACTGGCTATATAGTTTCCTTCTAAGTGACCCCCTTCTATCCACAAGTTGGGCATGTGATTTCCTTCGAAGTAACCCCCTTCGATCTGGCCATATAGTTTCCTTCGAAGTGACCCCCTTCGATCCACATGTTGGGCATGTTATTTCCTTCGAAGTAACCCCCTTCGATCTACAAGTTGGGCATGTGATTTCCTTCAAGGTGGCCTCCTTCGATTCATAAATTGGGTAATTAAACCCTTCGAAGCAACATGCTTAGAGCACACATTGTTTGGAAACGAACGTTTCTGTATGATGATGGATCTGGTCGAAGTGATCAAAACGAAAGGGTGGAGTATTCAAGGAGTTTGTTGACCAAAGTCCCATATACTTCCAAACCCAAGCCAGTTGTGCTGCTATGCAGCAGTCCTGCACCAGCCTGCCACAACGCTCTAAAATACTGCTGAGCCTACATTGTCTCAGTCCCATACTTGCACAAAAAAAGGAGTGCATAAGAGCTACATCAAAGAAAACAAGGGGACAGTATACCCAAACAGTTCGAATGTCATTTGGTTTCCCCCCAAAACCACATCAAAAGCTCGCCTATAAATGAAAGTCTTCACAACATTTTCAAGGGGATCTGGGGACCAGAGGAACGAATCTCCCAAATTTTCTCAAACACAACAAAACTGTCAAGTTCTTAAACACTTGTGAAAGCAAAACCAGAATCCCAAACACTCACCTCTTTAGATTCTGAAGAACACCCCACACATAGAAGTTTGTTCAAACTCAAATACGACCTTCTGTGACAACTCTTTGAACCAAAGGCAAACCCCCCGTGACTACTCTTCGAATTCCAGAAACGTCCAGGTAGTAGTTCAAGTTCGAAGCCCACACACCATCTTTGAGGTAAGTCTTTCTGACTTTAACTCTTTCATTTCAAACATCTTTATTAATTCATCTTCTAAGCCAAGATGTAATAATCATGGCCTTCGATGTTAATCTTTTGTGTTTTCCTTTAAGAACTAATTTGTACAGTCCCCTAAAAATGTTGGAATATAAAATATGCATGCTTCGACATACTTGCTTCGATGCATACACATGCTTCGATACAAACATGTTTAACATACACACACACACACACACTTTCTTCGAACACACTGACCTGCAGGCCCAGACGAAAGGCACACTTGCACTAAGTTCAGCCCCAATTGAAGGCCATGACTTGTTGCTGCCAGCCTCAATCGAAGAAGGCAACAAGGCAGAACCTTAGGCTTCACCATACACTGACTTCCAGGCCAACCGAAGGGCAGGACCTCACTGGTGCCAGCCCCCAATCGAAGTCTATGACCTCACTGGTGTTAGCCCCCAATATAAAGACATGACCCTGCTGGTGCCTGCCCAATCGAAAGACATGACTTTGCTGACTCCATGCCCCAATCGAAGGAGGCCAAGAAATGCAAATCGAATAATGCTCCAGCCTGGATCGAAAGAACTCATTTTTCTTGCTTTTATCTTATTTTTGCCTTTATATTGCAATTCGATATGGTTGTAACAGTGTAGGATTTTATCTTTCCGCATTTTATTGCTTTTGTATGCTTGCTAGTAAAATAGGGAATGTATGGCAAGATGAAAACAATAAGTAGACAACCCTTAATCAAAGACTAAATGCATGCAAATCAAACACACCATTCACACATGCACCCTTAGGGTAATTCCACTTGTTGCATCGGAAAAATAGTCATGTCCCTCAAACATGGGCGTTTTAGCAAAGACCCTCAATAAAAGATCATAGTCCCTCGATGACCCTCGACGTTGCCTTCAGTAAACGATCTAGTCCCTAAAAAGACATTGCTAAAACTTCCCATAGGTTGCCTTCTATGACTATACAAACGTCCCACACCCGTCCCTTCACATCCAACGATGGGGCTTCTTACCAAAACAATGGCAAGATAGTAACATCTAAAGGAGGAGAAAAAGAACATCTAAAGACCTTTTGAGTAGGTAGATTACTCCTAGTTGTTCGCTTTCTCACAACAAAAACATTTTATACACCAACACTCTCATTTTAAAACATTTTCAAAAGACAACACTTTGTACGCGTTCTTATAGAAATGAGAGCCATTACAAAGACGCCTTTTCAAAATCACTTTCAAAAACACATTCCACAAACACCTCTTTGAACTATTTTTCCAAACAACACTTTGTACGCGTTCTTATAGAAACGAGAACCATTACAAAGACGTTTTCAAAATACTTTCAAAACCCACACCACAAGCACATTTTCAAAGAAAAGCAAGTGATCTAGGAAGAAACTAAGAGCCCGTAGATAACTACGGATGAAAAGGGTGCCAATACCTTCCCTTTTCATAATATACCCCCCGAACTCAAGAAAATATCTCGAAAGGTCTTTCCTGTTCTTTTCAGCCTTTCCTTATTGGATAAAAGAAAAGTCGATGGTGACTCTTGCTATCCGCAACAATTGCAATAAAACGCAAAACACCCAAGTCAGTTCTCCCACCGTGTTACATTTACCAATGATATTTTTAGTCAAGATTGAGGTCAAAGCTCATATTTCAACATTACATGGCCATTGGTTTTGAAAAATCTAGAGAGATAAAGAAATTGGAAGTAACTTGTCAAAGAAGTCATCTTGGACACTTATAAAAAATTTCTAAGTATGAGATTTGCATGTTCATTTTCCACTTTTCTAAGGATTATAACTTTTTCATTTTTAATCAGAAATTAACAAACTTTTGATCAATGGAAATAGAAAGTTTCATTCTTCATCTTTGTCCTTGAGGGTTCATGTCCAAAAAATCAAAGGAAAAGAAGTTATTCAAGGTGAAAGTGCAAGGATCATTCATGGGAATTTGTAACTTAGTGAAAATTTTGCTAAGTCATTTTGGTCACCTTTATGAACAATTTTTCGTGCAATCTTTTCAAGGATTTCTAAGCCTCAAATCAAAAAGTCATCACCATGAAAGTTGTAGAGGAAATCTTTTTCTCTTTCCAAAAAGTCCAGGTTTATGTCATTTGGATCAAATTTGAGCAAGTTATAAATTTATAAAGGAATATCATCATTTATGTCATTTAAAGTTGCAACTTTGGTCATTTGGGAATTCAATCCATTTAGAGGTCCAAGAGGCTGATCCAAACCAAATTTTAAACTTGTACCAAGCCCGAGCAATTGCCAAAACGAGCCAAGCAAGCCCATGCACCCCATGCACTTCATTTTTCACAAAATTAATTGCCATTTCTCAAAATCTCTCTCTCCACTACACCACTTGGTCCCACCTTTTAGGGTTAATTTTCTAACCTCATGAGCAAGCCAAAATGCAACAATTGTTGCCTCAATCACACACAAAACATACACACTTACAAGCTTTCAGAATTTGGCCATTTCTTTCAATTATGCCCTTTAACAAATTTTGGGACTTATCCACCACCCTAGCTTGCTCCTCACACTCTATATAAGCTCATCATTCCCTTATTTCACTCACAAACGCCTCTCATTGCTAAAAATTCAGATCTGAACAATTTCTCACTCTCAAAAGTTTTCATTACATCTCCTAATTCTCTCAAGCAAGATTAATTCTATTGCTCGTTTCCTCTTCTCTGAAGTTAGTAGATCAAGATTTCTGGGTTTCTTGAGCTCTTGCATTGAAGGACCAGTGTACTCAACTTCCACTTGGTAAGCTTCGTCTTCTTCATGCTTATCCTAAAAAATGCCATGATAGGATCATACGTGTTGCATCCGAGAGCCTGAAATGGATGGCCATGTTCGTTTTTTGAATATGAGCTTGTGAAAAATTCTAGAATATTTGAATTATATTGTAAATCCGTGACTTTCTAATCCATTATCTATGTGCTTGGTTCATTATTTTGATATTTTTTTGTGATGGTTGTGTTCTACTCACAAAGATCTTCATTTTTGCTTTTAATTTCGTTTGATTTCATCAACTAATGAATGAGATACGGTTGGTTGAAGTTTGTTGAATACAACTGATTTTAGGGTCTGTGTAATCGTGTTTAATTTTTTTTCATTTTTGATGGAAGGTTGAAGATGAAGCATGGCAAGACGTGATTGATTATCTGTTTATTTTTCCGTATACATTTAACTAAGCATGACCAATTGATGTAACGTTAGACATAATTTTTTTATTTGTGAGCGTGACATCTTAAATAAAAACCAATTAAATAAATCTGAATAAATGAAAATGACCGTTATTAGGGGTGGTCCCCAGGCGCATGCGTGTTGTTTTCTGATTGGTTGTTTCCAATTTATTTAGTGGCGCTTTCAGCCAAAGTGTCACTAATGCAATAGTGACACTTTGGTTTGCATCATTTTTGTGTTTTATTTCTTTTAAATTTCTTTTTTAATTCTATTTTCTTTCTGATTTTATTTTTAATACTTCTAATGCTCAAAAATTCCAAAAAAATACTTTTCTGATCATTTAAGATCTCAAGAACATTTTGACCATTTTTATTTTATTTTTCAACCTTTCTCACTATTTTATTCTGATTTTATCTTTTAATGTGTTTTTATGTGATATTTTTTAGTCTAATGTTTGTTTCAATTTTATTTTCGGTATTCCACTAACCAAAAAAATGCCAAAAAATATGTTTAATGTTCCCACATGTCTTGAGTCGACCATAGTTTTAAATCTGTCTTGTGCATTTCTACTCGATGACTATGAGTCCAATGTCAGTTGATTTACTTTTCTTTTACTTCTGACCTATTTGGTCTTGACATCCTAATGGCATACTCCTTTGATTCTTTGATTAGTATTTCATTGCTAATTCATCACGATGACATTTTAGAAGCTAAGTCCTTCTTCGCTTGACCTAGTTTTGATCTTAATGATTGGTGAAGCTTCTAAAGGCTTGGGATCCATATTTAGTTTGAATTATTGGACTTTGATTCTACCTCTCCTTGATTCATACCTTGAATTCATCATTCTTTGCCTACTTTGCCTTAAATTAAAAAATGATTCATATCTTGGATGATGTTGATCTTTTGCTTTGCTAGTTTTCCATAAGCTTTGAGTATGATATCTTGGTGAAACTTCTTGAAGTTTAGGAATTGAGATTGACACTTTATGATAAGCTATGTGTTGTACCCCAAAATTTGCCCTCCCATATTCATCAAGAATTGTCAAAGTCAAGGTCACAAAATTCCCCAAGGGTTGTGCAGCTCAATTGGCTCCTATACAGTCAAAACTAGGGTTTGAGTTCTGGTCAAGCAAATGAACTTTTCAAAGGCCCAATCAAGTCTCATATGCCTACAAAGATGGTCAAATATCCTCATGTCAAGTTTCAAGGCATTCAGCTCAAAACTGCACAGTCAAAACCCTAGATTGCACTACAGTCAACTGTAGGGGCAAAATGGTCATTTGACAGTCAAAAGTTCAAATTTTTGGTCAACATATCATTTTGAAGCCACAAACATCATTTGATCAATGCTTGATCATGATTCTCAAAATTTGGCTCAGAAATCATCAAAGATGCAAAAGTTGCTATATTTGGACAGCTGAAAAAGTCAACTGAAATTGACCAGGGCATAACTTTCACATGGATTATCAGAAAAATTCCATCCAAAGCTCATTTTGAAGAGAAAGACATTTCCTACAATTCATCTTCATGTTCCAAGTCCAAGAAATGCTCTCATAAAAAGTTATCAATTTCAACATTATAGGTCATTTTCAAAAGTCAACAAAAAGTGACTTTAAGTCAAAGGCCATAACTTGAGATTGGTAAATCAAAATGACATGGGACCAAAGGCATTGGTTAAAGGACTCAAAGACCTTTCCAAAATGTCCAAGAACATGTGAAAAGCTTAAAAATTGACCAAGTTATGCCTTGTGGAAGTTGGGAAATTTTTGGAAATTTTTGAAAGTCAACATTGATGCAAAAGGCCTAAAAATGCAAATGGGCCTATTTTTCTTCCAAATTTCTTCATGCCAAGCCTATGCACGACCACTAGGCCCAAAGGGAAGTATTCTCATATTTTTTTATTATTTATTTGAATTAATATTAATTTATATTCATTTAAATGATTTTAATATATGAAAAATATCAAACCTAATCTAAAAAATCTTTTTATACACCTTATAGGCTCAATATTTCGTGTGAAGGCAAATGAGGAAAGATTTAGGGTGATTGGATGCAAATTGGTACAAAAGCCATAGAAAAAGATTCAAAAAGATTTTTAAACAAATCAAATATCTTAATCCATAATTGCAAGGGATTTGTACTAAGTTTGTTGACCTAACATGCTCCATATATGATCAGAACATAACCCTAATCAAAAGGGGACTGAAAAGCTGCGCATAACACACTTTGGAATATTGAAAATTTCACAAAAAAACTCAAAACTGAAAAGTGCATTAGAGGTCAATTCAAGCTTCGATTTTGATCCCATTAGCATTCTCATACATTCCTGGACATATTCCAACCCTTGGCATCAACTCAAACGCTTTGAACTGGTATCTGGAACTCAAACCGTATCAAGAAAATATTGAAATCGCATCTCATGATTTAAGCATCTTCTTGCATTTTTGCTTGTATATTATTACTCCTTATGAAGTTTCTGTACTAACCATATAACTTAATTGAGTTTTCATGCGTTTTATGAAGAGTTGCCATTGATACACCTTAGGGTTTCAGAGATAAAAAATTAGGGGTTTACTCCTATGGAAAAATTGGGATGCGAGATTGGCACCATGAGAATCAGAAGCTTCCAACAAGTTCATTGAGGGGGTCGCGCCTAATTTATATTGGGACATGACCTAATCGCTATTTTTTTGAAAACGGCTTTAGACCACGCCCAGAAAACCGTGGCCATATGCTTATGTTTCAGGGGAGGACGAGGACGAAGACTGCGTGGCAACGTGTGATAGGTGGATTCAAACTGCGCGCGAAATTCCAAGGGCATTAGCATTTTCTTCTTATAATATTTGCCGTTTATTATATATTAAACATAACTAAAGTGCTTCAGTGGCAGGTGTCCTCGTTTGCAAGGTACAAGACCTGGGTTCGAGCCCCAGGTCTGAATAAATGTCCATATTATTTTTCTGTTTGCAATTACGTACAGCATCTCCATTGCAAGATTATCATACGCACCCAACAATCACTGTCCACGCGTCCAAAGCATCCAGATCAAGGGCTCAGATGGAAGGCATACTATGGAAGCCAGTCAACGCGTTGCACATTATCCAGGAAGTCAACTAACGTCCAGCTTATTGGGCCAGGCTTTTCACAAAGACACCTCCTTATTTGGGGCTACCCCCCCCTGGTTTGCTTTATCATTTCATTTTTTATTCCTTCTTTAATTTTCTTTTTTTTCTTTTTATTACTTTTATTCAATTATGTTTATTTAATTAATCATTTTTAATAAAATATAAAAACACTAAAAATCAGAAAAAACACAAAAATATAATATTTATAATAATTATTTTCATAAATAAATTAAAATGTAGATTACTTAGTTTACTTAGGTTTTAATATTAATTTCTTTTTTAATAAAAATCCAAAAATGTAGAATTAGGTTAATTGCTATTTTTTTATTCCTTTTAATATTTTTCCTTTTTAGAACAACAATAATTATTATTTATAAATTTATTTCCCAATTAAATTGTACATAAATTTTAGGTTAATTTAGATCATATTTTAATTTTTTCATAATAAATAAAAATATTAGAATTAGGGTTTGCTTCTTAATTTAATTTTAATTAATTTCTTTTTTTCATTAAATCTAAAAAATACAAAATACCAAAAACATTTAGTCATTTAATTTTAATTTTTAAATCCTTATTAATTTTTAATTATTTGCAAAAAGGGTCCAACGCCCGGCATTAATCAGTTCATTGCGCATTATTTATTTATCGCTTATTATAATTTTGTAATCGCCCCAAAGCCGTGTAATTTTATTTTTCGCATTTTAATTCTTCGCATTATTTATTTTTCCGCTAAATCGGGTCCGGTTTAATTTTGGCGATGTGGACCCGCGCCTTTGTAATAGTCGTAGATTTATCTTTTCCGCACTCCTAACTGTTAATCAAGCATGAAAGAATGAATGTCTAATTAAAATCAAGCGTAGAACACGACGAACATGACAAGACAAATAAATGAAACATGACACACGAATCGCACACACCACCCCTAGGGTACGCCTCACTGTTGCCTTGCCTCGAAAGGTGATCGTCGAGTAGAGGATGTCTTAGTAAGTCCTCATGATCCGGGAACCTGGCATGAGGGTAGCTTCTAAGGTGTCTTCCTATTGCTCTGGTGATCACCATGTCCCTATAAACTCGAATTGACCCGAACACCTCCAACGGTGGTGCTACCTACCTCTCAATGGTGGGATGGCACTACTTTAAAGGACTCTTACACAGACGAATTCCTTAGGGTAGGTAGGTTCTCAAGGATACTTGCTCTAATCTCAAAACAAAACTCAAAAAGACTTTTCACACTGACACATTTTCAAAAGCTTTCAAAGCAAACTTTTCAAACACTCTGACGTACGAGTCGAACTGAAATTTTTCAAAGAAACTTTTTAAACCCACATTGAAAAGCAAACAAACAATTTTGAAAACACAATGAGCAAGTATCTAAGAGCCCATGGATAACCATGGATAGAAAGGGTGCTAACACCTTCCCTTTCTATAACCTACCTCCCGAACCGAGAGCAATCTCTTTAAGGAATTTTTCTGTGCTTTTGTCCTTTCCATTTGGAGAAAATAAAAGACGGTGGCGACTCTTGCTTCCGCGACATTTCGCGAACCAGCGTTAAACAGTCAGTTCCAGATCCACCGATCACAGAACTGGCGACTCTGCTGGGGACTTAAACTTAAAGTGAGGTGTACCTTAGGATTAAGATCACTGTGTTTTCACTTGTATTGTTTTGCTTGCTTTATTATTGTGGGTTGCATCGGAGTTACATAGATCCTAACCCGGATCTGGGGATACCCTGTTTAGGTAGCATAAGCTGTGAGGGACCTGTCCGACGTAGACCGACACGGGTGAAACAGTGGCTACGTTGGTGTGGCACCTTAGTCTGTACCGATATCCCTTGTGTCGCAACGAGGAGAATATGGGTCTTCTAAGGAGTCATTAAGCACCAACAACCTTAGAACCTTAATTGACACAACTTGGCCTTTAGAATTGTAGCAGTACGCTACGCCCATTGAGGCTAAACTCTCGTGATGGTTCTGGCCGCAAGAAAAGATTGCGATGCTGGAGTTATGACCGATTGAGGGTAGTCAATGATATTGGGATCCTCTAAGAACCCGGTTACTTTGATAGGACAGGTATGAACCAACCAACTGAAAGAGGGTAATACCTAGACCTCATGCTTGCCTAAACTCTAAGGGCTTCTCTTGTGTGACTTGTGTGCCTTCGTACTTGACTACTTGCATGCTTGTTATCTGACCCTTGATGTCTTGTAGGTTTTGTTCATAGTCCTTAATTAGGACTTATAACAAAGTGTACTAACCACTTGCAGGTCTTGTTTATAGTCCTTAACTAGGACTCATGACAGGGTTTACCAAATTTCTTGCAGGTCTTGTTTATAGTCCTTAACTAGGACTCATGACAGGGTTTGCCAAATTTCTTGCAGGGTCTGTTTATAGTCCTTAATTGGGACTCATAGCAGGGTTTACCTACATCATCCCATGCATAGCATGACATCATACCATTGCATACATCCTAACCCATTTCAAGGATCTCAAGGGCTTGTGATGCAGGTCATGATAAACCAATTACCCAGCAAGGGGCAAAGAGGATTTATTTTCCTCTAGCCAAGGGTGTCAGGGGCTATGACCCACTGGATATGGTGAGCCTTTGACCCTTAAAGAAGGACTCTCAACAATATGCAGTGCCTTCAGTCAAGCTACCGGTTCCAAATGCTAACAAAGTTTCTCTGTTTACCCCACGAGGTCCTTGAAAACATTGCATGCATGTCATACATCTCATTGCATTGCAGGTATCGCTTTGACAGGTTGCTTACCCTTCCTCGCTGTTTATTTCAGCCGATCGCCATGAATCCTGAATCATCAGCCGAACAGACCATCAAGGACCTCCAGGCTCAGAACGCCCAGTTCCAAGAGCTGATTATGAATTTGACCCAGGGGCAACAAGACCTGAAGGCTCTCCTTTTGAAGAAGGACAAGAAAAAGAAGAGAACTGTTCTGTTCAGCCCTAGACGCAGATCTGGGAATACACCGCAAGCTGAAACTGAGAGGACAACCCCATCCGTGGGAAAAAGCAGTCATCATGAGAGAGAGGTTCCCAGTCCAGTGGTCTCCGACAACGAGACAGATTTCGACGAAGAGCAGTACCCTCCTGCTGATGACAGATATAAGCAACTGGAGGATAGGATGAAAGCTATGGAGGTTCAACAGACACCTGGGCTGGATTTCGGAGATCTGGGTTTGTCGACTGGTGTGATAATCCCCCACAAGTTCAAAGTACCACCCTTCTCTAAGTATGACGGGGCGTCTTGCCCCAAGCTGCATCTAAGGTCCTATGTTCGAAAGATTCAGCCATATACAGTGGACAAGAATTTATGGATCCACTTCTTCCAGGAAAGTCTTTCAGGGACTCACCTCGAATGGTTCTATCAACTGGATGGGACCAAAGTTCGTAACTGGGAGGAGTTGGCAACTGCTTTCTATAAGCAGTACCAGTACAATGCCGACCTTGCCCCCACACGTACTCAACTCCAGGGTATGTCGTTGGGCGCAAGCGAAGGTTTTAAGGAGTACGCTCAGAAATGGAGGGATCTTGCTGGAAGGGTACAACCACCTCTGACTGATCGGGAACTTGTTGATATGTTCTTGGGGACCTTGTCTGGTCCATTTTATAACCACCTGATTGGGAATTCATCTGCTGGATTCACAGATCTTATCTTGACTGGAGAGCGAATAGAAGCTGGCATCCGGTCTGGGAAAATTCAAGAGGCTGCACCTTCTGATAAAAAGCCTCATCATGGAAAGAAAGAATCCAATGCCGTGTATGGTAAAAAGAGCCGTCATGAGGCAGGGGCAATCCAGATTTCCAATCCCGGGCCTGCTCAACAAGGACAGGGGCAGCAACGCAAAGAGAAACGGCAGTACACCAAACTCAACATGTCGTTGGATCAAGCACTGCAACAACTGTTGAAGACAGGGCTGATCACCTTAAGGGCTCCTCTTCGGAATCCGAACACTTCTGCACCCAACTATCATCCCAACGATAGGTGCGCATATCATTCAGATAGCCCGGGGCATACTACAGACAACTGCTGGCCTCTCAAGAATAAAATCCAAGATATGATCGACGCCGGAGAGATTCAGTTTGAAGTGCCAGAGACTCCGAACATAATCACTGCTCCGTTACCCAATCATTGAAGACCTTTTGTTCATTTGAATATTTTGAGTTGTACTTTTCTTTGCTTATACAAACAATTAATGTCATAGCAAACTCTTTTATTCTATCAATGCATCGCATATGTCTGTTTTGGGGAATTAATACAATTATTTTTGTTATATTCTTTTCATATTTTTTCTGATGTCAACTCTTGGTTAATAATTCTGAGCCTCTTGAGGGAGGATGACGAAAACGATACCACAATCATTACAGTATGCTTTTGAACAGACCCCGCTTATGAGGTACAGGCATTGTTTCAATTCCTAAACACTGGAGTTATAAGGATGATAATCCCTCGTCAACCCATCAGAGCCAAAGAAGTAGGAGTTTTATTTTCGAAAATCAAAACCCTTAATCATAACCTGGGGCAGGGTAGTCTCTCAGTTGATCCAAGTGCATGACGAATGGCACCGAAGAGATCTTTACAAAACGAAGAAAGACAGTAATGGTTCAGAACAATCAAAAGGACAGGCAGTCATCATCAAAATCCATAAATGAAAAGCCCAAAAAGTCTAAACCTACAAAGGGGACTTATGAAACTGGGGCATCCCGCTGACTGTAATTCCAAAAAAAAAGGGGGAAACAGTTCAGGCAAAAAAAGAAAGGGATAACAAAATAAAAAAGAAAGAGGTCTCATAAACCCTCAACCAAAGCAAAGATGACTGCCTATTCAAAATAAGCTATCAACATCTGAACCATTACTGGAACATCAAAACAAAGACTCAAGCAAGGTCTAACGCATGATCAACTGAGTTTAGGTCTGGAGAACATCACGAAGAGCGGGTGGGTACGAATAAAATTTGAGCCTTTATCTTTTGTTTCTTAAACCGTGAACCAGACCACGTTATAACCCTCAAAAGTCCTAGCTGAGGCATGGGTTAGTTCGAAAGCATACTGTTACGAAAGGTATCCTGACTCCTGAAGGCCTACGGTAAATACGGAGTTGACATTACGTTTTACAAACATTTACTTGTTTTATGAAAAAGAATGCATTTTCAAAATCCTCAAGACAGACATAAGCTTTGCATTTTTAACATAACTTTGTTTGCATATGACTTTTTGTTTGAACAGCAGGGAAATTCGCACGATGAATACCTAGTGAACAAAAGTACTTCCAATCAAGGGGCATGACATGATCATGGCCTACCATCTGGGGCAGTCCAATCAAGATTCGGAGAATCTCTCAAAGGCCAAAAAGCCTGGGGCAAATCTCCACCTGAGTCACTTGGGGCATTTCAACAACAAATCTCGCCTGATCAAACATCTTCCGGTGACAAAACACTTCTAAACAGGGGCAACTCCCTACTTTCTGAGAACGGACATGGTCGGAAAAATACTACGCATAATCAAAGACCCGCTAGGTTGACATACCTAGGCAAAAATAAGGGCTTCCCGGCGAACCAAAAGGGTTCGGGCAAAATGAAGGGATGAAATAAAAAAATCTGTACACCCGGCAAGTCGAAAACCTGAAAAGGCGGCTTGGGCAAAAATGGGTATCCCGGTGGACTGAAAACCCGAAAGGGCGGTCCAGGCAAAAGTTAGGGATTAAAGCGTACGACTATGTCCTGTCATCTTGTCACCCGCCTACCAGAAGAAGGTTTGACCCTCACCAACTATCAGCATCCCACAAGAAACAGGGGCAATAAAGGTTGGTCTGAGCAGTCTGGTTGTTCTGTCCTCTAAGGTGTCAGGGTAAGCTCCGTTGAAGAACATAGCCAATGCAGTTCAAAACTTCCCCAGGAGAGTCCCATCCAGTTCCCCGGGAAAGTTGGAATCTATCTCCCCAAGCAGCAAGCTTATCCCCAGTAAGTTATGGAAGCTTACCCCTCTCAGAGCACGAACGCATCGTCCGGCTTGATTTAAAGAGTTATTTCCTTAACAGGATATAACTGGGTTATCCTCAGCCAAAAGCCACGGAAAGAGCGTCGTCGACAGAACCTTCTTATCCCCAGCGAAGTCCATTCATACTTCCAATACAGCAAGGTATCCTCAGTGAGTCATACTCAATAAAATCAGCTAAAGCATCTCCCCACAGAGTATTTCTTCCCAACATGGTCGCTAGAATATCTTTTTCTCCCCGCAGAATCCTCCATTCGCCAAGTTTATTCCCCAACGGAGTTATCTTCTCCTACCGGTATACTTGCAATTATCATCCCCAGCGGAAGCAAAAGCTATTCCTCCACAACAGCCCAGGATGCGACTTCCCAGCACCCGTCAAGGATTTATTTTCCCACGACGAAAACATACATTCATAAAACGTCACATACATCATTATAGCATGCATATGCATCATATTACACGAATCTCATTGATCTTGAAAACATACAGTTCATGCATCATGATTTTGCATACAATTATGTTCTACCTTTTCAGGAAAAAGATCAATACAAAAATGATTATTATCAACTAATGCAATTCCTCCTAGATATAGTTTCAGATGTAAACCCAGCGATGGTGCCGTTCTGATACTGCTTCCAGATTTCCTTCTCGATATAGTTTCAGATGTAAACCAGATATGGTGACGTTCTGATACTGCTTCCAGAAGTCTTCAGATGTTTCCCTCTCCGGCATGAGCGTGAGGTGATATTCTCTTATGGTCCCCTCTCCAACGGCGTGTGAGGTGGTAATTCCTTCTTCAGATGTTTCCCTCTCCGGCATGAGCGTGAGGTGATATTCTCTTATGGTCCCCTCTCCAACGGCGTGTGAGGTGGTAATTCCTTTTTCAGATGTTTCCCTCTCCGGCATGAGCGTGAGGTGATATTCTCTTATGGTCCCCTCTCCAACGGCGTGTGAGGCGGTAATTCCTTTTTCAAGATGTTTTCCTCTCCGACGATGAGCGTGAGGTGATAGTCTTTTGTGGTCCCCTCTCCGACGGTGAGCGTGAGGTGGTAATTCCTTTTTTCAGATGTTTTCCTCTCCGACGATGAGCGTGAGGTAATATTCTCTTATGGTCCCCTCTCCAACGGCGTGTGAGGTGGTAAATCCTTTTCCAAATGTTTCCCTCTCCGGCATGAGCGTGAGGTGACATTTCCTTCCAGATTATAATTTCCTATAGTTCCCTCTCCAACGTGAGTGAGGTAACTCCCTTTGAGATTATAATGTCCTTTGGTTCTCTTCCCGATATTGCAAAGATGGTAATTCCCGCCAAGATTTGTCTCAACGAGCGTTGTTGAAGTTAAAATCAACCAAGGTTCTCTTATCATTCATGCTAAGGCAATAACCATCCCTGGTTCATTCATCAGCGTTTGAAGCTCCAGACCCAGCTCCTGTAACCAGTCAGGACATATCCATATCAAGCATCTAAAATCAGCTCCTGCGACGTGTCAGGTACTCATTTTTCTGTTTTGCAGGTATGCAGGTTCTCGCTAAGGAATCTCTTACGCAATCAACATCCAGATGGCATCTATAAGCCCATCATCCTATCCAAGCAACATCCAAATGGCATCTATAAGCCCATTCCCCCATCATCATTGTTACTATGTGAGCGCAAATTTCTGGGCACTTTAAGTGTTCAATCATCTTCTACCCTCGGATTACGAAAGGCACGTCAGCCAATCTGCATCCTAAGGTCTAAGAAGATTGAACAGGGGCAGCTGTTGTACCCCAAAATTTGCCCTCCCATATTCATCAAGAATTGTCAAAGTCAAGGTCACAAAATTCCCCAAGGGTTGTGCAGCTCAATTGGCTCCTATACAGTCAAAACTAGGGTTTGAGTTCTGGTCAAGCAAATGAACTTTTCAAAGGCCCAATCAAGTCTCATATGCCTACAAAGATGGTCAAATATCCTCATGTCAAGTTTCAAGGCATTCAGCTCAAAACTGCACAGTCAAAACCCTAGATTGCACTACAGTCAACTGTAGGGGCAAAATGGTCATTTGACAGTCAAAAGTTCAAATTTTTGGTCAACATATCATTTTGAAGCCACAAACATCATTTGATCAATGCTTGATCATGATTCTCAAAATTTGGCTCAGAAATCATCAAAGATGCAAAAGTTGCTATATTTGAACAGCTGAAAAAGTCAACTGAAATTGACCAGGGCATAACTTTCACATGGATTATCAGAAAAATTCCATCCAAAGCTCATTTTGAAGAGAAAGACATTTCCTACAATTCATCTTCATGTTCCAAGTCCAAGAAATGCTCTCATAAAAAGTTATCAATTTCAACATTATAGGTCATTTTCAAAAGTCAACAAAAAGTGACTTTAAGTCAAAGGCCATAACTTGAGATTGGTAAATCAAAATGACATGGGACCAAAGGCATTGGTTAAAGGACTCAAAGACCTTTCCAAAATGTCCAAGAACATGTGAAAAGCTTAAAAATTGACCAAGTTATGCCTTGTGGAAGTTGGGAAATTTTTGGAAATTTTTGAAAGTCAACATTGATGCAAAAGGCCTAAAAATGCAAATGGGCCTATTTTTCTTCCAAATTTCTTCATGCCAAGCCTATGCACGACCACTAGGCCCAAAGGGAAGTATTCTCATATTTTTTTATTATTTATTTGAATTAATATTAATTTATATTCATTTAAATGATTTTAATATATGAAAAATATCAAACCTAATCTAAAAAATCTTTTTATACACCTTATAGGCTCAATATTTCGTGTGAAGGCAAATGAGGAAAGATTTAGGGTGATTGGATGCAAATTGGTACAAAAGCCATAGAAAAAGATTCAAAAAGATTTTTAAACAAATCAAATATCTTAATCCATAATTGCAAGGGATTTGTACTAAGTTTGTTGACCTAACATGCTCCATATATGATCAGAACATAACCCTAATCAAAAGGGGACTGAAAAGCTGCGCATAACACACTTTGGAATATTGAAAATTTCACAAAAAAACTCAAAACTGAAAAGTGCATTAGAGGTCAATTCAAGCTTCGATTTTGATCCCATTAGCATTCTCATACATTCCTGGACATATTCCAACCCTTGGCATCAACTCAAACGCTTTGAACTGGTATCTGGAACTCAAACCGTATCAAGAAAATATTGAAATCGCATCTCATGATTTAAGCATCTTCTTGCATTTTTGCTTGTATATTATTACTCCTTATGAAGTTTCTGTACTAACCATATAACTTAATTGAGTTTTCATGCGTTTTATGAAGAGTTGCCATTGATACACCTTAGGGTTTCAGAGATAAAAAATTAGGGGTTTACTCCTATGGAAAAATTGGGATGCGAGATTGGCACCATGAGAATCAGAAGCTTCCAACAAGTTCATTGAGGGGGTCGCGCCTAATTTATATTGGGACATGACCTAATCGCTATTTTTTTGAAAACGGCTTTAGACCACGCCCAGAAAACCGTGGCCATATGCTTATGTTTCAGGGGAGGACGAGGACGAAGACTGCGTGGCAACGTGTGATAGGTGGATTCAAACTGCGCGCGAAATTCCAAGGGCATTAGCATTTTCTTCTTATAATATTTGCCGTTTATTATATATTAAACATAACTAAAGTGCTTCAGTGGCAGGTGTCCTCGTTTGCAAGGTACAAGACCTGGGTTCGAGCCCCAGGTCTGAATAAATGTCCATATTATTTTTCTGTTTGCAATTACGTACAGCATCTCCATTGCAAGATTATCATACGCACCCAACAATCACTGTCCACGCGTCCAAAGCATCCAGATCAAGGGCTCAGATGGAAGGCATACTATGGAAGCCAGTCAACGCGTTGCACATTATCCAGGAAGTCAACTAACGTCCAGCTTATTGGGCCAGGCTTTTCACAAAGACACCTCCTTATTTGGGGCTACCCCCCCCCTGGTTTGCTTTATCATTTCATTTTTTATTCCTTCTTTAATTTTCTTTTTTTTCTTTTTATTACTTTTATTCAATTATGTTTATTTAATTAATCATTTTTAATAAAATATAAAAACACTAAAAATCAGAAAAAACACAAAAATATAATATTTATAATAATTATTTTCATAAATAAATTAAAATGTAGATTACTTAGTTTACTTAGGTTTTAATATTAATTTCTTTTTTAATAAAAATCCAAAAATGTAGAATTAGGTTAATTGCTATTTTTTTATTCCTTTTAATATTTTTCCTTTTTAGAACAACAATAATTATTATTTATAAATTTATTTCCCAATTAAATTGTACATAAATTTTAGGTTAATTTAGATCATATTTTAATTTTTTCATAATAAATAAAAATATTAGAATTAGGGTTTGCTTCTTAATTTAATTTTAATTAATTTCTTTTTTTCATTAAATCTAAAAAATACAAAATACCAAAAACATTTAGTCATTTAATTTTAATTTTTAAATCCTTATTAATTTTTAATTATTTGCAAAAAGGGTCCAACGCCCGGCATTAATCAGTTCATTGCGCATTATTTATTTATCGCTTATTATAATTTTGTAATCGCCCCAAAGCCGTGTAATTTTATTTTTCGCATTTTAATTCTTCGCATTATTTATTTTTCCGCTAAATCGGGTCCGGTTTAATTTTGGCGATGTGGACCCGCGCCTTTGTAATAGTCGTAGATTTATCTTTTCCGCACTCCTAACTGTTAATCAAGCATGAAAGAATGAATGTCTAATTAAAATCAAGCGTAGAACACGACGAACATGACAAGACAAATAAATGAAACATGACACACGAATCGCACACACCACCCCTAGGGTACGCCTCACTGTTGCCTTGCCTCGAAAGGTGATCGTCGAGTAGAGGATGTCTTAGTAAGTCCTCATGATCCGGGAACCTGGCATGAGGGTAGCTTCTAAGGTGTCTTCCTATTGCTCTGGTGATCACCATGTCCCTATAAACTCGAATTGACCCGAACACCTCCAACGGTGGTGCTACCTACCTCTCAATGGTGGGATGGCACTACTTTAAAGGACTCTTACACAGACGAATTCCTTAGGGTAGGTAGGTTCTCAAGGATACTTGCTCTAATCTCAAAACAAAACTCAAAAAGACTTTTCACACTGACACATTTTCAAAAGCTTTCAAAGCAAACTTTTCAAACACTCTGACGTACGAGTCGAACTGAAATTTTTCAAAGAAACTTTTTAAACCCACATTGAAAAGCAAACAAACAATTTTGAAAACACAATGAGCAAGTATCTAAGAGCCCATGGATAACCATGGATAGAAAGGGTGCTAACACCTTCCCTTTCTATAACCTACCTCCCGAACCGAGAGCAATCTCTTTAAGGAATTTTTCTGTGCTTTTGTCCTTTCCATTTGGAGAAAATAAAAGACGGTGGCGACTCTTGCTTCCGCGACATTTCGCGAACCAGCGTTAAACAGTCAGTTCCAGATCCACCGATCACACTATGCTATAAGGTTCCAATTGATTTCCATAAGTTTCTAATTGATTGGAGCATTAATTTGGTCCATGGACCTTTTCCTTTTTTCTAACAATATCTATCCTATAAATAGAGGACTCTCCCCTCACTTTTTCATATTCAGAAACATGAGTTCTATATCTCAACCTATACCCTCTTTCAAAATACTTGTCTACTTTCTCTCACGTTAATTTAGCCACAGCACTTCAATAAAGTCTTTGTGTTTAAGTGAGGTTTTCTTCTTGAAATGGATGATATTGTAAATTCACCAAGAGGTATGTTTCTTGGTTGAATAATTTCTCTTAATGGGGTGTTTGTTTATGTTCAAAGATAAACCTCTTAAAATCTTTATTTGGGAATATACTCTTTAAGTCACCAGTTCAGTTCGTGAGTTCTCATGGAAAAGCTCAATCTAGTTCATGAGTCCATCCTGTGTGTAATTTCACTTTGGTTTGAGATCAGCCTAGTGTAAAATCTTAACTTTGTTCGTGGTAAGCCTATGTAAAACCCTGATCCACTTTGTGCTCAACCCTGATCCAGTTTGTGCTCAACCCTTATAAAACCATCACTTTGGTTCGAAGGATAGCATGTAAAAACACCACCTTTGGTTTGAGACTAACATGTGTAAAATATCATAGTTTAAGCTGAGAGACTAACCTCTTAAAGCTTCATTCGTGATTGGAAGTAATACCAACCGATTTCATCCATTATTTGTTTGTTGGTTGGAAGTTAGCCTGAAACTTCATTTTTCTTCTTGTATAAGTGGGTTTGTGAGTTTAACCTACTAAAATATCATAAGAATTATTGGATACTCTCAAAATCAAGTCTTGGGGAGAGGATTAGGTCACTTCATTTAGATTGAACCTCTATAGTTTTTGGTGTCATCTCTTTACCCTTATCTCTTAACTTTCCCCTTCTATTACGCAAAAAAATTTATCAAAAATGTTTTTGAACTCTAAAAATAAAAATAATAAGTTTTTAAACAAACCTTTTCCAAACCCCCACAATTCACCCCTATTGTGTGTGGAGTCATGTGTCTAACACCACTAACTTCACATACTCTTTAAATAAGGCTATATTTTTGAAACGCATCTTCTGAAGGTCTTATTTAGTCTTCTTCCAGCCTTCATAGGCTTCATTCAAAGATGTCTCAAACTCCTTTACAGTTTTTCAAGAAGAAATTAATGATCTGCCATATATGCAAGAGACCTTCATCACCGAACATTGCCTTTTGAGCCAATGTTAGAGTTTTGTACCTATCCCTTATTCCTTAAGCCAATGAATGCACCCTCTCATCCAGTTAGCGGGGATACCCGAAATCTTGCACCTAGTCTTTTATCTCCCTCAAAAGGTTACTCGTCTTTATGAGCTCCTATAGAAACCGATCCTTCTCAATGACGATGACATTAATACTTTCTACGGGTACTTCTTTCTCCTTCCAAAGACGTCCAAGCACAAAGACACCCCCTTTGTGTGCAACACCAAATTCCAAAGTTGTCAAATATTTTCACATTTCGTACAACATCTCTGCGATTTCTTCTTAACAAATAACTCAAACCTTGTTTATGAAGTATACATAATCTTTTTCAGAGATGAAAGGTCAAATTCCCCTATCCATCTGAAGACGTGAGTAAGCTAGTAGCAAAGGTGATACACTGGGGGTGATTAATGATGAAATTTCCCAGGAACCCAACCTTCCACGTCCAGCTTTACTCTTCGAGGTATTTTTTGGACCAGATCCCTAACACGAGTCACCTTGTTAACCTCCACCCTAGATGGTTTCCAACCGATGGTATATGGAAATAACCATAGGGTATCTCCCACCATAGGCCAGTTTAGAAGGCTTTGTGTTTCGGGTTACACTGGGATAAGAGAAACATAGCTCCACGAGGTGTGGGCCCCACTTAGAACTAGAAAAGCAGAAATCTATAAAGGCGGGAAGTAAATCTTAGTGTCTTCTTCATTTAAAACAATGTTTTGCGGCAACTCATCTTATCTACAAACATGACACAAATAAACTATGAAAACACTTACTTCAAAATCGAAAAAAATATAAAGAGAAACCTTCTGCATGCTCACCAAATATATGGTGCCTCTCCTTTTTGGTGGCAACCTCCACCAGCAAACGCGTCTCTATACAACACCTCTTCTATTTCTTCAAAGACATCCCATAGGGAACAACCCTGTGAATAAAACTTAAAACTTTTCAAGAAGCCACTCGTTTGTTATTTAAATAAGTCTCATATTTAGCCAAATCATTGGGAAGGTAGACATAAGTTCCTACCCCGACCAGAAAATGGTTTTGACGCAAGAATTTTGGAAACATATCACAATACTTAGAAGGTTTGTCAGTTTGGATTCACATATATTGGCATGAGTAAGCTTGACGGGGGAGGTAACCAAATGATACAGGTCTTTAAAGTTCTTCATATTATCAGTATAAACCTCGAAGGTCTTCATGCCTTACCTAAGAGAATGCATGCATTAACCCTGCACTGAGTTGGCCGGACTACATTGAATATTGAAAAGATGAAAAAAAATGTCAATTTTGGCACACTCTTCTTATGCTCGCAATAGTATTGAAACATCTTGATACAAGCACAACTCACCAATATTGAAACCACATGTGTATGGCCCAGGTAGCACGTGGATAAGAAGTTGAAAACTTTAATTCGTATTTTGTTCTTAAGGTGGGATTAGTTACATGTAACTCCGCTAATGTATTTATGTTTATGTTTTGTTTTTTGTAAGTAAGAGCTCTAAGGCGACCTGACCGATTGACATTCCAAAGAAACCACCTTTGAGAAATTATTTGTAGAAATTGTATATTAATTTATAGATAATTAAAATATGGAGTTACAAAGTTATACCACTACACCCTTCTTCGAGGGTGGCGGGCCTCCGAGGGAGTCTGGTTAATGCTTTCACCTTTGTGGTCGGGGGAGTATGGCTATTGCTTCCACCTTTGCAATCAGGGGAGGGAGTATGGTATATTCAATGGAGGTGGTGGTGATTTGTGACTTCATAGCTTCTATTTGTAGCCTAGTCTCTCTAATGGAGGTTGCCTTAGGATTTTCTATTTGGTTTCTTCTAGAGGATGCTTCCTACATAATGTTGTTCTTCAGATTGACATGTTACAGGCTCTTATAAATCCTAAACAATCTTTCTGCCAGGAATTGTAAATTCTGGCATTGTACTAGATTTTAGACGATGTTCAGCATATTAATGGCTCCTTACACTATGAGTTTAACTTTCAATAACTAAAGGTCGGGGCATGTTTCTTGTCTGGGAATTACTTGAAGTGGTGGAGGTCTATGCGAAGTCTTGCCTTGGTGAAAGTGTTGTGCAGATCTGAGGAATGGAAGAGGCTGGAATACTCCCTGGTATGTTCTAGGTTAACATTATCTTGTTGTGAATGATCAGATAGAGATGCTACCAAAATTGGATCTTCCACTACCGGAGGAAGAGAAAGTGGATTTTCGGCAGCTTCAACAGTGATGACGAAGACCTGTTGTTGAATGGCCAAGCTAGTGGCTTTGGAAGCCACCATAGTTGGAAGATTTGAGGAAGGATCCAACATAAAGGAGGTTGAGATTCGAGGAAGGTGATGATGAAATAGAGATTGAAACTTCTAGCGGAAGAGATCTGAATGTCTAATAGAGATGATTTGATTTTTTTACCGAGGAGATCTGAACTTCCAACGAAGGAGATTTGAACGGGAGATGCGCGAGAATGAGATTTTGATTTCCCACAAACGACGCCAATGTTCTGCAGTGAAACTAGAATTGATCGTTGAACAATGATGCATGGCTTGTTGCGGTGGGCCTGAGTTTCTGATGAAGTGGAGAGGGGTCTGACCTGCAAGATTAACACTCTAACGTCCAAGTTAGTAAGAGAATAAAAAATAACGCGTGAGCGAGAATGAATTTAAATACTTGAGAAATGACACGATTTTTCTCTTAAATAGGATAAATGATTAATAAAAGAAAGTGTGAAGTGAGATATGAATCAGGATCATTCATCTGATTGATCTGGACAATTAACAAAAACTCAAATAAACGAACTTGCATGCTTTCAAAAAAGAAAATATTAGTTGTTATGCGCACTCTACTACTTACTTTTGCTATGTTATCGAGTCTTTCTCATTGGCCCTTACTGATAGCTTAAAACAAAACTGATATATATGGATGAAAGAATTCTATAAATGATTTTTTTTTTTTATTATAAGTGACTATCCCAAACTTATTTATATACATTAACTAACTAGTAAGAAACATTTTTAGTAATAAAAAAAAACAAACTAAGAAGAAACGCCAACTAATAACCATCTCCCTGTATCATCAATATTAACTTTATATTTCATAACTAATAAAATATCCGTGTAATTTATTTAATATGATATAAATTATATATATTAATTTGAAATAAATTAATTATTTATAATGTAAATAATAATATAAATTCAGTTGTATTAAATAATCATTTAAAAAATAAAAAAATATGTGAAATAAAGAAAGGAAAAAAATAAAAAATTTAATATTTAAAAATAAAAATTTTGTGTTTCAATTAAAGATAAATGTTAATTAAAATAAAACATGTATTTTATCAATAGTGACCCGTGAAAAAGAGAAACTTTAATATTTTAAAATAAAAATTTTGTATCTCAATAAAGGTAAATATTAATTAAATAAAATATGTATTATATTAATAGTGGTATGTGAAAAAAAGGAGAAATTTTGATATTTGAAAATAAGAATTATGTGTCTAAAATAAAGATAATTGTTAATTCAAATAAAATAGATATTTTACTAATAGCTTAATAGTGGCACGTGAGAAAAAGAGAAACTTTACTTATAGTGCTCCGTGAGAAAAACAAAAATTTTGACATTTTAAAATAAGAATTTTGTATCTCAAATAAAGATAATTATTAATTCAAACAAAATACATATTTTATTAAGGGTTAAATATGTTTTTGGTCCCTATAAATTATCAAATTTTATTTTTTGTCCCTATAAAAAAACTTGCATGTTTTAGTTCCTACAAAATTATTATGCACGTAGTTTTAGTTTTTGCTGTTAAACCGATGTGAATTTCTGAAGAATTATTTTTGCATACATGTTTAGAGCGTTATAAAAAATTTCTTAGAAAAAAAAACTCAAAATTTATTTGTAAGTCTAGATTATCATTGTTTTTATCAATATTTTTTGAAATTTAAAAAATTTATATTTGATTCATCTCATCTTAAAAAATTCTAAAATTTAATAAATAAATAATTTATAGTATTTTAAACACTTATGAACAAAATTATTCAAAAATTTAAAAAATTAATAATAATTAAATAGTTTTTAAAATTTTATAAAATAACATAGACTAAAAATGCATCAATAAGAATTTTGTAAGGACCAAAATAAATTATTTTTTTAATATAGATTAAAAATAAAATTTGAAATATTTATAAGGATCAAAAATATATTTAACCCGTTTATTAATAGTGACTCGTGAGAAAAGTAAAATTTTGACATTTATTAATATGTATTTCATTTAATATGATAATTATATATTTTAATATATTAAAAAAATAAAGAAAAAATAAAATAATTAATCAATAAAGATAAAATAATAAAATAAAAAGAGAAAGAAATTAACAGAAAAGGAAATTTAATTTGAAAAAAAAAAAAGATGGTAAGTAAAAGTGGAAGAAAAAATGAAAGTTTAAAAAATGTCAAATATGACTTGAGACTTGATAACATTTGTTGAAGTAGAATGAAATAATTGAGAGATTAGATTTTACTATTTTAATCTTTTATAAGTGTAAATTTTTTTAAAGTAAAGTATGTTATTGATAGTTTGGTGGTAGTTTATTTTATGAGATAACTTACATATAATTTTTTAATTGTAATTCTTATTATTTTCTAATGAAAATATAACAAGTATATTTAAATATGGATTAAAGAGTTAAAATAAGATAAAATTATATATGTGTAAGAGAAAATTAAACACGGTTAAATTGGAATTCCCAGTGTCAAAATTATGTGTGCCAAAGGGTTAGAGATTGTCGAAGCAGGTTGCTCGATGAAAACTATTGTCCAGTCGATCAGCTTGTGAATCGAAACAAGTTACACACTGATTTAATTTGGTTTTAAATTTAGATTTGATTTAGATCTAAAATAGATAGATTTGATTTAGTTCTAAAATATGTATTTTTGACTTTTATAGTTTTTTACTTTGACTTAGGGAACATGCTAACCTAAATGTATAAATATAGTGACTCATATTTTCGTAATCAAATCAATCAAGTTGTATTTATAGAATTAGCAATTACAAGTAAATAAGAACATTTCCAAAATTTGTGAAGAAAATAAAACTCTAAAAAAAATAATTATTTTATTTCTTTCTTTCATATTTTTCATTGTCATTATATAATAATAACAATTTTATTCATCAAAATTAATAGAAATCTATTATAGATTTTAGTGAATTTTCAACAAATACTTATCATATTTTTATTGAAAAATAATAAATAACAAACTTAAAAAATTAATCTAAATTTTCTCCTTTATTTTAATAAATAGATATAATTGATAGTATTCCTATATCATCATCGCTATTAACTTTATATTTCATAATAGTATTATATATATCCGTGTCTCTATCAAAATAACATTATTTTTTTGTCTTTATATGTGTGTATCACGTCTTCCAGTTTTAATGTTAAATCCAATAAATACATAATTGTTAAATATTAAGAACACCACAAAGAACGTCAACCTGAGTTAGTGTTATACCCTACCTCAATTGTTAAGTACCGTCTCTACCTAACTTACTTGTTTTAGATCCAAAAAAATATAAACATCTCAATATTTGTGTTCTTGATAGATTCCAATATCAATATCAGGTTTTGATATTATTAAAATAATAATTCAATTTGCCGGCCAACATTATTTTATATTATAACCAAAAATAGATGATGCTATCAATCAGAACAACCATTAATAGCCACACTTTTATTTGAAAGGATATAAGCCAGACATTCTTAGCGCGCAGTTACAACAAACTGGAATCCCGGTTTCCCATTGTTGCTGACATTTTAAAATAATTGTTTTAAACTAAAAAAGTACTAGTATTTTATAATTAAGCTCTTTTCTGTCCTTTTCCAGCAATAGAAACATTTCATTCATATTTGAAAACATACATTGAATTAGGTTATAATATTGTTATTTTATTAAGCTAGTTTAAAATATTTTCATAATATGATTTGATAAGTAAAATTTATAAATAAATTATCATATTATTTGATAAGTGTGAAAAGACAAGTATTTTATTTATTTATGAACTTAGATGATAAATTAAAAGAAAAAATAAATAAGTTTTCCACAATCATAGTATTCTTTTTGACAAAACACACATTCATAAATAAAAATACTAAACATCGTCTAAGTTAAGTAAATATATTAATTGAAAGAGAAATTATAAAGATAATGATCATGATTAGAGTTTGGATAAGATGTTTAAATATTCATTTTTATTTATGTTCCATTGTGTATCATAGTTGGTGTTGATTGATGATGCAATACTCTGATTAGTGGTGCAAATTTTTTATCTTGTGTCATAGAGTGGACTTACAAAGATAATACTCTAACGTTCAAATGACTTACATAGTATAAGATGTATATAATAAAAAATGAAGATCAGAAAGTGTATCTTGAATCTCATGTGTATTAGCTTTATATGTTAGATAATTTTGATTGAGCTAGTGTGCAATTGAACCTTAATATTGGGTTTTTGGCCAGCGCATAACAATTGTCCTCAAGACTTGTCGAACGGGTGTTAACCAAGAAGTCTTTTGAAATCGTGGCCGATCTGTGTTGTTTATGTCTGGTCATAGTGAGAAGCGGGAAGATCATAATACATTTATTAAAATTATGGGGAACACGTGCATTTAATGATTTCCCATCATTAAGATGTTTCTCTAATCTCTTTGAGTGTGTGACGCTAGGTCTTCATGTTAGGGTGTGGTTTCTCTATCTAGGGTGATTGAGTACATCTGAATCATCACTACTTCTAACTCAATGGTCGCTTCACTATCCTTGGATCTTCTTTCAACTTTTAATTTTGACCATTGATTTGTGATTGATTTTCTTATAAAAGGTTGGTTCCTGATTAAATGTCTCTTTTGCTTCATTTGTTATTCAAATATCATTTCCACCTCATGCGTTTATTCTCTTGTTCGCTTGCACTAGTACCTTAAACCACTTAAAAATTCATTGTTCGTGGGTCATTCCTCTCTCCTCATTCTCTTCTTAAGGTGTGTTGTCGTCTTTTCTCTGTACGTTGTTATGGTTAACTAAGGAGATGTACCCATAAACGATGTTCTTGAGCTTGTTAGTGATGAATCTTTATCATCTGCAAGAGTTGACAATCCATAACTCGTAGATATCTTCTATTCGGGTAGACTCTCTTGTCTCTACTCTGAAAGCGTCTAGTGGTAGCTCTAAGCCGAGGTTGTATTCTTTTGACGATGAAGGTGATTCATTGATGAGTGAAGTTGTCGTTTGTGTCGCTTCCCTTTCTCGTGCCGAATTCAATTTGGGTCTTATTTTCATCTAAAATAACAGAACGAGAGACTGTTTGCTCCATTCAGTTTCTCGAAAAAAGTCCTCATCGTCAATGTTGTATGGCTACTTACCAAAATTATTCATTTTATGACGTAGAAATGGAAATTGTTCAACCTGAGGAATTGATGGTGTCATCTAATGCGGGTGATTATTCTTGGGTGGACCTTGCACATCTAGGAATATTTTCTTCTTATATCCCATAGGCTATTGTGGAGAAGGTTATCTTCGAGGTGGGGTCACCCTCTAATTTGTCAATCTTCTCCATTCTACTGACAAGAGGATATGCAACAAGTTTGATGGAAGATCTCTTATTTTATATGATTGTATTTTCTAGAAGTTGAGTGTCTGACTCCCCTTTAGCCACTTTTTAAAAGGAGGTGTTAGGTCACCTTTGCATTGCTCCATCACAACTCCACTCGATGGCCTAGGGTTTTGTATGGGTATTTTAATATTGGTACGAATACAAGGAGAAAACGGGTTCAACCTCGAAAACATCTTATTTCACCTATTTTTTGTGAACCCTCCTTCAAGAAAAAGGTCTGGTTATGGGCTAGTTTCACTTTGTCAGACCAACGACAAGATCTTCCAGGTTTATACATAGAGTTTGAAGAAGTTTAAGCCTTATTACTTCCTGACAACCCTTATCTCATTCGCTGGTACTCATGCTAAATTTTGTAATTTTTTGGCTCCTTCTCCAAGGTCGGTTGGTTGTATTGATAGAGCCTAACGGTTCTGGTCCTAGGACCACTTTGATGAGAAGGATAGCTTTTACTCTATTTCGTATGGCTTTCTTACAAATGCAAAGAACTCCATGAAGGAAACCTTTCTTGCATTTTTTGACAATGGGATAAGTTGTAGGTATTTTGCAAACACAAAATTTGTTGATGAGAGGAAGAATCTTTTCGGTACTTTATTTGTTCCTATTTTATTTGATTGTTGTTGACTTCTATCACGTTTACCCCATTAATTTATCATTTCCTTTAAAACGATATCAAGAGAGAGGGAGAAGAAAGTTCCCCGCTTACAATCGACCTTGCTCCGCCTGAGGATCCTACTGTGCCCATACATAAGGTGGAGATTCTTTAGCTGATCGGGAAGCCCTAATGCCTTCGAGATTTACTTGACTTCCTTCCGAAAAACAAAGTAAGAATAGTAATGAATGCCATGTTACCCTACTTGAGACCAAAATATATCGCAAAAAGGAATCTAATAGAATAAATCCTCCTAAGAAATGAAGTCTATCTAGGCTAACTCCTGTTATTCAAATGTCAGACAATTTCAGGACCCCTCCTTTTCAACTACCTTATATCTTTGCTGGCTAGATTCCTTGGACTACTTCATAGATAAAAGTAAGTGTATCTGCTAAATATTATGGTCATATGAGCAAACTCTCTAAAATAGGTAAATCAGTGTTGTTGGTGAAATCAACCTTCCAAATGTTGCGGGCAACTTCTATTATAACTTTAGTTGCTTCTGGTCATTGGGAGCTATTGGCCCCTAGTTCACCCTCTCAAGAGGTCAAATCTTTGAGGACTCGTCATGCTCATGTTGAGGCGGAAGTTATCAGGTATAAAGGAGAGCCACCTCGGCTCTGCCAATGTCTGGACCAAATTCATCTCTTTCTGGATGAGGTGGACTTACACAGAACTTCTATGGCCTTGGAAGACCGGGTTGTTAAGCAGAAGGATTTACTCGAGGAGGAAATAAAGGGTTCTTAGGAGGCAAATATTTCCTTTGGATTAGAGCTAAAAGAGGAGAAAAACGCTCATTGAGGCTAATTGTAGATTTTCTAAGTTGTCTTTGTATAATGTTTGCTTTATGGTTGACATGTCCTACCTTTAATGCCTCAACATATTTCCTTTGTAGGGATCAAAGTGGTATGGTAGAGAGGACTTTATAATTGTCTTTGGGGGATTTCTATGCATCACAGAGGACTGTCCCCGACCAAGGGTTGGGCCCCCGTCTTTGCCCCAAGTTATGAACTAGAACGGGGTGTGTCATACCCCAAATTTTTCCTACCTCTCTTGCTTTTTCATTTGGGTTATACTTTCAACATTCATCTGCATCTTCTATCAAAATCATTCATTTTTCAGTAGGATTCATTTATCTGCATATATTCATCCATTTACATACATTGGTTGAAAAAGGTATACAAACATTGGATCTCGTCTGTATGGCTCAAGACTTGAATGTTCATTAGGAAATTAGGGTTTGTTCAATTCATCTCCTATTGTTTAATGTGTGGCAAGATCGTATAGATCAAGGTGTCTTATCTATGATACAAAGAGTTTATGGTGTTTGCTTGGAAACTGATTCTTTGATACATGGTTGACTTTTGGTCAAATGCAACCCTATAATTGACTTTTGACCAAGGCTTTGGAAAGTTCCATTTTGCAACTGGAACTTGATTATCAATGCACATTGGTGGAAAAAGAAACATTTAGGTGCATTTACAAGAACTTTGACTTTTGGTCAAAGTCAACCATGGGAGGTTTACTTTTTGACCAAAGTCAATTTTGAGCCATATTTTTAGTTGTATTCTCAATTATTCTTATAAACGCAAGTGTGCAAGATTTGGAGATTAATTACTTAGAGAGCAAGAAACAAGAAAAGTAAAAGCTTGAAAAGGTCAACACATTCATGAGAAAGTCAAAATTATATTTTCAAGAATCCAAGATACATTTTCCAAAAATCAAACTCATTACAAAAAGCCAAAAGTACATCCATTGCACAGTGAAATTATCCATGTTTAACCTAAAGTTGACTTTTGGTCAACTATTGACTTTTTGGTCAAATAGTTGACCAAAGTCTTACCACTAAACTTGAGCCTATCCTATCTTGAAATTTATTTAGTTTTGCTTCACAATTTTGCTTCAGTCATCTTCATGCCTTCAAGATCAAACTTCCATCCAAAAAGCCATCTTATGTGTTATGCTCTAACTTCAGGTTCCATGACCATAACCGGCATTCTGCCAACATCATCATCACTTGATAAAACCTATAATTTCAAACAAATATGCATCTTTATAACAATCAAAATGAATCACTAAATAGTTCCTAAATATCATAAGATCATGCAAGTTCTAATCTACTTAGCATCATGCCTACATCATGGTTATTACAACATACAATCTTGAAAATCCTATGGCCATATAAAGGTCATGCTTATCAATTCCCACAAGATGTATGGTAGCTTATCATCCCAGTTTCTTTTGGATTCTTTGAGTCTTATGTTCAAACCTCTAAGTAGCACCCAGTTAGTTACTTTTGCTTGCTTGTTCGTCTAAGAGTATTCTACTGAGGCAAAGTGTTGCTTGATTTTCAATTCCTCCAATAGAATTTTCAAATTTTTATCTATGAGTTTCATTCCATTGTCTGTCACAATGGCTTGGGGGACCCCAAGTCTATCCAGAAGTTTTTATTTGAAAAACTTCAGGACATTTGTCATCATGATATTTTCCAACGCTTCTGCTTTAACCCATTTGGAGAAGTAATCCATATATATCATCAAGTGTTTGAGTTTTCCAATGGCTAACACGAACGAACCAAGGATGCCTAACCCCCATTGTATGAAAGGCCAAGGCGGCGTAAAAATGTGTAGCTCAATGGACAGGGCATAAAAGATGTCCCCATGTCGCTGGCATTAGTTGCATTGCTTCACATATTTCTTGGCGTCTTGAACCTTGGTCGGCTAGAAGTATCCTACTCTTAAAACCTTTTTTCTTTAATTCTCTAGATATGAAGTGTTGCTCGACTTCTCATTCTAAATAATGTTCTAAAAAAAATAGATATGGTTCATTTCCCTTAATTTTTCAGGTGAAAATGATAGTGCATATGTAAGTTGTTAAATATTTTCAGACTATTTTTTTAATGGGTTATTAAAAAATCGCGTTTGTGTTAAAACTGAGATTTATTAACCTTGGGATCTTAAGCTTGAAAATGATAAGAACATATGCAAGTTGAGCGAGATACACAAAGTAACTTGTGGTCAGTGATGGTGTTCAAAATCAACAAAGATGTAAATATATTACCTTGAACGAAGATGGTGTTGCCTTATAGAGAAGATGCAGACAACCATAAATTTAAATGTGATTTTTCATTTTTATTTATTATAAAAGAAAACATATGTGGCAGTGTTTCAAATATGAGATTGATCCAATAGTCTACAAATGTTGAAAGATAGAGTAATGTTGGAACCCCAACTTTAGATAATCTAGATCCAGATTACACAGGTATCATTGTATCAACCGCTCACGGAGAAGAAATTTTGGTTTCGACATCTAATTACCTGTCAACTTTTTTTTCTAAATTTCGTCTCAAATTTCATTATGTTATTTCTATAACCTATTAGGTTATATATCTATAGTAATTTAGTTTTTTAGACATTCTTTTAACTTGTTAAGAGATCGTTTTTTTTCTGATTGATTAACATTGCTATTTTGTTCATATCTTCAACACTGTAACTTTGATTTGCATGAAACGAATGCCAAAACGATTAGGTGAACATAAGTGATATTTTTATGAAGTTTGAATTTAAAAAATGATCGAAAACGAAACGATTGGAAGAAGAGGAGTCAAGAGAGAGGAAATTATGCATGTGAACTCAAATCAATAGGTGGAAGCATGATAAAGATAGATCTTGCTCGGGGTGATCTTTAAATGCGTCTTGGAAGTAAAATGTCCAAGGTAAGGGCACTTCCCCAAATTGATTCAAATAAAACTAATGGTTAGATATTATAGAACAAATGATATAATATATAATAGTGCTTAAGAGAAAAGAGAATTGAATTATAGTTTTAGTCAATAAATTTTAATTTCGGTTAAAATAATATAAATATCAATTTTATATATTATATTTTTGGGTATGATTATGTGATGTGGATGAATCTTTGTTTTATGTGTGATTGTTATTATTATGTGTGATTGTGATATGAATGGGTTATGCTTGGAGATGGGTGATTATGTGAAGTAAATATTAAGATGACGTGTTTAATGATGTGATACTATATGGTTGTATAATTACCTAAGTGGCCGGATTTACATTTGCATCATCATTTCATGGCATATGTATTATTTTCCTTAGTGGCGGGTTGCCTTAGTGGCAGATTGCCTTAGTGGCGGGTTATTTTTTCCATTGAAATGAGATGAATTATGTGTGGTGCCTTAGTGGCGAGCTGATTATATCTGAATCATTTAGATTTAAGAGCATACATATAGTTATAAAAGGATGATTTATGCATATTTTATTTCTTTTAGGCTTTTATGTTTTGTATGAATTATTTTATAATACAATACTATATGTTTTGTTTGATATGATATGGATGAAAGAAGATTGACCCCTTACAAATAACATATTAGGTACATAGAATTTGAAGATATGAATTGATTAGGGATGGACAATCGGTCGGTTTGGATCGAAATTGGACCAAAAATTTAAATCTGATGTAAACCGCAATTTCATTATTAAGGTCCAATTTCGATCAATAAAATTCCAGTTTTTGGTGGATCCGATCTAATCGATTTGACGGGTAAATCTGGTGGGTTAGTTCGGTTTAATATTTATTGAGATAAATTTATAAAAATGACTCATCGACTATAAAATTCACAAATATTCATCTTTTAATTTTTTTTTTAAAATACTATCGAAATTTTAGATTAACTCAAAGAAAAACTAGTTTTTTATTATTGAAAAAACGATATTATCACGTTATAATGTTTCAAATATCATTTGATATTAATTTGTTCTTTATTATACTTTAAACAACAAATTAAATAACACTCAAAATTTTATATTATATGTCTTGTATTTTTGTAAGTATACAATGTCACCATTAAATTATAAAAAAGATAACAACTTGATAATATTTTGAACCCCATTTTTATAATGTTTCGACTCTATAGTAATAAAAAATATATAAAATAAATAATAGTTAAGTCCAGTCGGGTTCGGTTTTCGATGGATCCAAAAATAATCATTTGGGCCCGACCGAATCAACCCTATACAATCCAAATTAAGCAACTGGATCAACCCGACACCCATCCGACCCGATCCATTTGCATAAACAAAATAATGGATCGGTCGATACAAATTTGTTCACCCCTAGAATTGATCGTGATACGACGTGATAGGATGTTGCATGTGCATGATGAAAGATTTTTAATTGAAATGAGATAAATTTTGTGTGGTGCTTTAGTGACGGACTGATTGTATCTGGATTATTTAGATTTAAGAACATGCATATAGTTATAAAAGGATGATTTATGTAGATTGTATTTCTTTTAGGCTTTTATGTTTTGTATGAATTGTTTTATAATATAATACTATATATTTTGTTTGATTTGATATGAATGATGGAAGATTGACCTCTTACAAATAACATATTAGGTACATAGAATTTGAAGATATGAATTGATCATGATATGACGTGATAGGATGTTGCATGTGCTCGTGGAAATGAAATCATATTTTTAATTGAATTTGTAATTTTGTAAAGAAGATTATTTATTATCAAAATTTTAGAGATTATAATTTATAATGTATTAAATGGTTTATTTTAATAATTTTTATTTAATAATGATTTTTAGAATTTATTATCAATGATTATTTGGTTTAAATAAAAAAATGTCACATTAAGTGATATTTTTAAATAAGGTCTTAATAAAAATTTGGGATGTTACAACATACATGCGTGGCTGGAGTGGAATATAACCTCGATATATCATTGGAGATAGCACCATCATTGGCCTACTTTTTTCGTAGTTTCTTTTAGGGCTTTTTGGAATGATTGCAACAACTTAAGTTTTTCTAGAGAAACTAAGCTTGGTTCTCAAATTACTTTGAAAGTTGGCAACATAACTTATCAGATTGAAAATAAGGTTAGTCGTTTATTCGCTTCTAGAGATGATAGTGCTACTGTTCGGTCTGTTTATAGAGACTAAAATCTAGCTGCAAGTGCACAACTTATCAAAGTAATATAAAGGATTGTCGAACCACAGGGACCAATCGTCAATCTATCAACTCTATTATTAAGTTGCTTATCTAAGGCGAATCAATTCAGTTAAGGGAGTATAATGCAAAGAAAATAAATAGATAAAGTAAATTCAGACAAAAGACAGGCTAGAATGTAAATCACATTGGTCAAATAACATTTCAATTTGTATTTAATAGAACTACTCATGGTGCAATATGTTCCACTCTTGTAAAGAAACAATTTGACGGGAACTTGTCACTTTCGCTAACTAAGAACCGAGTTTACTCTCTATTCAAATCCTTCTATTGTCACTTATAAAAGGGCGCTTCAAGCGTTAAAGCAGCAAACCTATTCTTAAGAAATTAGTTTCTTAACTTAGTAAGAAAAGTAGTTTCAACTCGGAATGATTGACATAAAGAGATTCTTGGCTTTCGCTTGAGAATCGGATTGTAAACCTATAAACACGTCCAAAAATAGTTTCAAAATCATTTTCTAAAAGTGTCAAAGATCCCTAATTAACCAGTCAAAACGCTTTCTCCCTTTTTGAACGGTTAAAAACTAACCAAGTTTACTCTTTGAAATGGACGACTTTCAATCTTATCCAAAAATATTAAGTACGGAAAACTTGTGTTAAAAGTTAAAACAACCTCTAAAGTGTTTCTACTGATATGGTGTTGAAATGCTATCATGATAACGATCCTTACATTCCAAGCTTAAAATATTTAGCCAGACATGAAAATAAAAGCAAGCATATTAAAGTTGATCGAAATAAACATAGTAATAAAGGCAAGGCAAGGTAATAAAATAAGTAATGCAAGTGCAAGATAAAGCGATTGAAATAAATATAAAAAACTTAAATAGAAACCTGCTCCAAATCAGTGTCTTTAGATCTTGGTACAACTGGAATGTAAATGCTTTAAGTAAAATGGTGGTAAGATTGTAAATAAAAGAAATGTTCCAACCTAATCAAGACTATGGTGAAATAATCCTCTGATGTGGCAAATTATTGTTTTTACACAAGTGAGTATAGACTTAGTGCTGCAAGACTAAGTTGGATGATGGAAAATGAAATGAAAAGTACTATTTATAGAAGTTCTCCAGGCTATGCTTTGACAAAAATGCCCCCCAACTCCTTTTGGGCGGGAAGAGACTTAACAAAGACTGCGGCTGCCGAGGCCCCTCCACGGGCGCTGAGTGAGCCAATAGAGAGATCGTGGGGGATGTTCCAGTTATCCTCTGGGTGGAGTGAGACACATCACGGAGTCCCCTATAGCAGCTGCTGAGCTGAACGTCGTGTGTAGGATTTCACTAAAAATCTCGATTTCTTTGCCTTTTCGCTTGGTTTCTTAAAGAAGAGCTCCAAATGAACATGTTTCCTGAAAACAAGACAAATACAAGTATAACGCAAGAAAACAGTACTAAAAATTATGAAAAACATGTGTTGTTTGAGTCAAATATGCAGTACGATCAGGTGTTATCAAATTCTCCCACACTTAAACCTTTTCTTGTCCTCAAGCAAAAACTCTTAGAAGTAGATGAAAAGAAGAAGAACATTTACAAGATTTTGAGCTTAAAGGGCTTCTAAGTTTAAGTAAGGATGTGCTGATAGGTACTAACTGATCGAACCAAGGATATCGTGATAACACTTTATGCACAAAAATGCAGGCATAAACTTTATTCCTATAAAAACACATCCATATTAGTCCATTATGCCTAAGCTTCCTTATTTGAAAGGTCTTTTTTCATTCAGGCGCAATCACATTAAGCTCGTTATCCGTAACTACTCGTAGCAGATTTGACCGGTTAGTGACTCTAATCTCAAGCATGGGGTTCTGGTATATGAATAGGTATAACCCCTTTATTTACCCAATTGTGGTTGTGGGGGATCGGACCGTAATCCGCCCTATCGAGTCCAGCACCAGACACCACTGAACCAACCAACAATGGGCATAAACCTTTTATTTTCTTTTTGTTTATTTTTTGTCAATATTTTACAACAATTTTTAGTTAAGTGACTGTGTGAGAGTCACCCAACCCAGTGTTGTATTTTCAGTTAAATAACAGAAACAAAGATCATTCACTTATTTTCATCGGTCCCCTGCGTAGAGCATGCTTAGGCTGGAGCTGACTGCTAAGATAAACTACTAAAAGACCTTTGTTACAATAAAATAAAGCTACAATATAGGGGGTAATGGGATCAGTTCTTATATTTACAAAGTTTATGGTGCTAAAACGATATCGATTTTTCAAAAAGAATTCCCAAGTCAAACACATCCTACCCTGAACCTGTCTTACAACTCAAAAATTTTAAAACACATTGTTTTCTTTGGCACAAAAAGTTTGTTGGGTAAGGCTAAAGTGGGGAAATAAGGATACACAATGCAAAAACGTAAAGGACTCATCAAGCACATGAATTTTATTAAAAACAAAACAAACAGAACAACTAAAGTACTAGAAAGTGATAAATAATGAAAATAAAGAAATGAAAAGTAATAAAAATCTCCTCCCACACTTAAACCAGACATTATCCTCAATGTTCCGATAAAAGAGTAGGAAGGAGTAACCTGGATGGTGCTGATGGGGTCTGCTGGTACC
Source organism: Vicia faba (assembly GCA_948472305.1). Lineage (NCBI taxonomy): Eukaryota > Viridiplantae > Streptophyta > Magnoliopsida > Fabales > Fabaceae > Vicia > Vicia faba. Next base: position 890,040,653 of record OX451741.1, on the reverse strand, counting down.
CTTACCGTCATGTGTGGGAAGATTGGAATGACGGCTCCTGCTACGACACCGACTCTCTATGGAAATCTAAAGTCGGCCAACTCTTTCATAAAGAGCAACGTTTTCTTCCTGCATCTGGAGGGTTTTACCTAACAAGGTTCCCTGAGAGGCTTTCATCGAAGTAAAATGCCTCGCGAAGCTAGACTGCTGACGACGTTGCTCGGTCATGAAGGTAAGCTGGGTCTCCATAATGGTACGTAAGGAGCCAACATTTTTCACTTAAGATGCTTGTATGAATGCCATGTTGTCAGCAAGCTGCTATTGCATGGAGGAAAGGAGGGTATCTTGCCTCTTCGCTCGAGCCATAAGCTCTCTCCACATGTCCTCAGTGACATAGAAACCAGGAGCGGAACTTGCAGGTGAGTTAGAAGAAGAGGGTGTGGTGTGTGTAGGTGGTACATTGTGAACAAGTGACTGCTCATGGAAATCATACTAATCATTAGTGTTGTTACCCTCCTCCAAAGGAAAATTTGGGGGTAACGGACCGGTAAAAGCTAGAGCACTCAAATCATAGGTCCATTTATGCTCAAACCACACATCAGTGCGCCGAGTGCAGGGAATAACAACACTGGGTACAACAATATCATTAATCATAAGGTGAAAACCTCCTTCCTTCCTTATTTTGCATAATCGCATAGATTTTAAAAAGTTTGAATTTATAATGCAAGGAGGAAGTGGCTCAAGTGTAGCAAGCTCAGTGTCCAAACTTAGGGCACGAGCAATGGAAGTAACCAGGTGTTGTACCCCAAAATTTGTCCTCTCAATGCTCAAGGCATCTTCTCACAAGGATTTTCAAAAGCTCAAAGTTTGCACAAGCACAAAACAGACAAAAAGGGCAAAACATATAAAAAATGATTTTTTTGACAAAATTGAAGAAAACAAGCTTGCTTCGACTCATTCATCCTTCGATTGGGCATTCTGGCTTCTTCGAGTGAGCCTTGATTCACACACTTTGATTGAACATTTAGGCTTCTATCGAGCGAACCTTGATTCACACGCTTCGTTTAAACATTTGGCTTTCCTTCGAGCAAGCTTTCCACAAGCTTCGATTAAGCATATATCCCTCTACATGCTTGCTTTGATTAATAAAGCATATGACCTCCTGCAGGAAATCTTCGATTGGGCAAGGATTACCTTATCACAAAGCTTTTCTTGGAGTATGGTTTCCTTTCAAAACAACATACGTCAAATGCAACTCTGGACCCCTTCATACATCCTTTGGCCCACAAGCTTCATTCAAGCAATTGCCTTCTACATGCTAGCTTCGACTGGGCATTATGACCTTCTAAAATCTTTCTTCGATTCAGAGGGCAATGGCCTTCTGAAGTTTTTCCATTGACACAAAGCATGGACCTCCTGCATGCTGGTTTCGATTGCACCATTGGATCCTTACGTGTTTGCTTTGATTCACAAGGCAGAGGTTTTTCTCATGTTAGCATGCACATGGCATTGTCACCTGTATGTCTCCTTCGAATACACCCACATGTTGGCTTCGAATCAATCTCCAGGTTTGTTTCAAATCCATTTTTATGTAACCTTTGAATCCTCCTACAAACTTGCACGCACAAGGCAGAGGTTTCTCTCACGCTAGCACCCACAAACCAATGATTCCCTTTTAAATTGCTTCAAATACACCTACATGCTGGCTTCGAATCCACCTTCAGGATTGTTTTGAATCACCTTCATATCACCTTCGAATCCATTTGCAGGCCCTTCAACATACATAGTGTTGCATTATGACACACAACTTGGTGGCCCATTCGAAGGGCTTGCCATGGTTGGGGAATGCTTAGTTTTGCTTACTTTTGAGTTTGGCCAAAGGGTTGGGCCTAAGTGATCAAAAGCAAGAAGACTCAGTGGCATATTCAGCTGAAGAGGGTCATTCGCAGAACACCCAGTTGGTCCATTTGAAAAACACACAGTTGGTCCATTCGAAGGACACACAACTGGTGGAAACAAATGATGCTTTGTTAAGTCTGGTCGAAGGCTATGGAAAGACGAAGGATTCGATTCAAAGAGTCAAGTTGTCCATAGGTCAGGCTACATAGGCCTCCAAATTGTGCCTCGCTCCATATTTAATTATTCTCTGAGCCAACTTTCTCTTGATGACATCACTACCTTTTTAGAAAGTTCTTGATCATTGCGCCTGCTTCTTCTGCACACTTGCCCCCTATAAACTAGGAGCCACCCATCTCAACCATTGATTTTAGTACTTTTATCTTGGGATTATAAAAAGTTAACACAAGTGAATGTTGGCCTTTCAAAGAAATTATATTTTATTCCTTCACAAAGCTGCTCATTCAAATTTTTTTTTCTATAAATAGAGAGTTCATTTGCACATCAAAAGGACTGAAAAAGAAAAAGAAAGAAGAAGAACGCTAAGAAGATTTTGGCTGTTTAAAAAGAATCTTCAAAAACTCTCAAACATTTAACACCCTCTCAAACCCAGAACTTGAAGAAACACCACACTTGTTTCTTTGAAATCCAGAAATAAACAAACACAAATTAACTTTTCTTAGTTTTCGAATCTAGCCAAAGAAACATCACGTTTGTTTCTTCCCCTTCGAATCCAAGAACACCCAGGAAAACAACTCAAGTCCAAGACCCACATTCTAGCTTCAAGCAAGGTAAGTTCTCTTGACCTTAACCCTTCGTTTCGAGCATGACATGTGAATAATAATTTCTTTTCGTTTCAAGCATTATCATTACCTTTTGGTTTGTCTTCGTTTTCACCTTCTTCGTTTACTTTCTTTGTTAAATCTTTTGGTTTATTTTCTTTATTTATCAAACATATTTTAAGAATTAATCTGGCCATAAAGCAATATTAGCATGGTCCTAACCCATGCTGCCATTTAAACCTAAATGAAAGAGAACAGGGAGAAGGTTGTGTGAATTAAAGCCTTTAAGGCTTCGCCCCATGCTGCTATCTAAAATGAAAGAGGTGTGGTCGAAGGACATATATTCATTTTGCTTTGTAGGTCCAGTCGAAGTGAGCAGAGAAAGGGGTGTGGTCGAAGGATACATTCATTTTTGTTTTGCAGGTCCAATCGAAGTAAGCAGAGATAAAGGGTATGATCGAAGGATACATATTCATGCTGCCTTACAAGCCCAGTCGAAAGACTCACTTTTCCTCTCTTTTTTTTTTTTTATGGTTGCAATAGATTAGGATTTATTCTTTGCGTTTTTATTGCTTTCCTACACTATTAGTAATTAGGCTATATGGAAAGATAAAATCAACAAATAGATAACCTTTAAATTCAAGACAAAAATGCATGCAATCAAGCACACTATTCACACACATGCAGCTCTAGGGTAATCTCACTTGTTGCCTCGGAAAATAGTCATGTCTCTCGAATATGGGCGTTTTAGCAAAAGTACCTCGATAAAAGATCATAGTCCCTTGATGCCCCTTGATGTTTCCTTCGGTAAACGATCTAGTCCCTAAACGAAATTGCTAAAACGTCTCATAGGTTGCCTTCTATGACTATACAATTGACCCACGCTTGTCCTTTTACCTCCAAAGATAAGGCTTCTTACCAATTAATGGTAAGATAGTGTTGTACCCCAAAATTTGCCCTCGTATTTTTCCACAGGAAATCACAGCTTCGGGCTTTTCCCTGATTTTTTAGATTGGCGTAAGAATCGGTCAAACAGACTTTTCTTATCAGTCTATCAAAATTTAGGGTTTTCATTGATTTTAAAGCAGTTCAGGCAGATTGCTGAGGTTTGGTTGAGTTGGCTCAGGTTTTGATCAGGCGGACGCTTCTCTGGCAATTTAATCAAGAACTAGGGTTTGTGCGCAGATTTCTCAGAAAGATTTAATTCTACAGTGCTTGTCAAGTTATTCCGAGATATGGACCAAGGCATTTGGATTGAGTTTGCAGTGTTTGACTAAATCAGTGAAAAGAGGCATTTGGTTTGAGTTTGCAGTGTTTGATTTAAAATCAGTAAAAGGAAAAGACATTTGGGCATGTGTGGTTCGACGGTGCATTGCTTTGATTATTCAAGATGCCGGACGTTTATGGATTATTTATTATTCTAAGTTAAAATGGTTGGAATTTATTTTCAATTATTATAATTTGAGAATTATAAATAATAAAATAAACAATTGAAAAGAAGAAAAGGAATTAATTGATAAAAGAATGGATTTTATTCATCTTTAATTTATTTGTTACAATTATTATTTAAATACAATATTTATTTACAAAGTATTTACAATGATAATTTTACAAACAATTAAAATTGAAATAAAGCTATCCTAATTTCTAAGTCTTCATCTTCTATCAAATGCTCCCTTGTCGCTCAATTATTTTTCATCTGCAAAATAAAGAAGAAAGAAAAGTCAATTGCAGATAAAATAAATAAAAGGCAAACAGTTAAATTGGGTTCATCATTAAAGGCAACTGGCCGGAATCAGTTTGCCCTCTCTGCAAATCACGGGATTTCTCCCGGTTCATAAAGAGGGATGGAATGTCTTGCAATTTAAGTATGAAATGCACAAAAGTTGCAAACTGCATAGTCCAAAAGTTTCAAACAGCATGCCAAACAAAGTTCAAATTCAAACTGAACTATAAAGTCACAAATTCAAACTATCCAAAAAGTTGTCCAAGGATATGGAAAATATCAAAGTACAAATGATGTCACAAAGAAGCAGAATATATGGAAAAAGAGATAAGAGTTATGCAGAGGAAAGCAGCTATTGCAAGCAAAGATCCATTTTCATCATTTTCCACCAGTCACCTTTTCAGCTAAAGTACATGATAAGCAATATTAAAATGCTTAAATCAAGAGGAAAAGAAAGCAGGCTTACAGCAGGTTTAGGCATGAGGACAAAATATATAAAACAAAACTGCTAACACAATAGAAAAAGGAGGAAAAGATATCAAAAGGATAAGAACCCTCTAAACTGTAACAAAAAACAACAGAACTGTCTCCAACACATAACCAAGAAATAAGAAAACTGATAGAACAAGCTTGTAAACACTCATCCTGCATCAAGCCTCAAAAACCTTTCTACAAGCCTGAACCTGTCAAATATAAAAACATAAACAGATCCGCACAAAAGCCTCTAGCCTTTAAACACAAACCAGCATATCCAAACAACAAGCCTTAAACCTTACCTGATTAAAATACCAAGTCATGTCAAAGCTTACAAACCTCTAAGTTGCATAAGCCTTACCTGTTTGAACTGTCAAGCCATAGTTCCAAATCTCCCATAAACCTTAAACCTGTGACTTCAAAACATTCAAAGCTCATAGCCTAAAAACCAGAAACCATATCTGCATCAAGTCTAAAGCCTGTTGAAAACAGAAACTCAAAGCCTAAACATGGAGCCCTTTCCAAAACCAGTTTCCAAAGCAACACGAACCCTCAGAACATTGTCATCACTGGGTTAATCATCAAGGCAACTCAAACATACCAACAAGCATACAGTCATCAAGGAAACTCAAACATACCAACAAGCATATAGTCACAGGCATACTCAGAACATACCAGACATCAAACATTTCAAGCGTATCATCATCAAAGAAATCTTTAAAGCATACAAGCAAGCTAGGCAACAGAAGCGAGGCCAAGAAACAGAAGAAGAGATTGTGCTAGGGTTCTCAGTTTGTCATCATAGAACCCTAAAAAGACAAAGGCATTAAACATACCAGGAAAAGCAAGCTAGCTCAAACGCTCATCATCACCATCCCCTCGCCTTGGCCTCCGGAGCGCCTCCACGTCCGCCTCCTCCTCCGTCAAGGTAGTATTTCTCCTTTTTTCTTCTTTCCACAACCTCAATAACAAACAATAATAACCACATAAAATCAGAAACAAAATCAGAACTCGAACTAAGCATGCAAAAGAGGAATTAGTAAAAACCCTAACGCGTTAGAGATCAAACCTTGCAAACATCGCTGAGCGACCATGAATGGAAGAGGAAGGATGGATGTTGGCACTCGGTGGCCTTGGGCGGAGAGGCGTTCAGAGGCGAAGCCGGCGTGAGAAGACGAAGTCGGAGAAAGAAGTGAACGGCGCCGCTTCTGTAACTGTAACCCTAAGTCCAAGTGAAACGAAAACATGAGAACCCTAAAACAATTTGTCTCAAACAATGGGCCTTGCCCTTTTCCCAGTAGCCTAAGCCCATTAAACGCGCACCTCCCTTTTGTGGTTTCTCAGTGAGTTTTGCTTGGGCCTAATTCCCTTTTGTCCCATTTAACTCTTTTCTTCATCTTTTATTTTATTAAAACTTGTTTTGATTAATACATAAAACATTGAAACTTTTTCCTTTTAAAACTTAAAACTTTTTTTTTTGTTTTATTAAAACATTTTGTTTGTACATAAAACAATAATACATAATTTTCTTAAACTTGAAATATTTTTCTTTTTTTTTAATTAAAAACTTTGTACATAAAAATATTCATTAAAATACATTATCTTTAATACCTAAAAGAATAGAGCTTAAAACATTCTATTTTCTTTTAATTAAATTTTCTTATTTGTGCATATTAACAAAAGATAATAATACTTGACAAATAAAATACTTGATATTTCATTAAGTTCACATTTTCTCGCACTTGTAAATAGTACATACACTTACACACTTACAATACACACATACATTGACACATTCACATTTTCTTTATTCTTATGCATTGCTATACATTATACTTTACATCTGCGCAATTCGATTTGGTTGTAATTATTTGGATACTATTCTCCTATAAGTCTCATCCCTCATTTGTATACTTGTACCCCCACTCCCGGATACTATTTGTAATAGTTTAGGACTTTAAATTCCCGCAATTTATCGCTTTTGAATTATACCATGGTTAGACCTAGGGTTGTATGTAAATAAAACCCAACGCTAGATAACCTAATACAAGACAAATACATGAAATCAATACACAATCACACTTGCACCCCTAGGGTAATCCCACATGTTGCCTTCCAAAATGGGCCATGCTTGCACGTCGAGTTTCTTTGGCAAAACAATTCAAATGATCATAAGTCCCTCGATGACGCTTTCGAAAGTTGCCTATCAAAATGATCATAGTCCCTTCAAGCAAAATTGCCAAAGACACTTGGCACCATTGCATTCATGGTCTATACGATGACCCGCGCCCGTCCCGTTAAAAATCCTAAACGCAAGATTGTCCACCAAAAACAATGGTGGAACAAAATTGTTAAAAAGGGGTTAAAACGTGAGAAAAACCTTTGAGTAAATTTAGGGGTAGACAAACTCTTAATTACTTGATCAACTTGCAAAAAACGCTTGCCTACTTTTCAAACCACACTCCACAAACACTTTCAAAAACAAACACTTTTCAAAAACAAACTTCCAAAAAAACATTTGAAACATCTTTTCGAAAAGATACACACCTTTGTAAACACTCAAACACGAGTCACTATAACGGTTGCCTAAGATAAGGCATCTTCTTCAAAAACATTTTCAAAAACACACACAAACACACCACAATTTCAAGCAATCAAAGGCAAGTGATCTAAAACCAAGTAACTAAGAGCCCATGGATAACCATGGATGAAAAGGGTGCTAATACCTTACCTTTTCATAATCTACCCCCCGAACCCACGAAACATCTCAAAAGGTTTTTCCTGTGCTTTTTAACCTTTCCTTTAGGATAAAATAAAAAGTCGATGGCGACTCTTGCTCAACCGAACAAGTGCGAATACAAACGCAAAAACTCAAGTCAGTTCTCCCACCGTACCACAGATAGTAATATCAAAGGAAGAGAGAAATGAACAAAAGACTTTTGAGTAAGGTAGAACATTCTTAGTTGCTTGCTCACAATCTATTCTAAAAAACAAAACATTTTTCAAACACACCAAACACTTTCAAAAACATGAAATGTTTTTCAAAAAGTCCAACACTTTGTATACATTCTTATAGAGACGAGAATCATTACAAATTTTACCTAAATGAAGGCGCTTTTCAAAAATACTTTCAAAATCTGCCACAAACATATTTTCAAACAAAGCAAGTGATCTAGCAAGCAACTAAGAGCCCATAGATAACTATAAATGAAAAGGGTGCTAATACCTTCCCTTTTCATAACCTATCCCCCGAACTCAAGAAAACATCTCAAAGGTCTTTCCTGTTCTTTTCACCCTTTCCTTATTGGATAAAAGAAAATTCGGTGGCGACTCTTGCTATCTGCAACAATTGCGATCAAACGCAAAACAAACCAAGTCAGTTCTCCCACCGTATTACAGAACTGGCGACTCTGCTGGGGAGATACTTAAAAGTGGAGTTACCTTAGGGCTAGATCACCTTTACTTACTTTTCATTCTTTGACTTGCTTGCTTTACATTATGATTTCTTGTTTAGGCTTGTTTTGATCCTCTTCCCGGATCTGGGGCACCTTTTAGGTAAGTAGAAATATATTATGGAAATTGTACGGCATAAACCAATACGGTTGAAGTAATGGCTATGTTAGTTTGACGCATTTGTTGGTACCGGTATCCCTTATGTTGAATCGAGGAGAATATGGGGCCACTGAGAAGCGTCATGAAGCACTAACTGACCTTAGAACCTTAATTGAACAACTTATCCATTAGGAAGTAGTGAGATAGCCAGTTTCGGTGAAAAGCTAAAAATTGGTTGATATTTGATACTACACTCATTAAGATCGGACTTTTGGGATATCTCGGCCGCAAGAAAATATTGGTTGTGCTGAGATAATGCCTAAAAGAAAGGTCTGTGATATTGAGATCCCCTAGAACCCGATTACTTTCTAGGACAGGTTGAGCCAACTAAACTTCAAGAGGGTACTTACCTACAAAACCCATTGCAAGCCTAAACCTAAGGACTTGTATGCTTTGTGTGTATATGGTTTGTTTGCTTTGTTCACATATACATAATATCATAAACATCATAACATCATAAGCATTCTCACTAACCATTTCAAGGATTTAGGAATTTATCTTTGCTTTGTTTCATAGACCATGAATCCCATTCGAAGGAATACCATCTGAGTCAGCTTCGTGAAAGCACATCCTCAACTCCAAGAATTAGCATCAAGGGTGCCTAGAGATTCTCCATTCACCAAGAAATATGGTCAACTTCTCAGCTTGGCTACCTCCAATTTCCAGGAAGAAATGATGTGTGTACTCTTCCAATTCTTTGGTCCCATGCATCATTGCTTCACCTTTCCTAACTATCAGTTGGTGCCTACATTAGAAGAATTCTCTCAATTGCTAGGAGTACTTGTACTTAATCAAATACCATTCACCAATTTAGAAGAGATTCCAAAACCTGAAGTTATTGCCAAAGCTTTGTATTTGAAGAGATCCGACATTGAGGAAAATTGGGAGACAAGAAGTGGAGTTAAGGGTTTCTTAGCCAATTTTTTGTTGGAGAAGGCTCGTTCATTCTGGGAGGATATGGATTTTCAAGCTTTTGAAGATGTCTTGGCTCTTCTAATTTATGGTTTGGTCCTATTTCCCAATCGAGACCAATTCATAGATGTGAATTCCATTAAGGTTTTTCTCTCTCGAAATCCTGTACCTACCCTGCTGGGAGACATTCTACATTGTTTTCACACTCGAACCATGAAGAAAAGAGGCACTCTCTCCTGTTGCATTCCATTACTTTGTAGGTGGTTTATTTCTCACCTACCTCGATCAATGTTGAAAAATGAGCAAGGATTGACATGGTCTCAGAGGATGATGTCACTCACACATTCAGACATCCATTGGTGTTCTCGATTCTTGGAGGACATTACCATCATTGACCGTTATGGGGAATTCCCTAATGTCCCTTTTCTTGGCATTAGGGGAGGTATCACTTACAATCCTTGTTTGGCTATGAGATAGTTTGTATACGCTAGGAGGGATGGTCCCCATGATGCACTCATCCAAGGTTTAGTATTCGATTACGAGGGCAACGACCAAGGCTATCGTCAAAGGTTCATACGAGCTTGGAGAATGGTAAACAAGGTGGATAGTAAGACATTGGGCATAAGAACTCCATTCCTTTGGAGCCTTATCTCAAGTGGGTACGAATTCATGCTCAAAGTCTCGTTATGCCATACCCCTCCATCTTACCTATCATCATGGAACCTGTTGTCGAAGGAGATGTTCCATATACTGTCTTCTATCTGGATATGCCAAAAAACTTTGAATAATTGCGAAAGTCTTGGGTTCAACTCAAATAAGAACGAGATACTTTTGAGACCCAATTATATACCAGTGAGAAGAAATTTCTTGAGCTCACGAAACAGCTTCATGAAGAGCGAAGTTTGAACGCCTACGTTGTGCCGAAGAGGATGCGCTCGACCTTTTTTTCTTAAGAAGTTGTTTTACGTTTATTCCTTCCATTGTAAGCCCGAAAGGCATGTTTGTAATCGAATAAAACTTATTAATACAAATGATGTTTATTCCTTTGGCTAAACAAATTTAAATCTTCTAAGTCCTTGAAATCATCTGCATACGCATTTTCATGCATCATGACATAAACAGGTTCTCCACAACAGGTTTCCTTATCTCTCTACTGTTTATTTCAGTAAGATGGATATCGAACAGACAATGAAGGACTTAAAAGCGCAGAATACCCAATTCTAAGCAACCTTTTTGACCTTGGCCAAGGGACAACAAGATATGATGGAAATGCTAACAACCAAAAAGAAGGCCCTCATCAACATGGGTAAGAGATTCAAAGGTCCAGTTCGTCAAGTACAAATAGTTGAAGAGTCGTTTGAAGAGGAAGAAAATCAAGACGAGGAGGTAAGGAGCACCCATACTGAGGTTGAAAATAATCAAGCTTCTGAAGATGAAGACTACTTTGATGAGCAATACCCACCTGCCGAGGATATATACAAGCAGTTGGAGGATAGGCTAAAAGTTGTTAAAATTCAAGTTGTACCTGGTTTAGATTTTGGCGACTTGGGTTTAGTACCTGGGGTCGTAATTCCCCATAAATTCAAAATACCAGTATTCACCAAATATGATGGGGTCTCCTACCCAAAACGTCACCTATGGTCTTATATGCACAAGATGCAACCGCATACCACCGACAAAAAGCTCTGGATCCACTTCTTCCAAGAGAGTCTGACTGGGACTCAATTAGAATGGTTCTATCAATTAGAAGGTTCCCGTATCCACACCTGGGAAGATCTAGCCACCGTTTTTTATCATCGATATCAATACAATGCCAATTTGGCACCAACCAAAGTTCAGCTTCAAGGTATGGCAATGGGTGCAAATGAGGGGTTTAAGGAGTATGCACAAAAGTGGAGGGATCTCGCTGGTAGGGTCCAACCACCACTCACTGACAGAGAATTAATTGACATGTTCATGGGTACATTGACTGGTCCATTTTTCAACTTATTAATTGGCAGTTCCTCATCTGGTTTCATCGAGTTAATACTGACTGGTGAAAGGGTAGAAAGCGGCATTAAGAGCGGAAAAACCCCAATGACATCTGCTTCCACTTCCAACACTATAAAGAAGCCTTTCACTGTAAAAAAGGAAGAAAATGTTGTGTATGAGGCAAGGGCCCATGCCAAGAAGGATCATCGACCCTCTGTTAATGTTGTGCTAATATCCAACCCTCCGTCTGCTCAAAGACAATCCTTCAAAAATCAACGGACTGAAATTCCATGAAGACAATTCACAAAGATTAGCATGTCACTGTCCTAAGTCTTGCAACATCTGTTGAAGGCCAATCTAGTGACACTGCATGATCCAGCATCCAATCCGAACACTTTATCACTGAAATACAATCCAAAATCCAAGTGCGCGTATCATTCAAACAGTCCTGGGCATGAAATTGATTAGTGCTGGGCTCTGAAGGATAAGATTCAAGATCTGATAGACAACAAGACGATTGAATTTGACCCACCTGCTACTCCTAATGTGATAACCGCACCGATGCCAAACCATGGAAAAAGTGTTAATGCATTTAATGATACCACTTTCATTTCTTCCATTGAAGATTTAACAACCCCGTTAACTATTATGAAGGTTAACTTGTTAAAAGTCGAGGTTTTCCCTGGCTGTTCTAAAGATTGTGTCTACTATGATCAACAAGTGAGTGGGTGCAAGCGATTGAAGGAAGGTGTGTAACACTTGGTAAATAGTCGTGAGATTCTGTTTGAAAAGATTCCTTCCATCAAGAGTTTGACCAACAAAATTGAAGACCTGTTTGTAATAACAATTTCCAATAAGCCTTTTAGGATCCCCTCAAAGGGTCCTATTAGGATTTCAAATGAACTAACCATCGCCCCTTGAATAATCACTGTCGCTGGGATCATCCCATATTCCTCTGACAAAGCAGTTCCATGGAACTATGGTGCTGAGGTTTATTACCACTGGATAAAACAAGATTCTAGGATCGAAAAAAATAAAGTTGATGTCACCAACATTGCCGGTTCTAGTAAAGTGATAAGAACATGGAGGATCTTTTCCCCTGATATTTCACCACCCGTTGCTACAACGATTCCCGCCCGCATAACCAATAAAAAGTCCAGTACCAACACTAAAGACAAAGGGAGAGAAGGTGAGCCTGCTAGGATAGGGGAACTTACCAAAGAGGCTAATGATAAAGAACCCTCAAATAAAGAGATGGAGGAAATACTAAAAATCATAAAGAAAAGTGACTTTAAAATAGTGGAGCAGCTGGGGCAAACCCCTTCCAAAATTTACATGTTGTCATTATTACTTTGCTCGGATGTTCATGCCCAAGCCCTGGTCAAGTTCTTAAAGAAGGCCCACGTGCCCCAGGAAACCACCGTTGACCAATTTGAGAATTGTGTGGCAAGTTTAACGGCCGATAATGGACTAGGATTCTCTGATGCCGATCTGACTCCTATGGGAAGAAATCACAATAAAGCCTTACATATCTCCGTGGAATGCAAGGGAACCACCCTAGCTCATGTCTTAGTTGATACTGGATCATTTTTAAATGTGCTACCCAAGGGTGCTTTGGATCGGCTGGATTGTGAAGGATTTGTTTTAAATCCAAGCGATATTGTCGTGAGGACTTTCAATGGGACTAAGAGATTGGTTCACGGAGAGGTGGATCTCCCAATTAAAGTTGTCTCACAGAATTTCAAATCTACCTTTTACATAATGGACATACGTCCCGCCTATTCTTGTCTTCTTGGGCGCCCTTGGATCCATGGGGCAGGGGCAGTGACATCCACCCTTCATCAAAAAATAAAGTATCCAGTCAAATGGAAGATCGTTACTATTAGCGGCGAAGAAGAATTTATGGTGAGCCATCTTAATTCCTTCAAATATGTGGAAATAGATGAAGAATTCATAGAAACTCCATGCCAGGCCTTTAAAATTGTTCCTCCTATGGTTGCCGCCACCAAAGCCTCCTCCAACGTGTCAAAATATGATAAAGTTGTACCAAGAATGATTTTGCTCAAGGATGCCCGTGCCGTGGTCGAGGAGGGAGACTGTAATATCTGGGGCCAGCTTCCCGACATCCCATTTAAAACAGACAAATTCTGATTGGGTTTCACCATTCAAGCTCAAAAAGAGGTTAGGCGTGCTCGCGTGGGAAAGATACCTCTCCGCATCAGAAATCATGAAGTTAATGATGTAGAAGATTCTGATGATGAATGCCCTTTTGAAGAATGAATCTACCCTACTGTCAAAGGAAAGCTCACCAACTGGCAGGAAAAAGACTTCACACCCATCTCCTTCATAGAGGAGTAATTACTGTTTACCATTTTCTGCCAATTCAAGAATTTCTGTCTATAATCTTAAATTTCAAAGCAATGACTTTTAAGCCATGTGCCTTGCCCATGGCACTTTGGTCTATTTTGTTAAAGGGTTTTGTTCATGTTCGTCTATTATATGATCATTTAATATAAACCATTGGACCTTTTGGCATTCAAATTTTCGTGTTCATTGTCTTTCTTTCCCTTTATTTCATTTTTTCTCAAATAGCCATGTACCTTACATGCACACATACACACACACACACACACACACACACACACACACACACACACACACACACATATTTGTAGATCTTCATCCACTCTGGATCTCATTGCCCATGACTCTACTATTTCCAGTTAAGATTTCGAACATCCAGTTAACCAAGCCGAAGACGAAGGCGAGGAAGATTGTGAAATACCAGGAGAATTAGCCAGACTTCTAATGCAAGAAGAGAAAGCTATTCAACCTCATGAAGATTCGGTCAAAGTTATCAACTTAGGTACGGAGACAGATAAAAGAGAGGTCAAGATCGGTTCCAACCTAAAAAATGGTATTAAAAGCAGATTGGTTCAGATGTTACATGACTATATTGAAGTGTTCGCTTGGTCGTATGAAGATATGCCCGGGTTGGATACTGATATTGTGGTGAATCATCTGCCAACGAAGGAAGATTCCCCTCCCGTTAAGTAAAAAGTTCGTCGCATGCGGCCTAACATGTCCGAAAAGATAAAAGTCGAGGTAATGAAGCAGTTTGATGCAGGTTTTCTGGCTGTCACATCTTATCCTCAATGGGTGGCAAACATGGTCCCTGTGCCAAAGAAAGATGGAAAGGTTTGCATGTGTGTGGATTATAGAGATCTGAATAGGGCAAGCCTTAATGATGATTTCCCTCTACCACATATTGACGTCTTGGTTGACAACACCGCTCAACACAAAGTCTTCTCCTTCATGGATGGATTTTTTGGATACAACTAAATCAAGATGGCTCCCGAAGATATGGAAAATACCATCTTTGTCACACAATGGGGCACCTTTTGCTACAAGGTTATGCCATTCGGATTAAATAATGCAGGGGAAACATATCGAAGGGCTATGGTTGCCTTATTTCATGATATGATTCATCATGAAATAGAAGTCTATGTGGATGATATGACTTCAAGGTCTCAAACCTAAGAAGAGCATCTCGATCACCTACACAATCTATTTGAGAGGCTAAAGAAGTACAAATTAAGGTTGAACCCTAATAAATGCATATTCAGAGTGAGGTATGAAAAGCTTCTAGGTTTCGTCGTTAGTGGTAAAGATATCGAAGTTGATCCTGCAAAAGTAAAGGCCATTCAAGAAATGCCATTCCGCCGTTCTAAAAAGGAGGTCAGAGGATTCTTGGGTCGTCTTAATTACATTGCTCGCTTCATCTCTCACTTAACTG
This sequence comes from Vicia faba, assembly GCA_948472305.1. Classification (NCBI taxonomy): domain Eukaryota; kingdom Viridiplantae; phylum Streptophyta; class Magnoliopsida; order Fabales; family Fabaceae; genus Vicia; species Vicia faba. The sequence continues at coordinate 890,025,505 of OX451741.1, read as the reverse complement.
CTACTTGGAGCCAATCTTCAAACTCTTGAAGAAAGATCAAGTAGTCAAATGGAACGAAGACTACCAATTTGCCTTCAACAAAATCAAGGAATATTTGCAAGATCCTCTTATCCTCATGTCTCCAGTTGAAGGAAGACCTTTGATCATGTACTTGACTGTGCTAGAGAATTCTCCGGAGTGTGTGTTGGGCCAACATGACGAGTCTGGCTGAAAAGAGCATGCAATTTACTGCCTGGGAAAAAAGTTTACCGACTGTGAAACCAGATATTCACTACTTTAGAAAACTTGTTGCGCTCTGGCATGGGCTGCTCGCTGGCTAAGACAGTATATACTGACGTACACCACTCTATTGATCTCTAAAATGGACCCTATCAAATACATTTTTGAAAAGCCCGCTCTCTCCGGACAGATAGCTAGATGGCAAATGTTTCTGACTGAATATGACATCCATTATACAACACAAAAGTCTATCAAAGGAAGTATATTAGCAGATCATTTGGCTCACCAAGCTGTTAATGACTATCAATTTATGAACTTTGAATTCCCAGATGAGAATATCATGCTAGTGACTGACTGTGCAAAACCTGGACCATATGACAGACCTGAACAAGGATCCCGATGGACTATGGTTTTTGCTTGGGCTTCCAATGCTCTGGGTAACGGAATTGGTGCTGTGATAATCTCTCATGAAGGTTGCCACACTCCTTCCACTACTATATTATGCTTCGATTGTACGAACAACATGGCTGAGTATGAAGCATGCATCTTAGGTATGAAGGCTTCCATTGACTTGAGGATCAAACACTTGGATGTATTTGGAGATTCTGCTCTAGTAATTAGCCAAGTAAAGGGATAATGGGATACCAAGCATCCTAACCTCATTCCATACAAAGAGCTTGTGTTAACTCTGATTCCATACTTCGAGGATATCACCTTTGAGCATTTCCCTAGGGAGGAAAATCAATTAGCCGACGCTTTGGCCATAATGTCTTCCATGTTCAAGGTCAAATGGGACAATTAATCTCCTATGATAACAATCGAAAGATTAGGCGAACCTGCACACTGCTATGAGCTTAACACTGACGAAGAGAAACCATGGTATCATGAGGTGAAAAGACATCTTAAAGAACAAGAATATACTGAAGGGGCTTCCGTCAATGATAAGAAGTTTTTGCGAAGATTCTCAGCCAAATTCTTTCTAAGCAACAGAACCATATATAAGCGCAATCATGATTCTACTCTACTCCGATGTATGGACAAGAAGGAGGTAGAGAAAATTATGGAAGACATGCATGATGGCCTCTTTGGGACCCACTCTAGTGGACATACTATGGCCAAGAAAATCCTGAGGGCTGGTTACTATTGGTCCACAATGGAAACTGATTGTTATCAACACTCAAGAACTTGCCATAAGTGTCAAATATATTCTGACAAGGTCCATGCACCACCTATTCCCCTAAATGTCATGACTTCTCCGTGGCCGTTTGTAATGTGGGGCGTTGACATGATCATAGAAATAAAACCTACTGCCTCAAATGGACACCGTTTCATTCTTGTTTCCATTGATTACTTTACCAAGTGGGTCAAAGCTACTTCATATGCCTCAGTTACCAAGAACGTTGTAGCCAGGTTTATTAAGCATAATCTCATCTGCCATTACGGAATCCCCGAAAGGATTATCACCGACAATGGAACTAATCTCAACAATGATATGATTACAGAACTGTGTACTTATTTCAAAATCAAGCATCACAATTCTTCTCCGTGCAGACCCAAGATGAATGGCACAGTGGAAGCTGCCAATCAAAATATCAAGAAGATCATGCAAAAAATGGTGATAACCTACAAAGATTGGCACGAGATGTTACCATTTTCTCTCCATGGCTATCGTACTTCGTCTCGCACGTCAACTGGGGCAACTCATTTATTTTTGGTCTATGGCATGTAAGTCGTCTCGCCCATAGAAGTTCAAATTCCTTCTTTAAGGATAATGAAAGAAGCAGGTCTAGGAGAAGATGAATGGATTCATACTAGGTTGGATCAACTGAACTTGATTGACGAGAAATGGATGGTTGTTGTTTTCCATGGTCATATGTATTAAAAGCATATGATCAAGGCGTTCAACAAAAAGATCAAGCCTCGAGTGTATCAATCTGGAAAATTGGTAATAAAACACATCATTCTTCCATAAGGCGACCCCAGGGGCAAATGGACTCCCACTTATGAATGACCATTTGTTGTAAAGAAAGTCTTATCTGGTGGTGCCATGATATTGACTACTATGGATGGCAAAGATTTCCCACATCTCGTAAACGCAGACATAGTTAAGAAATACTACGCATAAAATGGCCCTCTAGGTTGACACACCTAGGTAAAATTAAGGGCATCCCAGCGAACCAAAAGTGTTCGGGAAAAAATTAGGGATATATGCAAAATATTGTACACCCGGCAAGTCGAAAACCTGAAAGGGCGACTTGGGCAAAAATGGGTATCCTGTTGGGCTGAAAACCCGAAAGGGCGTTCCAGGAAAAAGTTAAGGATTAAAACATATGATTATGTCCTGTGGAATCCCTACAACTAGTTTTATTACCAAAAATCTGAAAGTTCAAATGGTCCAAGATCAATCCAATCGACTTTGTTCAACGATAAAGGTTACTCGAAGACATAAAGGCAATAGCAGTGTGGGGAAAACGAGATCACTTTCACATGGATATTATTTTTGTTTTCACTCTATACACTTTTCATTTCTTTTGGCGATTTCCTCTTACTAGGATTTCTATCTCTTTGTACAAAAAGCCTATTCGTAGGCAAAACATCAATACACATATACTTTGAATTACAAACCTTTTGTTTTTTCTATTTTGAACGCGAAGAGGTCCAATGACTAAAGTTGAATGAACATATGCATATGAACATGATTAAGCTTTTAGCAAACATATGCTTCAAAACAGTGACAAACATCTCCCTAATTGCATTCAAGACATCTCCACAGAGTTTTTTCCATTAGCATTATCCTCACAAATTTGGATTCATAAACTCCCTAGCCAGATTTTCAATCTCTGTTAAACTCTCTTACCATCTGAGTTGATCATAAAAAGAAGTCTTGAGGAGTTCTGTCCAAAGAATACATCTCCCCCAACAGCTCGTCAAATATTCCTCAACAGGGTTTATTTCCATAACAAATAGCAAAATTACCTAGTTGAGTCTGCCTTCTCCGGCTGAGTCTGTCCTCTCCAACTTGAGTTTATCTCTCAGACTATTACGAATCAAGGGACCACAACCCCTAATCCCCAGTGAAGTCGCCAACAAAATCTTTGCTATTTCCGAAAGTTGCTGAAAATCCTGGAACCCGACCAGATAACAGTCAACTTCATAATTTCAAGCAAGTTACTACGAAGCCTGGACCCGACCAGATACTAGTTCAACTTCACCCTACCCTCAACTTACTATGGAGACTGGATCCGACCAGATAACAATAAAACCATTTTTCCAAGTTACTGAAGCCTGGACCCGACCAGATAACAGTTAACCACCAGTTTAACTTACTGTGAAAACCCGGATCCGACCGGATAACCATAAACCAAAATTCCAAGTTACTAAAGCCTGGACCCGACCAGATAATAGTTTAAATTCTCCATTTGCTGAAACTCGAATCCAATCAGACAACAGTCAATCCCCTTTTAAGTTGTTAAAGCCTGGATCCGACCAGATAACAGTTAACCTCCAGCTTAAGTTAGTGAAACCCGGATCCGACCGGATAACAGTAAACCATAATTTTAAGTTGCTGAAGCCTGAACTCGGCCAGATAATAGTTAACCTCCATCTTAAGTTACTGAAACCCGGATCCGACCAGATAATAGTAAACCATAACTTTAAGTTGTTGAAGCCTGGACCCGACCAGATAACAGTTAACCTCCAATTCAAGTTGCTGAAACCTGGACCCGACCAGATAACAGTTTGACTTTTACAAATCACTAAACAAAACTCCTCTTCCCCAGTAGACTTTTCTACAATCCCCGGTGAGTTGCTACAAAACCTGGAAAACAACCAGATAATTGTTAACTTCTTTATCCCCAGCAAGTCATTATGAAGCCTGGAGTTCGACCAGATAACAACTAACTTTCAAGAGATAACTCCCCAGTAGAGAAATGGACAACTAAGACTCCTGAGCTCTTTTCCCCAAGCAGGAGATCAACACTCTCCTCAGAGTCTTCTCAAACAAAACAACATTCCCCCAACAGAAATATCCTAAAACAAAGTCTGAAGAGGAGCGTACTCTTCATCCCCAATAGTAGTCCAGGATTCAACTTCCCAAGGCTCCCCAGCATTTGTCAATGATTTATTTTCCCAGACAAGGATGCACTTCAATTATATTTCACCTTCATATATCATATAGCATATACATACAACATAATCTCATTTATTTTGAGAACATCATTACGCCATGCATACTTCTGCATGAAACTAACCCTCTTCCTTGTAGGAAAAGAAAGGAGAAACAAATATCTTTTTTGTCACTATGGGTGGCATCTGTAATCCCATTTTCAAAAACTCTCCACCATCTCTCCAAATTGCATCCATAAGCCCATTCCCAATTCAACACGTCAAGGGAAAATTTTTGGGCACTTTAAGTGTTCAATCATCTTTCACCTTCAAGTCACGAAAGGCATATCTGCCAATCTCACTCTTCAAGTTCAAGAAGATTGAACAGGGGCAATTGTTGTACCCTAAAATTTTCCCTCTCATTGCTTAAGGCATATTCTCACAAGGATTTTCAAAAGCTCAAAGTTTGCACAAGCCCAAAAAGGACAAAAAGCACAAAACAGACAAAAAGGGAAAAACATATAAAAAAAAGATTTTTTTATACAAAATTGAAGAAAAGCAAGCTTGCTTCGACTCATTCATCCTTCAATTTGGCATTCTAGCTTCTTCGAGCAAGCCTTGATTCACACGCTTTGATTGAACATTTAGGATTCCTTCAAGTGAACCTTGATTCACACGCTTCATTTGAACATTTCGCTTTCCTTCGAGCAAGCTTTCCACAAGCTTCGATTAAGCATATGTACCTCTACATGATTGCTTTGATTAACAAAGCATATGACCTCCTGAAGGCAAGCTTCGATTGGGAAAGGATTACCTTCTCACAAATCTTTGTTTGGAGTATGGTTTCCTTTCAAAACAACGTACGTTGAATCCAAATCTGGACCCCTTCATGCATCCTTTGGCCCACAAGCTTCATTCAAACAATTGCCTTTTGCATGCTAGCTTCGACTGGGAATTATGACCTTCTGAAATCTTTCTTCGATTCAGAGGGTAATGGCCTTCTGAAGGTTTTCCATTGACACAAAGAAGGGACCTCCTGTGTGCTGGTTTCGATTGCACCGTTGGCTCCTTACGTGTTTGCTTTGATTCACAAGGCATGGGTTTTTCTCATGTTAGTGTGCACAAGGCATTATCACATGCATGTCTCCTTCGAATACACCCACATGTTGGCTTCGAATCAATCTTTAGGCTTGTTTCAAATCCATTTTTTATGTAACCTTCGAATCCTCCTACAAACTTGCACGCACAAGGCAGGGGTTTCTCTCACGCTAGCACCCATAAAGCAATGTTTCCCTTTTAAATTGCTTCGAATACACCTACATGTTGGCTTCGAATCCACCTCCAGGATTATTTTGAATCACCTTTATATCACCTTTAAATCCATTTGCAGACCCTTCAACATACATAGTGCTGCATTATGACACACAACTTGGTGGCCCATTCGAAGGGCTTGCCATGGTTGGGGAATAATTAGTTTTGTTTACTTTTGAATCTGGTCGAAGGGTTGGGCCTAGTTGATCAAAAGCAATAAGACTCAATGGAATATTCAACTGAAGAGGGCCACTCGAAGAACACACAGTTCGTCCATTAGAAGAACACACAGTTGATCCATTCGAAGGACACACAACTGGTGGAAATGAATGTTGCTTTATTAAGTCTGGTCGAAGGCTATGGAAATATGAAGGATTCGATTCAAAGAGTCAAGTTGCCCATAGGTTAGGCTACATAGGCCTCCAACTTGTGCCTCACTCCATATTTTATTATTCTCCAAGACAACTTGCTCTTGATGACATCACTACCTTTTTAGAAAGTTCTTGAGCCTTGCGCCCGCTTCTTCTGCATGCTTTCCCCCTATAAACTAGGAGTCATCCATCTCAACCATTTATTTTAGTACTTTTATCTTGAGATTTTAAAAAGTTGACACAAGTGAATGTTGTCCTTTCAAAGAAACTATATTTTATTCCTTCACAAAGCTGCTCATTCATAAAAAATTCTCTATAAATAGAGAGTTCATTTACACATCAAAAGGACTGAAAAAGAAAAAGAAAGAAGAATAACGTAGAAGAAGATTTTGACTGTTTGTAAAGAATCTTCAAAAACTCTCAAAACTCTCAAACATTTCACACCCTCTCAAACCCAAAACTTAAAGAAACACCACACTTGTTTCTTTCAAATCCAGAAATAAACAAACACAAATCAACTTTTCTTAGTTTTCGAATCTAGCCAAAGAAACATCACGTTTGTTTCTTCCCCTTTGAATCCAAGAACACCCAGGAAAACAACTCAAGTCCAAGACCCATATTCCAGCTTCAAGCAAGGTAAGTTATCTTGACCTTAACCTTTCGTTTCAAGCATGACATGTGAATAATCATTTCTTTTCGTTTCAAGCATTATCATTATCTTTTGGTTTGTCTTCGTTTTCACCTTCTAGGTTTACTTTCTTTGCTAAATCTTTTGGTTTGTTTTATTTATCAAACATATTTTAAGAATTAATCTGGCCATAAAGCAATATTAGCATGGTCCCAACCCATGCTGCCATTTAAACCCAAATGAAAGAGAACATGGAGAAGGTTGTGTGAATCTAAGCCTTTTAGGCTTCACCCCATGTTGCTATCTAAAACGAAAGAGGTATGGTCAAAGGACATATATTCATTTTGCTTTGCAGGTCCAATCAAAGTGAGCAGGGAAAGGGGTGTGGTCAAAGGATACATTCATTTTTGTTTTGCAGGTCCAATCAAAGTAAGCATAGAAAAAGGGTATGATCAAAGGATACATATTCATGCTGCCTTACAGGCCCAGTCGAAAGAAGCTAAAATAGGGTGAATCGAAGGAGCATACTTCCTGGGTCGAAAGACTCACTTTTCCTTTTTTTTTTATGGTTGCAATAGCTTAGGATTTATTCTTTGCATTTTTATTGCTTTCTTACACTATTAGTAATTAGGATATATGGCGTGATAAAATCAACAAATAGATAACCTTTAAATTCCAGACAAAAATGCATGCAATCAAGCATACTATTCACACACATGCACCTCTAGAGTAATCTCACTTGTTGCCTTGGAAATAGTCATGTCCCTCGAATATGAGTGTTTTAGCAAAAGTCCCTTGATAAAAGATCGTAGTCCCTCGATGTTGACTTCGGTAAATGATCTAGTCCCTAAACAAAATTGCTAAAACGTTTCATAGGTTGCCTTCTATGACTATAAAATTGACCCACACATGTCCCTTTACATCCAAAGATAAGGCTTCTTACCAATCAATGGTAAGATATCAATATCAAAGGAAGAGAGAAATGAACAAAAGACTTTTGAGTAAGGTAGAACGTTCTTAGTTGCTTGCTCACAATCTATTCTCAAAAACAAAACATTTTTCAAACACACCAAACACTTTCAAAAACATGAAATATTTTCAAAAAGTCCAACACTTTGTATACATTCTTATAGATACGAGAATCATTACAAAGTTTGCCTAAACGAAGACCCTTTTCAAAAATACTTTCAAAATCCTCCACAAACATATTTTCAAACAAAGCAAGTGATCTAGCAAGCAACTAAGAGCCCGTAGATAACTATGGATGAAAAGGGTGCTAATACCTTCCCTTTTCATAACCTACCCCCCGAACTCAAGAAAACATCTCAAAGGTCTTTCCTGTTCTTTTCACCCTTTCCTTATTGGATAAAAGAAAAGTTGGTGGCGACTCTTGCTATCCGCAATAATTGCAATCAAATGCAAAACAAACCAAGTTAGTTCTCCTGCCGTATTACACCAGGCCACCAAAAGAAATTTCCCACCCCCCTTTTTCAAAATGGCGCTCATATGGGCGATCATTAAAGGGACGGGGTTAATTTTGGTGTTTGTGAGACACCCTTGCATAAAGATGAGTTGCTTGGCATTTACTTTGTTTGGATTCTCCTGGCTAAAAATAGTGCATGCCAAAAGATAGCGGAAAACACGTATTTCCGGGTTGTGGATACTCGAAGCTAAAAGGCCGTCAAAAGAATTAGCATGTTGGTTTGATAATTTAAACCAAAAGGCATAGCCTTCGAATATCCAGTCTGAATCCAAGGGTGCTTCACAAATTGCACCATCCCCATGAGGCATCCCCAACAATTCTGCTAACTCGTTGGTGGAGTATTCGTATTTAATATTAAAAAGCCTAAATTTCACTCCGCCCACAGTGCTAGCAGTATTGGAACTGACATTATAAATCAGAGAACTTAAAAACTCATGTGTCAGCCTCGGGTAGGTATGTGCTTTCTGAGCAAATATATCATGCAAGCCTACTTTATCTAATAAACAGAAAATACTATGATATATCCCTAAAGTATACAGACAGTCTTTGTCAATATACCTAGTAGAGTAAAGCTCCCGCATCTGTAACTTTTCAAGCATCTTCTTTTATCGCTCTCCCGGCTTCCCCATACGAAGTATGTACCTATTGAACTTAATTGCTATTGATTTTGAAGGTAGAAGATGGGAAATGTTTTTTTTATAGTGATAACAGATAAAAATGAGTGTTAGTGGATTTTTAATGGTGAAAATGGAATGAGGAAGATGGTGATGTGAGTGGGTTTTAATTGTAGTGGGAAAGTTATGGCCTTTAATGGAGTTTTAAGATGGTCAAAAATGGAGAAAATGGGTTTTGGAAGAGGAAGAAGAAGGGGAAATGGGTTTTTTTACGAAATAGAGTCGTTAAAGCTCCAGACCCCTCTGCGGGCGCTGAGGAAGGTCCGCGGCCACGGTCTTTGAAAAAGCGGTCTGGGCCACTTTTTCTTGGATTGGGCCTTGGATCTTGCATTTTGCTACCTATTTTGGAGGGGATGCTCAAAGTATGTCCTGCAAATTTTTATATATATATATATATATATATATATATATATATATATATATTATTTTGTCTTGCTCCATGCATGATATAAATATAGTAAAAATAAATAATCATACAAATAATAAAGGATAAAATAATAAAAATATGTCTAAGTGGTCATGGCAAAATAAATAAAAAGTGTGGTGCGGAAATAGAAACAACATAAAGTAAAGAGTTAGCAAATAGGAAAATGTCAGGAAATGAAAAATATAATAGTAATAATAATACGGATGACATATCTCAATCAACAGGAACATTATCACCAAAGAGGTGGAGGCTCGGCAGTGTTTACAGGACCTCAGACCTCTGCTAGCTGGCGCCTAAGATCAGCGATCTCTCGAGATAACAAATCAGACTCAGATGCATGAGTGGCATCACATACCTCAATATGAAAAGTCAGATCGGCAACCTCCTGACGAAGTGCGGCTAACTCAGTACGCATAGCAGCAAGCTGTGAATGAACATTTGGTTCTTGTAAATCAAAATTGTTAGAATACACAGTGGTCAAGTGTGCCTCTGGCGCAGGTGTATACTCAAGAACAAAAGGCTCTCTAGGTCCATCAATAATCTCTCCCCATCCCTCTAAAGGGTAAGCCCAGTTTGTTGGGTTGTAGACGCAAGTCATCGGAGGATCAGGAAAGTTGAAATAGTGGACAGCCTCGTCATTGATTAGGAGTTTGTACTGGTGAGGATTAAATGAGACCCACCTTATGAGGCCACGATCCAAGCAAAAGTCAATGTCCATAAAGGAACAACCACAGTAGGAGGTCAAATGGTATAACTTGTTATCCAAGACTAAAGTAGATGATGTCCGAGTCACGTTACCACCCGCATATATGGATCCCTCGGAATATATAGCAGTCATGTGCAAACTCAATCAAGAAGTTGTCACTGGAGATAGAGCGAGACTGGCTAGTACAGAACAAGAATATCAACTCTTCGGCACTAACAAGGTCGTCAGCATCACTCCTTCCGAAAAAGGTATGGCAAAGGATCATCTGAAAATACCTGAAAGTTGGGTTATGAATCTTCTTGGACAACTAAGTAGAGGGATCGGGGCTACCGCCACTAGAGATTTCACTCCATAACCTGTCTATACTCCTATTCATGTAATAACTTAAAGGTAGCTCAGGGATAGCATCTGTACTACTCTGAAAACCCAATAAATCACCAAATTGTTTCATGGTGAAAGTGTACTCGGTTCCAAATAGTCTAAAATTGATGCGTCCTTTGTCATCTTCGTTACTCATGTACGACTCATTTTCAAGTGAGCTAAGAAACTCCAAAGTGAGGTTTCTGTATGTCACACACCATCAGCATACTCCTCCCACTGAAGCTGGTTGCACAGGTATTTCATACTTGCTTAAATTCCTAGTGCTTCTATGCAGTTCGGGTCGGGATACCAGGTAAGTAGCATTGGACGTGCAGATAAGGTAGCATAGCGTCTCCTTTGTGCATCATTCCTAAAAACCACGTGCATGTCATCAAAGTACAACATCATGAAAAAATATAGTTAGAGTATCTGGACCTGAAAAAAAATATAAAGATTATTCCACATAAAATTAATTTGTGATAAAAAATAAAATAAATGAAAAGTAAATCACGGGTTTCCTCCCATGCAGCGCTTGTTTAACATTATTCGCTCGAAGATTAGATCTCACATTTAGGAAGTACACATTGGTGGGTCTATCAATGTGTGGTTGGAGTGTTCAACTGGAGTGTCGCCTCCTTTATAAAGCTTCAATCTTTACCCATTTACCAAGAATGGGGTACAAGAGTTATTTTTGATTTCAACTACCCCAGACCTTAAGATCTTGGATATTTCATAGGGATCGGTCCATCTTGAACGTAGCTTACCAGGAAAAAGTTGCAACCTTGAATTAAAAAGAAGAACAAGATCGCCTATGTTGAAGTCTTTTTTAATGATTCTCTTGTCATGCCATATTTTTGTTCTTTCTTTGTGTATTATGGCATTTTCATAGGAATTCATACAAGGTTTCTCCAGTTTGTGGATATTGAGGATACATTTTTCTCCGGCTGCTAAGTAGTCTAAGTTTAAAGTTTTCATAGCCCAATATGCCTTGTGCTCTAATTCAAAAGTTAAGTGACATGACTTTCTGTAAACCAACTGGTAAGGGGTAGTTCCAATGAGGGTTTTATAGGCTGTTCTGTAAGCCCATAATGCGTCTTTCAGCTTTTCAGACCAATCTTTTCTAGATATTGAGACAGTTTTCTCCAAGATCTGTTTGATTTCCCTGTTGGACACCTGAACTTGACCACTCATTTGCGGGTGATATGGTGTTGCTACTTTATGTTTTACTCCATATTTACTCAAAAGCTTTTCAAAGATTTTGGATATAAAGTGTGATCCTCCATCACTTATGACTAGGTTGGGTAATCCAAACCTTGGGAAGATGTTGTTCTTAAATAACTTGATTACTACTCTGGTGTCGTTTGTGGGTGATGTAATATGTAACGCCCGTAATTTAATTTAATTATTTATTTAATTAAATTATTTTGGATTATTTGTGAAGTTGCAAGATGTTAAGAATTGTTGGTATGAGTTGCTGGATTATTATTAATTAATTAATTAATTAGTTGATTAATAATAATTAGATTGTTGGAATTAAGGGAATATATATAATGTTGGACTTAAGTTATTGGTTGCAAGTAGTAAAGTGAGGGTGTGTAGGTTAGGCCTAATAGGATTGATATATAAGGCTAAGCTGACATAACGGGTTTGTTTTTAGTTGGAGAATAACAAACCTTGTACGTTGACCAGAAGAGCTGCGCGAAAGAGGAGCAAGCTTCCTGATGTCGAGCAGAGAAAATCAAGGATTACGACCGGATCTTTGGTTGATCGACCTTCAATCCAGGTAAGGGTGGGGTTCTGACCTTATAATGGGATTTATGATGTTTGTTATGGAGAATTGGTCGTAATTATGATTGTTTCCCGTGATGTTGCTGAGCTTGTTAAGGGAAGATGCTCGTTCTATTATGTTACGAACGTTTTGAGTTATGTGGTCATTATGTTGTTGTGGTCGTTACAATGTTGTAGTGTTACGAGCAGTTGGCAGGAAACTAGGAATAATTATTGTGGTCATATTAGGAGGGTTATGTGTGATGGTCTTATGCAATGAAGGAATCTGTCGATAGGAAATATAGTTGCCTGTTACTATGTTATTCTGAGCGGTTGACCGGAAGTTATAAATAGTAGTGGTGTGGTCGTTAAGACGTCGTATCATGTTGTGTTGTTGTCTGAACTAGTGGTCGAGGAGAATGTTGATGGCGTTATGCACCGAGCGGTATTTAGGCTGCGAGGCGTGTCGGGGGGTTATGTGTTGGATTTTCGAGCAGAATTAGGTTGCAGGACACGTCGAGGAGCATATGTTGGTCATTACCCTGTTTTTCTCAGTGTGTGTCGAGGAATATAAATTAGTTGTTATGATGTCCTAGTTGTTGTGCATGTCGAGGGGCACGTAGTTCCCTATACCTTTTGCCCGTACATGTTGTTTTTTTGGTCGTTAACCGTGTTGTGCAAATTATGTTAAGTTTTTGTTTAATTGTGTTAATTATTGAATCGTTGATTGATGTAAACATCTTATGGCCAATGTCGATTATGTTAAGATGTTGTGTTGTTGGATCGTTGTTATGAATTCTTGTCGATAATGCAAAGTTGCAGGGAGTTTTAAATGATGATGAATTACCTCTATTTACTGGTAATAATGGTGATGTGGGCTTATGCCTTACGATGGATGATGATTGCTGTGAGTATGTGATAGTGCATTCATATACATTTGCATACTTTGTGATGGCCTAGATTGGCAAACTGCGAAGAAGGCTTATGCCTTGTTGATGCCTCTATTTACTGGCAGATTTTAAGATGGGAGTTCTGCTCCAATGGTACCACATGCATTCGCATAGTATTGAGTCACATTCCAATTTGTATAATTGAGTTGTTATGTTGATGAATTAATGGTTGCATTTTGTTGATATCATGTTTTGATTATTGTTGTTTATAAGTCGTGAAGTGGTAATTTTGCATGAACTGTTTAATACGGTGGGAGAATAGACTTGGTGTTTTTGCGTTTATTCGCAATTGTTGTGGATAGCAAGAGTCGCCACCGACTTTTCTTTTATCCAATAAGGAAAGGGTGAAAAGAACAGGAAATACCTTTGAGATGTCTTCTTGAGTTCGGGGGCTAGGTTATGAAAAGGGAAGGTATTAGCACCCTTTTCATCCGTAGTTATCTACGGGCTCTTAGTTGCTTGCTAGATCACTTGCTTTGTTTGAAAATGTGTTTGTGGTGGATTTTGAAAGTATTTTTGAAAAGCGCCTTCGTTCAGGAAAACTTTGTAATGATTATCGTCTCTACAAGAATGTATACAAAGTGTTGGACTTTTGAAAATATTTCATATTTTTGAAAAGTGTTTGGTGTGTTTGAAAAATGTTTTATTTTTTAGAATAGATTGTGAGCAAGCAACTAAGAACATTCTACCTTACTCAAAATTCTTTTGTTCATTTCTCTCTTCCTTTGATATTGCTATCTTACCATTGATTGGTAAGAAGCTTTATCTTTGGATGTAAAGGGACAGGCGTGGGTCAATTATATAGTCATAGAAAGAAACCTATGAGACGTTTTAGCAATTTTCATTTAGGGACTAGATCATTTACCAAAGGCAACATTAAGGGAAATCGATGGACTACGATCTTTTTATCGAGGGACTTTTGCTAAAATACCCATATTCGAGGGACATGACTATTTTCCGAGGTAACAAGTGAGATTACCCTAGAGGTGCATATGTGTGAATAGTGTGTTTGATTTCATGCGTTTTTGTCTTGAATTTGAAAGTTATATATTTGTTGATTTTATTTTGCCACACAGCCTAGTTACTCATAATAAAAATGCAGAGAATAAATCCTAAGCTATTGCAACTATGAAAAACAAAAGAAAAAGTGGAAAAGTGAGTCCTTCGACCCAGGTATTATGCTCCTTCGATTCACCATGTTTCAGCTTCTTTCGATTGGGCATGCTGCTGCACCCCAAAATTTGCCCTCCCATTTTACTCAATCATTGGCAATTGAGGTCCCCAAGTTGCTTAAGGAAGTCCAAGAGTTGACCAGACAAACTCTCTCCTAAGGCAGTATACCCCAAATTAGGGTTTCTATTTTCATCAAGATGGGTGGACCACAAAGGTCTCAAATTATTTCCAAAGTCCTAATATGATTCCAAGATCATCCATGTCAAGTTTCATATCTTGCATAATAAGTTTGCCCAGTCAACTGCTCAAATGCTTGAGAATCGACTGTATTAGGTCAAAAGTCAACTGTGGCCCATATACAGTCAAACTTCAAGATTTTTGGTCAACATCATCATTTTGAAGAGATATCCATCATTTCATCAAGGTTTGATCATGATTCCTCAAGGAATGATCCAAATTCATCAAAACCCAAAAGTTTCTAAATTAGGGTTTCTTAGTAAAAGTCAACCAAACTTTGACCAGACATAACTTCTTCATACTTTATCATAAATTTTCCATCCAAAGCTCATTTTGAAGAGGATGAAATTACCTACAATTCATCTTCATATCACAAGTTAAAAATATACACTCACAAAAAGATATGAATTTTAACATTATAGGTCCTTTTGAAAAGTCAACAAAAACACCTTTTTGGTCAAAGCTTCATACATGAACATGGAATATCCAATTGAGATGAAACCAAAAAGGTTAGTTAGGGGGCATCCTAATATTTCTAAAAAGTCCAATAACACCCTCCTAGGTTCAAAATTGAGAGAGTTGTGCATTGTCAAAGTTGGCAATTTTTGGAAAATTGTCAAAAGTCAACATTGATCAAATTTGCATTTTTTCCAAAAGGGCCCACGTTTTCTTGCTTGGAACATGTTTCTAATAGGACCCATGACCCCTGAGCTTTTCCACCTATTATTTTATTACTTTTATCATTTATTTTGATTTTTTATTCATTTAAATCAAAATAAATCAAATTAAATGGTAAAATAATGAAAACAAATCAAATCTTGGAATTTTTGTGCACATTTTGAGTCCATACACAGCTAGCATGCTAGCCAATTCGTGCAAGACTCATTAGGGTTGAAAAATATTGGATTGAAGCAAGTTTTGGAAAGAAATCATACATGAAGCAAATCAAATCAAATCTCCATTATTTCTCAAGATCCATGTCAATTTTGTTGACCTAATTCAGTCTCCTACATATACACAACAATTCCATACCATAAGCATAAGGATTGGAGGCGTGAAACAGCAAGAACAAAATCAAAATTTTGGACAAAAAGTGTGAGATCAAAATCCACCCTATAGCCATCCTCACGGAGATTTAAAGATTCCAGTCTATTCCAGGACATCCCAGGAAGCTATTCCACCCATCCTCAAGCTTTAAAACACCAGGAACTATGCACACCATCAACCATGGTTTGCCCAAAAACTCGATTCTGATTTCATTGATTTTGGTAGAATTAACATGTTTTGATTATATATTCTTGTTCATCATCTTTTTTGTAAGCTATTAGCACCATTTAATTGCATTTACAACGAATGAATCACAGTATGCCATAGCTAGGGTTTGCGAGCTCGTTTTGGGGTTTCTTAGACTAGGCAAAATTAGGCCTGATAATAGGTACCATGATGATCAGGGCTTCGAACCTAGTTGATTCATGGTCACCAATTGAATTTATATTGCATGTACATGATTTTTGAGATGGACAGGGTTATAGATATGAACAAATGTCCGTAGGTAAAAGTCTCCCATCTAAAACAACGGTCCAAGGGAGAAGACGATGGCGTGTCAAGCAACCATTGAGGCGTTTGAAAATTCGCGCGTGTTCTAAGCATGGCTATTGATTTTGCTTTTGATTTATTGTTTTTATTATGTTAACAATTAACTAATGCAGCGCAGTTGGTAGGATGAGGGGGCCTATGAGGTACACGTCCTGGGTTCGATCCCAGGCGTGTACTTTTGTATTTTTCTTCTAATTCCATTACATATCCAATGCAATGCATCATCCCACGCCCATCATGTACCATCAACGTACATCCATTGCATGCCCAGCTGACTAGATATCACGCCTCTCCAATGAAGGTTCATGGTACTCCTCCAGGTCAATGTTACACTAGATCCTAAGGTTGACCAGGCTTGGAGCTTAATGGGCCAAAGAATTTCATATTAACACCCCCGGCATTGCTATTCAACACAGGCCCATTTCTAAATCTTTATTTTTTATTTTCTTATTTTTCTTTATTCTTTGCAATTTATTTATTTATTTTATTTTTAAAAATCAATTTTTTTTCATAAAAATCCCAAAATCAAGAATTCACAAATTTAGAATTAGTTTTTTTTATCAAATTTAAATTTTAAATTAATGAGTTTATTTAATTTAGGGTAACTTTAACTTATTTTTTACAATTAAAAATCAATTAGAAAACTAGGTTTAAATTCTTGATTTAATGATTTTTCTTTTTTAAACAAAAACACAAAAATAGGCTAATTTAATTATTCTTCCTAATTAAAGTTAATTAGTAATTAGGTTCTTTTTTTAATTCAATTATTACTTATTTTCTTAAAAAACAAAAAAATGACAAAAAATGATGTTTTCTTTCATCAATTGCAATTAGATTTAGTCAATGGTCAAAACCCTAATTTCTCTCGCATTTAATTTGCCGCGCGCTTGTTATTATTTTTGCCATTATTTTTGTAACTGTTTCAAGGTTGTAATAGTTTTTATTAAGGTTTTAAAATTCCGTACTTTTATTTCCCGTCAAGGCTATTATGTAACTGTCAAAGCCATGTAATAGCTAGGTTTATTTCCGCTTTTACTTTCAGCAAATTATTAAATGTTATATGTATTAATAGGATTGTATGGCAAGAATGCATGAAACATTAAAACAGTTAGAAAACCCTAATGTGCAAAGATTAAATAACTGAAATAAAGCACTGGCACATGTTCACTCCTAGGGTTTACCTCACTTCGGTTTCCTTCGGTAAACAACCATTAAGCATAGGAGATTTTAGTGGTTGCCCTCCAGTCTAAAGAGATCAAATTGTCCCATTCAACTGTTGCCTCGGAAATGTTGCCTCAGAAATGTTGCCTCAGAAAGATCTTAAGACTCTAGGGTTACTACTAAGGTTTTCAAACTATTTCTTTAGTGATTGTACTTGTCCCTTTTGAATGTCCCTTACAAACTCCAACGACAGTGCTACCTACTCCTTAATAGTGAGATAGCATTGTCTAAAGGAAATAGAACAGAAACAATCTTTTTCGAGTAGGTAGATGCTAGTAGGTACTTGCTTAAAACAAATATTTTCACACTAACACCTTTTCAAAACAGTTTTCAAAAAACAACTTCGTCACACCCTTGAGGACTGATACAAGGGTTATCACGAAGTAAAACATTTTCAAAGCAAGCACACACACAAGCAATTTTAAAAAGATGAGCAAGTGCCTAAGAGCCCATAGAAAACCATGGATAGAAAGGGTGCTAACACCTTCCCTTTCTATAATCTACCCCCCGTACTCAGAATATCTCGAAAAAAGGTTTTTTCTGTTCTTTTTACTTTTCCATGATTGGATGAAATAAAAGTCGGTGGCGACTCTTGCTTACCGCGACATTTTGTGAACACAAAATGCAAAACGTAAACCAGTATTAAATAGTCGGTTCTGCCACCGTATCACAGAACTGGAGACTCTGTTGGGTGTGTATAAAGTGGGGTAAACCTTAGGATCTAGGTCATATTTAATTGGTTTCTCTTGATTGTCTTATTTTCTTTATACTTATGGGAACTGTTTGGGTTATTTGATCCTACACCCGGATCGGGGAAACACCTTTTAGGTAAGTAGCAATAAACTGTGAGGGAACTATACTGGGGTATACCAGCACGGTTGAAGCAGTAGCTACATTGATGTGGCACTTTGGTTGGTACCGGTAACCCTTAAGTCAATAAGGGAGAGTACGGGGCCGCCGCGTGGTGTCATGAAGCATCAACTGACCTTAGAACCTTTAACTGCACAACTTGGCCAATAGGACGTAGCGAGATGGCCGACTTTGGTGTATTCCCAAGGTTGACAGATACTCGATGCTACACTCATTGAGGTCTGACTCTTGAGCTTTGTTTGGTTGCGAGTCAATCGCCTATTGAATGAAGCTGGGAGAAAGATCAGTGATATTGAGATCCCTTTTAGAACCCGGTTACTATTTATAGGACATGTTGAACCAATCCAACTTCAAGAGGGTATGACCTTAAAACTCATGCAAGCCTTAAACCTAAGGACTTGATGTGACTTGTTTTTTGTTTGTTATACCTGTGATTTTCTAACCTAATCATGACATCATAAGCATAGAATATCATGACTAACCATTTCAAGGATTCCCTAGGGCTCATTTTTGCTCTGTTTTGTAGGACATGGCATCTGCCCGTAGGAACACTGTGCGGATCAACCTTTTGAAAGTGTCTCCCCAACTAAAGGATCTGGAATTAAGGGTTCTTGAAGGTTCTCATTTCACTAGAAAGCATGGTCAATTGCTCAATCTGGTCACTGCAAAACTTGATGAAGAGTTGTTAAAAGTGTTGTTTCAGTTCGTCGATCCAATGCACCATTGTTTCACCTTCCCGGATTACCAGCTAGTACCTACTATGGAGGAGCTTTCTCAGTTTTTGTGGGTACCTATTATTGATCGATTGCCTTTCAATGGTACGGAAGAACATCCAAAGCCTGAAGAAATTGCTAGAGCTCTGTCTTTACAACGGTCTGACGTAGTGGCAAATTGGGATACTAGAGGGAGTGTCCAAGGAATTCCGGTTAAGTTTCTATTTGAGAAGGCCTATCATTTTTGGGATACCTTAGATTTACAAGCTTTCGAAGAGGTGTTGGCACTTCTCATTTATGGGACGGTACTTTTCCCTAATGCTGATCAACTCGTAGATGTGAGCACTATCAAGGTTTTCCTGTCTCAGAATCCAGTACCTACATTTCTCAGGGATATTCTGCACTCTTTGTATGCTCGCACTCTAAAGAGAAGGGGAACCCTCCTGTGTTGCACTCCTCTATTGGCAAGGTGGTTTATTTTGCACCTACCCAGATCTGTTGTGAAGAATGAGCAGGGTTTGAAATGGTCTCGCAGGCTGATGTCCCTTAAGCATTCAGACATTCATTGGTGTTCACGGTTCTCGGAAGATGTTACCATCATCGATCGATGTGGTGAATTCCCTAATGCCCCCCTCTTAGGCATTAGGGGGGGGAGAATCACTTATAACCCTTGTTTGGCACAACGTCAGTTTGGTTATGCGAGAAGAGATGGCCCTCATGATACGCTTATCCAAGGAATCACCTTCAACTATGAGAATAACGTTCAAGGCTATCGTAGGGGGTTCATAAAAGCTTGGGGCATGGTACATAAAATTCATAGCAAGACGCTAGGGCACAAGAATTCCATTCCTCTTGAGCCTTATCTCCGATGGGTATGAGCTCGCGCCCAAAGTCTGATGATGCCCTACCCTGCTGTCCTACCAGTAATTGTGGAACCATTTGCTGAAGGAGACATTGCTTCTTTCGTTCATCACCCTGACATGCCAACTGATCATGAAGAATTACAGAAGTCTTGGGTTCAACTCAAAGAAGAGCGGGACACATATGAAGCTCAGTTCTATGCCAACGAGAAGAAGGTCCTGGAGCTCACTAGGTTACTTTATGAAGAAAGGAACATAAAGGCCTACATCGCGCCAAAGAGGATGCGCTTCTGGGAGACCTAATTTCTTTTTGCTTGCAGTTTGGTTTTATTTATTTGTAAGCCTAAAGGGCATTCTTTGTAACAATTCGAACTTATCAATGCAATTAACATGTGTTTATTTTGGTTAAACAAATCTGAGCCTTTAAGAATCCTTGAAATCATTGCATACGCATATCATCCATGACATTGCATAAATAGGTACCATTACAGGTTTCTCATCTTCTTCGCTGTTTATTTCAGCATAAATGTCTTCTGAACAAAGCATCAAGGACCTTCAAGCACAGAACGCCCAGTTCCAACAAATGTGCATCAGTCTAGAAAAAGGGTAGGAGGATCTAAAAGCCCTCATTCTGAAAGAGAAGAAGAAGAAGAAGAAGAAGAAGAAGGTTGTCGGTATTCTAAATATGGGCAGAAGGTTTGGAGAGCAGTTGAAGCGACAAACTGATCTGACCTCTTCAGCCAAGGAAGGGGAGAACCAAGAAGGAGAGAAGGTCCTAGTCCTACAGTCTATGACAATGATACTGATTATAATGATGAACAGTATCCTCCTGTTGAGGATAGATACAAACGGCTAGAAGACCGTCTGAGTGCCATGGAAGTTCAGAGGATACCTGGACTGGATTTCGGAGAATTGGGATTGGTGTTGGGAGTAGTCATCCCGCAGAAGTTTAAAGCTCCGGTTTTTGCAAAATATGATGGGGTATCTTGCCCAAAGCTCCATCTTCGTTCTTATGTCAGGAAGATCCAGCCCCACACAACTGATAGAATTATGTGGGTTCACTTCTTTCAAGATAGTCTGTCAGGGACTCAATTTAAATGGTTCTACCAGCTAGAGGGAGAAAATATCCGAAACTGGGAAGATCTGGCTGCTACTTTCTACAAGCAGTATCAATACAATACCGACCTTGCTCCCACTCGTACTTAACTCCAGAGTATGTCCATGGGTGAAGGTGAAGGTTTTAAAGATTATGCACAAAAATGGAGAGACTTGGCTGGGAGAGTTCAACCCCCGTTGTCTGATAGGGAGTTGGTTGATATGTTTCTGGGGACGCTATCTGGTCCATTTTTCAATCATTTGATCGGCAGTTCATTAGCTAGTTTCACCGAGATGATCCTAATTGGGGAAAGAGTAGAAGCTGGAATTCGAAGTGGAACAATACAAAAGGATGCCTCTTCAAGTTTAGTAAAGAAGCCTTTTGTTGGTAAGAAGGAAGCCAATGCCGTCTATAGCCTGAGGGGCTAGAACAGGGCTGAACATCGTCAGACAGTAAGTGTCGTGATGATACCTAGACCTGTAGTTGCTCCACAATGCAACAATCAACAAAGGGTGGAAAGACCACAACGGCAGTTTACCTGCATCAACATGACATTGGCTGAAGTTCTACCTCACCTACTAAGATCCAACTTGGCGACCTTGAGAGAGGCTTCCAAGAACCCAAATACTACATCTCCCCGATATAACCCAAATTCCTGGTGTGCTTACCATTCTGAGAGTCCTGGCCATGATAAAAATGACTGTTGGGCTCTGAGAAACAAAATACAAGACTTAATTGAAGCTAAGGAGATAGATTTTGATGCTCCACAAAAGCCAAATGTCATAACTGCTCCCATGCCTAAGCACGGACGTGGAGTTAATGCTATTGATATTGATTTGTTTGTTACCTCTGTTGACAAATTTTCTACTCCTCTTATGACTGTCAAGAAGAATTTGCTGTTGGCCGGTTTATTTGCGGGTTGTGGTGAAGGTTGCCACATGTGTTCGCTTCTACCTTCTGGTTTCCATTTGCTGAAATTAGGTGTCCAATGCATAATAGATAGCAGAGAAATTCTGTTTGAGAAAACTGTGATTCCTGTTGTTCCAATTGAAGACATTGCCATTATAACCATTTCCGCCAATCCTTCCAAGGTTTCCTCGAGAAGACCTGTTAGGATTACATCCGCTCCAAGAATTGCTCCACTGATAATTACTGTTCCTGGTCATGTCCCGTATGTCTCGGATAAAGCTGTCCCATGGAATTATGGTGCCAATGTATACTATCATGGCATCAAACAAGATTTGAAAGATGAAGAAGCTGATCCTGATATTGGTAACATTGTCGGAACCAGAAAAATCACCCAAAGTGGAAGGGTCTTCTCTCCTGAGATTTCCCCTAAGACTGTTAACAAGCCTATTGTAATTACATCTATTGTTCCTGCTAGTACATCAACTATTGTTCCTGTTCTCACTCCAGCCAACGAATCATCTGATACCCGCGGCAAAGAGGTTATAGGTGCGCCTGCCCAGACGGAGGCACCTACGGAAATTGTTGTGGAAGCCTCTAAGCAAGAAATGGAGGAGATATTGAAAATCATTAAGAAGAGCGACTACAACGTGGTCGAGCAGCTGGGGCATACCCCATCGAAGATATCCATGTTGTCTCTACTGTTGTGTTCTAAAGCCCATGTGAAGGCTTTAATTGCATTTCTCAAGACTTCGCATGTGCCGCAAGAGACTTCAGTTGATCAGTTCAAAGACTGTGTGGCCATCCTGACTGCTGATAATGGGATGGGCTTTTCAAATGCGGATTTGACACCAAAAGGAAGGAAGCATAATGATGCTCTGCATATCTCGATTGAATGTAGGGGAACCACTATGGCTCATGTGTTGGTAGATACTGGTTCGTCACTGAAAGTTCTGCTGAAGAAGGTGTTGGACCGTTTGGATTGTGAGGGTATAACTCTAAATCCTAGTAACATTGTGGTAAGGGCTTTTGATGGATCGAAGAGAACGGTGCATGGGGAAGTGGACATCCCTATCAAAGTGGGTTCTCAGACCTTTGGGTCCACTTTCTATGTGATGGATATCAGGCCGTCGTATTCTTGTTTGCTGGGTCATCCTTAGATCCATGAGGCTGGGGCAATCACCTCCACACTCCACCAAATGCTGAAGTATCTGGTGAAAGGAAAGATTGTCACAGTGCAGGGTGAAGAAGAATATAGGGTGAGTCACCTCAACTCCTTCCGCTACGTAGAGATGGATGGGGAATTCATCGAAACCCCTTGTCAGAATTTTGAAGAGGTCCCTCAGATCTTGGCTTCGACTGAAACTACCAGCAACAAGCCTCCTTTAAAGATGGCTTCTCTCAAGGACACCAGGGCCGTGGTTGAAGAAGGTGGGTGTGCCAATTGGGGTCAGCTCCCTGATTTCACTCATAAAACTGATAAATTTGGTTTGGGCTTTACTACAAGGGCTCAAAGGGCTGTTAGACGAGCTCGGGCTGGAGGACTTATCCTACGCATCAGCAATCGTGGGATTAACGCCATTGAAGACAGTGAAGAGGACTCATACATTGACAGTTGGGTCTACCCGACTACCAATGATGGACTGAGTAACTGGACGGCTAGAGACTTCATACCTATTTCTTTTATTCCGCAGTAATTGACTTATTTGTTTTAAGATTTGTAATAAACAATGTGAAACTTTATGGCCCGGTGCCTTTCCCGAGGCACCTTGGCTTTGCTTGTGAGGGCTATTATTTGTCATTTCATAATCATTAATAAAGCATTGGACGTTTCTGGCATACAAATTTTGCGCTCTCTGTTTTTCTTTTCTGTTTTTCACTTTATCAAAACAACTATTTTCTTACACACACTCACGTATCACAATGCAGATCCATATCCACTCTGGACCCCTTTGATAACAGCTCTGCTATTGCCAGTTATGGCTTCAAAAATCCGATCAACCAAGCCGATGACGAAGGTGAGGATGATTGTGAGGTACCTGGAGAACTTGCTAGACTACTACAGCAGGAAGAAAGGGCCATACAACCCCATGAAGAGCCGGTTGAGATAGTGAACTTGGGTACCAGGGAAGACAGAAAAGAGGTTAAAATAGGTGCAAATCTGGAGCTTAGCGTCAAACAGAGGTTGATACAGATGTTGCACGACTATGTTGAAATCTTTGCATGGTCCTATGAAGACATGACTGGTTTGGACACTGATATTGTGGTACATCCCCTGCCGACTAAAGAAGACTGTCCTCCGATTAAGCAGAAGGTCTGCCGTATGCGCCCTGAAATGACAGGGAAGATCAAGGCAGAGGTCATGAAATAGTTCGATGCAGGATTTTTGGTTGTCACTTCGTATCCACAGTGGGTTGCTAATGTTGTTCTGGTACCTAAGAAGGAAGGTAAGGTACAGATGTATGTTGATTACAGAGATCTGAATAGGGTGATCCCCAAGGATGACTTCCCACTTCCTCACATCGATGTTCTGGTCGACAACACCGCGCAACATAAAATCTTCTCCTTCATGGATGGTTTCTCGGGCTACAACCAGATCAAGATGCCTCCTGAAGACATGGAGAAGACAACTTTCGTCACACAGTATGGCACCTTCTGCTACAAGGTGATGCCTTTTGGGTTAAAAAATGCTAGGGCAACTTATCAGCGTGCTATGGTCTCTTTGTTTCACGACATGATTCACCATGAGATCAAAGTTTATGTTGATGATATGATAGCCAGGTCTCAGACTGAGGAGGAGCATCTTGATCATCTCCAGAAATTGTTTGACAGGTTGAAGACATACAAACTGAGGTTGAATCCAAACAAGTGTACCTTCGGGGTAAGATCTGGTAAGCTTCTGGGTTTTATCGTCAGTGACAAGGGTATTCAGGTAGACCCTGCGAAGGTAAAGGCCATACAAGAGATGTTGGTTCCCCGCACAGAGAAAGAGGTTAGAGGTTTCTTGGGATGTTTGAATTACATCGCCAGGTTCATTTCACATCTGACTGCTACTTGTGAGCCAATGTTCAAGCTTTTGAAGAAAGATCAAGTGGTAAAGTGGAATGATGAATGCCAGATCGCTTTCGAAAGAATCAAAGAATACCTTCAAGAACCGCCAATTCTGATGCCTCCAGTTGAAGGAAGACCTTTGATATTATACTTGACAGTGCTAGACAATTCAATGGGGTGTGTGATGGGGCAGCATGACGAGTCTGGCCGAAAGTAGCATGCCATTTACTACCTTAGCAAAACGTTTACCGACTGTGAGACCCGATACTCATTGCTCGAGAAATCTTGCTGCATTTTGGCATGGCTACTCACCAGCTGAGATAGTATATGATGACTTACACAACCTTGTTGATATCAAAGATGGATCCGATCAAGTATATTTTCGAGAAGCCCGCTCTCTTCGGAAGGATAGCAAGGTGGCAAATGATCTTAACCGAATCCGACATACAATATACAACCCAAAAAGCAGTCAAGGGGAGTGTATTGGCTGATCATTTGGCTCATCAGGCCATGGATGACTACCAGTCCATGAATTTTGAGTTCCCGGATGAGAATATCATGTTGGTGACTAACTACGAAGAGCCTGGACCGGATGAAGGACCTGAAGAGGGATCCCGATGGTCTATGTATTTTTATGGAGCCTCAAACACACTGGGTAACGGCATTGGCGCTGTAATTATATCTCCCGAGGGCTGTCATACTCCGTTCACTGCCCGATTATGTTTCAACTGCACCAACAACATGGCGGAGTATGAAGCATGTATCATGGGACTTCGAGCTGCTATTGACCTGAGGATCAAGTTCTTAAATGTATTCGGGGATTCCACTCTGGTGATAAGTCATATCAAAGGCAAGTGGGATACGAAGCACCCAAATCTCATTCCTTACAAAGAATATGTACTGACATTGCTCCCATACTTCGAGGAGGTAACTTTTGAACATTTCCCACGAGAGGAGAACCAGTTGGCGGATGCGCTAGCTACCATGTCTTCTATGTTCAATATTAGGTGGGATAATGAAGCTCCCCAGATTACCATTGAGAGGTTGGATGAACCAGCACACTGCTGTGATATCGATACCGAAGAAGTGGCAGACAAACCCT
Organism: Vicia faba; assembly: GCA_948472305.1. Lineage (NCBI taxonomy): Eukaryota > Viridiplantae > Streptophyta > Magnoliopsida > Fabales > Fabaceae > Vicia > Vicia faba. The sequence continues at coordinate 889,999,680 of OX451741.1, read as the reverse complement.
GGTTTCATGAAGTCAAAAGGTATCTCGAAGCTCAGGAATATCCCGAAAGGGCATCTGTCAACGATAAGAAGTTTTTGAGAAGGTTCGCTGCAAAGTTCTTCCCCGGTAATGGGATCCTCTACAAGCGCAGCCATGACTCCACACTACTATTGTGCATAGACAAGAGCGAAGCAGAGAGGATCATGATAGAACTACATGAAGGCATTTTCGGAACCCATTCCAGTGGACATACCATGGCTAAAAAGATCCTACGGGCAGGATATTATTGGTCCACCATGGAAGCCAATTGTTATCAGCACTCTCGAACTTGTCATAAGTGCCAAATTTATGTTGATAAGGTGCATATACCTCCAGTTCCTCTGAACATCTTGACAGCTCCTTGGCACTTTGCAATGTGGGGCATTGACATGATCGGTGAGATCAGACCTACTGCGTCTAACGGGCATCATTTCATCTTGGTAGCCATTGATTACTTCACAAAGTGGGTTAAGGCAGCTTCCTTTGCTACAGTAACCAAGAACGTCGTGGCGCGATTAATTCGACACAATCTGATCTGTCGATATGGTGTACCAGAGAGAATTATTACTGACAATGGTACGAATCTCAACAACACAATGATCACCGAGCTCTGTAAACAGTTCAAGATACAGCATCATAACTCTTCTCCCTACCGGCCGAAGATGAATGGCACTGTTGAAGCAACTGACAAGAACATCAAGAAGATTGTGCAGAAGATGACGGTGACATATAAAGACTAGCATGAGATATTACCGTTTTCTCTTCATGGGTACCGTACCTCAGCACGGACGTCGACAGGGGCAACACCCTACTCTCTGGTATATGGCATGGAGGCAGTCCTACCCATCAAAGTCCAGATACCTTCTCTCAGAATTATGAAGGATGTCGGTTTGAACGAAAACAACTGGATCCAGACCCGGCTTCATCAACTAAATTTAATCAATGAAAAGAGACTTACTGCTATCTGCCATGGTCAAACGTATCAAAAGCGAATGATCAAGGCTTTTAACAAGAAAGTCAGGCGTCAAGAATATTAAGTCGGGGATCTGGTGATCAAACGCATCATAATGCCGCAAGGTGATCCCAGGGGCAAATAGACCCCCACGTACGAAGGGCCATTTGTGGTCAAGAACATTTTCTCGGGAGGAGCTATGATTCTAACCACCATGGACGGTGACGACCTTCCTCACCCCGTCAATGCAGACATAGTGAAAAGATACTACACATAATCGAAGACCCTCTAGGTCGACTGGCATAGGCGAATATAAGGGCTTCCCAGCGAACCAAAAGGGTTCGGGAAAAAATAAGGGATAAAAATAAAAAATATGTACACCCAGAAAGTCGAAAACCCGAAAGGGAGGCTTGGGCAAAAAAGGGTATCTCAGTGGATTGAAAATACAAAAGGGCAGTCCAGGAAAAAATTAGGGATTAAAGCGTATCACTATGTCTCATTGGATCATCTTGCGACCAGACTTCGGTATCAGCTATCAAGCTCGGACGGCACCAATCAATCTGATCAACATTCAGCCAAGTAGCAAAGTGATGAATGCTTGAAGATATAAAGGAAATAGCAGAGTTGGAACCCAATGGGGTCGTTTCACATGGCTGTTTTTCTTTCTTTTACACAAATTGTATAATTTCTATCTTTCTGTCGCGTTTGCTTACTAGTACGTCAGCCTCTTTGTACAAAGCGCCTATTACAGGCTAACTTCAAAAATCAATACAAATCATTTTCACAAAACTTCAATTTGTTTTTTATTTTTCTGTTTTGTTTTGCAAGAACGTCCAATGATTTATTTTTTATATATGCATTTGAAAATGATTGCTGCTCATAAATATTTGCATAAGAAACGAAAGACAATTACTCGTAATTCCAGAAACAAGGAAAATAAGAAGTACCGAACCCTACAGTCACTTCGCCCCGCAGGTATCGGGATAGAGTCATGCTTGGGAACATAATTATTGGTATGCGCACTCCCCACAAAGTAAAAATATCCAAAGTCATTGATGTCAGCTTTCCCGAAACAGGACATAACTATCCCCAACCAAGGTTCATAATCACAGGCGAATCAACAAATTTCGTTCCCCAAGAAGAGTTTATTTCTCCAACAGAGCTCGTCATCTCCAGCAACAGAACTTCATCCCCAGCTGATTTTATTCCTCCAGATCAGCGGGTCTACCAATGAAGTATCTCTTCCCCTAAGTCTGGTCCCTGCAAAGTTATGCTTCAGCATCTCTTCCCGACAGAATATTCGCAAATCTCCAGCAATCGTCAGGGATTTATTTTCCCAGACACGAGCATACCCCGACAACATTTCATGAACATACATCATGACATACGCATGCACATCATATAAAGCATAATCTCATTTATTTTTAGAACATCATCTTGCCCTGCATTTCATGCATCACATACAACTAACCCTGATATTTTTTCAGGAAAAGACGATTAGCTTCAATGAATCCAGTAGTTATACAGATCACATCTACAGACAACTAATGGAAACTCAGTTCCCGAAATCAAACGGGTCAACTAATCTATATTATCCCAAAGTAACCTTACCCTGGTTCCTCCTACAATTTTACCCAAACTCCTCACGAAGCAACCTTACCTAGGTTCCTTCTTGGTTCAGATACAGTTTTACCCAAACTCCCCACGAAGTAACCCTATGACCCAGGTTCTTTCTCACAGCCCTACTATCCAAGCTTTCATATTGAAGTAACCCTACTATCCAGGTTCCTTCTTACAGCCCTACTATCCAGGTTTTTCATATCGAAGTAACCCTACTACCCAGGTTCCTTCTCACAGCCCTACTATCCAGGCTTTTCATATCAAAGTGACCCTACTATCCAGGTTCCTTCTCACAGCCCTACTATCCAGGCTTTCATATCGAATTTACCCTACTATCCAGGTTCCTTCTCACAGCCCTACTATCCAGGCTTTTCATATCGAAGTAACCCTACTACCCAGGTTCCTTCTCACAGCCCTACTATCCAGGCTTTTCATATCGAAGTAACCCTACTATCCAGGTTCCTTCTCACATCCCTACTATCCAAGCTTTTCATATCGAAGTAACCCTACTACCCAGGTTCCTTCTCACAGCCCTACTATCCAGGCTTTCATTTCGAAGTAAACCTACTATCCAGGTTCCTTCTCACATCCCTAATATCCAGGCTTTCATATCGAAGTAACCCTACTATCCAGGTTCCTTCTTATAACCTTACTATCCAGGTCCCTTCTCTCTTATCTCCAGACAACAGTTCACAACACTGTAAGACTGGGACCCAATCAAACATGATTAGTTTCACATTTCCCCAGTAAATCGCGGTGTAGCATATACCCCGACTAGATATGCAGTACACTTCTGCTTCCTCAAGCCGGAGTTATTCACCAGTAGAGTAACGAACAACTAAAGCTCATAAATCTCTATTTCTCCCAAGACGGGAAATCAACATCCTCTAGATGGCATCTTTAAGCCCATCTCCTGCAATTCTTCGTCGCATCCAGGATGGCATATTTAAGCCCATCTTTGACAATCTTCAATCCTCAACTTCCAAATGGCATCTGTAATCCCATTCCCGATATCACAAACCAAGTACCACTTCATGCGAGTGCAAATTTCTGGGCACTCTAGTGTTCAATCATCTTCCACCTTCAGATTACGAAAGGCAGACAAGACAATCTACATCCGCAGGTTTAAGAAGATTGAACAGGGGCAGCTGTTGTATCCCAAAATTTTCCCTCCCATTTTACTCAATCATTGGAAATTGAGGTCCCCAAGTTGCTCAAGGAAGTCCAAGAGTTGACCAGACAAACTTTCTCCTAAGGCAGTATACTCCAAATTAGGGTTTCTATTTTAATCAAGATGGGTGGAACACAAAGGTCTCAAATGCTTTCCAAAGTCCTAATATGCTCCCAATATCATCCATGTCAAGTTTCATGTCTTGCATAAGAAGTTTTCTCAGATGCTTGAGAATCAACTGTATTAGGTCAAAAGTCAATTGTGGCCCATATACAGTCAAACTTCAAGATTTTTGGTCAACATCATCATTTTTAAGAGATATCCATCATTTGATCAAGGTTTGATCATGATTCCTCAAGGAATGATCCAAATTCATCAAAACCCAAAAGTTGCTAAATTAGGGTTTCTCAGTAAAAGTCAACCAAACTTTGACCAGGCATAACTTCTTCATACTTTATCATAAATTTTCCATCCAAAGCTCATTTTGAAGAGGATGCAATTTCCTAAAATTAATATTTAGCTCAAAAGTTCAAAATATACACTCACAAAAAGATATGAATTTTGACATCATAGGTCCTTTTGAAAAGTCAACAAAAACACCTTTTGGGTCAAAGCTTCATACATGAACATGGAAGATCCAATTGAGATGAAACCAAAAAGGTTAGTTATGGGACATCTTAAGCTTTCTAAAAAGTCCAAGAACACCCTCCTACGGTAAAAATTGAGAGAGTTGTGCATTGTCAAAGTTGGCAATTTTTGGAAAATTTTCAAAAGTCAACATTGATCAAATTTGCATTTTTTCCAAAAGGGCCCATGTTTTCTTGCTCGAAACATGTTTCTAATAGGACCCACGACCCCTGAGCTTTTCCACCTATTATTTTATTACTTTTATCATTTATTTTGATTTTTTATTCATTTAAATCAAAATAAATCAAATTAAATGGTAAAATAATGAAAACAAATCAAATCTTGGAATTTTTGTGCACATTTTGAGTCCATAAACAGCTAGCATGCAAGCCAATTCGTGCAAGACTCATTAGGGTTGAAAAATATTGGATTGAAGCAAGTTTTGGAAAGAAATCATACATGAAGAAAATCAAATCACAACACTAATTTCTCACGCATTTAGTTTGTCGCGCGCTTGTTATTATTTTTGCCATTATTTTTGTAATTGTTTCAAGGTTGCAATAGTTTTGATTAGGGTTTTAAAATTCCGTACTTTCATTTTCCGTCAAGGAAATTATGTAACTGTCAAAGTCATGTAATAGCTAGGTTTATTTCCGCTTTTACTTTCAGCAAATTATTAACTGTTAGATATATTAATAGGATTGTATGGAAAGAATGCATGAAACATTAAAACAGTTAGAAAACCCTAATGTGCAAAGATTAAATAACTGAAATAAAACACTCGCACATGTTCACTCCTCGGGTTTACCTCACTTTGGTTGCCTTCGGTAAACAACCATTAAGCATGGGAGAGTTTAGTGGTTGCCCTGCAGTCTAAAGAGATCAAATTGTCCCATTCAATTGTTGCCTCGGAAATGTTGCCTCAGAAAGATCTTAAGACTCTAGGGTTACTACTAAGGTTTTCTAACTATTTCTTTAGTGATTGTACTTGTCCCTTTCAAATGTCCCTTACAAACTCCAACGACGGTGCTACCTACTCCTTAATAGTGGGATAGCGCTGTCTAAAGGATATAGAACATAAACAATCTTTTTTCGAGTAGGTAGATTGTAGTAGGTACTTGATCAAAACTAATCTTTTCACACTAACACCTTTTCAAAACAGTTTTCAAAAAACAACTTCGTCACACCCTTTAGGACTGATACAAGGGTTATCACGAAGTAAAACATTTTCAAAGCAAGCACACACACACAAGCAATTTTAAAAAGATGAGCAAGTGCCTAAGAGCCCATGGAAAACCATGGATAGAAAGGGTGCTAACACCTTCCCTTTCTATAATCTACCCCCCGTACTCAGAATATCTCGAAAAAAGGTTTTTTCTGTTCTTTTCCCTTTTCCATGATTGGATGAAATAAAAGTCGGTGGCGACTCTTGCTTACCGCGACATTTTGCAAACACAAAATGCAAAACATAAACCAGTATTAAACAGTCGGTTCTGCCACCGTATCACACCTGCAAAAAAAAATGAATGTAGCCTTCGACCACACCCCTCTTTCTGCTCACTTCGACTGGACCTACAAAACAAAAATGAATGTATCCTTCGACCACACCCCTTTTTCTGCTTACTTCGACTGGTCCTGCAAATTAAAATGAATATCTTTCCTTCGACCACACCTCTTTCATTTCAGATAGCAGCATGGGGCGAAGCCTAAAAGGCTTTGATTCATACAACCTTCTTCCTGTTTTCTTCGTTTGGGGATTAAGTAGCAGCATGGGGTGAGGCCATGCTAATATTTCTTCATGGCTAGATTAATTCTTAAAAAATATGTTTGATAAATAAAGAAGAAAAAAAACTAAAAGATTTATCAAAGAAAGAAAACTAAAAAAGGTGAAAATAAAGACAAACAAAACAAAGTAATGATGATGCTTGAAATGAAAAGAAATGAGTATTCACATGTTATGCTTGAACGAAATGTTAAGGTCAAGAGAACTTACCTTGCTTGAAACTGGGATGTGGGTTTTGGACTTGAGTTGTTTCCCTGGGCGCTCTTGGATTTGAAGGGGAAGAAGCAAACGTGGTGTTTCTTTGGCTAGATTCAAAAACCAAGAAAAGTTGGTTTGTGTTTGTTTATTTCTGGATTTTAAAGAAACAAGTGTGGTGCTTCTTTAAGTTCTGGGTTTGGGAGGGTGTTAAGTGTTTGGAAGTTTTGAGAGTTCTTTGAAGATTCTTTCAACACAGCCAAAATCTTCTTCAACCTTCTTCCTATTTCTACTTCTTTTTCATCCCCCTTTGAAGTGCAAGTGAACTCTCTATTTATAGAGAAAATTTTGAATGAACAGCTTTATGAAGGAATAAAATATAGTTTCTTTGAAAGGCAAACATCCACTTGTGTCAACTTTTTATAATCCCAAGATAAAAGCACTAAAATAAATGGTTGAGATGGGTGGCTCTTATTTTTTAGGGGCAAGTGTGTAGAAGAGGCAGGCGCAAGGCTCAAGAAATTTCTAAAAAGGTAGTGATGTCATTAAAGAGCAAGTTCGCTTGAAGAACAATTTAATATGGAGTGAGACACAAGTTGGAGGCCTATGTAGCCTGACCTACAGACAACTTGATTCTTTGAATCGAATCCTTCATTTTTTATAGCCTTTGACCAAAATCAACAAAGCAACATTCATTTCCATCAGTTGTGTATCCTTCGACTGGACCAACTGTGTGTTCTTTTAATGACCCTTCTTCAGCTGAATATGCCACTGAGTCTTCTTGCTTTTGATCACTTAAGCCTAACCTTTCGACTAGACCCAGAAGTAAACAAAACTAATTATTTCCCAACCATTGCAAGTCCTTCGAATGGGCCACCAAGTTGTGTATCATAATGCAGCGCTATGTGTGTTGAAGGGTCTGCAGATGGATTCGAAGGTGATACGAAAGTGATTCAAGACAATCTTGAAAGATGGATTTGAAAGTGATATAAAGGTGACTCCAAACAATCCTGAAGGAGGATTCGAAGCCAGTATGTAGGTGTATTTAAAGCAATTCAAAAGGGAATCATTGCTTTATAGGTGCTAGCATGAGAGAAAATCTTGCCTTGTGCATACAAGTTTGTAGGAGGATTCAAAGGTTTACATGCAAATGGATTTTAAACAAGCTTGAAGATTGATTAAAAGCTAGCATGTAGGCGTATTCGAAGGAGACATGTAGGTGACAATGCCTTATGCACGCTAACAAGAGGAAAAAACTCTTGCCTTGTGAATTAAAGCAAACACATACGAAGCCAATGGTGCGATCGAAACTGACATGCGGGAGGTCCATACTTTGTGTCAATGGAAAACCTTCAGAAGGTCATTGAAGAAAGATTTCAGAAGGTCATCTCCTTCTGAATCGAAGGAAACTAATATGAAGGTCATAATGCCCAGTCGAAACTAACATGCGGAAGGCAAATGGTTTGTGAGACAAACATTCAGGAGGCCATTGCTCTCTAAATCGAAGCTTGCATGCAGAAGGTAATTGCTTGAATGAAGCTTGTGGACCAAAGGATGCATGAAAGGGTCCAGAGTTGGATTCGACGTATGTTTTTTTGAAAGGAAACCATACCCCAATCAAAGATTTGTGAGAAGGTAATCCTTGCCCAATTGAAGCTTGCCTGCAGAAGGTCATTGCTCCCTAAATTGAGGCTTGCATGCAGGAGGCCTCATGTTCAGTCAAAGCGTGTGAATCAAGGTTGTGTCGAAGAAGCCAGAATGTTCAGTCAAAGGATGAATGAGTCGAAGCAAGCTTGCTTTTCTTCAATTTTTCCAAAAATCATTTTTTATCTGTTTTTCCCTTTTTGTCTGCTTTGTATTTGTGCAAATTTTGAGCTTTTGAAAATTCTTGTGAGAAAATTCCTTGAGAAATGAGAGGGCAAATTTTGGGGTACAATAAACGGATTCTAATATAATATTTATCATATGCTCTATTATAGTGTTTGATATCTCACCCCTTCTGTTTTAATGTTACCCTTATGTTGGTAACGTGCAGGTAATCCAGAGTGAAGGAGATTTATCTTCAGTAGTTCAAGTCGGTGTCATTGCTCTGATACGCAACACTCGGGGGGATGAATTCTAGTTTTATTTAGTATTTGTTATTTCAGTTGTTGAACTTTAAGTTGATTGTTGTTAAGTACTTGTTATTCAGAAGTTGCTTTAATGTTGGATAAAGATGTTATTATGACTTCGTTGCATAGTTGTTCAAGTTGTTGGTTTAAAAGATTAATTTAATTTGCTGTTGGTTCATCCAAAGTTTTGAAGTGTTATGTATTTGTGTTGAATGCAATGGTTTTTAAGTTGAATTTGTGGCATCCTGATTTGGTTGTGAGTTATGTAACTCTGATTATTATATTTATCGATTGGGGTGTTACACAATAGCCTCAATCCATTTGGACACGTAGTCCACAACTACCAATATGTATTTATTTCCCATGGAGGGTGAAAATGGTCCCATAAAATCTATACCCAATACATCAAAAAGTTTCACTTCTTGGATATACATTAAGGGCATTTCATCACGTCTTGAGATGTTCCCAGTGTGTTGGCACCGGTCGCATTTGACAATGTAAGTATGAACATCGCGCCATAAAGTTGGCCAGTAGAGGCCTGCTTGAAGGATTTTAGCATATGTTTTGGACGTGTTTGCATGTCCACCATATGGTGCAGAGTGACAGTGTTCGATGATGTTTTCCACTTCCTCTTATGGGACACAACGTCTAAAGATATTGTATATGCCTATCTTAAATAGGAGTGGTTCATCCCAATAAAAATGTTTAACATCATTGAAGAACTTCTTTTTCTGTTGGAAGTTCAAATCAGGGGGTATGATATCGGCAGCTAGATAATTTACAAAATCAGCGTACCAAGGTACACTTCTCATTATTGAAACTTTCTCAAAGTTTTCATCTACATAAGGCTCAAATTTTTCTATCTTAGCTACAAGTCTAGCATAGGTGAAATCATCATTTATAGGCAATAATTCAGGTTTCAAATATTCTAACCTAAAGAGATGGTCATCGACTACATTCTCTGTGCCTTTTTTTTATCTCTAATGTCCAGATCAAACTCTTGGAGTAAAAGGATCCATCTAAGTAACCTAGGTTTAACATCCTTTTTGTTTAGCAGGTAATGAATAGCAGCATGATCTATGTAAACAATAATCTTAGCTCCAACCAAATAGAATCTAAACTTATCAATTGCAAAAACCACAGATAGAAATTATTTCTTTGTTGTTGCATAATTAAGTTGGGAAGCATCTAGGGTTCTACTAGCATAATATATGACATCTAATTTCTTATCTTTTCTCTGCCCTAGAATAGTACCAACGACATAATCACTAGCATCGCACATGATTTCGAAAGGTTCTGTCCAATCTGGAGGTTGCATGATTAGAGTTGAAATCAGTGTTTGTTTCAAAAGGTCGAAGGCTTCAATACATTTCTCATCGAAAATAAATTCGACGTCCTTCATCAGAAGATTAGTTAAAGGCTATGTTTTAGGAACCAGCATGTCCAAGAAAACTTATGACTTCCCTAATAGTTTTAGGTGGCTTGAGGTTCTCTATTACTTTTATTTTGGCTCTATCGACTTCAATGCCTTTTTCGGAGACAATGTGTCCTAATACTATACCTTCATTAACCATAAAATGACACTTCTCCCAATTTAATACAAGGTTTACCTCAACACATCTTTCTAGGATTTTCTCAAGGTTAGAGAGACAATCTTTAAAATCGAATCCACATACCGAGAAATCATCCATGAATAGTTCCATAATTCCGTCAAGATAGTCTGCGAAAATTGACATCATACAACGCTGGAAAGTGGCTGGCGCATTACAGAGTCCAAAGAGCATTCGTCTATAGGCAAATGTTCCGTATGGATAGGTAAAGGTAATTTTTCTTGATCCTTAAGGTGAATAGGGATTTGGAAAAATCCTGAGTACCCATCTAGATAACAAAAATATGAGTGTCTAGCTAGAAGCTCAAACATTTGATCTATAAAGGGAGGAGGGAAATTATCTTTCCTAGACGCTTTATTTAAATTTCTGTAATCTATACACATACGCCAACCTCCTTTTGTTTGCTTGGCAACATGTTCACCTTTCTCATTTTCTGTGACTGTGATGCCTTCTTTCTTAGGCACCACATGTACACGACTTACCCGTTTACTATCTGAAATTTGATAAATTATACTAGCCTCTTGTAACTTAAGAACTTCTCTCTTAACAACATCACTCATTATAGGGTTTATCCTCCTTTGATATTCTATAGAGGGTTTAGAATCTTCCTCCAACATAATCCGGTGCATGCACACAAATGGGCTTATTCCTTTTAAATCAGAGATGTTATACCCTAAGGCTGAGGGATATTTTTGCAAGATATCTAAGAGTTATTTTGTCTCGTCTTGATTTAAGGTAGCACTGACTATAATAGGATGATTCATTTTTCATCTAAGAACTCATATCTCAGATTCTTGGGTAGTTCTTTAAGTTCTAAAGAAGGTTTCTTAGGGAAAGGCATAGGATCTGGAGTAAGGGATAAACATTCGTAGAGGTTGTCACCAAAGTCGGGTTCCTGTATTTCAAATCCATCATCCTCCCAAATGGGGGTTGAAGGAAACTTGATAGTTTCGACAGGTTCTTCTTGATCCAGTTCTAATATGCACTCATCAATGACATCAATGGCATAACATGCATCTCCTATGACTGGTGCCATTAAGAACTTCAAAAGAATACATTCTATCTTTTCATCACCTACCTAAAAAGTCAATTCTCATTTCTTAACATCTATTATGGCTCCTGCAGTTGATAGGAATGGTCTATCTAGAAGAATTTGGATTTCTTCGTTTTCTTTAATATCCATGACTATGAAATTTGTTGGGATATATAACTGACTTATTTTAACTGGTATGTCTTCTAGTATGCCTATAGGATATTTAACTGATCTATCATCCAATTGAAGAGACATTTTAGTCGACTGCAATTCTCCTAAGTTTAGCCTCTTACAAACTGCCAAAGGCATTAGACTGACACTAGCTCCTAGGTCTAAAAAGGCATTGCCAACCATGTGATTTCCTAGGATACAAGGTATGGAAAAAATTCCTGGGTCCTTTTCTTTCTTGGAAAGTTTATTTTATGAAATGAAATTGAACTCTAAAGGTTTAGGATCCTCAAATCTACGCTTGTTGGTCAGGATGTCTTTTAGGAATTTTGAATAAGATGGTATCTGAGTGATAGCTTCGGTAAAAGGAATCTCTACATAGAGTTTCTCTATAACCTTTATGAATTTTTGATATTGATTGTCAATCTTGGTTTGTTTAAGTCTTTGTGAAAATGGGATCAGAGGTTTGTATGGGGGTGGCAGTGTATAAGTTTTATCTTTAGTTTCCATTCTTGGGTCTTTTTGCTTTTCAGGTTCCTCTGGTTCCTCTACTTGGTCTGAAGGCACTACACTTTCCTTAGGTTGTTCAGGCACGCTTGATATTGGGTTTGTTGGTCCATCATAAATAGTCCCACTTTGTAAGGTAATGGCATTAGCTTGCCCTTTAGGATTTGGTTGAGGTTGTCCAGGGAATTTTCCTCCAGGTGTAGTTTGAGGAGCTTGTGTCTGGGCTACCTGAGAGATCTGGGTTTCAAGCATCTTATTATGAGTAACTATCTGGTCAACCTTAGTTCCTAATTGTGTGATTAGTTCATTTATATGAATGTTCTGATTCAGGAACTCTTTATTTTGCTGAGTCTGGTCCGAAATGAAATTGTCCATGATTTTATCAAGGTTTGGTTTCAGTGGTACAATATGCATAGGTTGATTTTTTCTTTGGACTTGGAAACCTTGGGGTCTCGGAGGTGCTCAGTTCTGAATTGGGTTATTGTTTTTATAGGAAAAGTTTGGGTGATTCCTCCATCTGGGATTGTAAGTGTTTGAGAATGGGTTCTCTTGGGTATAGTTGACTTGGTCTATTCTAGATCCATTCAACAGGTTACAGTCTGAAATTTGATGTATTTGGGTCCCACAAAGTTCACATTCCGAGTGTACTGCAGCTACAGTGTTTGGGCTCTGAGACACGTTTTCAACTTTTAAGGCAAGAGCGTCCATTTTGGCTTGCACTGTAATGCCCGTAATTTAAATAATTATTTAACTAAATTATTTTTGGATTATTTGTGAAGTTATGTTATGATGATAGTTGATGTGTTATTGTTATTAGATTTAATTATTCTATTAAGTTGTGGAATAATATTAGAATAATAATATTATTTGATGTGGGCTTATTTTAAGGAATAGAAGTAGTAGAAAGGGGGTGTAGGAGTCTTAAGCCCATTAAGGCATAATAAGAATTATAGGGTTATTATATTAGTTTTTAGAAATAATAAGGAAAAAGAAGAAGCAATAAGAGAGAAAGAAATAAGGGTTGGAAGAGAACTTGAAAGTTGCAGAAAAGAAGGAAAAGAGGCAGAACGAAATTCAATCAGAAAAGTTGTAGAGCAACCTTCAATCCAAGGTAAGAGTGGGGTTCTGACTCTATAATAGTGTTTATGATGAGTAGTATGTGGGATTAGATGTGAAAAGTTGTCTTGTTTATGATTTGAATGTATATATTGTTGTATGATGAAGATCAATGATTTAGAGATGAGTAATGATACCCTAATGTTGTATAATTGATGTAGCAATATAGGATTATTATAATTGATGATTACCTATGATTAGAGGATGTTTTTAGGGCCTAAGGCAGGGAAACCGTAGTGAAAACGTAGTGAAATCGCAGAAAATATAGAACAGTATGCGTCGACCTCAAAATCCATGCGTCGATACATGCAGGTTTTTGGACTCAGGATGAGTCGATACAAAGGAGCATGCATCGATACATGTGGTGTTGCAGACTCAATATGAGTCGATACAAAGGGATTATGCGTCGACTCATGCAGCATGTTAGCCCAGTACACGTCGACTCAAAATGTTATGCGTCGACTCATGTAGTCTGATTTTTGGCAGATTCGTTTCCAAAGGCCGTAACTTGAGTTTCCGGACTCCGTTTGAGGTGTCGTTTAAAGCGTTGAATAGATGACGCGATGAACTTCATTCTTAAGGATTAAAATGAAGGATAATAAGAATAATCCTAGTAACCCAATTTAGGACTAGATCTAGCTTTCCGCGTTAATCACTATGACGATTTTGTGAAGTATGATGAGGATAAGATGATTGTAGATTATTGTTTGGTTCATAATAGTAAGATTAATGATGATAATGATGTAGTATTACAGAATAGTAATATGTAGAGGTTTTTTAACTAGAGGTAAGCCTTAGATGATTAATTAATTATAGGCAATATCATGTTGTAGGCCTATGGCCAACGTTGAGGGATTATCGATGTATCGTTGTATTGTTGTTGTGGCTGAGTTGCTGTAAAATTATGTTGATGAATTATGTTGATGAAATTACGTTGATGAAATTATATTGATAAATTATGCGATGAATTATGTTGATGAATTACATTGATGAAATTATATTGATGAAATTATGTTGATAAATTATGTGATGAATTATGTTAATGAATGATGTTGATGAGTGATGTTGAGATGCCTCTAATAATTGGCAGCTATTAAGATGTAGGCTTCTGGCCAACGATGATGTTGTGTTGAGATGTCGTTAATTATGGTTATTGTTATTCCATTCAGATTGTGTTGCATACATTGCATTTCAAGATGGAGCCGATGCTCGTTAAGATGGCCTGTATTGGCGAATATTAAGATGAAGGCTCATGCCTTGTTGATGCTTCTATTTATTGGAAATTATTTGAGATGGGAGTTCTGCTCCAATGGTACCACATCCATTTGCATAGTATTGAGTCGCATTATATGATTACATAAAGAAGTTGTGTATTAATGCGGTAAATGTGTATATTGTTGGTATTCTATTGCAATTATTATTGTTTATACGATGAGAAATGGTGATGTTATATGATCTAATTTAATATATTATTTATCATTCATTTTATTATATTGTTAGATATCTCACCCCTTCTGTTTGAATGTTACCCTTACGTTGGTAACGTGCAGGTAATCCAGAGTGAAGGAAGTATACCTTCGGTAGTTCGCGCCAGTGTCATTGCTCTGATACGTAACACTCGGGGGGATGAATGCCTGTTGCTTTTAGTTATTGATTATTTCAGTTGTTGAACTTTAATCTGTTTGTTGCTAAGTATGAATTATTTTGAAGTTGTTGTAATTGTTGGACAAAGATGTTATTATGATTCCGCTGCGTAGATGTTCAAGTTGTTGAATTAAGAGATTAAATTATTATGCTGATAGTTCATCCGGAGTTTTAAAGTGTTATGTATCCAAGTTAAATGCAATGTGTTTTTAAAGTTGAATTTGTGGCATCCTGATTTCAGTTGCATGAATTTTATGACTCTGATTTTCATATATAATTGCCGGGTAGAATTAGGGTGTTACAAAGTTGGTATCAGAGCAAAAGGTTGGTTTGTCTGACCTTGTTGTCGAGTCGTAGTTGTCTAACAATCGAGTATTGTTAATTTGAGTTCTAACCGTTGTTTATGTTATAGTGATAAGTTGAAATGGCTGGAAGGAATGATGCTGCACTTGTTGCTGCATTAGAAGCAATGGCACATGCGATGGAGAATCAGCCGAATGCTGACGGGAATGCTAGATCTCGTAGTTTGGCGACTTTCCAGAGAGAGAATCCGCCTACCTTCAAGGGAAAGTATGATCCTGACAAAGCATTGGATTGGTTGAAAGAGATTGAGAGAATATTGCGTGTGATGGATTGCACTCCAGTGCAGAAGGTTCGATATGGTACCCATATGCTAGCAGTCGAAGCTGATGACTGGTGGCTAGAGACTTGTCAGAGATTTGAAGCTACGGGTGAAAATGTCACTTGGGCTGTATTCCGTAGGGAATTTCTGAGGAAGTACTTTCCTAAAGATGTTCGTGGTAAGAAGGAGATTGAATTCCTTGAGCTGAAGCAAGGGAATATGTCAGTTGTTGAGTATGCTGCAAAGTTTGCTGAGGTGGCTAAGTTTTATCCGCACTACGGTGAGGCAGATGCTGAGTTTTCGAAGTGTATAAAGTTTGAGAACGGGTTGCGCCCAAAGATCAAGAAGGCAATTAGATACTAGAAGATTCGTGTCTTTGCCGATTTGGTTGATAGTTGCAGAATTTATGAAGAGGATAATAATGCTCATTACAAGATTATCAGTGAGAAGAGGAGTAAGTACCAACAGAATCATGGTAAGCCTTATGATACCCCAACTAGTAAAGGTAAACAGAAAGCTGCTCAGGGTCAGAAGACTAGTGGGGGAGATGCTCCTGCTGGTGTGGTTTGTTTTAAATGTGGAAAACCTGGGCATAAGAGTAATGTGTGTACTGCTGAAGTAAAGAGGTGTTTCTGTTGTGGTAAGAATGGACGTGTTGTATCTGAGTGCAAGCATAAGGATGTGATTTGTTTCAATTGTAGTGAAGAATGGCACATTGGTAGTCAGTGTTGGAAATCAAAGAGGGCGCAGACAAGTGGTAAAATGTTCGCTTTGGTTGAGGATCAGACAGCTGCTGAGGAAAGACTTATCAGAGGTGCATGTTTCATTAATAGTACTCCTTTAATTACTATTATTGATACTGGTGTTACTCATTGCTTTATTGTTGCTGATTGTGTTGAAAGATTGGCTCTTATGTTGTCATGAAAGGAAAAATGGTCGTCGACACTCCAGCCAAGGGGTCAGTGACTACTTATTTTGTGTGTTTAAAGTGTCCCTTGTCGATCTTCGACAAAGACTTTACTGTTGATTTGGTTTGTTTACAGTTAAGAGGGTTGGATGTGATTTTGGGAATGAACTGGTTAGAGCATAATTATGTTCATATTAACTGTTATGACAAGTCTGTGAGGTTTTCTACTCCTGAAGAAGAGGAAGATAAACTGTTGTCTACTAGACAGTTGCGGAGGTTGATGCAAGAAGAAGAAGCACAGATGTTCTCGTTGTTGGCGTCGCTATCTGTAGAGACTCAAGCTATAATTGAGGAATTGCAGGTGGTGTGTGAATTTCCTAAAGTTTTCCCTGATGAAATTCCTGATGTACCACCAGAGAGGGAAGTTGAATATGCAATTGATCTTGTACCTTGTACTAGACCTGTGTCTATGGCACCATATAGGATGTCTGCATCCTAATTATCAAAGTTAAAGAAGCAATTGGAAGAGTTGCTTCAAATGATGCAGTCTCATATCTGCATAGCCTCGGGATCCCTCTCATTCCGATGTGACGACCACCTTTGCCCTCTTAGGCCTCAGGTGTTACATGTGGTGCAACCACTCCTCACCCTTTTCGGCCTCGAGTGTTACATGCCCACCAGCTTCTGCATGGTTCGTCCTCGAACCACATCGTACTGGGAGAGGTATGGCTCTGATACCATTTGTAATGCCTCAGACTACCTTCGGGATTACCGACTGATCCCACAAACCAACACGGGTCTTTTCAAGGTGCTTTATCCTCACTCACATGCTTTCTGAAAAACTTCCAAGAATTGTCAGAGTTAAAGAAGCAATTTGAAGAGTTACTTGAAAGGAAGTTTGTAAGACGAAGTGTATCACCGTGGGGAGCTCTGTAACGCCCCAGACTGCTTTCAGGATTGCCAACTGACCCTACAAACCAACACGGGTCTTTTCAGCGTGTTTTATCCTTACTCACACGCTTTCTGCGAAACTTCCCAGAAGGTCACCCATCCTAGAATTGCTCTAAGTCAATCACACTTACTTGTAGAGTTCTCATGAATGAGCTACCGAAAAAAAGATGCATCTTGTTGGTATAGGTAGTACCAATTAATCTTTATAAGCCTTCCTTCAACCATGCAGTCCCATATCTGCATAGCCTCGGGATCCCTCTCATTCCGATATGACGGCCACATTTTCCCGCTTAGGCCTCATGTGTTACATGTGGTGCAACCACTCCTCACCCTTTTCGGCGAGTGTTACATACCCAACAGCTTCCGCATGGTTCGTCCTCGAACCACATTGTACTGGGAAAGGTATGGCTCTGATACCATTTATAATGCCTCAGATTGCCTTCAGGATTACCGACTGATCCCACAAACCAACACAGGTCTTTTCAGGGTGCTTTATCCTCACTCGCACGCTTTCTGAGAAACTTCCCAGAAGGTCACCCATCCCAAAATTTCTCCAATTCAAGCACGCTTAACTATGGAGTTCTTATGAATGAGCTACCGAAAAGAAGATGCATCTTGTTGGTATAGGTAGTACCAATTAATCCTTATAAGATTTCCTTCAACCATGCAGTCTCATACCTGTATAGCCTCAGGATCCCTCTCATTCTGATGTGGCGACCACCTTTTCCCTCTTAGGCCTCGGGTCGCTACATGCGGTGCGCAACCACTCCTCGCCTTTTTAGCCTCGAGTGTTACATGCCCACCAGCTTCCGTATGGTTCGTCCTCGAACCACATCGTACTGGGAGAGGTATGTCTCTGATACCATTTGTAACGCCCCAGACTACCTTTGGGATTACTGACTGACCCCACAAACCAACATGGGCCTTTTCAACATGCTTTATCCTCACTCACACGCTTTCTGAGAAACTTCCCAGAAGGTCACCCATCCCAAAATTGATCCAAGTCAAGCACGCTTAACTATGGAGTTCTTATGAATGAGCTACCGAAAAGAAGATGCATCTTGTTGGTATATGTAGTACCAATTACTCCTTATAAGACTTCCTCCAATCATGCAGTCCCATACCTGCAGAGCCTCAGGATCCCTCTCATTCAGCATGCTTTATCCTCACTCACACGCTTTCTAAGAAACTTCCCAGAAGGTCACCCATCCCAAAATTGCTCCAAGTCAAGCACGCTTAACTATGGAGTTCTTATGAATGAGCTACCGAAAAGAAGATGCATCATGTTGGTATATGTAGTACCAATTAATCCTTATAAGCCTTCTTTCAACCATGCAGTCTCATACCTGTATAGCCTCAGGATCCCTCTCATTCTGATGTTGCGACCACCTTTGCCATCTTAGGCCTCGGGTCGCGACATGCGGTGCAACCACTCCTCGCCTTTTTAGCCTCGATTGTTAAATGCCCACCAGCTTCCGTATGGTTCGTCCTCGAACCACATCGTATTGGGAGAGGTATGGCTCTGATGCCAATTGTAACGCCCAGACTACCTTTGGGATTACCGACTGACCCAACACGGGTCTTTTCAGCATGCTTTATCCTCACTCACACGCTTTCTGAGAAACTTCCTAGAAGGTCACCCATCCCAAAATTGCTCCAAGACAAGCACGCTTAACTATGGAGTTCTTATGAATGAGCTACCGAAAAGAAGATGCATCTTGTTGGTATATGTAGTACCAATTAATCCTTATAAGACTTCCTCCAACCATGCAGTCCCATCATGCATAGCCTCAGGATCCCTCTCATTCATATGTGGCGACCACCTTTTCCCTCTTAGGCCTCGGGTGTTACATGCGGTGCAACCACTCCTCGCCTTTTTAGCCTCGTGTGTTACATGCCCACCAGATTCCGCATGGTTCGTCCTCAAACCACATCGTACTGAGAGAGGGTATGACTCTGATACCATTTGTAACGCCCCAGACTGCCTTTAGGATTACCGACTGACCCCACAAACCAACACGGGTCTTTTCAGCATGCTTTATCCTCACTCACACGCTTTCTGAGAAACTTCCCAGAAGGTCACCTATCCCAAAATTGCTCCAAGTCAAGCACGCTTAACTATGGAGTTATTATGAATGAGCTACCAAAAAGAAGATGCATCTTGTTGGTATAGGTAGTACCAATTAATCCTTATAAGACTTCCTTCAACCATGCAGCCCCATACCTGCATAGCCTCAGGATCCCTCCCATTCAGATGTGGCGACCACCTTTGCCCTCGGGTGTTACATGCGGTGCAACCACTCCTCGCCTTTTTCGGCCTCAAGTGTAACGCCCTAGACTGCCTTCGGGATTACCGACTGACTCCAGAAACCAACATGGGTCTTTTAAGCGTGCTTTATCCTCACTCACACGCTTTTTGAGAAACTTCCCATAAGGTCACCCATCCCAAAATTGCTCCAAGTCAAGCATGCTTAACTATGGAGTTCTTATGAATGAGCTACTGAAAAGAAGATGCATCTTATTGGTATAGGTAGTCCCAATTAATCCTTATAAGACGTCCTTCAACCATGCAGTCCCATACCTGCATTGCCTCAAGATCCCTCTCATTCAGTTGAGGCGACCACCTTTGCCCTCTTACGCCTCAGATGTTACATGCGGTGCAACCACTCCCTTTTTCGGCCTCGAGTGTAACGCCCCAGACTGCCTTAGGGATTGCCGACTGACTCCACAAATCAACAAGGGTTTTCGGCCTCGAGTGTAACGCCCTAGACTGCCTTCTGGATTACCGACTGACTCCACAAACCAACAAGGGTCTTTTCAGCGTGCTTTATCCTCACTCACACGCTTTTTGAGAAACTTCCCAGAAGGTCACCCATCCCAAAATTGCTCCAAGTAAAGCACGCTTAACTATGGAGTTCTTATGAATGAGCTAGCGAAAAGAAGATGCATCTTGTTGGTATAGGTAGTACCAATTAATCCTTATAAGCATTCCTTCAACCATGCAGTCCCATACCTGCATAGCCTCAGGATCCCTCTAATTAAGATCTGGCGATCACCTTTGTCCTCTTAGGCCTCGAGTGTTACATGCGGTACAACCACTCCTCGCTTTTTTTGGCCTCGAGTGTAACGCCCCAGGCTGCCTTCGGGATTACCGACTGACTCCACAAACCAACAAGGGTCTTTTCAGCGTGCTTTATCCTCACTCACACGCTTTTTGAGAAACGTCCCAGAAGGTCACCCATCCCAAAATTGCTCCAAGTCAAGCACGCTTAACTATGGAGTTCTTATGAATGAGCTAGCAAAAAGAAGATGCATCTTGTTGGTATAGGTAGTACCAATTAATCCTTATAAGCATTCCTTCAACCATGCAGTCCCATACCTGCATAGCCTCAGGACCCCTCTAATTCAGATGTGGCGATCACCTTTGCCCTCTTAGGCCTCGAGTGTTACATGCGGTGCAACCACTCCTCGCCTTTTTCGGCCTTGAGTGTAACGCCCCAGACTGCCTTCGGGATTACCGACTGACTCCACAAACCAACACGGGTCTTTTCAGTGTGCTTTATCCTCACTCACACGCTTTTTGAGAAACATCCCAGAAGGTCACCCATCCCAAAATTGCTCTAAGTAAAGCACGCTTAACTATGGAGTTCTTATGAATGAGCTACCGAAAAGAAGATGCATCTTGTTGGTATAGGTAGTACCATTTAATCCTTATAAGCCTTCCTTCAACCATGCAATCCCATACCTGCATAGCCTCGGGATCCCTCTCATTCAGATGTGGCGACCACCTTTTCCCTCGGGTGTTACATGCGGTGCAACCACTCCTCGCCTTTTTTCGGCCTTGAGTGTAACGCCCCAGACTGCCTTCGGGATTACCGACTGACTCCACAAACCAACACGGGTCTTTTCAGTGTGCTTTATCCTCACTCACACGCTTTTTGAGAAACATCCCAGAAGGTCACCCATCCCAAAATTGCTCTAAGTAAAGCACGCTTAACTATGGAGTTCTTATGAATGAGCTACCGAAAAGAAGATGCATCTTGTTGGTATAGGTAGTACCATTTAATCCTTATAAGCCTTCCTTCAACCATGCAATCCCATACCTGCATAGCCTCGGGATCCCTCTCATTCAGATGTGGCGACCACCTTTTCCCTCGGGTGTTACATGCGGTGCAACCACTCCTCGCCTTTTTTCGGCCTTAAGTGTAACGCCCTAGACTGCCTTCGGGATTACCGACTGACTCCACAAACCAACATGGGTCTTTTCAGCGTGCTTTATCCTCACTCACACGCTCTTTGAGAAACTTCCCAGAAGGTCACCCATCCCAAAATTGCTCCAAGTCAAGCACGCTTAACTATGGAGTTCTTATGAATGAGCTACTGAAAAGAAGATGCATCTTATTGGTATAGGTAGTACCAATTAATCCTTATAAGACGTCCTTCAACCATGCAGTCCCATACCTACATTGCCTCAAGATTCCTCTCATTCAGATGAGGCGACCACATTTGCTCTCTTACGCCTCAGATGTTACATACGGTGCAACCACTCCCTTTTTCGGCCTCGAGTGTAACGCCCCACACTGCCTTCGGGATTACCGACTGACTCCACAAATCAACAATGGTTTTCGACCTCGAGTGTAACGCCCTAGACTGCCTTCGGGATTACCGACTGACTCCACAAACCAACAAGGGTCTTTTCAGCGTGCTTTATCCTCACTCACACGCTTTTTGAAAAACTTCCTAGAAGGTCACCCATCTCAAAATTGCTCCAAGTCAAGCACGCTTAACTATGGAGTTCTTATGAATGAGCTACCGAAAAGAAGATGCATCTTGTTGGTATAGGTAGTACAAATTAATCCTTATAAGCATTCCTTCAACCATGCAGTCCCATACCTGCATACCCTCAGGATCCCTCTAATTCAGTTGTGGAGATCATCTTTGCCCTCTTAGGCCTCGAGTGTTACATGCGGTGCAACCACTCCTCGCCTTTTTCGCCCTCGAGTGTAACGCCCCACACTTCCTTCAGGATTACCGACTGACTCCATAAATCAACAATGGTTTTCAACCTCGAGTGTAACGCCCTAGACTGCCTTCGGGATTACCGACTAACTCCACAAACCAACAAGGGTCTTTTCAGCGTGCTTTATCCTCACTTACACGCTTTTTGAGAAACTTCCCAGAAGGTCACCCATCCCAAAATTGCTCCAAGTCAAGCACGCTTAACTATGGAGTTCTTATGAATGAGCTACCGAATAGAAGATGCATCTTGTTGGTATAGGTAGTACCAATTAATCCTTATAAGCATTCCTTCAACCATGCAGTCCCATACCTGCATGCCCTCAAGATCCCTCTAATTCAGTTGTGGAGATCACCTTTGCCCTCTTAGGCCTCGAGTGTTACATGCGGTGCAACCACTCCTCGCCTTTTTCGCCCTCGAGTGTAACGCCCCACACTTCCTTCGGGATTACCGACTGACTCCACAAATCAACAATGGTTTTCGACCTCGAGTGTAACGCCCTAGACTTCCTTCGGGATTACCGACTGACTCCACAAATCAACAATGGTTTTTGACCTCGAGTGTAACACCCTAGACTGCCTTCGGGATTACCGACTGACTCCACAAACACGCAAGGTTCTTTTCAGCGTTCTTTATCCTCAGTCACACGCTTTTTGAGAAACTTCCCAGAAGGTCACCCATCCCAAAATTGCTCCAAGTCAAGCACGCTTAACTATGGAGTTCTTATGAATGAGCTACCGAATAGAAGATGCATCTTGTTGGTATAGGTAGTACCAATTAATCCTTATAAGCATTTCTTCAACCATGCAGTCCCATACCTGCATACCCTCAGGATCCCTCTAGTTCAGTTGTGGAGATCACCTTTGCCCTCCTAGGCCTCGAGTGTTACATGCGGTGCAACCACTCCTCGCCTTTTTCGCCCTCGAGTGTAACGCCCCACACTTCCTTCGGGATTACCGACTGACTCCACAAATCAACAATGGTTTTCGACCTCGAGTGTAACGCCCTAGACTGCCTTCGGGATTACCGACTGACTCCACAAACCAACAAGGGTCTTTTCAGCGGGCTTTATCCTCACCCACACGCTTTTTGAGAAACTTCCCAGAAGGTCACCCATCCCAAAATTGCTCCAAGTCAAGCACGCTTAACTATGGAGTTCTTATGAATGAGCTACCGAAAAGAAGATGCATCTTGTTGGTATAGGTAGTACCATTTAATCCTTATAAGCCTACCTTCAACCATGCAGTCCCATACCTGCATAGCCTCGGGATCCCTCTCATTCAGATGTGGCGACCACCTTTGCCCTCGGGTGTTACATGCGGTGCAACCACTCCTCGCCTTTTTCGGCCTTAAGTGTAACGCCCTAGACTACCTTCGGGATTACCGACTGACTCCACAAACCAACTGGGTCTTTTCAGCGTGCTTTATCCTCACTCACACGCTCTTTGAGAAACTTCCAAGAAGGTCACCCATCCCAAAATTGCTCCAAGTCAAGCACGCTTAACTATGGAGTTCTTATGAATGAGCTACTGAAAAGAAGATGCATCTTATTGGTATAGGTAATACCAATTAATCCTTATAAGACGTCCTTCAACCATGCAGTCCCATACCTACATTGCCTCAAGATCCCTCTCATTCAGATGTGGCGACCACCTTTGCTCTCTTACGCCTCAGATGTTACATGCGGTGCAACCACTCCCTTTTTCGGCCTCGAGTGTAACGCCCCACACTGCCTTCGGGATTACCGACTGACTCCACAAATCAACAATGGTTTTCGACCTCGAGTGTAACGCCCTAAACTGTCTTCGGGATTACCGACTGACTCCACAAACCAACAAGGGTCTTTTCAGCGTGCTTTATCCTCACTCACACGCTTTTTTAGAAACTTCCCAGAAGGTCACCCATCACAAAATTGCTCCAAATCAAGCACGCTTAACTATGGAGTTCTTATGAATGAGATACCGAAAAGAAGATGCATCTTGTTGGTATAGGTAGTACCAATTAATCCTTATAAGCATTCCTTCAACCATGCAGTCCCATACCTGCATACCCTCAGGATCCCTCTAATTCAGTTGTGGAGATCATCTTTGCCCTCTTAGGCCTCGAGTGTTACATGCGGTGCAACCACTCCTCGCCTTTTTCGCCCTCGAGTGTAACGCCCCACACTTCCTTCGGGATTACCGACTGACTCCACAAATCAACAATGGTTTTCGACCTCGAGTGTAACGCCCTAGACTTCCTTCGGGATTACCGACTGACTCCACAAATCAACAATGGTTTTTGACCTCGAGTGTAACACCCTAGACTGCCTTCGGGATTACCGACTGACTCCACAAACACGCAAGGTTCTTTTCAGCGTTCTTTATCCTCAGTCACACGCTTTTTGAGAAACTTCCCAGAAGGTCACCCATCCCAAAATTGCTCCAAGTCAAGCACGCTTAACTATGGAGTTCTTATGAATGAGCTACCGAATAGAAGATGCATCTTGTTGGTATAGGTAGTACCAATTAATCCTTATAAGCATTTCTTCAACCATGCAGTCCCATACCTGCATACCCTCAGGATCCCTCTAGTTCAGTTGTGGAGATCACCTTTGCCCTCCTAGGCCTCGAGTGTTACATGCGGTGCAACCACTCCTCGCCTTTTTCGCCCTCGAGTGTAACGCCCCACACTTCCTTCGGGATTACCGACTGACTCCACAAATCAACAATGGTTTTCGACCTCGAGTGTAACGCCCTAGACTGCCTTCGGGATTACCGACTGACTCCACAAACCAACAAGGGTCTTTTCAGCGGGCTTTATCCTCACCCACACGCTTTTTGAGAAACTTCCCAGAAGGTCACCCATCCCAAAATTGCTCCAAGTCAAGCACGCTTAACTATGGAGTTCTTATGAATGAGCTACCGAAAAGAAGATGCATCTTGTTGGTATAGGTAGTACCATTTAATCCTTATAAGCCTACCTTCAACCATGCAGTCCCATACCTGCATAGCCTCGGGATCCCTCTCATTCAGATGTGGCGACCACCTTTGCCCTCGGGTGTTACATGCGGTGCAACCACTCCTCGCCTTTTTCGGCCTTAAGTGTAACGCCCTAGACTACCTTCGGGATTACCGACTGACTCCACAAACCAACTGGGTCTTTTCAGCGTGCTTTATCCTCACTCACACGCTCTTTGAGAAACTTCCAAGAAGGTCACCCATCCCAAAATTGCTCCAAGTCAAGCACGCTTAACTATGGAGTTCTTATGAATGAGCTACTGAAAAGAAGATGCATCTTATTGGTATAGGTAGTACCAATTAATCCTTATAAGACGTCCTTCAACCATGCAGTCCCATACCTACATTGCCTCAAGATCCCTCTCATTCAGATGTGGCGACCACCTTTGCTCTCTTACGCCTCAGATGTTACATGCGGTGCAACCACTCCCTTTTTCGGCCTCGAGTGTAACGCCCCACACTGCCTTTGGGATTACCGACTGACTCCACAAATCAACAATGGTTTTCGACCTCGAGTGTAACGCCCTAAACTGTCTTCGGGATTACCGACTGACTCCACAAACCAACAAGGGTCTTTTCAGCGTGCTTTATCCTCACTCACACGCTTTTTTAGAAACTTCCCAGAAGGTCACCCATCACAAAATTGCTCCAAATCAAGCACGCTTAACTATGGAGTTCTTATGAATGAGATACCGAAAAGAAGATGCATCTTGTTGGTATAGGTAGTACCAATTAATCCTTATAAGCATTCCTTCAACCATGCAGTCCCATACCTGCATACCCTCAGGATCCCTCTAATTCAGTTGTGGAGATCATCTTTGCCCTCTTAGGCCTCGAGTGTTACATGCGGTGCAACCACTCCTCGCCTTTTTCGCCCTCGAGTGTAACGCCCCACACTTCCTTCGGGATTACCGACTGACTCCACAAATCAACAATGGTTTTCGACCTCGAGTGTAACGCCCTAGACTACCTTCGGGATTACCGATTGACTCCACAAACCAACAAGGGTCTTTTCAGCGTGCTTTATCCTCACTCACACGTTTTTTTGAGAAACTTCCCAGAAGGTCACCCATCCCAAAATTGCTCCAAGTCAAGCACGCTTAACTATGGAGTTCTTATGAATGAGCTAGCAAAAAGAAGATGCATCTTGTTGGTATAGGTAGTACCAATTAATCCTTATAAGCATTCCTTCAACCATGCAGTCCCATACCTGCATAGCCTCAGGACCCCTCTAATTCAGATGTGGCGATCACCTTTGCCCTCTTAGGCCTCGAGTGTTACATGTGGTGCAACCACTCCTCGCCTTTTTCGGCCTTGAGTGTAACGCCCTAGACTGCCTTCGGGATTACCGACTGACTCCACAAACCAACACGGGTCTTTTCAGCGTGCTTTATCCTCACTCACACGCTTTTTGAGAAACTTCCCAGAAGGTCATCCATCTCAAAATTGCTCCAAGTCAAACACGCTTAACTATGGCGTTCTTATGAATGAGCTACTGAATAGAAGATGCATCTTGTTGGTATAGGTAGTACCAATTAATCCTTATAAGCATTCCTTCAACCATGCAGTCCCATACCTGCATACCCTCAGGATCCCTCTAATTCAGTTGTGGAGATCACCTTTGCCCTCTTAGGCCTCGAGTGTTACATGCGGTGCAACCACTCCTCGCCTTTTTCGCCCTCGAGTGTAACGCCCCACACTTCCTTCGGGATTACGACTGACTCCACAAATCAACAATGGTTTTCGACCTCGAGTGTAACGCCCTAGACTGCCTTCGGGATTACCGACTGACTCCACAAACCAACAAGGGTCTTTTCAGCGTGCTTTATCCTCACTCACACGCTTTTTGAGAAACTTCCCAGAAGGTCATCCATCCCAAAATTGCTCCAAGTCAAACACGCTTAACTATGGCGTTCTTATGAATGAGCTACTGAATAGAAGATGCATCTTGTTGGTATAGGTAGTACCAATTAATCCTTATAAGCATTCCTTCAACCATGCAGTCCCATACCTGCATACCCTCAGGATCCCTCTAATTCAGTTGTGGAGATCACCTTTGCCCTCTTAGGCCTCGAGTGTTACATGCGGTGCAACCACTCCTCGCCTTTTTCGCCCTCGAGTGTAACGCCCCACACTTCCTTCGGGATTACGACTGACTCCACAAATCAACAATGGTTTTCGACCTCGAGTGTAACGCCCTAGACTGCCTTCGGGATTACCGACTGACTCCACAAACCAACAAGGGTCTTTTCAGAGTGCTTTATCCTCACTCACACGCTTTTTGAGAAACTTCCCAGAAGGTCACCCATCCCAAAATTGCTCCAAGTCAAGCACGCTTAACTATGGAGTTCTTATGAATGAGCTACCGAAAAGAAGATGCATCTTGTTGGTATAGGTAATACCATTTAATCCTTATAAGCCTTCCTTCAACCATGCAGTCCCATACCTGCATAGCCTCGGGATCCTTGTCATTCAGATGTGGCGACCACCTTTGCCCTCGGGTGTTACATGCGGTGCAACCACTCCTCGCCTTTTTTCGGCCTTAAGTGTAACGCCCTAGACTGCCTTCGGGATTACCGACTGACTCCACAAACCAACATGGGTCTTTTCAGCGTGCTTTATCCTCACTCACACGCTCTTTGAGAAACTTCCCAGAAGGTCACCCATCCCAAAATTGCTCCAAGTCAAGCACGCTTAACTATGGAGTTCTTATGAATGAGCTACTGAAAAGAAGATGCATCTTATTGGTATAGGTAGTACCAATTAATCCTTATAAGACGTCCTTCAACCATGCAGTCCCATACCTACATTTCCTCAAGATCCCTCTCATTCAGATGAGGCGACCACCTTTGCCCTCTTACGCCTCAGATGTTACATGCGGTGCAACCACTCCCTTTTTCGGCCTCGAGTGTAACGCCCTAGACTGCCTTCAGGATTACCGACTGACTCCACAAACCAACAAGGGTCTTTTCAGCGTGCTTTATCCTCACTCACACGCTTTTTGAGAAACTTCCTAGAAGGTCACCCATCCAAAAATTGCTCCAAGTCAAGCACGCTTAACTATTGAGTTCTTATGAATGAGCTACCTAAAAGAAGATGCATCTTGTTGGTATAGGTAGTACCAATTAATCCTTATAAGCATTCCTTCAACCATGCAGTCCCATACCTGCATACCCTCAGGATCCCTCTAATTCAGTTGTGGAGATCATCTTTGCCCTCTTAGGCCTCGAGTGTTACATGCGGTGCAACCACTCCTCGCCTTTTTCGCCCTCTAGTGTAACGCCTCACACTTCCTTCGGGATTACCGACTGACTCCACAAATCAACAATGGTTTTCGACCTCGAGTGTAACGCCCTAGACTGCCTTCGGGATTACCGACTAACTCCACAAACCAACAAGGGTCTTTTCAGCGTGCTTTATCCTCACTCACACGCTTTTTGAGAAACTTCCCAGAAGGTCACCCATCCCAAAATTGCTCCAAGTCAAGCACGCTTAACTATGGAGTTCTTATGAATGAGCTACCGAATAGAAGATGCATCTTATTGGTATAGGTAGTACCAATTAATCCTTATAAGCATTCCTTCAACCGTGCAGTCCCATACCTGCATACCCTCAGGATCCCTCTAATTCAGTTGTGGAGATCACCTTTGCCCTCTTAGGCCTCTAGTGTTACATGCGGTGCAACCACTCCTCGCCTTTTTCGCCCTCGAGTGTAACGCCCCACACTTCCTTCGGGATTACCGACTGACTCCACAAATCAACAATGGTTTTCAACCTCGAGTGTAACGCCCTAGACTGCCTTCGGGATTACCGACTGACTCCACAAATCAACAATGGTTTTCGACTTCGAGTGTAACGCCCTAGACTGCCTTCGGGATTACCGACTGACTCCACAAACCAACAAGGGTCTTTTCAGCGTTCTTTATCCTCACTCACACGCTTTTTGAGAAACTTCCCAGAAGGTCACCCATCCCAAAATTGCTCCAAGTCAAGCACGCTTAACTATGGAGTTCTTATGAATGAGCTACCGAATAGAAGATGCATCTTGTTGGTATAGGTAGTACCAATTAATCCTTATAAGCATTCCTTCAACCATGCAGTCCCATACCTGCATACCCTCAGGATCCCTCTAATTCAGTTGTGGAGATCACCTTTGCCCTCTTAGGCCTCGAGTGTTACATGCGGTGCAACCACTCCTCGCCTTTTTCGCCCTCGAGTGTAACGCCCCACACTTCCTTCGGGATTACGACTGCCTTCACAAATCAACAATGGTTTTCGACCTCGAGTGTAACGCCCTAGACTGCCTTCGGGATTACCGACTGACTCCACAAACCAACAAGGGTCTTTTCAGAGTGCTTTATCCTCACTCACACGCTTTTTGAGAAACTTCCCAGAAGGTCACCCATCCCAAAATTGCTCCAAGTCAAGCACGCTTAACTATGTAGTTCTTATGAATGAGCTTCCGAAAAGAAGATGCATCTTGTTGGTATAGGTAATACCATTTAATCCTTATAAGCCTTCCTTCAACCATGCAGTCCCATACCTGCATAGCCTCGGGATCCCTCTCATTCAGATGTGGCGACCACCTTTGCCCTCGGGTGTTACATGCGGTGCAACCACTACTCGCCTTTTTCGGCCTTAAGTGTAACGCCCTAGACTGCCTTCGGGATTACCGACTGACTCCACAAACCAACATGGGTCTTTTCAGCGTGCTTTATCCTCACTCACACGCTCTTTGAGAAACTTCCCAGAAGGTCACCCATCCCAAAATTGCTCCAAGTCAAGCACGCTTAACTATGGAGTTCTTATGAATGAGCTACTGAAAAGAAGATGCATCTTATTGGTATAGGTAGTACCAATTAATCCTTATAAGACGTCCTTCAACCATGCAGTCCCAAACCTAAATTGCCCCAAGATCCCTCTCATTCAGATGTGGCGACCACCTTTGCCCTCTTACGCCTCAGATGTTACATGCGGTGCAACCACTCCCTTTTTCGGCCTCGAGTGTAACGCCCCACACTGCCTTCGGGATTACCGACTGACTCCACAAATCAACAATGGTTTTCGACCTCGAGTGTAACGCCCTAGACTGCCTTCGGGATTACCGACTGACTCCACAAACCAACAAGAGTCTTTTCAGCGTGCTTTATCCTCACTCACACGCTTTTTGAGAAACTTCCCAGAAGGTCACCCATCCCAAAATTGCTCCAAATCAAGCACGCTTAACTATGGAGTTCTTATGAATGAGCTACCGAAAAGAAGATGCATCTTGTTGGTATAGGTAGTACCAATTAATCCTTATAAGCATTCCTTCAACCATGCAGTCCCATACCTGCATACCATCAAGATCCCTTTAATTCAGTTGTGGAGATCATCTTTGCCCTCTTAGGCCTCGAGTGTTACATGCGGTGCAACCACTCCTCGCCTTTTTCGCCCTCGAGTGTAACGCCCCACACTTCCTTCGAGATTACCGACTGACTCCATAAATCAACAATGGTTTTCGACCTCGAGTGTAACGCCCTAGACTGCCTTCGGGATTACCGACTGACTCCACAAACCAACAAGGGTCTTTTCAGCGTGCTTTAACCTCACTCACACGTTTTTTGAGAAACTTCCCAGAAGGTCACCCATCCCAAAATTGCTCCAAGTCAAGCACGCTTAACTATGGAGTTCTTATGAATGAGCTACCGAATAGAAGATGCATCTTGTTGGTATAGGTAGTACCAATTAATCCTTATAAGCATTCCTTCAACCATGCAGTCCCATACCTGCATACCCTCAGGATCCCTCTAATTCAGTTGTGGAGATCACCTTTGCCCTCTTAGGCCTCGAGTGTTACATGCGGTGCAACCACTCCTCGCCTTTTTCGGCCTCGAGTGTAACTCCCCAGACTGCCTTCGAGATTACCGACTGAATCCACAAACCAACAAGGGTCTTTTCAGCGTGCTTTATCCTCACTCACACGCTTTTTGAGAAACTTCCCATAAGGTCACCCATCCCAAAATTGCTCCAAGTCAAGCACACTTAACTATGGAGTTCTTATGAATGAGCTACCGAAAAGAAGATGCATCTTGTTGGTATAGGTAGTACCAATTAATCCTTATAAGCATTCCTTCAACCATGCAGTCCCATACCTGCATAGCCTCAGGATCCCTCTAATTCAGATGTGGCGATCACCTTTTCCCTCTTAGGCCTCGAGTGTTACATGCGGTGCAACCACTCCTCGCCTTTTTCGGCCTCGAGTGTAACGCCCTAGACTGCCTTCAGGATTATCGACTGACTCCACAAACCAACACGGGTCTTTTCAGCGTGCTTTATCCTCACTCACACGCTTTTTGAGGAACATCCCAGAAGGTCACCCACCCCAAAATTGCTCCAAGTAAAGCACACTTAACTATGGAGTTCTTATAAATGAGCTACCGAAAAGAAGATGCATCTTGTTGGTATAGGTAGTACCAATTAATCCTTATAAGCCTTCCTTCAACCATGCAGTCTCATACCTGCATAGCCTCAGGATCCCTCTCATTCATATGTGACGACCACCTTTGCCCTCTTAGGCCTTAGATGTAACACGCGGTGCAACCACTCCTCGCCTTTTTCGGCCTCGAGTGTAACGCCCAAGAATGCCTTCGGGATTACCGACTGACCCCACAAACCAACACGGGTCTTTTCAGAGTGCTTTATCCTTACTCACACGCTTTTTGAGAAACTTCCCAGAAGGTCACCCATCCCAAAATTGATCCAAGTAAACCACGCTTAACTTTGGAGTTCTTATGAATGAGCTACCCAAGAGACGATGCATCTTGTTGGTATAGGTAGTACCAATTAATCCTTATAATCCTTCCTTTAACTATACAGTCTCATACCTGCATAGCCTTAGGATCCCTCTCATTCCGATGTGGCGACCACCTTTGCCCTCTTAGGCCTCGGGTGTTACATGCGGTGCAACCACTCCTCGCCTTTTTCGGCCTCGAGTTGAACGCCCCGGAATGCCTTCGGGATTACCAACTGACCCCATAAACCAACACGGGTCTTTTCAACGTGCTTTATCCTCACTCACACGCTTTCTGAGAAACTTCCCAGAAGGTCACTGTGATACGGTGGGAGAACTGACTTGGTGTTTTGCGTTTTGATCATATTTGTGCGGATAGCAAGAGTCACCGTCGACTTTTCTTTTATCCAAAAGGAAAGGTAAAAAATCACAGGAAAGACCTTTCGAGATTATTTCTCGGGTTCGGGGGGTAGATTATGAAAAGGGAAGGTGTTAGCACCCTTTTCATCCATGGTTTTCCATGGGCTCTTAGTTACTCGTTTAGATCACTTTCTTTTGTTTTGACGGTGTGCTTGTGGTGTGGGTTTTGAAAGTGTTTTGAAAAACCTCTTTGTAATGGCTCTCGTTTCTATAAGAACGCGTACAAAGTTTTGTTTCGAAAGATGGTTCAAAAATGTGTTGGTGTATTGTGATTTTGGAAAGTGTTTTGGAAAGATGTTTTGCAATGTTTCTCGTCTCTATAAGAATGTATGCAAAAGGTTTTGTCTTTTGAAAATATTTTGAGATGAAAGTGTAGGTGTAAAATGTTTTTGTTGTGAGCAAGCAAGCAACTAGGAGCAAATCTACCTACTCGAAAGGTCTCAAGGTTCTTTTCTTCCTCCTTTTAATGTTGATATCTTACCATTAATTTGGTAAGAAGCCCCATCGTTGGATGTGAAGGGACAAGCGTGGTTCAATTTTATAGTCATCAAAAGCAACTTATGAGACGCTTTAACAATTTTCGTAAGGGACTAGATCGTTTTATCGAAGGCAACATCAAGGGTCATCGAGGGACTATGATCTTTTTTTATCGAAGGGTCGTTGCTAAAACTTCCCATATTCGAGGGACATGACTATATTTCTGAGGCAACGAGCGAGGTTACCCTAGAGGTGCGTGTGTGGAAAAGTGTGTTTGTTTCAAGTTAATTTTGTCTTTGAAATTAGGTTATCTAGCGATTGTTTTTCGAATCTTGCCATACACGCGTAATTACTATATGTTGTACCCCAAAATTTGCCCTCCCATATTCTTCAAGAAATTGCCAAGTCAAGCTTCAAAATTCCCCAAGGGTTGCACAGTGCAAGGGTCTCCTGAACAGTCAAAATTAGGGTTTGGTCTCTGATCAAGAAAATGAAGTTGTCAAAGGTCCAATCAAGTCCCACATGCCTACAAATATGGTCAAGCATCCTCATATCAAGTTTCAAGACTTTCAGTACAAAATTGCACAGTCAAAACCCTAATTGCACTACAGTCAACTGTAGGGGCAAAATGGTCATTTGAGAGTCAAAAGTTCAAATTTTTGGTCAACATCTCATTTTGAAGCCACAAACACCATTTTATCAATGCTTGATCATGATTCTCAAAGCTTGGCTCAAAAATCATCAAGATGCAAAAGTTTCCTTATTTGGACAGCTGAAAAAGTCAACTGTAAATTGACCAAGGCATAACTTTCACATGGATTATCAGAAAAATTCCATCCAAAGCTCATTTTGAAGAGAAAGACATTTCCTACAACTCATCTTCATACTTCAAGTCCAAGAAATGCTCTCACAAAAAGTTATCAATTTCAACATTATAGGTCATTTTCAAAAGTCAACAAAAAGGGACTTTAAGTCAAAGGCCATAACTTGAGATTGGTAAATCAAAATGACATGGGACCAAAGACATTGTTTAGAGGACTCAAAGACCTTTCCAAAATGTCCAAGAACATGAGCAAAGCTTAAATATTGAGCAAGTTATGCCTTGTGGAAGTTGGGAAATGTTTGGATATTTTGAAAAGTCAACATTGATTCAAATGACCTAAAATTGCTAATGGGCCTCTTTTTCTTCCACAATTCATTATCCAAGGCATGTTCACGACCATTAGGCCCAAAGGGAAGTTTTTCTCCATTTTTATTTATTTATTTGGATTTTTTATCATTAATAATTCATTTAATTAAATAAAATACATGAAAAATACAAAACTAATGAAATAAAATCTTTTTGTGCAGAAATTATTCTCATTGGACACTCAAATTCGTGCATGACCAATTAGGGAAGGATTGGATATGATTTGGTATCAATTTGCATGAAAAAGATTGAAAAACTAATGCTTGAAAAATCAAATCTCATAAACCATCAATGCATGGATTTTGATCAAATTTCTTGACCTAATGCACTCCATACATAAGCTGCAAGCAAGACCTAATCCTAAAAACCACTAAGCTGCGCAAGAACATAGAAAACCAAACTTGAAATTTTCTTTGAAAACTCAAATTCTAAAAACCTACTTGCAGGTCGATTCAAGCCTCAAAACTTATTCCATTAGCTTGCCAGGGTTGCCAGTAAACGATTCCAGTCAAAACTTAACCCCATACTCAAAGAATTGGTAATTCGAGGGTGAACTGTATCACTTTTTTGCATAATCGTATTCTATTATTGAGACCATATCATTGCATTTTATTCATGGATTTGTACTAATTGCGTTGTTCTGAAGCTAACTACATAACTTGATTGAAGTTTTGGGCATCGTACGCGAATCCACCATGTTTCTTTTTTAGGGTTCTTCAACCTTCAAATTGGGGGTTTTTGAATACAGTAAAATTAGACCACCACGATGCCAGGAATGGATTCAGGGGGTTTGGACGAAAACAATGGCATCATCGCGCTCAATTTATGAAGCCCCAGGGGCTAATCGTTATTTTCTGTAATGTTATCTATAGCAACGTTTGAAAACCGTTGCTTATTGTTTTTGTATTTCAGAAAAAGAAAACACCAACGAGGAAGATGATTAGGTGGAAGGCGCTGATTGGAAGATTCAAATTTTTCGCGCGTTTTAAACCACTGACTATTTTTTCTTTTATAATGTTTGTTAGCTATTATAGGTTAAACGCGCTTGGGATAGCTTAGTGGCATACGTGTGTGCTGGTAACGTACATGACCTGGGTTCGAGCCCCAGGTCCTCACCTTTGTCCATATTATTTTTCAATCAATCTTCCTATGCAGTGTCAACGCTGAAGACTATCATACATCCTCAAAAATCAAACCCTCCACGTGCCCAAGGGAATGATCAGAAGGCCATGAGTTGAAGACTATGGTGAGCCCCAGTCAACACGCCAGCATGCTCCCAGAAAAAGTCAAATGAGGCCTTAGAATCTTGGGCCAAATTGCTAAACAATACACCTCCAAATCAGGGGCAGACCCCCTTAGGTTTGCATCTCTTTTCTTTTTTTTATATTTTTTTATTTCAATTAATTCTTTTAATTTAATTATTTTTTACAATAATACATAAAACACAAAAAATCAGAAAAAGCTAGAAAATAATAAACATTTTTATTTTTAGTATTTTCATAAATAAATTATATTAATTCATTTAGTAAATTAATTAGGGTTAATTATAATCTTTTCATAATAAAAATCTAAAAAATGGTAGAATTAGGGTTTAATTAATTTTTTATTCCTTTTTATTTTTCTTTCATAAATAATTAAATAATTAAATATTTATTTTTGTAATTAAAATTGCATGTAAATTGATTAGGGTTAATATTAGGTTTTAATCTTCTTTTCTTAATAAATTAAAAACAACTAGAATTAGGTTTAATTGCATTTTATCCTTTTTTTCATTAAAAACATAAAATACCAAAAAATACCAAAAACAATTTCTTTTCTCTTTTAATTAATTAATTCCATCATTTAATTTAATTTTGCAAATAGGGTCCAACGCCCTCGTTTTTAATCCTTATTCGCATATTTATTTTATTTCGTTTAATATTTGATGTATCTCTCCCAAGGCCTTGTAAATTAATATGCCGCACTTTATTTTCTTTAATTCTTTATTTTCTGTCAAATCGGGTTCAAGAAATTTTGGCGATGTGGACCCGCGCCTTTTGTAATAGTTTAGAACTTTACCTTTTCTCGCAATCTTTAACTGTTAATCAAGGCATGAAAGAATGTATGGACAAAAATGAAAACAAACGCTAGATCACCAATAACATGACAAAAGACAAAAATATCTGAAAACGACACACAAATCACACACCACCCCTAGGGTACGCCTCACTGTTGCCTTGCCTCGAAAGGTGATCGTCGAGTAGAGGATGTCTTAGTAAGTCCTCATGATCCGGGAACCTGGCGTGAGGGTAGCTTCTAAGGTGTCTTCCTATTGCTCTGGTGATCACCATGTCCCGAACCCTCGAATTGACCCGAACACCTCCAACGGTGGTGCTACCTACCTCTCAATGGTGGGATGGCACTACTTTAAAGGACATCTACACAGACGAATTCCTTAGGGTAGGTAGACGACTCTAGATACTTGCTCTAAATTTCAAAACAAAACAAAATACTTTTCACACCAACACATTTTCAAAAAGCTTTCGAAAGCAATTTTTCAAACACTCTTGAGGACCGATACAAGAGTCGAACTGGAATTTTCAAAGATACTTTTTAAAACCCACAATTGAAAAGCAAACAAACTATTTTGAAAACACAAGTGAGCAAGTATCTAAGAGCCCATGGATAACCATGGATAGAAAGGGTGCTAACACCTTCCCTTTCTATAACCTACCTCCCGAATCGAGAGCAATCTCTATAAGGAATTTTTCTGTGCTTTTGTCCTTTCCATTTGGAGAAAATAAAAGACGGTGGCGACTCTTGCTTCCGCGACATTTCGCGAACCAGCGTTAAACAGTCAGTTCCAGATCCACCGATCACAGAACTGGCGACTCTGCTGGGGAATAAACTTAAAGTGAGGTGTACCTTAGGATTAAGATCACTGTGTTTTCAATTGTTTTCCTTGTGTGCTTTAAAATTGTGGGTTGCTTGGGAGTTCTATAGATCCTAACCCGGATCTGGGGGATACCTTCTTAGAAAGTAGCAACAAGGTTATGAGGGAACTGTGTGGGGTATACCGACATGGTTGAAACAGTCTGCTACGTTGATGTGACACTTTGGTGTGTACCGGTAACCCTTGAGTTCAGTCAAGGAGAGTACGGGGCCTCCGCGTGGTGTCGTGAAGCATCAACAGACCTTAGGAACCTTAACTGAACTATCTTGGCCTCTTTAGGGTAGTGAGATAACTGACTTTGGTGCAGTCCGAGGTTGGTTGATACTCGATACTACACTCAATTGAGGGTTGCTTTCCTGGAATATTTCGGTCGCCAGTTCAGTGGCTAAATCGAAACGATGAACAATGAAAGCAATCCCGTGATATTGGGACCCTTAGAACCCGGTTACTTCTAATAGGACAGGTTGAACCCACCAACTTCAAGAGGGTAATACCTAGACCTCATGCTGGCCTAAACTCTAAGGGTTTCTCTTGTGTGACTTGTGTGCCTTCATACTTGACTACTTGCATGCTTGTTATCTGACACATGAACTACTTGCAGGTTTTGTTTATAGTCCTTAATTGGGACTCATGACAGGTTTTACTTGAGTTTCTTGCAGGTTTTGGTTTGCAGTCCTTAATTGGGACTCATAACAGGGTTACTTACATTACCCCATGCATACCATTGCATACATCTTAACCCATTTCAAGGATCTCAAGGGCTTGTGATGCAGGTCATGAGAAATCAAACATCTAGCAAGGGGCAAAGGGGATTTATTTTCCTCTAGCCAGAGTAGTCAGGGGCTATGACCCAATTGATATGGTGAGCTCTGACTCTTGAAGAAGGTTCCCTTAACCAAGGTTGTTTGGAAATCAAAACCAGACATGACGACTAAGGTCAGAGGCTATGACCCACTGGATATGGTGAGCCTTTGACCCCTGAAGAAGGAATCTCAGCAAACATGAAGTTCCCTCAATCAAGCTACCTAGTTCTAACAATTTTTGTTTACCCCGTGAGATCCTTGAAAACATTGCATATATATCATACATATCATTGCATTACAGGTACCCTTGTTGCAGGTCACTTACCCTTGTTCGCTGTTTATTTCAGCAATGGCTCCCCAACAAGATAACCAGGACCTTCTTACTCAAGAGACTCGGTTCGGGGAGATCCTCCTGAATCTATCCAAGGGGAAGGAGGAGCTGAGGACACTTCTCATGGAGACTTTGATCAGGAATAGCGCTGAGGACGAACGACTGAAACATCTGCAAGCTGAAGTGGATGCAATGAGAGCCCAGATGCTGGGGCAGGTGACTGCAATTCAAGGCTTAGCTCAAAGACAAGAAGAGCTCAGAGTTCTCGTCAACCAACTGCTTCAGGGTAACCAATTGGGGAAAAAGTCTAAGGGTAAAAAGCCAGTTATCATTCAACCACCTTTGAGACAAGGAGATAAGGGGAGAGCTCCTCAAATGGCTCCAGTGTCACAAATTCAGCACCAACCTCACCGGCTTCAGCCAGACAAGTCCAGGAGGCAATTCACCCCGCTCAACATGTCGCTGTTTCAAGCTTTACAACGCCTGTTGAGGTTGAACCTGATCACATTAAGGGCTCATCCCCCAGAACCCCAACACAGCACATCCTACTTATGATCCCAATAAAAGGTGTGCCTACCACTCTGCCTGTCCAGGACATGATACAAATGAGTGTTGGGCTCTGAAGAACAAGATCCAGGACCTAATTGATGAAGGAGCATTGGAGTTCACACAAGATGGTCAGGCAGAATTTTTCTACCATCCCTCCAAGGCTCACCATTTGAAGTGACAAGCCCTGAGATGAAAAGACCTTTGTTCATTAGGATTCTCAAGTCGTAATTTTCCTTTGTTCAAACATTCTATTCATGTTAAACGTTGTTATTTCATTAATGCATCGCATATGTCTGTTTTGAAGCAATATATTCGTATTCACTATATGCAAATTATTTTCATATTTTTTCTGATGTCAACTCTCGATTAATAATTCTAAGCCTCTTGAGGGAGGATGACGAAAACGATACCACGATCCTTACAGTATGCTTTTGAACAGACCCCGCTGATGAGGTACAGGCATTGTTTCAATTCCTAAACACTGGAGTTATAAGGAAGATAATCCCTCGTCAACCCCTTTGAGCCAAAGAAGTAGGAGTTTTTCTTTTCGAAAATTAAAACCCTTAATCATAACCTGGGACAGGGTAGTTCTCTCAGTTGATCTAAGTGCACAGCGAATAGCACTAAAGAAGTCCTTACAAAACAAAAGGCCGTGATGGTTCCGAATAATCATAAAGACAGGCAGTCATTATCTTTCAACAA
This sequence comes from Vicia faba, assembly GCA_948472305.1. NCBI lineage: Eukaryota > Viridiplantae > Streptophyta > Magnoliopsida > Fabales > Fabaceae > Vicia > Vicia faba. Next base: position 889,960,454 of record OX451741.1, on the reverse strand, counting down.
CAAAAGCCCAATAAGTCAAAACCCATGAAGGAGACTTACAAAACTGGGGCATCCCGCTGACTGTAATTCCAAAAAAGGAAACAGTTCAGGCAAAAAAAGAAAGGGATAACAAAAATCAGACAAGAAAGAGGTCTTACAAACCCTCGACAAAAGAAAATGACTGCCTATTCCAAATAAATCATCAATATCTGAACCATCATTGGAACATCAGAGCAAAGACTCAAACAAGGTCTAACGCGCGATCAACTGAGCTTAGGTGGGAAGAACATCACGAAGAACGGGTGGGTACAAATAATTTGAACCTTTATCCTTTGTTTCTTAAACCATGAACCAGGCCACGTTATAACCCTTAAAAGTCCTAGCTGAAGCATGGGTTAGCTCGAAAGCATACTGTGACGAAAGGTATCCTGACTCCTGAAGGCCTACGGTAAATATGGAGTTGACATCACGTTTTACAAACATTCACTTGTTTTATGAAAAAAGAATGCATTTTCAAAATCTTCAAGACAGACATAAGCTTTGCATTTTTAACATAACCTTGTTTGCATATGACTTTTTGTTTGAACAGCATAGAAATTCTCACGACGAAAGCCTAATGAACAGAAGCACTTCCAATCAAGAGGCATGGCATGATCATGGTCCGTCATCTGGGGCAGTTCAGTCAAGATTCGGAGAATCTCTCAAAGGCCAAATAAGCCTGGGGCAAATCTCCGTCTGAGTCACTTGGGGCGCTCCAACAACGAATCTTGCCTGATCAAAACACCTTCTGGTGGCATGGCAAAATATTTCTAACAGGGGCAACTCCCTACATTCTGAAAGCACGGACATAGTCAAAAAAATACTACGCATAATCAAAGACCCGTTAGGTTGACATACCTAGGAAAAAATAAGGGCTTCCCGGCGAACCAAAAGGGTTCGGGCAAAATGAAGGGATGAAATGAAAAATTTGTACACCCGGCAAGTCGAAAACCTGAAAAGGCGGCTTGGGCAAAAATGGGTATCCCGGTGGACTGAAAACCCGAAAGGGCGGTCCAGGAAAAAGTTAGGGATCGAAGCGCACGACTATGTCCCATCATCTTATCACCTGCCTACCAGAAGAAGGTTTGTCCATCAACAACTATCAGCACCTCACAGGTCTTCCTCTCATACCTCAGAAACAGGGGCAATAAAGAGTTGTCCAAGCAACCTAATTGTTCCATCCTCCAAGGTATCAAGGTAGGTTCAGCTGGAGAACAGAACCAGACACCTTAATTCCCCAGAGAGTAAGTCAGCAGTCAATACACTCTCCTCAAGCGAAGCTACTATCAAACTTAAGGAAGTTTAGTATCCTCCAGCAGATCTCAACATTCCCCAGCAACATATATACATATATTCTTAACAAGCATCCCCGACAGTCTTGGTCTAAAGACGGTTCCCCGGCGGCGTACCAATATTCAAAGGAATCACTTCCCCCGGTACAGTTCAAAACTTCCCCAGGAGAGTCCAATCCAGTTCCCCCAGGAAAGTTGGAATCCATCTCTCCAAGCAGTAAGCTTATCCCCAGTAGATTCTGGAAGCTTATCCCCGCAGAGCGCGAACGCGTCGCCCGACCTTATTTAAAGAGTTATTTCCTTAACAGGATATAACTGGGTTATCCTCGGCCAAAAGCCACAGAAAAGTCGTCGTCAACACAGTTCTTTCTTATCCCCAGCGAAGTCTATTAGCACTTCCAATACAACAAGAGTATCCCCAACAAGGTATTATCAACACTCAACAAAGTATCTCTCTCCCCACAGAGTATTGCTTCCCAGCAAGATCGTCAGAGTACTTTCCTCCCCGCAGAGTTATTCCATTCGCCAAGTTTATTCCCCAACAGAGTTATCTTCTCCTGCCGGTATTCTTGCAATTATCATCCCCAGCGGAAGCAAAATCTATTCTTCAGCATCAGCCCAGGATATGACTTCCCGGCACCCGTCAAGGATTTACTTTCCTAGACGAAAACATACATTCCTAAACATCACATACATCATTATAGCATGCATAGACGCATCTTACAAATCTCATTTATATTGAGCACATCATTGCTTGGTCCATATCATGCATTGCATACGACTGACCTTTACCTTTCAGAAAAGATCCGGTTAAATTCTAATCATATTTCAAGACCTAGTCCGGTTCAGTTAATCGACTCCAAAGATTTCTTATCCAGTCCAAGGCCTTCTCTAGTCCAGCTAAATCGACCCCAAAGATTTTTCTGATGAAGACTCAGTAGAAGTTATCCCAGGTTTTTCTCAAACGTCCGCTTTTGAGATTATAATTTCCTATGGTTCTCTCCCCAATGTTGTGGAGATGATAATTCCATCCCAGGTTTTTCTCAAACGTCCGCTTTTGAGATTATAATTTCCTATGGTTCTCTCCCCAATGTTGTGGAGATGATAATTCCATCCCAGGTTTTTCTCAAACGTCCGCTGTTGAGATTATAATTTCCTATGGTTCTCTCCCCAATGTTGCGGAGATGATAATTCCATCCCAGGTTTTTCTCAAACGTCCGCTGTTGAGATTATAATTTCCTATGGTTCTCTCCCCAATGTTGTGGAGATGATAATTCCATCCCAGGTTTTTCTCAAACGTCCGCTGTTGAGATTATAATTTCCTATGGTTCTCTCCCCAATGTTGTGGAGATGATAATTCCATCCCAGGTTTTTCTCAAACGTCCGCTGTTGAGATTATAATTTCCTATGGTTCTCTCCCCAATGTTGCGGAGATGATAATTCCATCCCAGGTTTTTCTCAAACGTCCGCTGTTGAGATTATAATTTCCTATGGTTCTATCCCCAATGTTGTGGAGATGATAATTCCATCCCAGGTTTTTCTCAAACGTCCGCTTTTGAGATTATAATTTCCTATGGTTCTCTCCCCAATGTTGTGGAGATGATAATTCCATCCCAGGTTTTTCTCAAACGTCCGCTTTTGAGATTATAATTTCCTATGTTTCTCTCCCCAATGTTGTGGAGATGATAATTCCATCCCAGGTTTTTCTCAAACGTCCGCTTTTGAGATTATAATTTCCTATGGTTCTCTCCCCAATGTTGTGGAGATGATAATTCCATCCCAGGTTTTTCTCAAATGTCCGCTGTTGAGATTATAATTTCCTATGGTTCTCTCCCCAATGTTGCGGAGATGATAATTCCATCCCAGGTTTTTCTCAAACGTCCGCTGTTGAGATTATAATTTCCTATGGTTCTCTCCCCAATGTTGTGGAGATGATAATTCCATCCCAGGTTTTTCTCAAACGTCCGCTTTTGAGATTATAATTTCCTATGGTTCTCTCCCCAATGTTGTGGAGATGATAATTCCATCCCAGGTTTTTCTCAAACGTCCGCTGTTGAGATTATAATTTCCTATGGTTCTCTCCCCAATGTTGCGGAGATGATAATTCCATCCCAGGTTTTTCTCAAACGTCCGCTGTTGAGATTATAATTTCCTATGGTTCTCTCCCCAATGTTGTGGAGATGATAATTCCATCCCAGGTTTTTCTCAAACGTCCGCTTTTGATATTATAATTTCCTATGGTTCTCTCCCCAATGTTGTGGAGATGATAATTCCATCCCAGGTTTTTCTCAAACGTCCGCTGTTGAGATTATAATTTCTTATGGTTCTCTCCCCAATGTTGTGGAGATGATAATTCCATCCCAGGTTTTTCTCAAACGTCTGCTTTTGAGATTATAATTTCCTATGGTTCTCTCCCCAATGTTGTGGAGATGATAATTCCATCCCAGGTTTTTCTCAAACGTCCGCTGTTGAGATTATAATTTCCTATGGTTCTCTCCCCAATGTTGCGGAGATGATAATTCCATCCCAGGTTTTTCTCAAACGTCCGCTGTTGAGATTATAATTTCCTATGGTTCTCTCCCCAATGTTGTGGAGATGATAATTCCATCCCAGGTTTTTCTCAAACGTCCGCTTTTGAGATTATAATTTCCTATGGTTCTCTCCCCAATGTTGTGGAGATGATAATTCCATCCCAGGTTTTTCTCAAACGTCCGCTTTTGAGATTATAATTTCCTATGGTTCTCTCCCCAATGTTGTGGAGATGATAATTCCATCCCAGGTTTTTCTCAAACGTCCGCTGTTGAGATTATAATTTCCTATGGTTCTCTCCCCAATGTTGCGGAGATGATAATTCCATCCCAGGTTTTTCTCAAACGTCCGCTGTTGAGATTATAATTTCCTATGGTTCTCTCCCCAATGTTGTGGAGATGATAATTCCATCCCAGGTTTTTCTCAAACGTCCGCTTTTGAGATTATAATTTCCTATGGTTCTCTCCCCAATGTTGTGGAGATGATAATTCCATTCCAGGTTTTTCTCAAACGTCCGCTGTTGAGATTATAATTTCCTATGGTTCTCTCCCCAATGTTGCGGAGATGATAATTCCATCCCAGGTTTTTCTCAAACGTCCGCTGTTGAGATTATAATTTCCTATGGTTCTCTCCCCAATGTTGTGGAGATGATAATTCCATCCCAGGTTTTTCTCAAACGTCCGCTTTTGAGATTATAATTTCCTATGGTTCTCTCCCCAATGTTGTGGAGATGATAATTCCATCCCAGGTTTTTCTCAAACGTCCGCTGTTGAGATTATAATTTCTTATGGTTCTCTCCCCAATGTTGTGGAGATGATAATTCCATCCCAGGTTTTTCTCAAACGTCCGCTTTTGAGATTATAATTTCCTATGGTTCTCTCCCCAATGTTGTGGAGATGATAATTCCATCCCAGGTTTTTCTCAAACGTCCGCTGTTGAGATTATAATTTCCTATGGTTCTCTCCCCAATGTTGCGGAGATGATAATTTCATCCCAGGTTTTTCTCAAACGTCCGCTGTTGAGATTATAATTTCCTATGGTTCTCTCCCCAATGTTGTGGAGATGATAATTCCATCCCAGGTTTTTCTCAAACGTCCGCTTTTGAGATTATAATTTCCTATGGTTCTCTCCCCAATGTTGTGGAGATGATTATTCCATCCCAGGTTTTTCTCAAATGTCCGCTGTTGAGATTATAATTTCCTATGGTTCTCTCCCCAATGTTGCGGAGATGATAATCCCATCCCAGATTTTTCTCAAACGTCCGCTGTTGAGATTATAATTTCCTATGGTTCTCTCCCCAATGTTGTGGAGATGATAATTCCATCCCAGGTTTTTCTCAAACGTCCGCTTTTGAGATTATAATTTCCTATGGTTCTCTCCCCAATGTTGTGGAGATGATAATTCCATCCCAGGTTTTTCTCAAACGTCCGCTGTTGAGATTATAATTTCCTATGGTTCTCTCCCCAATGTTGCGGAGATGATAATTCCATCCCAGGTTTTTCTCAAACATCCGCTGTTGAGATTATAATTTCCTATGGTTCTCTCCCCAATGTTGTGGAGATGATAATTCCATCCCAGGTTTTTCTCAAACGTCCGCTTTTGAGATTATAATTTCCTATGGTTCTCTCCCCAATGTTGTGGAGATGATAATTCCATCCCAGGTTTTTCTCAAACGTCCGCTGTTGAGATTATAATTTCTTATGGTTCTCTCCCCAATGTTGTGGAGATGATAATTCCATCCCAGGTTTTTCTTAAACGTCCGCTTTTGAGATTATAATTTCCTATGGTTCTCTCCCCAATGTTGTGGAGATGATAATTCCATCCCAGGTTTTTCTCAAACGTCCGCTGTTGAGATTATAATTTCCTATGGTTCTCTCCCCAATGTTGCGGAGATGATAATTCCATCCCAGGTTTTTCTCAAACGTCCGCTGTTGAGATTATAATTTCCTATGGTTCTCTCCCCAATGTTGTGGAGATGATAATTCCATCCCAGGTTTTTCTCAAACGTCCGCTTTTGAGATTATAATTTCCTATGGTTCTCTCCCCAATGTGGTGGAGATGATAATTCCATCCCAGGTTTTTCTCAAACGTCCGCTTTTGAGATTATAATTTCCTATGGTTCTCTCCCCAATGTTGTGGAGATGATAATTCCATCCCAGGTTTTTCTCAAACGTCCGCTTTTGAGATTATAATTTCCTATGGTTCTCTCCCCAATGTTGTGGAGATGAAAATTCCATCCCAGGTTTTTCTCAAACGTCCGCTGTTGAGATTATAATTTCCTATGGTTCTCTCCCCAATGTTGCGGAGATGATAATTCCATCCCAGGTTTTTCTCAAACGTCCGCTGTTGAGATTATAATTTCCTATGGTTCTCTCCCCAATGTTGTGGAGATGATAATTCCATCCCAGGTTTTTCTCAAACGTCCGCTTTTGAGATTATAATTTCCTATGGTTCTCTCCCCAATGTTGTGGAGATGATAATTCCATTCCAGGTTTTTCTCAAACGTCCGCTGTTGAGATTATAATTTCCTATGGTTCTCTCCCCAATGTTGCGGAGATGATAATTCCATCCCAGGTTTTTCTCAAACGTCCGCTGTTGAGATTATAATTTCCTATGGTTCTCTTCCCAATGTTGTGGAGATGATAATTCCATCCCAGGTTTTTCTCAAACGTCCGCTTTTGAGATTATAATTTCCTATGGTTCTCTCCCCAATGTTGTGGAGATGATAATTCCATCCCAGGTTTTTCTCAAACGTCCGCTGTTGAGATTATAATTTCTTATGGTTCTCTCCCCAATGTTGTGGAGATGATAATTCCATCCCAGGTTTTTCTCAAACGTCCGCTTTTGAGATTATAATTTCCTATGGTTCTCTCCCCAATGTTGTGGAGATGATAATTCCATCCCAGGTTTTTCTCAAACGTCCGCTGTTGAGATTATAATTTCCTATGGTTCTCTCCCCAATGTTGCGGAGATGATAATTTCATCCCAGGTTTTTCTCAAACGTCCGCTGTTGAGATTATAATTTCCTATGGTTCTCTCCCCAATGTTGTGGAGATGATAATTCCATCCCAGGTTTTTCTCAAACGTCCGCTTTTGAGATTATAATTTCCTATGGTTCTCTCCCCAATGTTGTGGAGATGATAATTCCATCCCAGGTTTTTCTCAAACGTCCGCTTTTGAGATTATAATTTCCTATGGTTCTCTCCCCAATGTTGTGGAGATGATAATTCCATCCCAGGTTTTTCTCAAACGTCCGCTTTTGAGATTATAATTTCCTATGGTTCTCTCCCCAATGTTGTGGAGATGATAATTCCATCCCAGGTTTTTCTCAAACGTTCGTTGTTGAGATTATAATTTCCTATGGTTCTCTCCCCAATGTTGCGGAGATGATAATTCCATCCCAGGTTTTTCTCAAACGTCCGCTGTTGAGATTATAATTTCTTATGGTTCTCTCCCCAATGTTGTGGAGATGATAATTCCATCCCAGGTTTTTCTCAAACGTCCGCTTTTGAGATTATAATTTCCTATGGTTCTCTCCCCAATGTTGTGGAGATGATAATTCCATTCCAGGTTTTTCTCAAACGTCCGATTTTGAGATTATAATTTCTTATGGTTCTCTACCCAATGCTGCGGAGACGATAATTTCATTCCAGGTTTTTCTCAATGTTTGCTATTTAAATTATAATTGCCTATGGTTCTCTCCCCGATCCTGCGGAGAAGATAATTCCCACCAAGATTTTCTCAACGTTTGCTGTTGAAGTTAAAGTCATCCAATATTCTCTCACCGTTCCTGTTGAGGTAGTAACTATCCCTGGTTCATTCATCGCCGTTCGAAGCTCCAGATCCAGCTCCTGTAACCAGTCAGGACATATTTATACAAAGCATCTAAAAACCGGCTCCTGCAACATGTCAGGTACTCATTTTTTCTTTTGCAGGTATGCAGGTTCTCGCTAAGGAATCTCTTACGCGATCAACATCCAGATGGCATCTATAAGCCCATCATCCTATTCATCAATCTCTAAATGGCATCTATAAGCCCATTCCACCATCACACTGCTACTATGTGAGCGCAAATTTCTGGGCACTCTAGTGTTCAATCATCTTCTACCCTCGGATTACGAAAGGCACGTCAGCCAATCTGCATCCTCAGGTCTAAGAAGATTGAACAGGGGCAACTGTTGTACCCCAAAATTTTCCATCCCATATTCTTCAAGAAATTGCCAAGTCAAGCTTCAAAATTCCCCAAGGGTTGCACAGTGCAAGGGTCTCCTGAACAGTCAAAATTAGAGTTTGGTCTCTGATCAAGAAAATGAAGTTGTCAAAGGTCCAATCAAGTCTCACATGCCTACAAATATGGTCAAGCATCCTCAAATCAAGTTTCAAGACTTTCAGCACAAAATTGCACAGTCAAAACCCTAATTGCACTACAGTCAACTGTAGGGGCAAAATGGTCATTTGACAGTCAAAAGTTCAAATTTTTGGTCAACATCTCATTTTGAAGCCACAAACACCATTTGATCAATGCTTGATCATGATTCTCAAAGCTTGGCTCAAAAATCATCAAGATGCAAAAGTTTCCTTATTTGGACAGTTGAAAAAGTCAACTGTAAATTGACCAAGGCATAACTTTCACATGGATTATCAGAAAAATTCCATCCAAAGCTCATTTTGAAGAGAAAGACATTTCCTAAAACGCATCTTCATACTTCAAGTCCAAGAAATGCTCTCACAAAAAGTTATCAATTTCAACATTATAGGTCATTTTCAAAAGTCAACAAAAAGGGACTTTAAGTCAAAGGCCATAACTTGAGATTGGTAAATCAAAATGAAATGGGACCAAATACATTGGTTAGAGGACTCAAAGACCTTTCCAAAATGTCCAAGAACATGAGCAAAGCTTAAAAATTGAGCAAGTTATGCCTTGTGGAAGTTGGGAAATGTTTGGATATTTTGAAAAGTCAACATTGATTCAAATGACCTAAAATTGCTAATGGGCCTCTTTTTCTTCCACAATTCATTATCCAAGGCATGTGCACGACCATTAGGCCCAAAGGGAAGTTTTTCTCCATTATTATTTATTTATTTGGATTTTTCATCATTAATAATTCATTTAATTAAATAAAATACATGAAAAATACAAAACTAATGAAATAAAATCTTTTTGTGCGGAAATTATTCTCATTGGACACTCAAATTCGTGCATGACCAATTAGGGAAGGATTGGATATGATTTGGTATCAATTTGCATGAAAAAGATTGAAAAACTAATGCTTGAAAAATCAAATCTCATAAACCATCAATGCATGGATTTTGATCAAATTTCTTGACCTAATGCACTCCATACATAAGCTGCAAGCAAGACCTAATCCTAAAAACCACTAAGCTGCGCAAGAACATAGAAAACCAAACTTGAAATTTTCTTTGAAAACTCAAATTCTGAAAACCTACTTGCAGGTCGATTCAAGCCTCAAAACTTATTCCATTAGCTTGCCAGGGTTGCCAGTAAACGATTCCAGTCAAAAACTTAACCCCATACTCAAAGAATTGGTAATTCGAGGGTGAACTGTATCACTTTTTTTGCATAATCGTATTCTATTATTGAGACCATATCATTGCATTTTATTCATGGATTTGTACTAATTGCGTTGTTCTGAAGCTAACTACATAACTTGATTGAAGTTTTGGGCATCGTACGCGAATCCACCATGTTTCTTTTTTAGGGTTCTTCAACCTTCAAATTGGGGGTTTTTGAATACAGTAAAATTAGACCACCACGATGCCAGGAATGGATTCAGGGGGTTTGGACGAAAACAATGGCATCATCGCGCTCAATTTATGAAGCCCCAGGGGCTAATCGTTATTTTCTGTAATGTTATCTATAGCAACGTTTGAAAACCGTTGCTTATTGTTTTTGTATTTCAGAAAAAGAAAACACCAACGAGGAAGATGATTAGGTGGAAGGCGCTGATTGGAAGATTCAAATTTTTTTGCGCGTTTTAAACCACTGACTATTTTTTCTTTTATAATGTTTGTTAGCTATTATAGGTTAAACGCGCTTGGGATGGCTTAGTGGCATACGTGTGTGCTGGTAACGTACATGACCTGGGTTCGAGCCCCAGGTCCTCACCTTTGTCCATATTATTTTTCAATCAATCTTCCTATGCAGTGTCAACGCTGAAGACTATCATACATCCTCAAAAATCAAACCCTCCACGTGCCCAAGGGAATGATCAGAAGGCCATGAGTTGAAGACTATGGTGAGCCCCAGTCAACACGCCAGCATGCTCCCAGGAAAAGTCAAATGAGGCCTTAGAATCTTGGGCCAAATTGCTAAACAATACACCTCCAAATCAGGGGCAGACCCCCTTAGGTTTGCATCTCTTTTCTTTTTTTTATATTTTTTTATTTCAATTAATTCTTTTAATTTAATTATTTTTTACAATAATACATAAAACACAAAAAATCAGAAAAAGCTAGAAAATAATAAACATTTTTATTTTTAGTATTTTCATAAATAAATTATATTAATTCATTTAGTAAATTAATTAGGGTTAATTATAATCTTTTCATAATAAAAATCTAAAAAATGGTAGAATTAGGGTTTAATTAATTTTTTATTCCTTTTTATTTTTCTTTCATAAATAATTAAATAATTAAATATTTATTTTTGTAATTAAAATTGCATGTAAATTGATTAGGGTTAATATTAGGTTTTAATCTTCTTTTCTTAATAAATTAAAAACAACTAGAATTAGGTTTAATTGCATTTTATCCTTTTTTTCATTAAAAACATAAAATACCAAAAAATACCAAAAACAATTTCTTTTCTCTTTTAATTAATTAATTCCATCATTTAATTTAATTTTGCAAATAGGGTCCAACGCCCTCGTTTTTAATCCTTATTCGCATATTTATTTTATTTCGTTTAATATTTGATGTATCTCTCCCAAGGCCTTGTAAATTAATATGCCGCACTTTATTTTCTTTAATTCTTTATTTTCTGTCAAATCGGGTTCAAGAAATTTTGGCGATGTGGACCCGCGCCTTTTGTAATAGTTTAGAACTTTACCTTTTCTCGCAATCTTTAACTGTTAATCAAGGCATGAAAGAATGTGTGGACAAAAATGAAAACAAACGCTAGATCACCAATAACATGACAAAAGACAAAAATATCTGAAAACGACACACAAATCACACACCACCCCTAGGGTACGCCTCACTGTTGCCTTGCCTCGAAAGGTGATCGTCGAGTAGAGGATGTCTTAGTAAGTCCTCATGATCCGGGAACCTGGCGTGAGGGTAGCTTCTAAGGTGTCTTCCTATTGCTCTGGTGATCACCATGTCCCGAACCCTCGAATTGACCCGAACACCTCCAACGGTGGTGCTACCTACCTCTCAATGGTGGGATGACACTACTTTAAAGGACATCTACACAGACGAATTCCTTAGGGTAGGTAGACGACTCTAGATACTTGCTCTAAATTTCAAAACAAAACAAAATACTTTTCACACCAACACATTTTCAAAAAGCTTTCGAAAGCAATTTTTCAAACACTCTTGAGGACCGATACAAGAGTCGAACTGGAATTTTCAAAGATACTTTTTAAAACCCACAATTGAAAAGCAAACAAACTATTTTGAAAACACAAGTGAGCAAGTATCTAAGAGCCCATGGATAACCATGGATAGAAAGGGTGCTAACACCTTCCCTTTCTATAACCTACCTCCCGAACCGAGAGCAATCTCTATAAGGAATTTTTCTGTGCTTTTGTCCTTTCCATTTGGAGAAAATAAAAGACGGTGGCGACTCTTGCTTCCGCGACATTTCGCGAACCAGCGTTAAACAGTCAGTTCCAGATCCACCGATCACACTATACAATATTGAGTAAACAGTAAAAATGCCGAAGTTGAAATTCTATGTTATTACAGAGCTTCGGGAATGGGGGTACAAATTAATGAATGGGGATGACAGTAAGAAATAAATATTTAAATCACGCAATACAAATCCAAACCATTAAATAATTATTTAGGTTAAAACTCTTTTCATTTGATAAGATTAATTAAGAACTTAATTAATAATGTCAAATAAAAATTATTTTAAAATCAATAATTATTTAAAACAAATGTTAACATATTTACATTTCTTAAACATATGGTAAAAATAAAATAATTAAAAAAAATAATGAAGAAGAAAATATCAACAAACAAAAAATATAAAGAAGAAAGTAGAAATGGGCCTGTAAAATAAGTAAAAATAAGGGGTGCAAAAATTAGTAAGCCCAAATACTTCTGGCTAATCCAGTACAACAACTCCCTGGAGGTATACCAAAGGCATGCATCTAAGACGCGTTGAAAGGGTGTGATAACTGATCAAAGGGATAGATGATAAGGGCGCATCACACTATCATGGGGTGGCAAGTGGGGAATCACTCTGGATAACTAAAGAGGTGGTGACAAATGTCACCACCAGATTGGACCAGAGCATTGTTGTTAAACAAAACAAAAATGCTTACTCATGAAGCCAGACTTCATAACTCCATTTTCTTTATCTCTCTTTCTTGCTCTGTCCTCTCTCTTCTCCCTTGCTATGGGCCTTCACCGGAGAAGACCCTTTGGTCGCGCTGGAAATCGCCTCACAAAGGTGACGACGGCGGCGTGTCTCAAAACCTCACTTTTCTTACATTTTTCTGATCGTCTCTTAATGCTAGTTACTAATTTGTGACTTATTTCTACAGATTTCCACTTGATGGCTCTAAATCTAGAAAGGGGAAAAGGGAAACCCTAATTTTTGTTTGATGAAAACGGCGAAGATAGTGATGCATGCAATGGTAGATTCAAAGAAGTAAGGAAATAGAAGAAAGAGATCGCTTGGTGAGGTCCAGATCTATAACCCTACTTACCTCCTGACATTCTTTTTGGTAAGACGATTCTGACTCTGTTGTGGGCAATTTTTTCTCCTTTTGAGCTTGTGTTACTTTTTCTTCTTCTGAGCTTGTATTACCCGGTTTATCAGATTAGGGTTCTTGCTGTTTATTGGTTTGCCACTGATTTGTTGGGTTTGATGACAAGTTTTGAATAGTGGAGTTCTGTGTTTTTTTTATTTGCTGTTTTTTTAATGATGGTTGGATGGTGGTGTTGATGATGCTTCAGTTGGTTTGAAACAAAATATTTTGTTGAACCTCTTGTTCTGAGTTTTTGTGGTTTTTGATATTTTTTGCTCGTATTGTATCTGGTTTTTGTGATACTTTAGTGATGTTCTAGTTGGGGTTTGAAGATGGTTTGTTCATATTCTGTTGGTTTGGAGATGGTTTGATGATATTTTGTTATGGTTTCTTTGTGATGTTTTTGTGATATTTTAGTTGGGTTTGGAGATGGTATTGATGATGTTTCAGTTGGTTTGGAGATGGTATGATGATATTTTTTTCTGGTTTGGAGATGGTATAGTGATATTTTGTTCTGGTTTGGAGATGGTTTGATGATATTTTGTTCTGGTTTCTTTGTGATGTTTTTCTTGGTGATGTATATGTCTCCCTTTAATCTGATGGTTCTATCCTCTACAAAACAGTAAACTTGTTCTTTGATTAGGGTAAAAAAAATGAGGGAAAACTACTTTGAATTTTGACAGTTTTGGCCCTTTTTTAGTTTTTGGCTTTTGAGTGCAGCTTGGACTGTTTCCATTTTGGTGCAAGTCTGGACATCTTTTGGACTGTATTTCAGACTAGTTGCTATGGTTTATGTTGACATGCTTTTGTGCAGAACTTGGATAGGTTTTTGGACTGCTATGGGCAGCATAGGGAGGCTTTTGGAGCAGGTCTTCTTGGACAGTTGCTTATAGCAACCTGCTTGTCTTGGCATTTGCTGGCTAGGTGATATCTTTCCTCTTTCCTCTCTTTGTGAGATAAAGAATTTTTGCTTTTGATGCATTTATGAAGGGTTTATATTCTTAGGGAAATGATGAGGGATAGGGTTTTGGTGAGCCATGGCTAGTTTGATGTTCTCTTTGTTTGTTTTGAGTTGCTTGTTGGTCTGCTTTAAGTGTAGTCTCTGTTTACAGTGTATATTGATTTGTTGTGCTGCTTGCAACCTGTTTTTGTTCATACTGATGTTTTCTATTTTGCTGCCTTAGCAGCCTTCCTTTGCTTTAATTGGGGCTGCATTGACTTGGCTTTCGGTTATAGTTGTTGTTTGCTTATTCATTTGCTATGCTTGGCAATTTGCTGCTTGTTTCAGGCAGTGTTAGCAATTTCCCTTTTCTCTTTTTTGTGAACCAAAAAAATGTAACCTTTTGTGATTTGAAATTGGGAGAAATGGCCCATGATTAAAAATAAACCCCTCTTAATCTGATTCCAAATATAAACCCTCATGATGAAATAAAAATCTTTTAACCATTAATTCTTGCTTGGGATTTTCCACGATGCTTGCTAATAATTTTTTTTTCTTCTGTCACATGTACAAACAATTGGCAAGCAAGACAAAGGCTAGCAAATGTGGAATTTATTGAGGATGAAGCAAGGAGTCTTAAAGAAGAAGCAAATTTTCTTTGTAGATTTAAACTTTGTATTTCACTTGTAATTTTTGCAATCACTTGTAATCATTTGTAAAAGACCCACCAAACTGTAATGAACAAAGCTTGAGTAACAATGCAAATTTATTGTACAACACTTCTGAGTTTTATTTTAATTTTGAAATTCTTGGTTTGAATGTCTTGAATAAGCATCCTAGCTTGATAACTTGTACTTTAAGTAAACATAATATGATAGGATAAATCATGTATCTTGCACTTTTAAACAAAATAAATGTTTAGAAGCTCAAACCTAAGTGATTAATTGAACCCTCAATCATGATTTGCTTAAAGATGATAGCCTTAAACTTTGCACCTTATTCAAACAGAATATGCCCTCAAAAGTAACATCAATCTTCAGAAGATTATAGTTAAGAAAACAAATAGAAATCAACAAATGCCTTTTCAGTTATCTGGGCCATGGATTGGGCAAACCTTTGAAAAGTGAAAAACCCTAATTACTGACTGGTTGCCTAGGAAGAAAATCTGTTTGATCAACTTTTAAGCCAAATTGAGTGAAAAAGGGGAGGGCAAATTTTGGGGTGCAACAGCTTCCCCTGTTCAATATTCTTAAACTTGAAAAGCGAGATTGACATATTTGTCGCTCATGGTTTCAGAGTGGAAGATGATTGAACACTAGAGTGTCCAGAAATTTGCACTTGATGATGCACTGGTTGATTGTGTAGGGAATGGGCTTAAAGATGCCATTTGTAGAAATGATGGGGAGTTGTCGGAGATGGGCTTATAGATGCCATTCAAAGATGATTGTTGACAGAAAGTCTGAACTTGATTTTAACAGAAAACAAATTAGAATAAACTACTGAGAGATTTATCTGAACTAGTGAAAATATGGAAACGAATCAGAATAAACCGTTGAGAGATTTAACTGAACCAGTGAGTCTGGAAGTGAATCAGAATAAATTGTTGAGAGGTTTATCTGAACCAGTGAAAATATGGAAACAAATTAGAATAAACCGTTGAGAGATTTATCTAAACCAGTAAGAATCTGGAAATGAATCAGAATAAACCCTTGAGAGATTTATCTGAACCAGCAAGAATCTGGAAACGAATCAGAATAAACCGTTGAGAGATTTATCTGAACTAGTAAGAATCTGGAAATGAATCAGAATAAACTGTTGAGAGATTTATCTGAACTAGTAAGAATTTGGAAATGAATCAGAATAAACCGTTGAGAGATTTATCTGAACCAGTAAGAATCTGGAAGAAATATTTTGTTATGTAGATGGTCGACCAGTCTTTTCTTGTTTGAAAATATTCGTCTGTTGGAATTTTGCTGATGATAATTTCATGTCGATTAATTTTTCCTGAAAAGGTGAAGAGTTAGTTGTATGCAATGTCATGATGTATGAAATGCATGGTATAATGTTGTTTCTCAAAATAAATGAGATTGCACTGTATGTACTTGTGTTGTCAATGCTATGACGTATGAATGCAAATGTATGGACCTAAAGATTGTTTGTGCCATAGTGTTGCTGGAAGCGGGGGAAATAAATCTCTTCTGAAGCACTGACAGTTGAATTTCCAATCATTAGAGAAATAAACTCTATTGTAGAAGGGAAACGTCGGACATTGCTTGTAGACTTCGTGGAATCCTGCTGGGGAAACCTGAGAAGTTGGGCAACTTACTGGGGAACCTCTGGAGCGGTAGCTGGAAGCTTTGCTTTGGGGAGATGTTAATGATCCTGTAGTAAGATGTAATTGCTTTCGCTCTTGCTGGAGAAGGTACCTGCGGGGGTCTTATGGAATGGCCTACAGATATTATCCTATTTCTTAAAGTCATTAGTAATTGTCTTTCTGTTTTCTGTTTATTTGTAACAGTAATCACGTTCAAATGCATATGTTCAAAAAATATATCATTGGACGTTTTTTGTAAATAAAACACAGAAACGAAAAAAACAAATGGTTTTTCACTTCCAAAGGGGATATCTTTGTATTAACTTGAATAAGTATTTTTGTACAATGAGACGAGCATTCTAGTAAGAGAATGTCGTCGTGACAAAATGACCATTGATACAAAGGAAAGATAGTTGTGTGCAATAATCCCATGGGGTTCCCATTCTGCTATAGTCTTTGTGTCTCTGAGTGTCTTGTCCACTTGTCGCCTCGACGAAGTCGATTGGATTGATTAGAACCGTTTTGAGTTGATTGGTCAATGCTGAAAATTCTCTACAAGATGATCCAACAGGACATAGTCATACGCTTTAATCCCTAACTTTTCCTGGACCGCCCTCTCGGGTTTTCAGTCCACCGGGATAGCCTTTTTTGCCTAAGCCGCCCTTTCGGGTTTTTGAATTGTCGGGTGTACATATTTTTTTAATTTTCATCCCTTATTTTTGCCCGAACCCTTTTGGTTCGCCGGGAAGCCCCCTTTTTTTTGCCTAGGCCAGTCAACCTAGTGGGTCTTTGATCATGTGTAGTATCTTTTAACTATGTCCGTATTTATAGGGTGTGGGAGATCGTCGCCATCCATAGTGGTCAAGATCATTGCTTCACTAGAGAATATGCTTTTGATTATAAACGGCCCTTCATATGTAAGAGTCCATTTTCCCCTAGGATCACCTTGTGGCAAAATGATACGCTTGATTACCAAGTCACCGACCCGATATACCTGACGTTTGACCTTTTTATTAAAATCTTTGATCATGCATTTTTGGTACATCTGACCATGACAGATAGCTGTAAGCCTCTTCTCATCAATCAAGTTTAGTTGGTCAAACTGATTCTGGATCCAATCTTCTTCATTCAAACCAGCATCCTTCATGATCCTCGGAGATGGGATCTGGACCTCAATAGGTAAGACAACCTCCATGTCGTATACCAGAGAATAGGGTGTTGCCCCAGTTAATGTGCGAGCTGTGGTACGGTACCCGTGGAGAGCGAACGATAGCATCTCATGCCAGTCTTTGTATGTGACTGTCATTTTCTGTATGATCTTCTTAATGTTTTTATTTGCAGCTTCGACAACACCATTCATCTTTGGCCGGTAAGGGGAAGAATTATGATGTTGGATCTTGAATTGCTCGCACAAGGCGGTGATCATAGTGTTGTTTAGATTCATACCATTATCAGTGAGGATTCTCTCTGGGATGCCGTACCGACATATGAGATTTTGTTTGATGAACTGGGCGACAACATTCTTGGTAACGGAAGCGAAAGAAGCTGCCTCAACCCACTTTGTAAAGTAATCGATGGCCACCAAGATGAAACAGTGTCCATTGGAGGCTGTTGGCTTGATTTCCCCAATCATATCGATTCCCCACATAGCAAAGGGCCAAGGAGCCGTCAGGAAGTTCAGAGGAACTAGAGGTACGTGCACTTTATCACCATAAATCTGACACTTATGGCAAGTTCGAGAGTGTTGATAGCAGCCTGCCTCCATGGTAGACCAATAATAGCCTACCCGAAGGATCTTCTTTGCCATTGTATGCCCACTGGAATGGGTACCAAAAGTGCCTTCGTGTAATTCAACCATGATCCTTTCAGCCTCGACCTTGTCTATGCACCGAAGCAATACAGAGTCATGACTGTGTTTGTACAAAATACCGTTACTAAGGAAGAACTTAGCTGAGAATCTTCTTAGGAACTTATTGTCATATACTGAAGCTCCTTCTGGATATTCCTGAGACTCGAGATACCTTTTAACTTCATGGAACCAAGGTCGATCCACTACTTCTTCAGTACCGATCTCGTGACAGTGGGCTAGTTCATCCATCCGCTCAATAGTGATTTGAGGAGCCTCGTTATCCTAATTAAGTTTAAACATATATGACATTGTAGCTAGTGCGTCTGCTAGCTGATTTTCTTCTCGCGGGAAATGCTCGAAGGTAATCTTCTCAAAATGAGGCAACAATGTCAACACATGTTCTTTGTAAGGGATAAGGTTGGGGTGTTTGGTGTCCCATTCCCCTTTGATCTGACTGATGACCAAAGTTGAATCTCCAAAGACATTCAAGGATTTGATCCCCAAGTCTATAGCAGCTTTGAGACCGAAGATGCATGCTTCGTATTCTGACATGTTGTTTGTACAGTTAAAGCAAAGTCTGGAAGTAAAGGGAGTATGGTATCCCTCCGGAGATATGAGTACGGCACCGATACCATTTCCCAGTGCATTGGATACTCCATCAAAGAATAGGGTCCATCGGGATCCTTGTTCAGGTCCGTCATATGGCCTGATTTCTTCATAGTTGTCTAATGCCATGATGACTTCATCCGAGAATTCAAACTTCATGGACTGATAGTCTTCCACGGCCTGGTGAGCAAGGTGATCAGCCAATACACTACCCTTTATAGCTTTATGGGTAGTATACTGTATGTCATATTCTGTCAGGATCATCTGCCATCTTGCTATTCTCCCAGACAGAGCGTGCTTCTCAAAGATATATTTTATCGGGTCCATTTTAGATATCAACAGAGTAGTATGGGTTAGCATATACTGTCTCAGCCGGCGAGCAGCCCATGCCAGAGTGCAGCAAGTTTTCTCGAGCAGTGAATATCTTGTTTCACAGTCGGTAAACTTTTTGCTCAGGTAATAAATAGCATGCTCTTTTCGGCCAGACTCGTCATGCTGCCCCAACACACACCCCATTGAGTTTTCTAAAATAGTCAAATACAGGATTAAAGGCCTTCCCTCGACGGGTGGCAACAACACATGAGGCTCTTATAAGTATTCATTGATTTTTTAAAAAGCAATTTGGAATTCATCATTCCATTTGACTACTTGACCTTTCTTCAAGAGCTTGAAGATTGGCTCACAAGTAGCTGTCATGTGAGAAATGAACCTGGCGATGTAATTCAAACGTCCCAAGAATCCTCTGACTTCCTTTTCAATACGAGGAGATGGCATTTTTTGTATCGCTTTAACTTTGGCAGGATCGACCTCGATACCTTTGTTGCTGACGACAAAGCCTAAGAGTTTACCAGACCGTACTCCGAACGTGCACTTGTTTGGATTCAATCTCAACTTGTACTTCTTCAGCCTCTCAAACAGTTTTTGTAAATGATCAAAGTGTTCTTCTTCCGTTTGTGTGATACGGTGGGAGAACTGACTATGAGTTTTGCGTTTGTTTTCGCAAATGTTTCGGTTGAGCAAGAGTCGCCACCGACTTTTTATTTTATCCTAAGGAAAGGTTTAAAAAGCACAGCAAAAACCTTTGAGATTTTTCTTGGGTTCGGGGAGTAGATTATAGAAAGGGAAGGTATTAGCACCCTTTCTATCCATGGTTATCCATGGGCTCTTAGTTACTTGCTTAGATCAACTTGCCTTAATTTTCGATTGTTTGAAATGGTGCTTGTGTGTGTGTGGGTTTGAAAAGGTTTTGAAAAGAAGCCAATGTGGTGGCAACCTTTGTAGTAATCCATGTTGGGATGTGTACAAAGGTGTGTGTCTTTTGAAAAGGTTTTCATTTGTTTTTTTGAAAGTTGTTTTGAAAGTGTTGTGAAATGTGGTTTTTAGAAAATAGGCAAGTGTTTTGTTTTTGCAAGTTTGATTTAAATAACTAAGAGGTTATCTACTCCTAAATTTCTCAAAGTTTATTGCTATGTTTTAACCCTTTTGACAAGTTTGTTCCACCATTGTATTTGGTGGACAATCTCATGTTAGGATGTGAAAGGGATGGGCGCGGGTCATCGTTTAGACCATAATTGCAATAATGCTAAGTATCTTTGGGCAATTTTTCCTTGAAAGGGACTTGATCATTTTAGGCAACTTTTTGAAAGCGTCATCGAGGGACTATGATCATTTGAATTGTTTGTTTTTTGCCCAAAGAAACCTAACATGCAATATGGCCCATTTATTTGAAGGCAACAAGTGGAATACCCTAGGGGTGCAAGTGTGGTATGTGTTGTCCATTTTTCATGCTTTGATTATCTTGAAATTAGGTCAAACTATTTTGTCCTTTTTATTTGCATACAAACCCTAGTTCTAGCATGGTATATTTAGAAAGCGTTAAAGTGCGAAAAGTAAAATTCCTACACTATTACAACATAATATGGGAAGGGGGATACAAATGTTCAAATGGGGGGATATTTAGACAAGAAATTTAAACCTAGCTATTACATCAATTTTGGAATATTTACAAGATAATTAATTGCATCAATTAAATGGAAAGTAAAATAAAGATGCAAAATGCAAAGAGGGTTTTCATATGCATGGAAAAAAGATATTTTTTATATCAAAAAATGAATAAAATAAAAAAATAGTATTTTTGGAGTTTTTGTGCTTTTAAGGGTAAAAACCCTAATTTCTTAAATAAAGGGTATTATTTATTTAATGTGTATAATAATTAATAAATATATAAAAAATAAAATAAAAATGAAGTATATTTATAAAAAGTATTTTTCATGTCAAATATTAATAAAATAAAAAATGTATCTATTTTTATATTATTTACCTAAATATATGTAAATATCTTTATTATTTACTAAATAAATATTATATGTACAAAAATAATAATATTTAATATTTATAAAAAAAGTATATTTTGTATAAAATATTTTCAAAATAAAAAAAATGAAATAAAAATCAGAAATAAAGTATATTTGCATTATTTTTCTAGTTTTCCTAAATAATAGTATATATATATATATATATATATATATATATATATATATATATATATATATATATATATATATATATATATATATATATATATATATATATATATATATATATATATATATATATATATATATATATATATATATATATATATATATATATATATATATATATATATATATATATATATATATATATATATATATATATATATATATATATATATATATATATATATATATATATATATATATATATATATATATATATATATATATATATATATATATATAAATGTCCATATAAACAAATAAAGGCCTAAAAATATAAAAATGGTGTAAAAATAATTTTTCATGTTTTTAATATTATGGGAAAAAATAAATAAGCCAAAATGAAAAAAAGAAAAGTCAAAAATCATGAAAATAGACATAATGGGCTCAGGGGGTATGAAACCAAAAACTAGGTGTGAAAAGAAATAACACAACAGGCCCAGCCCATGAAGCTTCTTCTTCAACCTTCAGACAAAAAGATGTCAAAAACGCGCGCCTGTTTTCCAAGTTCAAACATCTGGATTCTTTGATCTTTTGCACAAACTCACAACATAAGAAATGTTAAGCATTGAATCATGATTCTAAAAATATAAAGAACTCATCCTAACTCTCAGAAATGAGAGAGAATTTTGACATTCCCAAATCCTGATCTAACTTTTCTTCCATATTCAAACCTTAAATTCTCACAGCTTAAGCAAAATAAATGAAAAGTAAAAGCATGTACATATTCAGGGGCATGAGTAGAATACTTCTTATTCACAAACTTAGAGCTAATGATGCCTAGACTAAGAGTTAGAAGTTCAAAAAGATACATGTTCAGTTGAAGTTCTATCTGGCAATGGGGGAGCTTTCAGGGCAAGATGATGATCTGTATAGCTTGCCTGAAGTGTGGTGATACTATTCCAATGCTTACTTTGCTTTGAAACACCTTGAATCGAGCTATGGACCTTCAACTGCAAAACAAGAAAGTGAAAATGGTGGAACTGGTTAGAGGAGTTACAGGTCGTGTTTTGTGTTTTGGTTAGCTTCAAATGCTGCTAGGGAATGTGTTTGATGAGCTTTTAGCAAGAGAACATGAGAGGGATGAGAGTTGGCACTCAAACTGCAGACCCTGCCCTGTTTTTGCAGTTTGAGAGTGATTCTGGGAATGGGAGTGTTTGGGACCTTGTTTGCTCGTGTTCTCACTTGGGTTTGATGATTAGAAGGTGTACAAAATATTTGCTTAGGCTTCCTTTTGCTGAGATCAAAGTTGGTGATGTTATGATGTGTTTCTTCACACTTAAGCAAGCAAAGGCCACTTGAGTTTCTAGGCAGGTAGAGGCCCCCTAAACATGCTGCAAAACCTCTCCTTGATCAGTGTGTTTTGTTCATAATCTTGTGCCAATTAGATTTGATCTGTACCTCTTGGATTTGCATTATGACATAAAGCTTGCTTTTGCAAAAATGGCCATTTCACTTTTTCCATTTATGGCCTAATCCAACATGTAATGCTTAAACTCATGAAACAAGGCCTTAGCACAATGAACATGCATTAAATTATTGAGTGTTGGATGGTTTAAGGGCCTGTAATCAAGTGGCATGCTGGTTTGAGAAATTTGCACAAGTTATGATCATGGAAATTGGCCAATTCAAAAGTGAGTTTTTGCCATATTGCAAAATTCGAATCTCTCAAGTTATGAGGTTGTTTGATGAGTTCTTGGACATCTTGGAAAGCTTGGAATGTGTACTACAATCCATATTTGAAGTGCAAATTGAAATTCTAAGTGGAAGTGTATGGAAAATGGTCTTGAAGTTAGGTAGAAAACCTTGCCAAAATAGGTCAAATTTTCACTAAGTTAAGAATGGTTTAGTACCCTTATTCCAAAAATTGTAACTTGAGATACAAGCCTCTTTTGGGAAAACTTTGTGAATCAAAGTTGTAGATTATGCAACAAGCTACAACTTTCATGTTTTGACTTTTGCTTGAATCCAAATGAATCTTGGTGAGAAGGTGGGGCAAAGTTGGGAAAAAATTAGGGTTTTTCATAACTTAGAAAAATTCAAAGTTATGAAAAATTCTCATTTCAAACCCTAATTTGCAATTTTTGATTTCTTGATGAACAAGTTTCATGATTTGGCATGTTTTGATGAAAAATGAATCTTGACCCTTGATTTTGGCCAAAAGGTCAAAGTTTGACTTTTCAGTATACAGTCAAAATTGATCAATTGACTGGGAAATTCAACTGTCAATCTTGTGCATTTGGGATCTTTTGAATTTGTTGAGCATGTCAAGACATTTCCAAGGGGTTCTTGAGTCCATATGTGAGCTTGGTTTGCCATTGGCTAGGTCAAATAGTCAAAATTTGCCTTTGTGCAATCAAAACCCTAAAAATGACCATTTTTCCCTTTTGATGATCTGATCAAATTTCTTGTGGAATTGTGATCCAAACTTGATCAAATGCTCCATGTGATTGTGTAATGTTGGTGTGGGTCAACTTTCATGAGGTTTGACTGTCAATTGGCCACAGTTGACTTTTTCCCCAATACAGTTGATTTCTAGGTCAACTGTCCAATTGACTGGGCAAAATTTGGAATCAAGACTTGAAACTTGGTATGGATAAACTTGGGAGTCCAACATGAAGAATGAAAGTCATCTTAGGCATTTTAGGTCAAAATATCTTTGTGCAAACACAAACCCTAATTTGGGTCAACTGTGCAAGGAGAAGTCTTGAGCAGAGGAAACCCTAATTGGGTCTTGATCTTCAAGGGTCTTGTGATGAGAAAATGTTGAGGAAATGGGAGGGCAAATTTTGGGGTACAACAGTTGCCCCTATTCAATCTTCTTGAACCTGAAGAGTTATATTGGCAAGTTTTCCTTTCGTGACTCGAGGGTAAAAGGAGATTGGACACTACAGTGCCCGGAAATTTGCACTCGCATGTTGGAGTATCAGCAATGTGATGTTGGGAATGGGCTTACAGATGCCATTTGGAGAGATGGTGGATAGGGAGATGGGCTTATAGATGCCATCTGGAGATACGACAGAACCTTGTCGGGAATGGGCTTACATATGCCATTTGGAAGCGTTGATCGCATAAGAGATTCCTTAGCGAGAACTTGTGTATTTGAGAAAGACAGATGTTTTCCTGGCTTGTTACAGGTGTTTGATCTTCAATCTCCTTATGCAGATATGCCATGGCTAGATACAGGTATCGAATCTACAATTGGTTGCTCACAGATGTGCCCTGGCTGGATACAGGAGTCGAATCCGGAAATAGTCGTCAATAGATATGCCCTGGCTGGATACAGGAATCGAAACTTCGAACTCTTCAGACGTGCCCTGGCTAGATACAGGAATCGAGTCTGGAAATATGGTCAACAGATATGCCCTGGCTGGATACAGGAGTCGAATCTACAATCGGTGTAGTTGCTAGATATGCCCTGGCTGGATACAGGAATTGAATCTTCGAACTCTTCAGACGTGCCCTGGCTAGATACAGGAATCAAGTCTGGAAATGTGGTCAACAGATATACCCTGGCTGGATACAGGAGTCGAATCTGCAATCGGTATAGTTGCTAGATATGCCCTGGCTGGATACAGGAATCGAATATTTGAACTCTTCAGACGTGCCCTGGCTAGATACAGGAATCGAGTCTGGAAACTAATCACTCTCAGATGTGCCCTGGCTAGATACAGGTATCGAATCTGGAATTGTGACAGTTGAAGGTAGTTGTCTTTGGAATTGTCTTTTTCCCTGAAAAGGAAAAAACATAAGTTGTATGCAATGTCATGATGTATGATATGCATGATGTCATGATGTTCAACATGAGATAGTGTTGTATGCACTTTATCATGTATGTAAGCAAGATGTATGAAAATGTGAAATGTTTATGAATGTATTTTCGTCTTAGGAAAATAGATCCTTGACGGCCGGCCGGGGAATTGCTCTGTGGAAGAGATACTTTATTGAAGTTCGATGAGAAGCCTGCTGAGGACTTCAATGATGGATTCTGCTGGGGATAATGATGATAAACTCCGCCGGGGATACCAAAGATAAACTCCGCTAGGGATTGAAGGAACTTTGCCGAGGGCGATTTTCCGTGGCAATTAGCTAAGGATAACCCAGTTATAAGCCCTGGTGAGGAATAACTTTGAATAAAGCCCGGGAGGGACGTCCGTATTCTGCAGGGGATAAGCTTCCGGAATCTACTGGAGATAAGCTTTAAGACCTGCCGGGGAATGTTGTGCCTTTTCAGGATTGACGGGGAACCAACTCTGCTTGGGGAAAGTATTGTTGAATCTTGTCTTACTCTGCGGGGCGTTGAGATGATTTGGTCACATTCTTCAGTCGAATCTACCTTGGTACCTTGGCGGACAAAGCAACCAGACTGCATCAGACAACTTCACATTGCCCCCGTTTCTGATGTCACATGTAATTAATCTTTTGTTTCATATGCAAATATTTATGAATCAGCAATTTAATGTCAAATGCATATATCAAAAATGAACATTGGACGTTGTTCGCGAGACAAAACAGAAAAAGGAAAAACAATGGCAATTTGTATGGACAAGTGAATTTGTATTGATTTGAATTTTGCCTGTGAATAGGCGTTTTTGTACAAGAGGCTGACATCCTAGTAAGAGAATGTCGCCGAATAACATAGAATTTACAATTTTGAAAAGGAAACAAAACAGCTATGTGAACAATCCCACTGGGTTCCAACTCTGCTATCGCCTTTATGTCTTCAAGCGTCTCATCACTTTGCTGCCTAGTTGAAGATGAAGCTGATTGGTCGATGCCGAAATCTGAGCCAGATAGTTGATGCCGAATTCCGGATGCAAAGTGATCCAATGAGACATAGTGTTACACTTTATCCCTAACTTTTGCCTGGACCACCCTTTCGGGTTTTCAATCCACCGGGATACCCATTTTTGCCCAAGCCGCCTTTTCAGGTTTTCGACTTGCCGGGTGTACAGATTTTTTTCATTTCATCCCTTATTTTTGCCCGAACCCTTTTGGTTCGCCGGGAAGCCCTTATTTTTGCCTAGGTATGTCAACCTAGCGGGTCTTTTATTCATGCGTAGTATCTTTTTACTATGTCTGCATTGGCGGGGTGAGGAAGGTCGTCACCATCCATGGTGGTCAGGATCAAGGCTCCTCCTGAGAACACATGTTTAACCACAAATGGCCCTTCGTAGGTAGGGGTCCATTTGCCTCGGGGATCACTTTAAGGAAGGATGATGCGTTTGATTACCAGGTCCCCAACTTGATACTCTTGTGGTCTGGCTTTCTTGTTAAATGCCCTGATCATCCGTTTTTGATACGTCTGACCATGACAGATAGCGGTGAGCCTCTTTTCGTCAATCAGGTTTAATTGATCAAGTCGAGTCTGGATCCAGTCATCTTCATTCAAGTCTGCGTCCTTCATTATCCGGAGAGAGGGTATCTGGACTTCAATTGGCAAGACTGCCTCCATGCCATAGACCAAGGAGAAAGGAGTTGCCCCGGTTGACGTCCTTGCTGAGGTACGGTACCCATGAAGAGCGAACGGTAACATCTCGTGCCAATCTTTATAGGTCACTGTCATCTTCTGCACAATTTTCTTGATATTCTTATTAGCTGCCTCTACAGCCCCATTCATCTTCGGCCGGTAGGGAGAAGAGTTGTGGTGCTGTATCTTGAATTGTTCGCAGAGTTCAGTGATCATCTTGTTATTGAGATTGGTACCATTGTTCGTAATGATTCTTTCCGGGACGCCGTATCGACAGATCAGATTATGCCGGATGAAACGTGCCACGACGCTCTTGGTTACCGTTGCGTAGGAAGCTGCCTCAACCCACTTCGTGAAGTAATCGATTGCCACCAAGATGAAGCGATGCCCTTTGGATGTCGTCGGTCGGATCTCACCGATCATATCAATGCCCCACATTGCAAAAGGCCAAGGTGCCGTCAGGACGTTCAGAGGAACCGGAGGAATATGCACCTTGTCAGCATAGATCTGGCATTTATGACAAGTTCGAGAGTGTTGGTAACAATCGGCTTCCATTGTGGACCAGAAATATCCTGCCCGAAGGATTTTCTTAGCCATGGTGTGTCCACTGGAATGTGTCCCAAATGTACCTTCATGCAGTTCTATCATGATCTTCTCTGCTTCAGCCTTATCCACACAGCGCAGTAGAGTTGAATCATGATTCCGTTTGTAGAGAATGCCGTTGCTGAGGAAGAATTTTGCCGCAAACCTTCTCATGAATTTCTTGTCATTGACAGATGCACCTTCAGGGTATTCCTGAGCTTCCAAATACCTCTTCACCTCATGATACCAGGGTTTTTCAGTCACCTTTTCGGCCTCAAGCTCGCAGCAGTATGCCGGTTCGTCCAACTTCCAGATAATGATCCGGGGAGCCTCATTGTCCCATTTAACTTTGAACATTGAAGACATCGTAGCTAGTGCGTCCGCTAGCTGATTCTCCTCTCTTGGGAAGTGCTCAAAAGTTATCTCTTCAAAGTGGGGAAGCAAGGTCAACACATACTCCTTGTAAGGAATAAGATTTGGGTGTTTCGTATCCCACTCGCCTTTGATCTGATTGATCACGAGAGCGGAATCTCCGAAGACACTCAGAAATTTGATCCTTAAATCGATTGCAGCTTGTAAACCCAGGATATATGCCTCATATTCTGCCATGTTGTTGGTGCAGTTGAAACATAATCGGGCGGTGAGTGGAGTATGAGTTCCTTTGGGAGATATGATTACTGCGTCGACGCCGTTACCCAAAGTGTTAGAGGCTCCGTCAAAATGCATAGACCATCGGGATTCTTCCTCAGGTCCTTCATCCGGTCCAGGCACTTCACAATCAGTCACCACCATGATGTCTTCGTCCGGGAAATCAAAGTTCAATGATTGGTAATCGTCCACAGGTTGGTGTGCCAAATGGTCTGCCAATACACTTCCTTTAATTGCTTTCTGAGTTGTATACTGGATATCATATTCAGTCAAGATCATTTGCCATCTCGCTATTCTTCCAGACAGAGCAGGCTTTTCAAATATGTACTTGATGGGATCCATCTTGGAAATCAACAGAGTAGTGTGAGTCAACATATACTGTCTCAGCCGGCGAGCAGCCCATACTAGAGCGCAGCAAGTTTTCTCAAGCAGTGAGTAACGAGACTCACAGTCGGTAAACTTTTTGCTCAGGTAATAAATAGCGTGCTCTTTTCGGCCAGACTCGTCATGCTGCCCCAGCACACACCCCATTGAATTGTCAAGTACTATTAAGTATAGTATCAGAGGTCTTCCTTCCACTGGTGGCATAAGAATGGGTGGCTCTTGGAGATATTCCTTTATCTTTTCAAAGGCAGCCTGACATTCATCGTTCCAGCGTACTACTTGATCTTTCTTTAGTAACTTGAAGATTGGCTCACAAGTAGCAGTCAGATGTGAGATGAATCGGGCAATGTAATTCAGTCGTCCCAGGAAGCCTCTGACTTCTTTTTCTGTCTTTGGAGTTGGCATCTCTTGTATGGCTTTTACCTTGGCAGGGTCCACCTGGATACCTTTATCGCTTACAATGAAACCTAGCAACTTTCCAGACCTTACCCCGAAAGTGCACTTGTTGGGATTCAACCTCAGCTTGTATAACTTCAATCGGTCAAACAACTTCCTCAGATGGTCAAGGTGCTCCTCCTCAGTTTGGGACCTTGAAATCATGTCATCAACATATACTTCAATCTCATGATGGATCATATCATGAAATAAAGCAACCATGGCACGTTGGTAAGTTGCCCCAGCATTTTTCAACCCGAACGGCATGACCTTGTAGCAGAAGGTGCCCCACTGAGTCACAAAGGTAGTCTTTTCCATATCTTCCGGAGCCATCTTGATCTGATTGTACCCTGAAAAACCATCCATGAAGGAGAACACCTTGTGTTGAGAAGTATTGTCAACAAGAACGTCGATGTGAGGCAGAGGAAAATCATCTTTGGGGCTTGCCCTGTTCAAATCCCTGTAGTCGATGCACATTCTGACTTTACCATCTTTTTTCGGCACTGGCACCACATTGGCAACCTACTGAGGGTAAGAGGTCACTGCTAGAAACCCGGCATCGAATTGCTTCATAACCTTAGCCTTGATCTTTTTGGACATCTCTGGACGCATACGGCAGACCTTTTGCTTTACTGGAGGGCAGTCTTCCTTGGTTGGCAGGTGGTGAACTACAATGTCGGCATCCAAACCAGGCATGTCTTCATAGGACCAAGCAAATATTTCCATGTAATCATGTAGCATCTGGATCAATCGTTGCTTCACGCTGAGCTCTAGATTAGCCCCAATCTTGACCTCTTTCCTATCTGTCTCAGTACCCAGGTTAACTGTTTCCACCGGCTCTTCATGGGGTTGAATAGCCCTCTCTTCTTGGAGTAACAGTCTTGCAAGTTCGCCAGGCACTTCGCAGTCATCTTCACCTTCGTCTTCGGCCAAGTTGATCGGATTCTCGAAGTCATAACTAGTGGTAGCGGAGCTGTTACCAGTGAGATCCAGAGTGGATTGAAACCTGTATAAGTGAGTGTGTGTAAATATAGCTGTTTTGCAATATATAACACAGAAAGAAAAAGAGCACAAGATTTGAAATGCAACAAACGTCCAATGTTTTGATTGATGATATATGGAAATGTCATACAAAAAACCCTCACAAATGGAGCTACGATGCCCCGGGTAGGACACCGAGCCAATAAAGTTTTAACATATTGTTTGTTACAAATTGAAAATCAAAAGAGTTAATTACTGCGTGACAAATGTGATAGGTGTAAAATCCTTTTCCGTCCAGTTGCTTGGTCCGTTGCTGGTAGTTCGATAGATCCAACTGTCAAACTCTGCTTCCTCTACATCCTCCTCGATAGCATTCACCCTTGGACTGGTGATAAACACTGGAGCCTTTCTGATCTTTTCCTTGCGCACAGCCCTCTGAGCCTCTGCAGTAAAGCCCAGCCCAAACTTGTCGTTCTTTTGAGTGAAGTCAGGAAGCTGACCCCAGTTTGCACAATTGCCTTTCTCGATTACAGCCCGGGCATCCTTCAAGGATGCCATCTTCAACGGAAAGTCTTCTTCAACCACTGCTTCAGTCGATGCCAAAATTGGAGGTACCTCCTCAAAATGTTGAAAGGGGGTTTCAATAAACTCCTCGTCCATCTCGATATACCGGAATGAATTCAAGTGACTTACCATGTATTCCTCCTCACCCTGCACAGTAACAATCTTCCCTTTGACAGGGTATTTGAGCTTTTGGTGTAGAGTGGAGGTTACTGCCTCAGCTTTGTGAATCCAGGGTCGACCCAACAAGCAGGAGTAAGATGGACGAATATCCATTACGTAGAACGTTGAGTCGAAAACCTGGGAACCCACACGAATAGGGATGTCTACTTCATCGTGCACCATCCTCTTAGAACCGTCGAAGGCTCTAACAATGATGTTACTAGGCTTCAATTCCAGACCCTCACAATCCAAGCGATCCAATGCCTTCTCGGGCAAGACATTCAGGGAAGAACCGGTATCCACCAACACGTGTGCGAGAGTAGTGCCCATGCACTCTATAGAGACGTGCAGGGCATCATTGTGATTTTTCCCTTTGGCGGTAAGATCAGCATCTGAGAACCCCAAACCATTGTCAGCTGTCAAATTGGCCACACAGTCAGTGAATTGATCTGCGGAGGTCTCTTGCGGCACATGGGCCGTTTTCAGAAATGAAATCAGGGCTTTTGCATGGGCCTCTGAGCATAGCCGTAATGATAGCATAGAGATTTTGGAGGGGGTATGCCCCAACTGTTCAACAACATTGAAGTCACTCTTTTTAATGATTTTAAGGATTTCCTCCATTTCTTGTTGGCAGGCTTCAACAGCAGTCTTTTTTGGTGCCTCCGTCCTGGCAGGCAAATCGGTAGCAACTTCTTTGCCCCGAGTATCAGAGGACTCAGCGGCAGTAGTAGACACAGGAACTTGAATTGGAACATGCACACCTGCGGGTGTGATGGTAAGAGTTTTTCGGATAACTGGCGGTGCAATGTCAGGCGAGAAGAGCCTGCCACTGCAGGTAATCTTGGCGGGGCCAGTGATGTTACTGATACTGGTATTGGTGTTGAACTCCTGTTTCACTCCAAGCACATACACGTCGGCCCCATAATGCCATGGGACCGCTTTATCAGACTCATAGGGGAGAGGCCTCGGAACAGTAATAGTGATGGGTGCAACAGACAGAATTTGGACTGGCTTCCTCAG
Source organism: Vicia faba (assembly GCA_948472305.1). Lineage (NCBI taxonomy): Eukaryota > Viridiplantae > Streptophyta > Magnoliopsida > Fabales > Fabaceae > Vicia > Vicia faba. The sequence continues at coordinate 889,929,181 of OX451741.1, read as the reverse complement.
GGGAGCTTTGGCAGGATTATAAATTGTGACAACAGATACTTCTTCAGCGGAAACAAATGGAACAGTAGTTTTCTTGAACAGAATTTCTTTGCTATCCATCAGGCTTTGGATGCCTGATTTCAGCAGCAGACAACCGGTAGGGATAACAGCACACAGGAGGCAACCCTTGCTACAACCCAGAAATAAACCGGCTAGTAGTAAGTTCCTCTTAACACTCAAAAGAGGGGTAGCAACATCATTCACCGAAACAGCATATAAATCTTCCTCAATGGCATTTACTCTATGCTGGGGCATAGGAGCGGTTACAACATTTGGCCTCTCAGGCGCTTCAAACTGAATTTCCTTCGCATCGATAAGGTCTTGCACTTTATTTCTCAGGGCCCAGCAATCATCAGTAGTATGCCCGGGGCTATCGGAATGATAAGCACAACGGGCATTTGGGTTATACTTAGGAGATGCAGTATTCACGACCTTTGGCGCTTCTTTGATGGTTACCAAGTTGGTTGATAACAGTTGTGGTAAAATTTGTGACAAGGTCATACTCAACCGAGTATATTGTCTCTTGGGCCTTTCACCTCTTTGTTGGTTGTACTGCTGAGGAGCAGCAACAGGTTTTGAAATGACCAAAGCATTGACGGCTTGGCGGCTTTCTGGCTTGACTTGTCTTCTAGGACCATAGAAGGCACTTGCTTCTTTCTTAAAAGGCCTCTTCTCAGTACTTGCAGCAACACCCTTCTGAATCTTTCCTGACTTGATGCCAGCTTCTATTCTTTCGCCCGTTAAGATCAAATCGGTAAACCCCACGGAAGAGTTACCAATCAGATGATTGAAAAATGGCCCAGATAGGGTCCCTAGAAACATATCAACAAGCTCACGATCGGTTAAAGGAGGTTGCACCCTGCCAGCCAAATCCCTCCATTTTTGTGCATATTCTTTGAATCCTTCGCCTGTTCCCAATGACATACCCTGAAGTTGGGTACGAGTAGGGGCAAGGTCAGAATTATATTGGTATTGTTTGTAAAAAGCGGTGGCCAAGTCTTCCCAATTTCGGACGCTGGTTCCCTCTAGCTGATAAAACCACTCCAATTGAGCCCCAGAAAGGTTGTCTTGAAAGAAATGAATCCAAAGGTTTTTATCTGCCGTATAGGGTTGGATCTTTCTCACGTAGGACCTGAGATGCATTTTTGGACAGGACAACCCATCATACCTCACAAACACTGGCACTTTGAATTTTGGGGGAATCACAATCCCGGCGACCAAACCCAAGTCTTCAAAATCCAAACCCGGTACTCTTTGTAGCTCTATGGCGGCCAACCTGTCCTCTAGCCCTTTGTATTTATCATCAGCTGGAGGGTATTGCTGATCAGAATAGTCTTCATCCTCTTCGACCTCTTCTTCTTCCGCATCGGACTCGGAAGGTACCGCAGCCCCACCTCCTTTGCTGGTTCCTTCATCAGAAGTAGGAGGAAATTCAAGCACTCGTCGAGCTTCTCCGTCAAATCTTCTCCCCAGAGTAGCCACCCCGAGCCTCTTTTTCTTCTTCTTCACTGGGTCTTTATTCCCCAATAAGGTCTTGAGATCCTCCTGACCTTTAGCCAAGGTTGTCAGGAGTTGCTGAAACTGTGCATTCTGAGCTTGTAGGTCTTTGACTGTTTGCTCGAGATCCATCCTACTGAAATAAACAGCAGACAGATAAGGAAACCTGGAGTGAGACCTGCTTATGCACATGATGAATGATATGCTTATGTATGCAATGCATTCAAGGATTTATAACCTTCAAAATTGTTGTAGACAAAAAGGAACGCACGTCATATTAATAAGAAGAAATTTGTTAGTACATACATGCCCCATGGGCCAAATATTACAAAAACATCTTCTCAAGGCAAAAAGACGTTGCGCATCCTCTTTGGCGCAATGTAGGTGTTGAGGGCCTCTTGCTCATGGAGTCGGCGGGTAAGATCTAGAACCTTCTTCTCACTGGCGTAGAAGCTAGCTTCAAAAGTATTCCGTTCCTCCTTGAGCTGAATCCAACTTTTCTGCATTTCCTCCCACGAAGTAGGCATGTCTGGATGTAGGATGGTGTAGGGAACCTCTCCTTCCTCGACGGGCTCTTTAATCACGGGGAGTACATGAGGATAAGGCATCATCAGACTTTGGGCTCGGGCTCGTACCCACTTGAGGTAAGGCTCAAGAGGGATGGAGTTCTTGTGTCCCAGAGTCTTGCTATCAACCTTGTTGAGTCTTCCCCAAGCTCTGATGAATCTTTGGCGAAGTCCTTGCGCATCGTTGTCGAAGTCAAAAACTAGGTCAGGAATCAACATGTCATGAGGGTCATCCCTCCGTGCATATCCAAATTGCCTCAAATCTAGGCAAGGGTTGTAGGTGATACCTCCTCTGATTCCAAGTAAAGGAACATTAGGAAACTCTCCACAACGATCGACGATGATGACATTTTCTCTGGACCGAGAACACCAATGTACATCAGAGTGAGTAAGAGTCAGCAACCGTTGGGACCACCTTGAGCCTTGGTCATTCTTCAAGACAGATTGTGGAAGGTGCGAAATAAACCACCTTGCAAGGAGAGGAGTACAGCACATGAGAACACCCCTCTTTCTCATTGTTCGTGTGTAAAATGAGTGAAGAATGTCCCCAAGCAATGTTGGTATTGGATTTCTGGACAAGAAGATTTTGACGGCGTTGACATCTACCAATTGGTCAGGATTTGGGAATAAGACCAACCCATAGATAAGGAGTGCCATAATTTCTTCAAAGGCTTGTAGGTCCAATGAGTTCCAACATTCTTGTGCCTTCTCAAACAAGAATTTTGCTAAGAATCCCTTGACGCCGCTTCTGGTTTCCCAATTCCCCTTGATGTCGGATGGTTGTAGATGTAATGCTCGAGCAACATCTTCCGGCTTTGGTTCCTTTTCCGTACCGTTGAAGGGTAGTTGATTAAGGATAGGAATTCTCAGGAGTTGAGAAAACTCCTCCAAAGTGGGCACCAACTGATAATCAGGGAAAGTGAAATAGTGGTGAAGAGGGTCAAAGAACTGGAATAGCACTTTCATCATGTCTTCTTCAATGTTGGTGTTGACTAGGCTGAGCAGTCTACCATGTCTTTCACTGAAGGATGATCTTTCTGGAATTCTTGAGGTGAGCTCCTTGAGTTGAGGAGAGATTCTCACAAGGTTGACTTGAATGGTGTTTCTGCGAGGAATTTCCATGACCTACAAAACAAGAACAAAGATGAAGATCCAAACCCTTGAAATGGTTAATGAATGCATATGATGTTTCATGATGTTTATGATGTATGCACAAAACATATGTACAAGCAAATCACACCAAACCCTAGTTTCAGGCTTGCATGGGGTTTCATAGGTAAGTACCCTCTTGAGTGTAGTTGGCTTAAAAACCTGTCCTATAAATAGTAACCGGGTTCTAAGGAGCTCAATATCATTGGATTGTTTTCAATGTTCATTGTTTTGGTTTAGCCACTTAACTAGCGACCAAAATATTCCAAGAAAACAACCCTCAATGAGTGTAGTATCGAGTATCTACCAACTTCGGACTGCACCAAAGCCGGTCATCTCACTACCCCTAATAAAAGGCCAAGATGGTCAAGTAAGGTTCTAGGTCATTAGTGCTTAGTGACATCACTCAGCGGCCCCGTACTCTCCTTGATTGAACTCAAGGGTTACCGGTACTCACAAATATGTCGCACTAATATAGCTATTGCTTCAACCGTGTCGGTATACCCCGCACAGTTTCCACAACGTATTGCTATCTATGAATGTTTCCCCAAATCCGGGTGTAGGATTTCAAACCCAAACAAGAGAGCCAAGATGTAAAGCAATCAAGGCAAACAATTAGTCATGCAAGGGGGTGATCTAAGCCCTAAGGTTACTCCACTTTTAAAATTATCCCCAGCAGAGTCGCCAGTTCTGTGATACGGTGGGAGAACTGACTATGAGTTTTGCGTTTGTTTTCGCAAATGTTTCGGTTGAGCAAGAGTCGCCACCGACTTTTTATTTTATCCTAAGGAAAGGTTTAAAAAGCACAGCAAAAACCTTTGAGATTTTTCTTGGGTTCGGGGAGTAGATTATAGAAAGGGAAGGTATTAGCACCCTTTCTATCCATGGTTATCCATGGGCTCTTAGTTACTTGCTTAGATCAACTTGCCTTAATTTTCAATTGTTTGAAATGGTGCTTGTGTGTGTGTGGGTTTGAAAAGGTTTTGAAAAGAAGCCAATGTGGTGGCAACCTTTGTAGTAATCCATGTTGGGATGTGTACAAAGGTGTGTGTCTTTTGAAAAGGTTTTCATTTGTTTTTTTGAAAGTTGTTTTGAAAGTGTTGTGAAATGTGGTTTTTAGAAAATAAGCAAGTGTTTTGTTTTTGCAAGTTTGATTTAAATAACTAAGAGGTTATCTACTCCTAAATTTCTCAAAGTTTATTGCTATGTTTTAACCCTTTTGACAAGTTTGTTCTACCATTGTATTTGGTGGACAATCTCATGTTAGGATGTGAAAGGGACGGGCGCGGGTCATCATTTAGACCATAATTGCAATAATGCTAAGTATCTTTGGGCAATTTTTCCTTGAAAGGGACTTGATCATTTTAGGTAACTTTTCAAAAGCGTTATCGAGGGACTATGATCATTTGAATTGTTTATTTTTTGCCCAAAGAAACCTAACATGCAATATGGCCCATTTATTTGAAGGCAACAAGTGGAATACCCTAGGGGTGCAAGTGTGGTATGTGTTGTCCATTTTTCATGCTTTGATTATCTTGAAATTAGGTCAAACTATTTTGTCCTTTTTATTTGCATACAAACCCTAGTTCTAGCATGGTATATTTAGAAAGCGTTAAAGTGCGAAAAGTAAAATTCTTACACTATTACAACACAATATGGGAAGGGGGTACAAATGTTCAAATGGGGGGATATTTAGACAAGAAATTTAAACCTAGCTATTACATCAATTTTGGAATATTTACAAGATAATTAATTGCATCAATTAAGTGGAAAGTAAAATAAAGATGCAAAATGCAAAGAAGGTTTTCATATGCATGGAAAAAGGATATTTTTTATATCAAAAAATGAATAAAATAAAAAAAATAGTATTTTTGGAGTTTTTGTGCTTTTAAGGGTAAAAACCCTAATTTCTTAAATAAAGGGTATTATTTATTTAATGTGTATAATAATTAATAAATATATAAAAAATAAAATAAAAATGAAGTATATTTATAAAAAGTATTTTTCATGTCAAATATTAATAAAATAAAAAATGTATCTATTTTTATATTATTTACCTAAATATATGTAAATATCTTTATTATTTACTAAATAAATATTATATGTACAAAAATAATAATATTTATAAAAAAATTATATTTTGTATAAAATATTTTCAAAAGAAAAAAAAAATGAAATAAAAATCAGAAATAAAGTATATTTGCATTATTTTTCTAGTTTTTCTAAATAATAGTATATATATATATTTATGTATAAATGTCCATATAAACAAATAAATGCCTAAAAATTTAAAAATGGTGTAAAAATAATTTTTCATGTTTTTAATATTATGGGAAAAAATAAATAAGCCAAAATGAAAAAAAGAAAAGTCAAAAATCATGAAAATAAACATAATGGGCTCAGGGGGTATGAAACCAAAAACAAGGTGTGAAAAGAAATAACACAACAGGCCCAGCCCATGAAGCTTCTTCTTCAACCTTCAGACAAAAAGATGTCAAAAACGCGCGCCTGTTTTCCAAGTTCAAACATCTGGATTCTTTGATCTTTTGCACAAACTCACAACATAAGAAATGTTAAGCATTGAATCACGATTCTAAAAATATAAAGAACTCATCCTAACTCTCAGAAATGAGAGAGAATTTTGACATTCCCAAATCCTGATCTAACTTTTCTTCCATATTCAAACCTTAAATTCTCACAGCTTAAGCAAAATAAATGAAAAGTAAAAGCATGTACAGATTCAGGGGCATGAGTAGAACACTTCTTATTCACAAACTTAGAGCTAATGATGCCTAGACTAAGAGTTAGAAGTTCAAAAAGATACATGTTCAGTTAAAGTTCTATCTGGCAATGGGGGAGCTTTCAGGGCAAGATGATGATCTGTATAGCTTGCCTGAAGTGTGGTGATGCTATTCCAATGCTTACTTTACTTTGAAAAACCTTGAATCGAGCTATGGACCTTCAACTGCAAAACAAGAAAGTGAAAATGGTGGAACTGGTTAGAGGAGTTACAGGTCGTGTTTTGTGTTTTGGTTAGCTTCAAATGCTGCTAGGGAATGTGTTTGATGAGCTTTTAGCAAGAGAACATGAGAGGGATGAGAGTTGGCACTCAAACTGCAGACCCTGCCCTGTTTTTACAGTTTGAGAGTGATTCTGGGAATGGGAGTGTTTGGGACCTTGTTTTCTCGTGTTCTCACTTGGGTTTGATGATTAGAAGGTGTACAAAATATTTGCTTAGGCTTCCTTTTGCTGAGATCAAAGTTGGTGATGTTATGATGTGTTTCTTCACACTTAAGCAAGCAAAGGCCACTTGAGTTTCTAGGCAGGTAGAGGCCCCCTAAACATTCTGCAAAACCTCTCCTTGATCAGTGTGTTTTGTTCATAATCTTGTGCCAATTAGATTTGATCTGTACCTCTTGGATTTGCATTATGACATAAAGGTTGCTTTTGCAAAAATGGCCATTTCACTTTTTCCATTTATGGCCTAATCCAACATGTAATGCTTAAACTCATGAAACAAGGCCTTAGCACAATGAACATGCATTAAATTATTGAGTGTTGGATGGTTTAAGGGCCTGTAATCAAGTGGCATGCTGGTTTGAGAAATTTGCACAAGTTATGATCATGGAAATTGGCCAATTCAAAAGTGAGTTTCTGCCATATTGCAAAATTCGAATCTCTCAAGTTATGAGGTTGTTTGATGAGTTCTTGGACATCTTGGAAAGCTTGGAATGTGTACTACAATCCATATTTGAAGTGAAAATTTAAATTCTAAGTGGAAGTGTATGGAAAATGGTCTTGAAGTTAGGTAGAAAACCTTGCCAAAATAGGTCAAATTTTCACTAAGTTAAGAATGGTTTAGTACCCTTATTCCAAAAATTGTAACTTGAGATACATGCCTCTTTTGGGAAAACTTTGTGAATCAAAGTTGTAGATTATGCAACAAGCTACAACTTTCATGTTTTGACTTTTGCTTGAATCCAAATGAATCTTGGTGAGAAGGTGGGGCAAAGTTGGGAAAAAATTAGGGTTTTTCATAACTTAGAAAAATTCAAAGTTATGAAAAATTCTCATTTCAAACCCTAATTTGCAATTTTTGATTTCTTGATGAACAAGTTTCATGATTTGGCATGTTTTGATGAAAAATGAATCTTGACCCTTGATTTTGGCCAAAAGGTCAAAGTTTGACTTTTCAGTATACAGTCAAAATTGATCAATTGACTGGGAAATTCAACTGTCAATCTTGTGCATTTGGGATCTTTTGAATTTGTTGAGCATGTCAAGACATTTCCAAGGGGTTCTTGAGTCCATATGTGAGCTTGGTTTGCCATTGGCTAGGTCAAATAGTCAAAATTTGCCTTTGTGCAATCAAAACCCTAAAAATGACCATTTTGCCCTTTTGATGATCTGATCAAATTTCTTGTGGAATTGTGATCCAAACTTGATCAAATGCTCCATGTGATTGTGTAATGTTGGTGTGGGTCAATTTTCATGAGGTTTGACTGTCAATTGGCCACAGTTGACTTTTTCCCCAATACAGTTGATTTCTAGGTCAACTGTCCAATTGACTGGGCAAAATTTGGAATCAAGACTTGAAACTTGGTATGGATAAACTTGGGAGTCCAACATGAAGCATGAAAGTCATCTTAGGTATTTTAGGTCAAAATATCTTTGTGCAAACACAAACCCTAATTTGGGTCAACTGTGCAAGGAGAAGTCTTGAGCAGAGGAAACCCTAACTGGGTCTTGATCTTCAAGGGTCTTGTGATGAGAAAATGTTGAGAAAATGGGAGGGCAAATTTTGGGGTACAACAGTTTGCAATCTGGCTATCATATCGTCTACGTAGACCTCTATCTCATGATGTATCATGTCATGAAATAAAGTTACCATGGCGCGTTGATAGGTTGCCCCAACATTCTTCAGTCTGAATGGCATGACCTTATAGTAGAAAGTGCCCCACTGTGTAACAAAGGTTGTTTTCTCCATATCCTCAGGCGCCATTTTGATTTGGTTGTAGCCTGAGAAACCGTCCATGAAGGAAAACACTTTGTGTTGTGCCGTATTGTCAACTAGAATGTCGATGTGGGGGAGTGGGAAATCATCTTTGGGGCTTTCCCTATTCAAATCTCTGTATTCCATACACATTCACACTTTACCGTCTTTCTTGGGCACAAGAACAACATTGGCAACCCATTGGAGATAAGAGGTGACAACCAAGAATCCAGCATTGAATTGCTTCATGACTTCTGCTTTGATCTTTTCCGACATATCGAACCTCATGCGACGAACCTTTTGCTTTACTGGGGGACAATCTTCCCTCGTAGGCAGACAATGTACCACAATGTCTGTATCTAGTCCCGGCATGTCTTCGTATGACCAGGCAAAGACTTCAACATAATCGTGCAGCAACTGAATCAGACACTTTTTGACATTAGGTTCCAAATTGGCACCCATCCTGACTTCCTTTTTGTCTTCCTCAGTTCCCAAGTTAACTGTTTCGACCGACTCTTCGTGTGGCTGAATGGTCCTTTCTTCCTGTTGCAACAACCTGGCCAACTCCCCTAGCACCTCACAATCTTCCTCACCTTCGTCGTCGGCTTGGTAGATCGGATTTTCAAAGTCACAATTGGCCATAGCTGAATTGTTACCCATGGGATCCTGAGTGGATGTAGATTTTCATTTTAATATGTGAGTGTATGTAAGAGCATAGCTACTTTTGAAAGAAAATAAAATGTACGAAAGAAAACCAAAGAACACAAAATTTGATGCAAAAAACGTCCATGATTCATTAATGACATATGAGAATGAAGTGACAACCCTCACAAATGGATTGTTGTGCCTCGGGTAAGACACAAGGTTTTAAAAGTCTGAATTGTTTAAATATTACAAGCCTGAAAATATTAAAAAACAATTACTCTTGAATAAAAGTAATAGGAATGAAATCTTTGGCCTCCAAATTGTTGAGCCCTCCGCTGATGGTTGGAAAAATCCATTCGTCCATGTCACAACTGCCATCACTGTCTTCTATTGCATTGACTCCTTGATTGCTGATACGCAGGGGTGGTCCCCCAGCGCGAGAACGTCGAACAACTCTTTGGGCCTCTGAAGTGAACCCTAACCCAAATTTTTCGGACTTGTAGGGAATATCCGGAAGCTGGCCCCAGATAGTACATCCTCCTTCTTCAACTACTGCTCGAGCATCTTTCAAAGAGTCCATCTTCAGTGGAGGTCTGGTAATCTTCGAGACCTTTGGAGTAGACTTGGTTTCCGCGACCGTTGCTGGAACCTCCTCAAAGTTTTGACAGGGAGTCTCTATGAATTCACCATACATTTCAACATACCTAAAAGAGTTCAAATGGCTAACCATGTACTCGTCCTCTCCGTGAACTGTGACAATCTTTCCTCTGATCGGGTATTTTAGCATTTGGTGTAGGGTATAAGTGACGGCACCAACACCATGGATCCAGGGTCGACCCAACAGACAAGAGTACGAAGGGTGGATGTCCATCACATAGAAAGTTGAGTCAAAAGTCTGAGTTCCAATTTTTATGGGGATACTAACTTCTCCGTACACTGTCCTCTTAGAGCCATCAAAGGACCTTACTATGATGTTTCTTGGTTTCAAGATAAGTCCCTCGCAATCCAGTCGGTCGAGAGCATTTTTGGGCAAAACATTCAATGATGAGCCACTATCCACCAAAACATGGGCAAGTGTGGTGCCCCTGCATTCAATGGAAATATATAAGGCATCATTGTGCTTCCTTCCCTTAGAGGTTAAATTAGCGCCGGAAAAGCCCAATCTGTTATCAACAGTTAGACTGGCCACACAGTTTTCAAATTGGTCGATGGAGGTCTTTTGGGGAACATGAGCGGTCTTAAGAAACTTTACCAAGGCTTTGGCGTGGGTCTCATAACACAAAAGTAAAGACAACAATGATATCTACGAGGGAGTCTATCCCAATTGTTCGACAATGTTGTAGTCACTTTTCTTGATTATCTTTAGTATTTCTTCTATTTCTTTTCTAGAAGCTTCAAGGATGACCTCGGGATGTTCTCTTGCTTGGGAAGGCTCAATTAAAGCCTCTTTTCCCCTTGTATCAGTAGCAGGGATAACAGTAGGAGTATCACTGGGAGTGTCGGTAGGAGTGGCAGTAGGAATGATTACAGGAGTAGCAATGGTCTTTGGAGAAATCTCAGGTGAGAAGACTCTTCCACTTCTTGTTATTTTGTTGGCCCCAATGATGTTACCGATATCGGGATCAATATCTCTCGCAACTTCATCTTTGACAGCCAACTGATCTTGCTTGATGCCATAGTAATAGACATCAGCCTCATAACTCCAAGGAACAACTTTATCCGAAGAGTATGATATTGGTCTTGGCATAGTGATGATTAAAGGTGAGGATCTTGGGACAGATGTAATCCTGACGGGTCTTTTGGTGGAGACCCTGGGAGGATTGTCAGAAATGGTGATTATCGAAACATCTTGATAAGAACTCTTAATAAGGGGAAGCTTTTCAAATAGGATTTCTTTACTAGTCATCAGGCTCTGGACGCCTATCTTCAGTAACAAACAGTCGTTCGGTAGAGACTTGCACAAGTGACAATTTTCATCACAGCCCGAGAACAGACTGGCTTGTAGTAAATTATGTTTAATGGTCAACAGAGGAGTAACTAAGTCATTCACGGAGGAGACAAAATGATCATCATCAATGGCGTTGATACCTTGGCCATGTCTAGGCATTGGCGTTGTTATTACATTAGGAGTTTCTGAGGGATCAAATTCAATCTCCTTTGCATCGATAAGGTTTTGCACCTTATTCTTTAAGCCCCAACAGTCGTTTGTATTGTGCCCCGGGCTTTCAGAATGATAGGCACATCGAGCGTTTGGGTTGTAGCGAGGAGAAGCAGTATTGGGGTTCTTGGGAGCTTCCTTTAGAGTTGCCAGATTGGTCTTCAGAAGGTGTGGCAAAACTTGAGACATGGTCATGTTGATCCGGGTAAATCGTCTCATGGGCGTTTCTGGCTTACGTTGATAATTTCATTGTTGATTTGGCGCAGGGTTAGAAATCATAACAGCCCCTACCGCCGGGCGACGATTAGCTTTGTTTTGATTTATATAGTCATATGCAGCACTGACCTCTTTCTTTCCAACAAAAGGCTTCTTCATCATGCTCGAGGATGCATCTCTTTGAATTTTGCCGCTTTTTATATCGGCTTCGACCCGCTCACCAGTCATAATTAATTCAGTAAACCCAGTTGAGGAACTCCCAATCAGGTGGTTGAAGAATGGTCCCGACAAGGTGCCTAGGAACATATCCACTAATTCTCTGTCGGATAGAGGGGGATGGACCCTGCCTGCGATATCCCTCCATTTTTGAGCATAGGTTTTGAAACCTTCACCCGTTCCCATAGACATGCTTTGTAACTGCGTCCTAGTCGGAGCCAAGTCAGCATTGTACTGATATTGTTTGTAGAAAGCAGCGGCTAACTCTTCCCAATTGCGAACATTGGTCCCTTCTAATTGATAGAACCAATCCAACTGCGTCCCAGATAATCTCTCTTGGAAGAAATGCACCCACAGATTCTTGTCATCCGTGTGGGGTTGAATCTTTTTGACGTATGACCTTAGATGTAGCTTCGGGCAGGAGACACCGTCGTATTTGGCGAAAGTGGGGACCTTGAATTTTTATGGGATAACAACCCCTGAGATGAGTCCTAATTCTTCAAAATCCAGAACGGGTACCCTCTGAATCTCCATAACATTCAAACGATCCTCTAGCTGTTTGTATTGATCATCAGCAGGAGGATATTGTTCCTCAGAGTAATCAGGATCTTCCTCTTCCTCGGATTCCGGGTCGTTGTTCACTTCATGGGTTTGATTATCTCCTTCGCCTGATGATGTCGCAAAGTCCAAAGTTCGTCTGGCTTGTCCTTTAAACCTCCTCCCCATGATCACAACACCGGTTGATTTCTTCACTTTCTTCTTCTTCTCTTTGGCCAACAGAGTCTTCAACTCCTCTTGTCCTTTTGTCAGAGCCAAGAGCATTTGTTGAAACTGGGCATTCTGCATCCGAAGATCTTTCACAGTCTGTTCCACATTCATCTCACTGAAATAAACAGTAGAAGGATAAGGTGGCCTGTTATGAGAAATTTGTATGATGTTATGATGAATGAAGATGCAATATGCCAATGATTTCAAGGAAATTTAGAGATTTAAATTTGTTCAAACCAAAAAAGAACACACGTTATATTAATAAGACCAAGTTTTGAATACATCATGCCTCCTTGGGCTTACAATGAAAGAAACAAAATACAAACAAACTCCTAAGACAAAATGACTGAACACGTCCTCTTTGGAGCAATGTAGGCATTCAGGTTTTTGTCTTCATGAAGCAGTTTGGTGAGTTCCATAACCTTCTTCTCACTGGCGTAATATTGGGCTTCAAAGGTGTCTCGCTCTTCCTTCAACTGAACCCAGGCTTTCTGCAAGTCTTCGAGAGAGGTGGGCATGTCGGGATGGAGAACGGTGTATGGGACGTCTCCCTCAACAACAGGCTCCATGATGACAGGAAGGATGGAAGGGTAAGGCATCAAGAGACTCTAGGCACAAACCCGTACCCACCTAAGGTAAGGCTCGAGAGGGATAGAGTTTTTGTGTCCCAAAGTCCTACTGTCCACCTTGTTTACCATTCCCCAAGCACGTGTAAACCTCTGGCGGTAACCTTGGTCTTCTTTGTCGTAGTCGAACACCAGACCTTGGATGAGCATCTCCTGAGGGACGTCTCTTCGGGAATACCCAAATTGTCGAAGAGCTAAGCAGGGGTTATAGGTGATACCCCCCTAATACCAAGAAAAGGTACGTTAGGGAACTCCCTACAGCGGTCAATGATAGAGACATCTTCCAAGGATCTCGAACACCAACGGATATCAGAGTGGGTGAGAGACATCATCCTTTGGGACCATGTTAGTCTTTGATCGTTTTTCAATGCTGACTGAGGTAGGTATGAAGTGAACCACTTAGCGAGTAGGGGGATACAACACAAAAGAGTACCTCTTTTCTTCATGGTGCGGGTATGAAGACAATGCAAGATATCTCCTAGTAAGGTAGGTATAGGATTGCGAGAGAGAAAGACTTTGATGGCGTTAACGTCTATGAATTGGTCTGAATTGGGAAACAGAACCAAACCATAAATGAGAAGAGCCAAGACGTCTTCGAAAGCTTGGAAATCCATGTCGTCCCAGAATGAACGAGCCTTTTCCAATAAAAACTTAGCTAGAAAGCCTTTAACCCCGCTTCTTGTCTCCCAATTGGCTATGATGTCGGCTCTCTTCATATGCAAAGCTCCGACGATGACTTCATGTTTTGGAATCCCTTCTAGACCGGTGAACGGTATTTGATCATGCACAGACACCCCTAAGAGTAGAGAGAACTCTTCCAGTGTAGGTACCAATTGATAGTCCAGGAAAGTGAAACAATGATGTACGGGATCAAAGAATTGAAATAGTACACACATCATATCTTCTTGGAAGTTGGACGTAGTCAAGTTGAGGAGTCGACCATATTTCTTGGTAAAAGGAGAATCCCCATGCACTCTTGAGGCTAGCTCTTGAAGTTGAGGATGTGCTTTTACAAAGTTGATTCAGATGGTGTTTCTTTGGAGAGAGTTCATGTCCTACAAAACAAAAAACAAAGATAAATTTCTAAATCCTTGAAATGGTTGGTGAGCATGCGTATGATGTTCATGATGTTTATGATGTTTATGTATAAGTAAATATATACACACACAACAAACAAGTCCCTATGTTTTAGGCTTGCATGAGTTTTTTAGGTAAGTACCCTCTTGAAGTTTGGTTGGCTCAACCTGTCCTAGCAAAAGTGAACGGGTTCTAAAGGATCTCAATATCACCGACCTTTCTCTTAGGTATTATCTCAGCACAACAATCTTTTCTCGTGGACGAGATATCCCAAAAGTCTAGCCTCAATGAGTGTAGTATCGAGTATCAACCAATTTTTAGCTTTACACCAAAATCGGCTATCTCACTACGTCCTAATGGCCAAGTTTGTTCAATTAGGGTTCTAAAGTCAATTAGTGCTTCATGACGCCACTCAGCGGCCCCGTATTCTCCTCAATTCACCACGAGGGATACCGGTACCCACAAATGTGTCACACTAACATAGCCATTGTTTCAACCATATCGGTCTACGCCATACAGTCTCCACAATCTATTGTTATTTACCTAAAAAGGTGTCCCAGATCTGGGTGGAAGATCAAAGCAAACCCAATACAAAGAACTAAATATAAAGCACACAAATCAAATAATGAAAGCGAGTAAAGGTGATCTAACCCTAAGGTAACCCCACTTTTATATCTTTCCCCAGCAGAGTCGCCAGTTCTGTGATACAATGAGAGATCTGACTTGGTGTTTTACGTTTTGATCGCATTTGTGCGGATAGCAAGAGTCGCCACCGACTTTTCTTTTATCCAAAAGGAAAGGTAAAAAAGCACAGGAAAGACCTTTCGAGATTATTTCTCGGGTTCGGGGGGTAGATTATGAAAAGGGAAGGTGTTAGAACCCTTTTCATCCATGGTTTTCCATGGGCTCTTAGTTACTCATTTAGATCACTTGCTTTTGTTTTGACAGTGTGCTTGTGGTGTGGGTTTTGAAAGTGTTTTGAAAAACCTCTTTGTAATGGCTCTTGTTTCTATAAGAACGCGTACAAAGTATTGTTTCGAAAGATGGTTCAAAAATGTGTTGGTGGATTGTGTTTTTGGAAAGTGTTTTGAAAAGATGTTTTGCAATGACTCTCGTCTCTATAAGAACATATGCAAAAGGTTTTGTCTTTTGAAAATATTTTGAGATGAAAGTGTCGGTGTAAAATGTTTTTGTTGTGAGCAAGCAAGCAACTAGGAGCGAATCTACCTACTCGAAAGGTCTCAAGGTTCTTTTCTTCCTCCTTTTAATGTTGCTATCTTACCATTAATTTGGTAAGAATTCCCATCGTTGGAGGTGAAGGGACAAGCGCGGGTCAATTTTACAGTCATCGAAAGCAACTTATGAGACACTTTATCAATTTTCGTAAGGGACTAGATCGTTTTATCGAAGGCAACGTCAAGGGTCATCGAGGGACTACGATATTTTTTTATCGAAGGGTCATTGCTAAAACGTCCCATATTCGAGGGACATGACTATATTTCCGAGGCAACGAGCGAGGTTACCCTAGAGGTGCGCGTGTGAAAAAGTGTGTTTGTTTCAAGTTAATTTTGTCTTTGAAATTAGGTTATCTAGCGATTTTTTTTCGAATCTTGCCATACACGCATAATTACTATACAATATTGAGTAAACAGTAAAAATTCCGAAGTTGAAATTCTATGTTATTACAGAGCTTCGGGAATGGGGGTACAAATTAATGAATGGGGATGACAGTAAGAAATAAATATTTAAATCACGCAATACAAATCCAAACCATTAAATAATTATTTAGGTTAAAACTCTTTTCATTTGATAAGATTAATTAAGGACTTAATTAATAATGTCAAATAAAAATTATTTTAAAATCAATAATTATTTAAAACAAATGTTAACATATTTACATTTCTTAAACATATGCTAAAAATAAAATAATAATAAAAAAAATAATGAAGAAGAAAATATTAACAAAAAAAAAATATATAAAGAACAAAGTAGAAATGGGCCTATAAAATAAGTAAAAATAAGGGGTGCAAAAATTAGTAAGCCCAAATACTTCTGGCTAATCCAGTACAGCAACTCCCTGGAGGTATACCAAAGGCATGCATCTAAGACGCGTTGAAAGGGTGTGATAACTGATCAAAGGGATAGATGATAAGGGTTTATCACACTATCATGGGGTGGCAAGTGGGGAATCACTCTGGACAGCTAAAGAGGTGGTGACAAATGTCACCACCAGATTGGACCGGAGCATTGTTGTTAAACAAAAAAAAACGCTTACTCATGAAGCCAGACTTCATAACTCTACTTTCTTTCTCTCTCTTCAACGCTCTGTCCTCTCTCTTCTCCCTTGCTATGGACCTTCACCGGAGAAGACCCTTTGGCCGCGCCAGAAATCACCTCACGACGGTGACAGCGGCGGCGTGTCTCAAAACCTCACTTTTCTTGCATTTTTCTGATCATCTCTTAATGCTAGTTATTAATTTGTGACTTATTTCTACAAATTTCCACTTGATGGCTCTAAATCTAGAAAGGGGAAAAGGGAAACCCTAATTTTTGTTTGATGAAAACGGCGAAGATAGTGATGCATGCAACGGTAGATTCAAAGAAGGAAGGAAAGAGAAGAAAGAGATCGATTGGTGAGGTCTAGATCTATAACCCTACTTACCTTCTGACGTTCTTTTTGGTAAGATGATTCTGACTCTGTGTTGTGGGCGATTTCTTTCTCCTTCTGAGCTTGTGTTACTTTTTCTTCTTCTGAGCTTGTATTACCCTTTTATCAGATTAGGGTTCTTGCTGTTTATTGGTTTGCCACTGATTTGCTGGGTTTGATGACAAGTTTTGAATAGTGTACTTTTGGTTCTGTGTTTTTTTTATTTGCTGTTTTTTTTATGATGGTTGGATGGTGGTGTTGATGATGCTTCAGTTGGTTTGAAACAAAAGATTTTGTTGAACCTCTTGTTCTGAGTTTTTGTGGTTTTTGATATTTGTTCTCGTTCTGTATCTAGTTTTTGTGATACTTTAGTGATGTTTTTGTTGGGGTTTGAAGATGGTTTGTTCATATTCTGTTGGTTTGGAGATGGTTTGATGATATTTTGTTCTGGTTTGTTTGTGATGTTTTTGTGATATTTCAGTTGGGTTTGGAGATGGTATTGATGATGTTTCAGTTGGTTTGGAGATGATATGATGATATTTTGTTCTGGTTTGGAGATGGTATGATGATATTTTGTTCTGGTTTGGAGATGGTTTGATGATATTTTGTTCTGGTTTCTTTGTGATGTTTTTCTTGGTGATGTATTTGTCTCCCTTTAATCTGATGGTTCTCTCCTCTATAAAACAGTAAACTTGTTATTTGATTAGGGTAAAAAAAATAGGAGGGAAAACCACTTTGAATTTTGACAGTTTTGGCCCTTTTTTAGTTTTTGGCTTTTGAGTGCAGCTTGGACTGTTTCCATTTTCGTGCAAGTCTGGGCATCTTTTGGACTGTACTGCAGACTAGTTGATATGGTTTATGTTGACATGCTTTTGTGTAGAACTTGGACAGGTTTTTGGACTGCTATGGGCAGCATAGGGAGGCTTTTGGAGCAGGTCTTCTTGGATTGTTGCTTATAGCAACCTGCTTGTCTTGGCATTTGCTGGCTAAGTGATATCTTTCCTCTTTCCTCTCTTTGTGAGATAAAGAATTTTTGCTTTTGATGCATTTCTGAAGGGTTTATATTCTTAGGGAAATGATGAGGCATAGGGTTTTGGTGAGCCATGGCTAGTTTGTTGTTCTCTTTGTTTGTTATGAGTTGCTTGTTGGTCTGCTTTAAGTGTAGCGGCTGTTTACAGTGTATATTACTTTGTTGTGCTGTTTGCAGCCTGTTTTTGTTCATACTACTGTTTTCTATTTTGCTGCCTTAGCAGCCTGGCTTTGCTTTAATTGGGGCTGCATTGACTTGGCTTTCGGTTACAGTTGTTGTTTGCTTATTCATTTGCTATGCTTGGCAGTTTGCTGCTTGTTTCATGAAGTGTTAGCAATTTCCCTTTTCTCTTTTTTTGTGAATCAAAAAAATGCAACCTTTTGTGATTTGCAATTGGGAGAAATGGCCCATGATTAAAAATAAACCCCTCTTAATATGATTCCAAATATAAACCCTCATGATGAAATGAAAAAAAATCTTTTAACCATTAATTCTTGCTTGGGATTTTCCACGATGCTTGCTAATAATTTTTTCTTCTTCTGTCACATGTACAAACAATTGGAAAGCAAGACAAAGGCTAGCAAATGGGGAATTTCTTGAGGATGAAGCAAGGAGTCTTGAAGAAGAAGCAAATTTTCTTTGTAGATTTAAACTTTGTATTTCACTTGTAATTTTTGCAATCACTTGTAATCATTTGTAAAAGACCCACCAAACTGTAATGAACAAAGCTTGAGTAACAATGCAAATTTATTGTACAACACTTCTGAGTTTTATTTTAATTTTGCAATTCTTGGTTTGAATGTCTTGAATAAGCATCCTAGCTTGATAACTTGTATTTTAAGTAAACATAATATGATAGGATAAATCATGTATCTTGCACTTTTAAACAAAATAAATGTTTAGAAGCTCAAACCTAAGTGATTAATTGAACCCTCAATCATGATTTTCTTAAAGATGATAGCCTTAAACTTTGCACCTTATTCAAATAGAATATGCCCTCAAAAGTAACATCAATCTTCAGAAGATTATAGTTAAGAAAACAAATAGAAATCAACAAATGCCTTTGCAGTTATCTGGGCTATGGATTGGGCAAACCTTTGAGAAGTGCAAAACCCTAATTACTGACTGGTTGCCTAGGAAGAAAATCTGTTTGATCAACTTTTGAGCCAAACTGAGTGAAAAAGGGGAGGGCAAAGTTTCGGGTACAACAGTCACCCATCCCAAAATTGCTCCAAGTCAAGCACGCTTAACTATGGAGTTCTTATAGATGAGTTACCGAAAAGAAGATGCATCTTGTTGGTATAGGTAGTACCAATTAATCCTTGTAAGCCTTCCTTCAACCATGCAGTCCTATACCTGTATAGCCTCAGGATCCCTCTCATTTCGATGTGGCGACCACCTTTTCCCTCTTAGGCCTCGGGTGTTACATGCGGTGCAACCACTCCTCGCCTTTTTGGCCTCGAGTGTTACATGCCCACCAGCTTCCACATGGTTCGTCCTTGAACCACATCGTACCGGGAGAGGTATGGATCTGATACCATTTGTAATACCCCAGAATGCCTTTAGGATTATCGACTATCCCCACAAACCAACATGGGTCTTTTCAGCGTATTTTATCCTCACTCACACGCTTTCCGGGAAACTTCCCAAAAGGTCACACATCCCAGAATTGCTCCAAGTCAAGCACGCTTAACTGTGGAGTTCTTTTGAATGAGCTACCGAAAAGAAGATGCATCTTGTTGGTATAGGTAGTACCAATTAATCCATATAAGCCTTCCTTCAACCATACAGTCTCATACCTGCATAGCATCGGGATCCCTCTCATTCCGATGTGGCGACCACCTTTTTCCATCTTAGGCCTCGAGTGTTACATGCGGTGCAACCACTCCTCTCCCTTTTCGGCCTTGAGTGTTACATGCCCACCAGCTTCCGCATGGTTCGTCCTCGAACCACATCGTACTGGGAGAGTGTGATACAGTGGGATAACTGACTTGATATTTTGCGTTTCAATCGCACTTATGCGGTTAGCAAGAGTCTCCACCGGTTTTTCTTTTATCCAAAAGGAAAGGTAAAAAAGCACAGGAAAGACCTTTCGAGATTATTTCTCGGGTTCGGGGGGGGGGGGGGGGTAGATTATGAAAAGGGAAGGTATTAGCATCCTTTTCATCCATGGTTTTTCATGGGCTCTTAGTTAATCGTTTAGATCACTTGATTTCATTTGATAGTGAGCTTGTGGTGTGGGCTTTGAAAGTATTTTGAAAAAATCTCTTTGTAATGGTTCTCGTCTCTATAAGAACATATACAAAGTTTTGTTTCGAAAAGTGGTTCAAAGATGTGTTTGTGAATCGTGTTTCGGAAAGTGTTTTGAAAAGATGTTTTGCAATGGTTCTCGTCTCTACAAGAACGTATACAAAGTTTTGTCTTTTGAAAATGTCTTGAAATGAGAGTGTAGGTGTGAAACGTTTTTATCGTGAGCAAGCGAGTAACTAAGAGCGAATCTATCTACTCGAAAGGTCTTAAATTTTTCTTTTCTTCCTCTTTTTAATGGTGTTATCTTACCATTGATTTGGTAAGAAGCCCCATCGTTGGATGTGAAGGGACAGGTGCGGGTCAATTTCACAATCATCGAAAGCAACTTATGAGACGCTTTAGCAATTTTTGTAAGGGACGAGATCGTTTTAATCGAAGGCAACATCGAGGGTCATCGAGGGGCTACGATCTTTTTTATCGAAGGTTCATTGCTAGAGCGTCCCATATTCGAGGGACATGATTGTATTTCCGAGGCAACGAGCGAGGCTACCCTAGAGGTGCGCGTGTGAAAAAGTGTGTTGGTTTCAAGTTATTTTATTCTTTGATTAGGTCATCTAGCGATTGATTTTTGAATCTTTCCATACACGCCTAGTTACTATACAGTATATGGAAAACGGTAAATTGCGGGAATTGAAGTTCTACGCTATTACAAAAATGTTCGGGAATGGGGGTACAATTTTTACAAATGGGGATGAATCAAATGAGATAGAAATGTCCGAATAACAAGTAATACAACCAAATCAAATTCTGCGCGATTTAATTAAAGCTATGATAATCCATGAAAATAAAATCAACAAAATATGGAAATGAAATGTTAAGTATTTACTTGAAAAGAGAAAAGAAAAAACTATTCTAAAAAATAAAAATAATTGATTAAATTAAAATCTCTATTTTTTTGTATTTTATTAATTAAGTAAGTAACAAGATAAATTAAAGAGGGACTAAACTAAGTTCTATTATATTTTAAGTTATTAGCATTTGCATAATAAAAAAAAAGAATGTAAAAGAAAACAAATTAAACTAAAAAAACGCAGTGGGCTTAAGGGATTTGAGAATGAGGCCCAAACAAAAAAAATGTTGTTCTTGCTGCAATAAAAAAAAAACAGGCATAGGGGGGGGGGGGGGGGTAAATCCAGCAAAATGTGAATGAGCTTAAGGGCAATTGTAAACAAAACAAGCCCAAACTCTTAAGTGGCACTTAGTTTCTGATTAAGGGGAGGAAACGAAATTAGGATTTGGAACCCTTTGTAATTCACAGCGGCACCGCTCTCATCTCTTTCGCTTAATCTCTGTATCATCCTTGTTCATCTCGTTGTTCATTGAAACCTTCTAACCATCCTCACTACCCGTCCCTTTCTAATTTGGCGAATAAAATCGCTCTTTATTTCTTTGTCTCATCATGATTTGTGTTTTTTAAACCCTAAGTGTTGAATTCGATTTAAGCCTAAAAGGTCCGAATTTGGTTCATCTGATCTTCCCCTCCAACTCTTTGTTGCCAGAATGCCACCAATCTCGTCCTCCTAATTAAGCTCTAGTGGTTTTCTTTGAAAAGGGGTGAGATTCTGTTCTTTCCAACTTTTATAAATTTCGTTGATTATTTTTATTATCTTGTCATGTTTTCTGTTAATTAAGCTTGCTCTTTTAAATGCATGAAAATATATGATTATGGAAGATTTGGGAAAGAGAGGGAAACCATACCTGTTGAAGTTCTTTCTGTGAAATGGAAGGGGACGGCGAGATTGAGGACGGCGTTCCTTGGTGGCCGGAGTTGCACGAGGTGAGGAGATGAGGATGAAGGCGTGGGTATTCTGACTCGTTGGTAACTTCTTCTATTTTTCTTTGAATGATGGTGATTAACAGTTTTCTGGATCTTGGGATTTTTGTGATTGTTTTGTTGGATGGTTAACTGGCCTTAGGTTTTGGGGCTTTGCTACTGTATTTTCTGTTTTTTGATGATGGTTAATGGTTTTTGGAGTTTTGGTTTTGTGGATGTTTATCAGGTTTGTGTTTGAGGCTTGGCTCTAGTTCTGGTTGTTTTAGACTTGTTACAGGTTTGGTTGATGGTGGTTTGTTATTGGTTTGACAGTTTTCTTTTTATGATGTTGCTGGTTAACAGGTTTCAGGTTTGATGGTGGTTCTGGTTTTTTCTGAGTTTGAGATTTGGATACTGGTGTCTTAGTTTGAGACTTGTGTTTTTGGTTATGGTGTTTTGTTACTGGTTTGGTTTGGTTGCAGGTTTTGTTACTGGTTTTTGAGAGTTGATGATGGTTGACTGTATTTTTCAGCTTGAGACTTGTGTCTCAGGTTTGGGATATTTGGCTTTTGGGAGTTGGATGCTGGTTTACAATTTTGAGACTTATGTGTTTTCTGAGTTTGAGACTTATGTGTGTTTTCTGAGTTTGAGACTTGGTCATGTTTCTCTTGCTTCCTTCTTATTATATTAACCCTGCTTTTGTTATCTCTATATTCAAAATGGTGGGAAACCAACAAATTGAATATTTTAGTATATTGTCCATATGGATTTTTTATTGCAGTTTTGTTTTTTTAGCACATTCTATGTAACTTGTGACAGGCAGGGCACCAGGGCTGTGCATTCCAATAACCTAGGTGACTTCTTTCCTCTCTTGCCTTTCAATGACAATAAGAAAGCAAATTGCTTTTTGCCCCTTTTTTCCAATTCTGAAAGGTTTGCATGGAAAATGATGACTTTATGCCTCTTGAATAAGCTTTTGCTTATTTGACTTAGCTATTTATGTTGCCATACTTCTGCCTCGTTTTTGTTGATGTTGTTTGTTGTTTTGACAAAGCTGTTTATTTGGTTTTTTGAGGCTGCTATTTGTGATACTATTTAGTTTGTTGTAATGCTGCTTGTTGTCTAGTTTGCGCTGTTTGCTTGCATTTCTGCTTGTTTGGACAGCTTTGTAGCATTTCTGCTTGTTTGGACAACTTGCTTGTATTTTGTTTGGACAGTTTGTGCATTTCTGCTTGTTTGGACAGCTTTGTAGCATTTGTTGAACAATTTTGTAACATTTGCTCTTGTTTTTCTTTTTGTGAACCAAGAAGGGTAACCTTCTTGTGATTTGCAAATAGGAAATAGATTGTGATGAAATAAAATGGCATTCTGATTCCATTTTTGCAAACCTTAATGATGAATACCCTTTTGGAAAATTTTGTTCATGCTCAAATAATTTGCACTAACCATGTTTCTTCTTTCTTTTCATGTGAGCACAATTGGATGTGACAAAGCAAGGAAGACAAGAAATCTGTGGCAAGCATGAAAGTCTTGGAGATAAGCACAGGGACTTCAGTCAAACTTAGGCATAGATTAATTCTCCTAGGCCAATCAAACATTTGGATTTCCTTTGTAATTTAGAGAAAATAATTCTTGTATTGTATCCAATAATTGTATCAATTCATTTTCAAATACGATAAGTTGTAAAATCTAAAGTATTTAAAAGAATAAATTGTTTTGTAACAACGTTTGAAATTGGAAAATATCTTGAGTTGTAGCATGAAATATTTTGGTGTCAATTGAAATTCTTTATCAACAACAACTTGTAATTTCGCATCCTAATTGATTTTTGAAATGCCCAATCAAGATATTTGAAGTAAAATGTTCCAGTCTGGTAACTTAAATTCCAAGTAATCCCAATAATTCTGTAACTGCATTTCAAACAAACATGCACTGTATATTCCATTTCCTAACCAAGAAAAATGTTTTAAAAGACGCAAATCATCTGGTTAACCTGGATCAAAATCATGGTCGTCCCAAATGACAGTCTTAACCTCCATCTCTTGTCCCAAACAAACCATGCTCTGAGAATAAACATTAACCTTTTCAGTAAACTTGAGGAAGCATGAAGACCTGTGAAATCCAATTGGATCTTTGAGAATTCATTTTATTTTGAGAATTGCAAAAAAAAACCTAATTACTGGTTTACCACCACAGAAGAGAATCTGTCTGATCGATTTATGAGCCAGCTTGAATATCCGAGAAACCCTAGGGTTGTGTCTTCTATGAAAAAAGGGAGGGAAAATTTTGGGGTACAACAACTTCCCCTGTTCAATCTTCTTGAACCTGAAGAGTTAAATTGGCGAGTTTTGTCGTTCGTGACTCGAAGGTAAAAGATGATTGGACACTAGAGTGCCCCTAAATTAGAACTCGACAAAGGTGTAGCTGAGGGAATGGGCTTAAAGAGGCCATTTGGAGAGTATGTTAGAATCTTGTTGGAGATGGGCTTGTAGATGCCATCCAAGAATGTTTGTTGTAAATCAAAAGAATAAGCATCAGAATGGTGTCCGTATTTGGAACGTATCTGAACTATATATGTACTTGAATCTGAATAAGTAACAGAATGGCAACCATGTCTGGAGCGTATCTGAAGGATGAACCTAAATAAGCGACATAATGGCTTCCGTGTCTGGAGCGTATCTGGACTGTATCTTGAAATTGAAATCTGAATGAGTGACAAAATGGCAACCGTGTCTGGAGCGTATCTGGACTGTATCTTGAAATTGAAATCTGAATGAGTGACAGAATGGCAACCGCGTCTGGAGCATATCTGGACTATATTTGTACTTGAAATTTGAATAAGTACCAGGATGGCATCCCTGTCTTGAGCGTATCTGAACTGTATCTGAAGTTGAGATTTGAATGAGTGACAGAATGGCAACCGTGTCTGGAGCGTATCTGGACTGTATCTTGAAACTGAAATCTGAATGAGTGATAGAATGGCAACCGCGTCTGGAGTGTATTTGTACTGTATCTAGAATCTTTGAACATTTGTTAATGGTAGTTGTTAATCTTATCCTGTAAAGGGTAAAACGTTAGCTGAAACACAAAGTTATGTTGCATGAAATGTATGATGCAATATATGTACTTTATCAATGTTTATAATATATGGATGTAATGTATGCGCATGTAAGCTGATTTGTTGTATTGCTGAGGAAAATGACTGCTGCTGAAGATTCCGTTGTGAGAGTAATGCCATATACTTCTTGAGGAATCTGCCTGGGGAATCCAGAGAATTTTAATGACTTCTACTGGGGATTATTGACGGGAGTCTTTTTTCTGTCGAGGAGCAATAAAAACTCTGTGGGGAAAAGCTTATTCCTGTTTGGAAAAAGTTCAGGAGTTTCGGTCGTCTGCCACTCTACCAGGGAGTTATCCTAGGTTGGGGAGAAAAAAAAGTTAACTGTTATCTGGTTGATTTTCAGGCTTCAAGACAACTTGTTGGGGGAACCTGGAGAAATTGGATGATTTCTGTTGTGGGTTGATAGTTTGAAGTTTCGGCTTCGCTGGGGATTGGTAGTTGGTAGTCTCAGCTCCGCTGGGGATCTGTAGTTCAAAGTTTTGGCTCCGTTGGGGATCTTAATGACGTGTTGTAGGGATTGCTCATGGAATAGCCTAAAGACGTTCTCCTAATCTTTCAACCTGTCAGTAATTGCTATTTTTCATCCTGTTTATTTGTAAACAGTAATTATGTTCAAATACATATGTTCAGTAATGAATCATTGGACGTTTTTGCAAATAAAACACAAGTGTAAAAAGAAAAAGACAAATGGTTTTCTGCACTTTAAAGAGATATCTTTGTATTTACTTTGAATAAGTATTTTGTACAAAGGAGACAGACGTCCTGGTAAGAGGATGGTGTCATAAATAATAAAAAATTTACACAAAGAAAGATAGTTATGTGTAATAATCCCATGGGGTTCCCATTCTGCTATAGCCTCCGTATCTCCGAATATCTTGTCCATTTGTTGCTTCGTCCGAAGATGATTGAATTTATCAGAAGCTCCGAGTTTGTCCGTGAAGAGATTGTCCTTAAAGTGATCCGATGAGACATAGTCATACGCTTTAAGTCCCTAACTTTTGCCTGGACCGCCCTTTCGGGTTTTCAGTCCACCGGGAAACCCTTTTTTGTCCAAGTCTCTCTTTCAGGTTTTCAACTTGCCGGGTGTACAAATTTTTTTATTTTATCCCTAATTTTTGCCCGAACCTTTTGGTTCGCCGGGATGCCCTTGTTTTGCCTAGGTGTGTCAACCTAGCGGGTCTCTTATGCGTAGTATCTTTTGACTATGTCTGCGTTCACAGGGTGTGGTAGGTCGTCACCGTCCATGGTGGTTAAGATCATCGCCCCACCAGAAAAGATGTTCTTGATTACAAATGGTCCTTCATAGGTAGGAGTCCATTTTCCCCTGGGATCACTTTGTGGAAAGATGATGCGCTTGATCACTAGATCTCCAACTTGATATACCTGGCGTATGACTTTCTTGTTGAAAGCCTTGATCATCCGTTTTTGATACATCTGACCATGGCAAACAGCAGTAAGTCTTTTTTCATCAATTAAGTTCAGTTGATCAAGTCGGGTCTTGATCCAATCGTCTTCACTCAAACCTGCATCCTTCATGATTCTCAAAGAGGGGATCTGAACCTCAATAGGTAGAACAGCCTCCATGCCATAAACCAAAGAATAGAGTGTTGCCCCAGTTGACGTGCGAGCCGTGGTACGGTACCCGTGGAGAGCAAACGGTAGCATCTCGTGCCAATCCTTGTAGGTGTCTGTCATTTTTTGTATGATCTTTTTGATATTTTTGTTTGCAGCTTCGACAGCGCCATTCATCTTTGGCCGATAGGGGGATGAATTGTGATGTTGAATTTTGAACTGCTCGCACAAGGCGGTGATCATAGTATTGTTAAGGTTTATACCGTTATCAGTGATGATCCTTTCCGGGATACCGTACCGGCAAATGAGATTCTGCTTGATGAAGCGGGCAACAACATTCTTAGTAACGGATGCGAAGGAAGCTGCTTCGACCCACTTGGTGAAATAGTCAATGGCCACTAGAATGAAGCGGTGTCCATTGGAGGTTGTAGGCTTGATCTCCCCAATCATATCAATCCCCCACATAGCGAAGGGCCAAGGAGCTGTTAAGACATTTAGAGGAACCGGGGGTACGTGTACCTTGTCTACATATATTTGACATTTATGGCAGGTTCGGGAGTGTTGATAGCAGTCTGCTTCCATGGTAGACCAGTAATAGCCTGCCCGTAGAATCTTCTTTGCCATCGTATGCCCTCTAGAGTGGGTGCCAAAGGTACCTTCATGCAATTCAGCCATGATCTTTTCAGCTTCAATCTTATCCATACAACGGAGCAGAATAGAATCATGATTGCGCTTGTACAGGATACCATTACTTAGGAAGAACTTAGCTGAGAATCTCCTTAAGAACTTTTTGTCATTAACTGAAGCTCCTTCAGGATATTCTTGAGCCTCGAGATACCTTTTGACTTCATGAAACCAAGGCTGGTCCACTACTTTTTCGGTATTAATCTCGTGATAGTGTGTTGGTTCGTCCATCCGTTCAATGGTGATCTGGGGAGCCTCGTTATCCCAATTAAGTTTAA
The DNA here is from genome assembly GCA_948472305.1 of Vicia faba. Lineage (NCBI taxonomy): Eukaryota > Viridiplantae > Streptophyta > Magnoliopsida > Fabales > Fabaceae > Vicia > Vicia faba. The sequence continues at coordinate 889,901,836 of OX451741.1, read as the reverse complement.
ACATGGATGACATTGTAGCTAGAGCATCTGCTAGCTGATTTTCTTCTCGCGGGAAGTGCTCAAAGGTAATATGCTTGAAATGTGGTAGCAATGTCAGAACATGTTCTTTGTAAGGGATGAGGTTTGGATGCTTAGTATCCCATTCTCCTTTGATATGACTGATGACCAAAGCTTAATCCCCAAACACAACTAAAGATTTTATTCCCAAGTTTATGGCAGCCTTGAGTCCAAAGATGCATGCTTCATACTCTGCCATGTTGTTCGTACAGTTGAAGCAAAGTCTGGTGGTGAAAGGAGTATGGCATCCTTCCGGAGATATGAGCACAGCGCCGATACCGTTGCCAAGTGCATTGGAGGCACCATCAAAGTACAGGGTCCATCGGGATCCTTGTTCAGGTCCGTCATATGGTCTGAATTCTTCAACATTGTCCAATGTCATGATGTCTTCGTCAGGGAAGTCAAACTTCATGGACTGGTAATCTTCTACAGCTTGATGAGCCAGGTGATCAGCTAGCACACTGCCCTTTATAGTTTTTTAGGTCGTGTACTGTATGTCATATTCCATTAGGATCATCTGCCATCTAGCTATCCTCCTAGACAGAGCAGGCTTCTCAAAGATGTACTTTATCGGATCCATCTTAGATATCAGCAAAGTGGTATGAGTCAACATATACTGCCTTAGCCGGCGAGCAGCCCATACCAAAGCGCAGTGAGTTTTCTCGAGCAGTGAATATCTGGTTTCACATTCGGTAAACTTTTTGCTAAGGTAATAAATGGCATACTCTTTTCGGCCAGACTCGTCATGCTGCCCCAGTACGCACCCCATTGAATTCTCTAGGACGGTCAGATACATGATTAGTGGTCTTCCTTCGACTGGTGGCATTAAGACGGGAGGCTCTTGTAAATACTCCTTGATTTTATCGAAAGCAATTTGACAGTCATTATTCCATCTAACTACCTGATCTTTCTTCAACAGCTTGAAGATTGGTTCACAAGTAGATGTTAGGTGAGAAATGAACCTAGCAATGTAGTTTAGGCGTCCCAAGAAACCTCTGACCTCCTTCTCAGTGCAAGGAGAATGCATTTCTTGTATAGCTTTGACTTTGGCAGGATCAACCTCGATGCCTTTATTGCTGACAATGAAACCTAAGAGCTTACCAGACCGGACTCCGAATGTGCACTTGTTTGGATTCAATCTTAGCTTGTACTCCTTCAACCTGACAAACATATTTTGCAAGTGATCAATGTGTTCTTCTTCAGTTTGTGATCGGGCTATCATGTCATCTACGTAGACCTCTATCTTATGATGTATCATATCATGAAACAAAGCTACCATGGCGCGTTGATAGGTTGCTCCGACATTCTTCAGTCCGAATGGCATCACTTTGTAGCAGAACGTACCCCATTGTGTGACAAAAGTAGTTTTATCCATGTCCTCAGGTGCCATTTTGATCTGGTTATAGCCTGAGAATCCGTCCATGAAAGAAAATACTTTGTGTTGGGTTGTATTGTCAACCAGGATGTCGATGTGTGGAAGTGGAAAATCATCTTTAGGGCTGGACCTGTTTAAGTCTCTATAATCCACGCACATTCTCACTTTACCATCCTTTTTAGGCACGGGAACTATGTTAGCAACCCATTATGGATAGGAAGTAACAGCCAGAAATCCAGCATTGAACTGCTTCGTAACTTCTGCTTTGGTCTTCTCTGACATGTCAGGTCTCATGCGGTGGACTTTTTGCTTCACTGGTGGACAGTCTTCTCTAGTGGGTAGACGGTGTACCACAATGTCTGTATCGAGTCCCGGCATGTCTTCGTATGACCAGGCAAAGATCTCAACATAATCATGCAACAGTTGAATTAGGCGCTCCGTGACACTTGGCTCTAGATTGGCACCCACTCTGATTTCCTTTTTGTCTTCCTCAGTACCCAAGTTTATTGTATCCAACGGCTCCTCATGAGGCAGAATAGCCATTTCCTCTTGTTGTAGAAGTCTAGCCAATTCCCCTGGCACCTCACAATCTTCCTCACCTTCGTATTCGGCTTGGTAGATCAGATCTTCAGAGTCACTGGAGACTATAACAGTATCGTTACCCATGGGATCCGAAATGGAAGGGTACCTGCATTTGTGAGTGTGGGTGTGTGTAAGGGTATAGCCATCTTAAAACAACAAAATGTAAAAGAAAGACAATGAGCACAAAAGGTTTATATATGAAAAAGCGTCCATGATTCATTGAAATGACATATGAAAATGAAATAAGAACCCTTACAAATGGACCATTGTGCCTCGGGTAAGACACAAGGTTGAAAAAGTACAAATTGTTTGTGAATTATTACAAGTCCAACAGAAATGTAAAAGATAAATTACTGCAGTATAAAAGTAATCGGAATAAATTCTTTGGCTTCCCAGTTGCACAGTCCTCCGCCGACAGTAGGAAATATCCAGTCTTCCAAGCTGCCCTCTACTTCACTGTCCTTTAGTGCATTAACCCCTTGGTGACTGATCTTCACAGGTGGCCCTCCGACACGAGCGTGGCGCACGGCCTCTTGATCAGTTGAGGTGAACCCCAAGCCGAACTTGTCTGATTTGTAGGGAATGTCTGGTAGTTGTCCCCAGATGGTGGATCCGCCTTCTTCCACTGCTGCCTTTGCATCCTTGAGAGAGGACATCTGAGGTGGATGTCTTGTGATCACAGGAGTTAAGGATACCGCCTTGGTCGCCGCTATTTCTGGGGAGACTTCTTCAAAATGTTGGAAAGGGGTTTCAATGAATTCGCCATCCAATTCCACATATCAGAATGAATTCAGATGACTAATCATGTACTCCTCTTCCCCATGGACAATTATGATATTCCCTTGGACAGGGTACTTCAACATCTGATGCAAGGTGGAGGTGACCGCACCGGCATTGTGAATCCAGGGGCGTCCCAACAGACAAGAGTAGGAAGGACGGATGTCCATCACATAGAATGTTGAATTGAACGTCTGAGTTCCCACCTTGATTGGGATGTCCACCTCCCCATGGACCATCCTTTTAGATCCGTCGAATGCTCTCACAATTATGTTGCTGGGTTTTAAAGTCATCCCCTCACAATCCAACCTATCGAGGGCTTTCTTCGGCAATACATTTAAATACGATCCAGTATCAACCAAGATATGGGCTAGGGTCGTCCCCCTACACTCCACCGAGACATGTAGTGCGTCGTTGTGTTTTCTCCCTTTGGAGGTTAAGTCAGCATCAGAGAAACCCAGGCCATTGTCAGCTGTCATACTGGCCACACACTCTTGGAGTTGATCCGCGGACGTCTCTTGCGGTACATGAGCCGTCTTCAGAAATTTTACCAAAGCTTTAGCATGCGCCTCAGAGCACAACAGCAATGATAACATAGAGATTTTGGAGGGGGTCTGCCCCAGTTGTTCTACCACATCATAATCACTCTTCTTAATGATCCTCAGCATTTCTTCCATCTCCTTCTTGGATGTCTCAGGAATAACTAGTGATTGAGCCTTCGTCAGGACAGGCTCCTCTTGAACGTTCTTTCCTTTATTCTCAGTAGTGGAAGTAGGGATAGGAATTATATTGTCTTCTTTGTTGGTTGGTACACTTGCAGGTACAATCACTGGTACAAATGTAATCTTCGGAACGGCCACGGGTCCAAAGATTGCCTTTGGAGGGGAAATCTCTGGAGAGAAAATTCTCCCACTGCGGGTAATTTTGCTTGTTCCGGCAATGTTACTGATGTCGAAATTGTCCTCTTCAGAGCTCTCCTCTTCGGTAGTCTGTTCAATCTATTTGACACCATGGTAGTAGATTTCTCCACCATAGTTCCATGGTACCATTTTATCTGATTTGTATGGGGTTGGCCCGGGCATTGTTATCTTAAGCGGAGCAGTCACTGGAGCAGATGTAATCCTAACGGGTTTTTTAGGAACCCTAGAAGGATTGGCGTATATGGTTATTATTGAAACTTTTGGAACTGGAATGGGTGAAACAGGAGCTTTCACAAACAAGATTCCTGGTTATCAATCAGTTGTTGGATACCTTTTTTCAACAGAGGGCAGTCAAATGATGAAGATAGGCAGACATGGCAATCTTTATCACAACCTGGGAACACACCAGCTTTTAACAAATTCAACTTGATGGTCGAGAGCGGAGTCAACAATTCATCCACGGTGTCAACAAATAAGTCATCCTCAACAGCACTGGCATTGTGTCCATGCCTAGGCATCGGAGCAGAGATAACATTCGGTTTCTCAGGCGCTTCAAATTCAACTTCCTTCGCATCTATCAGATCTTGAATCTTGTTCTTCAGAGCCCAACAGTTGTCGGTGTCGTGCCCTGGACTTTCAGAATGGTATGCGCACCTGGCATTCGGATGGTAGTGTGGAGACGTAGTATTGGGATTTTTATGGGCCTCTTTTAGCATGTCCAAATTCAACTTCATAAGATGCGGTAGGACTTGAGCGGGAGTCATGTTAATCTTGGTGAATTGTCGCACTGGCCTTTCCACCCTTTGCTGATTATTTCTCGGCTGATTGTTTCTCGATTGGTCTGATGCAGGCTTTTGAATCATAATGGCCCCCACCATTGGTAGGCACTTATTTCTTCCCAAATTTCTCTGTGAATAGACAGCAGACACTTCCATCTTCCATGTGAAGGGCTTTTTAACAGCAGCAGAGGCAGATGCGTCTTTCTGAATTTTCCCGCTTCTCTTATACCGACTTCCACCCTTTCGCCAGTCATGATTAATTCGGTAAACCCAAATGAAGAACTCCCAATCAGGTGATTAAAAAATGGACCTGACAAGGTGCCAAGGAACATATCCACTAATTCTCTGTCGGATAGAGGGGGTTAGACTCTGCCTGCGAGATCCCTCCATTTTTTAGCATAGGTTTTGAAACCCTCATCTGTTCCCATAGACGTACTTTGTAACTGTGTCCTAGTCGAGGCCAAATCAGCATTGTACTGATACTGTTTGTAGAAAGCGGCAGCCAACTCTTCCCAATTACGGACATTGGACCCTTCTAATTGGTAGAACCAATCCAACTGAGTCCCCGATAAGCTTTCCTGGAAGAAATGCACCCACAGATTTTTGTCAGCCGTGTGGGGCTGAATCTTTCTGACATATGACCTCAGATGTAGTTTTGGGCAAGAGATACCATCATACTTGGCGAAGGTTGGGACCTTGAATTTTTGTGGGATGACAACCCCTGAGATGATTCCTAATTCTTCAAAATACAAACTGGGCACTCTCTGAATCTCCATGGCGTTCAAACAATCCTCTAGCTGTTTGTATTTATCATCAGCAGGAAGATATTGCTCCTCAGAGTAATCAGGCTCTTCTTCTCCTTCGGATGCTGGGTCGTCGTTCACTTCCTGGGTCTCGGTCCCTCGGTTATCTCCTTCACCCGACGATGTTACAAAATCCAAGGTTCGCCTGGTATGTCCTTTAAACCTTCTTCCCATAATCACAACCCCGATTGGTTTCTTCGTCTTCTTTTTCTTCTCTTTGGCTAGCAGAGTCTTCAACTCTTCTTGCCCTTTTGTCAGAGCCATGAGCATTTGTTGAAACTGGGTATTATGCGCCTGAAGATATTTCACAGTCTGTTCAACATCCATCTCACTGTAATAAACAGTAGAAGGATAAGGCGACCTGTTATGAGAAACCTGTATGATGTTATGATGAATGAAGATGCAATATGCAAATGATTTCAAGGAAATTTAGAAGATTTAAATTTGTCCAAACCAAAAAAGAACACACGTCATATTAAATAGAACCAAGTTTGAATACATCATGCCTCCTCGGGCTTACAAAGAAAGAAACAAAATACAGCAAAAACTCCTAAGACAAAAAGACCGAACGCATCCTTTTTGGAGCAATGTAGGTATTCAGATTCTTCTCTTCATGAAGCAGTTTGGTGAGCTCCAGAACCTTCTTCTCACTAGCGTAGTACTGGGTTTCAAAGGTGTCTCTCTCTTCCTTCAACTGAATCCATGCCTTTTGCAGGTCTTCGAGAGAGGTAGGCATGTCAGGATGAAGAACGGTGTACACGTCTCCTTCAATAACAGGCTCAATGATGACAGGGAGGATGGAAGGGTAAGGCATTAAGAGACTCTGGGCACGAGCCCGTACCCACCTAAGGTAAGGCTCGAGAGGGATAGAGTTTTTATGTCCCAAAGTCCTACTGTCCACTTTGTTCACCATTCCCCAAGCACGTGTAAACCTATGGCAGTAACCTTGATCTTCTTTGTCGTAGTCAAAAACTAAACCTCGGACGAGCATCTCATGAGGGCCGTCTCTTCGGGCATACCCAAATTGCCGAAGATCTAAACACGGGTTATAGGTGATACCTCCCCTAATACCTAGCAGAGGTACATTAGGGAACTCACCACAGCGGTCAATGATATAGATATCTTCCAAAGATCTTGAGTACCAACGGATATCAGAGTGAGTGAGAGACATCATCCTTTGAGACCAAGTCAGTATTTGCTCGTTCTTCAGTGCTGACTGAGGCAGGTGTGAAGTGAACCACTTAGCGAGTAGGGGTATACAACACAAAAGGGTACCTCTTTTCTTCATGATACGGGTATGAAGGCAATGCAAGATGTCTCCTTGCAAGGTGGGTATAGGATTGCGAGAGAGAAAGACTTTGATGGCATTAACGTCTATGAATTGGTCCAAATTAGGAAACAGAACCAAACCATAAATGAGGAGAGCTAGCACGTCTTCGAAATCTTGGAAATCCATGTCATCCCAGAATGAACGAGCTTTTTCCAACAGAAACTTAGCTAAAAAACCTTTAACCCCGCTTCTTGTCTCCCAATTGGCTGTGACGTCGACCCTCTTCACATGTAAAGCTTCGACGATGACTTCAGGTTTTAGAATCCCTTCTAGACCGGCGAATGGTATATGATTAAGCATGGGCACCCCTAAGAGTAGAGAGAACTCTTCCAATGTAGGTACCAACTGATAGTCCGGAAAAGTGAAACAATGATATACTGGATCAAAGAATTGGAATAGTACACACATCATATCTTCTTGGAAGTTGGATGTAGCCAAAATGAGGAGTCGACCATACTTCTTGGTAAAAGGAGAATCCCCCGGCACTCTTGAGGCTAGCTCTTGAAGTTGAGGATGTGCTTTTACAAAGCTGATTCAGATGGTGTTTCTTCGGAGAGAATTCATATCCTACAAAACAAAAACAAAGATAAATTTCTAAATCTTTGAAATGGTTAGTGAGCATGCATATGATGTTTATGATGTTTATGATGTTTATGATGTTTATGATGTTTATATACAAGTAAACATATACACACACAACAAACAGATCCCTATGTTTTAGGCTTACATGAATTTTGTAGGTAAGTACCCTCTTGAAGTTTTAGTTGGCTCAACCTGTCCTAGAAATAATGATCGGGTTCTAAAGGATCTCAATATCACCGACCTTTCTCTTAGGCATTGTCTCAGCACAACAATCTTTTCTTGCGGCCGAGATATCCCAAAAGTCTAGCCTCAATGAGTGTAGTATCGAGTGTCAACCAATTTTCAGCTCTACACTGAAACCAGCTACCTCACTACGTCCTAATGGCCAAGTTTGTTCAATTAGGGTTCTAAGGTTAATTAGTGCTTCACGATGCTACTCAGCAGCCCCGTATTCTCCTCGATTCACCATGAGGGATACCGGTACCCACAAATGCGTCACACCAACATAGCTACTGCTTCAACCGTATCGGTCTACGCCGTACAGTTCCCTCATAGTTTATTGCTACTTACCTAAAAGGTATTTCCCAGATCTGGGTTAGGATCAAAGCAAGCCCAATACAAAGAAATAAATACAAAGCACACAAATCAAATAATGAAAGCGAGTAAAAGTGATTTATCCCTAAGGTAACCCCACTTTTTTTATTAGTCCCCAACAGAGTCTCCAGTTCTGTGATACGGTAGGAGAACTGACTTGATGTTTTGCATTTCGATTGCACTTGTACGGTTAGCAAGAGTCGCCACCGACTTTTCTTTTAACCAAAAGGGAAGGTAAAAAAGCACAGGAAAGACCTTTCGAGATTATTTCTCGGGTTCGAGGGGTATATTATGAAAAGGGAAGGTATTAGCACCCTTTTCATCCATGGTTTTCCATGGGCTCTTAGTTACTCGTTTAGATCACTTGCTTTCATTTGATAGTGTGCTTGTGGTGTGGGCTTTGAAAGTATTTTGAAAAAATATCTTTGTAATGGTTCTCGTCTCTATAAGAACGTATACAAAGTTTTGTTTCGAAAAGTGGTTCAAAGATGTGTTTGTGAATCGTGTTTCAGAAAGTGTTTTGAAAAGATGTTTTGCAATGGTTCTCGTCTCTACAAGAACGTATACAAAGTTTTGTCTTTTGAAAATTTCTTGAAATGAGAGTGTAGGTGTGAAAAGTTTTTATCGTGATCAAGCGAGTAACTAAGAGTGAATCTATCTACTCGAAAGGTCTTAAATTGTTCTTTTCTTCCTCTTTTTAATGGTGCTATCTTACCATTGATTTGGTAAGAAGCCCCATCGTTGGATATGAAGGGACAGGCGCGGGTCAATTTCACAATCATCAAAAGCAACTTATGATACGCTTTAGCAATTTTTGTAAGGGACGAGATCGTTTTAATTGAAGGCAACATTGAGGGTCATCGAGGGGCTACGATCTTTTTTATCGAAGGGTCATTGCTAGAGCGTCCCATATTCGAGGGACATGATTGTATTTCCGAGGCAACGAGCGAGGTTACCCTAGAGGTGCGCGTGTGAAAAAGTGTGTTGGTTTCAAGTTATTTTATTCTTTGATTAGGTCATCTAGCGATTGATTTTTGAATCTTTCCATACACGCCTAGTTACTATACAATATATGGAAAACGGTAAATTGCGGGAATTGAAGTTCTACGCTATTACAAAAATGTTCGGGAATGGGGGTACAATTTTTACAAATGGGGATGAATCAAATGAGATAGAAATGTCCAAATAACAAGTAATACAACCAAATCGAATTCTGCGCGATTTAATTAAAGCTATGATAATCCATGAAAATAAAATCAACAAAATATGGAAATGAAATATTAAGTATTTACTTGAAAAGAGAAAAGAAAAACCTATTCTAAAAAATAAAAATAATTGATTAAATTAAAATCTCTATTTTTTTGTATTTTATTAATTAAGTAAGTAACAAGATAAATTAAAGAGGGACTAAACTAAGTTCTATTATTATTATTTTGGTATTTTATTATGTGAATTAAATCTTAAAATAAAATTTATTTAAAAAAATAAAAATGATAAAAATTAAATTACAAAACCTAAATCAAATTAAAATGTATTTTAAGTTATTAGCATTTGCATAATAAAAAAAAGAATGTAAAAGAAAACAAATTAAACTAAAAAAATGCAGTGGGCTTAAGGGGTTTGAGAATGAGGCCCAAACAAAAAAATGTTGTTCTTGTTGCAATAAAAAAAACAGGCATAGGGGGGGAGGGGGGGGGGGGGGTAAATCCAGCAAAACGTGAATGGGCTTAAGGGCAATTGTAAACAAAACAAGCCCAAACTCTTAAGTGGCACTTAGTTTCTGATTAAGGGGAGGGTTTGGAACCCTTTGTAATTCACAGCGGCGCCGCTCTCATCTCTTTCGCTTAATCTTTGTATCATCCTTGTTCATCTCGCTGTTCATTGAAACCTTCTAACCATCCTCACTACCCGTCCCTTTCTAATTTGGCGAACAAAATCGCTCTTTATTTCTTTGTCTCATCATGATTTGTGTTTTTGAAACCCTAAGTGTTGAATTCGATTTAAGCCTAAAAGGTCCGAATTTGGTTCATCTGATCTCCCCCCCCCCCAACTCTCTGTTGCCGGAATGCCACCTATCTCGTCCTCCTAATCAAGCTCTAGTGGTTTTCTTTGAAAAAGGGTGAGATTCTGTTCTTTCCAACTTTTACAAATTTCGTTGATTATTTTTATTATCTTGTCATGTTTTCTGTTAATTAAGCTTGCTCTTTTAAATGCATGAAAATACATGATTATGGAAGATTTGGGAAAGAGAGGGAAACCATACTTGTTGAAGTTCTTTCTGTGAAATGGAAAGGGACGGCGAGATTGAGGACGGCGTTCCTTGGTGGCTGGAGTTGCACGAGGTGAGGAGATGAGGATGAAGGCGTGGGTATTCTGACTCGTTAGTAACTTCTTCTATTTTTCTTTGAATGATGGTGATTAACAGTTTTCTAGATCTTGGGATTTTTGTGATTGTTTTGTTGGATGGTTAACTGGCCTTAGGTTTTGGGGCCTTGCTACTGTATTTTCTGTTTTTTGATGATGGTTAATGGTTTTTGGAGTTTTGGTTTTGTGGATGTTTATCAGGTTTGTGTTTGAGGCTTGGCTCTAGTTCTGGTTGTTTTAGACTTGTTACAGGCTTGGTTGATGGTGGTTTGTTACTGGTTTGACAGTTTTTTTTTATGATGTTGTTGGTTAACAGGTTTCAGGTTTGATAGTGGTTCTGGTTTTTTATGAGTTTGAGGTTTCGATACTGGTGTCTTAGTTTGAGACTTGTGTTTTTGGTTATGGTGTTTTGTTACTGGTTTAGTTTGGTTGCAGGTTTTGTTACTGGTTTTTGAGAGTTGATGATGGTTGACTGTATTTTTCAGCTTGAGACTTGTGTCTCAGGTTTGGGATATTTGGCTTTTGGGAGTTGGATGCTGGTTTACAGTTTTGAGACTTATGTGTTTTCTGAGTTTGAGACTTATGTGTGTTTTCTGAGTTTGAGACTTGGTCATGTTTCTCTTGCTTCCTTCTTATTATATTAACCCTGCTTTTGTTACCTCTATATTCAAAATGGTGGGAAACCAACAAATTGAATATTTTAGTATATTGTCCCTATGGCTTTTTGATTGCAGTTTTGTTTTTTAGCACATTCTATGCAACTTGTGACAGGCAGGGCAGCAGGGCTGTGCATTCCAATAACCTAGGTGACTTATTTCCTCTCTTCTCTCTCAATGACAATAAGAAAGCAAATTGCTTTTTGCCCCTTTTTTCCAATTCTGAAAGGTTTGCATGGAAAATGATGACTTTATGCCTCTTGAACAAGCTTTTTCTTATTTGACTTAGCTATTTATGTTGCCATACTTTTGCCTCGTTTTTGTTGATGTTGTTTGTTGTTTTGACAAAGCTGTTTGTTTGGTTTTTTGAGGCTGCTGTTTGTGATGTTGTTTGGTTTGTTGTAATGTTGCTTGTTGTCTAGTTTGTGTTGTTTTCTTGCATTTCTGCTTGTTTGGACAGCTTTGTAGCATTTATGCTTGTTTGGACAGCTTGCTTGTATTTTGTTTGGACAGTTTGCGCATTTCTACTTGTTTGGACAACTTTATAGCATTTGTTGGACAGTTTTGTAACATTTGCTCTTGTTTTTCTTTTTGTGAACCAAGAAGGGTAACCTTCTTGTGATTTGCAAATAGGAAATAGATTGTGATGAAATAAAATGGCATTCTGATTCCATTTTTGCAAACCTTAATGATGAATACCCTTTTGGAAAATTTTGTTCATGCTCAAATAATTTGCACTAACCATGTTTCTTCTTTCTTTTCATGTGAGCACAATTGGATGTGACAAAGCAAGGAAGGCAAGAAATTTGTGGCAAGCATGGAAGTCTTGGAGATAAGCACAGGGACTTCAGTCAAACTTAGGCATAGATTAATTCTCCTAGGCCAATCAAACATTTGGATTTCCTTTGTTATTTAGAGAAAATCATTCTTGTATTGTATCCAATAATTGTATCAATTCATTTTCAAATACGATAAGTTGTAAAACCTAAAGTATTTAAAAGAATAAATTGTTTTGTAACAACGTTTGAAATTGGAAAAATCTTGAGTTGTAGCATGAAATATTCTGGTGTCAATTGAAATTCTTTATCAATAACAACTTATAATTTCGCATCCTAATTGATTTTTGAAATGCCCAATCAAGATATTTAAAGTAAAATTTTCCAGTCTGGTAACTTAAATTCCAAGTAATCCCAATAATTCTGTAACTGCATTTCAAACAGACATGCACTGTATATTCCATTTCCTAACCAAGCATAGGTTTTGAAAGACGCAAATCATCTGGTTAACCCGGATCAAAATCATGGTCGTCCTAAATGACAGTCTTAACCTCCATCTCTTGTCCCAAATAAACCATGCTCTAAGAACAAACATTAACCTTTTCAGTAAACTTGAGGAAGCATGAAGACCTGTGAAAGCCATTTGGATCTTTGAGAATTCATTTTCTTTTGAGAATTGCAAAAAAAAACCTAATTGCTGGTTTACCACCACAGAAGAGAATCTGTCTGGTCGATTTCTGAGCCAGCTTGAATATCCGAGAAACCCTAGGGTTATGTCTTCTATGAAAAAATGGAGGGCAAATTTTGGGGTACAATAGAGAGGTATGACTCTGTTACCATTTGTAACGCCCCAGACTGCTTTCAGGATTACCGACTGACCTTACAAACCAACACGAGACTTTTCAGCGTGTTTTATCCTCACTCACACGCTTTCTGGGAAACTTCTCAGAAGGTCACCCATCCTATAATTGCTCTAAGTCAAGCACGCTTAACTGTAGAGTTATTATGAATGAGCTACCGAAAAGAAAATGCATCTTGTTGGTATAGGTAGTACCAATTAATCCTTATAAGCCTTCCTTCAACCATGCAGTCCCATATCTGCATAGCCTAGGGATCCCTCTTATTTCGACGTGACGACCACCTTTTCCCTCTTAGGCCTCGGGTGTTACATGTGGTGCAACCACTCCTCGCCTTTTTGGCCTCGAGTGTTACAAGCTCCAGTGTTGTTGGTAAAGAAGAAAGATGGAAGTGTGAGGCTTTATGTTGATTATAAACAGTTGAACAAAGTGACAATTAAGAATAAGTATCCGCTTCCAATAATAGATGACTTGATGGATCAGTTGGTGGATGCTCACGTGTTTAGTAAGATTGATTTGAGGTCAGGTTACCATCAGATTAAGGTGAAGGATGAAGATATCTAGAAGACGGCTTTTAGGACGCGTTATGGACATTATGAGTATTCATTGGTTTTTTTGGTGTTACCAACGCGCTGGGAGTATTCATGGAATACATGAATCATATCTTTCATACTTATTTGGATATGTTCGTGGTGGTGTTTATTGATGATATTTTGATTTACTCTAAGTCAGAAGGAGAGCATGCAGAACACTTAAGAGTAGTATTGCGAGTTTTAAAAGAGAAGAAATTGTATGCAAAGATGTCCAAATGTGAGTTCTGGTTAAAGGAGGTTAGTTTTCTTGGTCATGTGATCTCAGGTAGTGGCATTGTTGTAGATCCATCAAAGGTTGATGCTATGTTACAATGGGGAACTCTGAAGTCAGCTACTGAGATTAAAAGCTTTTTGGGATTAGTTGGTTATTATAGAAGGTTTATCGAAGGTTTTTCTAAGTTGGCACTTCCGTTGACTAAGTTGACTTGTAAAGGTAGAGCTTTTGTGTGGGATGTTCAGTACGAAGAAAGTTTTATAGAATTGAAGAAGAGATTGACGTCGGTTCCAATTTTGATGTTTCCAAATCCAGGAGAACCTTTTGTGGTATATTGTGATGCTTCTAAGATGGGCTTAGGGGGTGTGCTTATGCAGAATGGTAAGGTAGTTGCTTATGCATCAAGGCAATTGAGGACTCATGAGAAGAACTATCCTAAGCATGATTTAGAGCTTGTTGTAGTTGTCTTTGTGTTGAAGATTTGGAGGCATTATCTTTATGGTTCTAGATTTGAAGTGTTTAGTGACCATAAGAGCTTAAAGTATTTATTCAATCAGAAGGAGTTGAATATGAGGCAACGAAGATAGTTAGAATTGTTAAAGGATTATGATTTCGGTTTGAATTATCATCCAGGAAAAGCGAATGTGGTAGCCGATGCATTGAGTCGAAAGACTTTACATATGTCAGCAATGATGGTTAAAGAGTTGGAATTAATTGAACAGTTCAGAGATATGAGCTTAGTTTGCAAGGTGACGCCGCAGAGTGTTATGTTGGGTATGTTGAAGATTAATAATGAATTTCTAGATAGTATCAGAGAATCTCAGAAGCTGGATGTGAAACTGGTAGATTCGATGGTTGGGATCGATCAGTCTGAGAATAGTGATTTAAGCTAGATGCGCAAGGTGTGTTGAGATTTCTTAACCAGATTTGTATTCCTGATGATGCTGAGATGAAGAAAGTGATACTTGAAGAGAGTCATAAAAGTAAGTTGAGTATTCATCCAGGAGCTACAAAGATGTATCAAGATTTGAAAGGTTTGTTTTGGTGGCCTGGAATGAAGAGTGATGTGGCTCGGTTTGTGTATGCATGTTTGACTTGTCAGAAGTCGAAAGTTGAACATCAGAAGCCAGCAGGGTTGATGCAACCGTTAGAAGTTCCAGAATGGAAATGGGATAACATTTCTATGGAATTTATGACGGGGTTACCTAATACCTTAAGAGGACATGATTCAATTTGGGTGATTATTGATAGGCTTATGAAGTCGGCTCATTTTATTCCTATTAACATCAGTTTTCCTGTGTCGAGGTTGGCTGAGATTTACACGAGTGTGATTGTGAAGCTGCATGGTGTTCCTTTGTGCATTGTATTAGATAGAGATCCAAGGAGGTTGAGTTCGGCGTATCATCCTCAGACAGATGGTCAGACTGAACGGACTATCCAATCGTTGGAAGACTTGCTGAGAGCATGTGTTCTTGAGCAGGGAGGTTCGTGGGATACTTATCTTCCGTTGATAGAGTTCACTTATAATAACAGTTAGCATTCCAGTATTGGGATGACACCTTTTGAAGCATTGTATGGTCGAAGGTGTAGAACTCCTTTATGTTGGCATGAATCTGGTGAAAGTGTAGTACTTGGACCTGAACTTGTTCGTGAGACTACTGAGAAGGTGAAGTTGATTCGAGAAAAGATGAAAGCTTCCCAAAGTAGATAGAAGAGTTATCATGACAAGCGAAGGAAAGACTTAGAATTTCAAGCGGGTGACCATGTGTTTTATAGAGTCACACCTGTGACTGGTGTTGGACGAGCATTGAAGTCTAAGAAGCTCACTTCTCGTTTTATTGGACCATATCAAATTTCGGAGAGAGTTGGGAAAGTTGTTTATAGAGTGGATTTACTGCCTAATCTTTCAAATTTGCAGTAAGAGATTATAGGGTTATTATATTAGTTTTTAGAAATAATAAGGAAAAAGAAGAAGCAGTAAGAGAGAAAGAAATAAGGGTTGGAAGAGAACGTGAAAGTTGCAGAAAAGAAGGAAAAGAGGCAGAACGAAATTCAATCGAAAAATTTGTAGAGCAACCTTCAATCCAAGGTAAGGGTGGGGTTCTAACTCTATAATAGGGTTTATGATGATTAGTATGTGGGATTAGATGTGAAAAGTTGTCTTGTTTATGATTTGAATGTATATATTATTGTATGATGAAGATCAATGATTTAGAGATGAGTAATGATACCCTAATGCTGTATAATTGATGTAGAAATATAGGATTATTATAATTGATGATTACCTATGATTAGAGGATGTTTTTAGGGCCTAAGGCAGGGAAACCGTAGTGAAAACATAGTGAAATCGCAGAAAATATTCATGACAGAACAGTATGCGTCGACCTCAAAAGCCATGCGTCGATACATGCATATTTTTGGACTCAGGATGAGTCGATACGAAGGAGCATGCGTCTATACATGCGGTGTTGCAGACTCAATATGAGTCGATACAAAGGGATTACGCGTCGACTCATGCATCATGTTAGCCCAGTACGCGTCGACTCAAAACGTTATGCATTGACTCATGTAGTCTGATTTTTGGCAGATTCATTTCCAAAGGTCGTAACTTGAGTTTCCGGACTTCGTTTGAGGTACCGTTTGAAGCGTTGAATAGATGACGCGATGAACTTCACTCTTAAGGATTAAAATTAAGGATAAGAAGAATAATCCTAGTAACCAAATTTAGGACTAGAGTTAGCTTCCCGCGTTAATCGCTATGATGATTTTGTGAAGTATGATGAGGATAAGATGATTGTAGATTATTGTTTGGTTCATAACAGTAAGATTAATGATGATAATGATATAGTATTACAGAATGGTAATATGTAGAGGTTTGTTAAGTAGAGGTAAGCCTTAGATGATTAATTAATTATATGCAATATCATGTTGTAGGCCTATGGCCAACATTGAGGGATTGTCGATCTATCGTTGTATTGTTGTTATGGCTGAGTTGCTATAAAATTATGTTGATGAATTACGTTGATGAAATTACGTTGATGAAATTATGTTGATAAATTATGTGATGAATTATGTTGATGAATTACGTTGATGAAATTATGTTGATGAAATTATGTTGATAAATTATGCGATGAATTATGTTGATGAATGATGTTGATGAATGATGTTGAGATGCCTCTAATAATTGGTAGCTATTAAGATGTAGGCTTCTGGCCAACTATGATGTTGTGTTGATATGTCGTTAATCATGGTTGTTGTTATTTCATTCATGATTGTGTTGCATACATTGCATTTCAAGATGGAGGTGATGCTCGTTAAGATGGCATGTATTGGTGAATATTAAGATGAAGGCTTATGCCTTGTTAATGCCTCTATTTATTGGCAATTATTTGAGATGGGAGTTCTGCTCCAATGGTACCACATGAATTTGCAGAGTATTGAGTCACATTATATGATTGCATAAAGAAGTTATGTATTGATGCGGTAAATGTGTATATTGTTGGTATTCTGTTGCGATTATTGTTGTTTATACGATGAGAAGTGGTGATGTTATGTGATTTAACTTAATATATCATTTATCATTCGTTTTATTATATTGTTAGATATATCACCCATTCTGTTTGAATGTTACCCTTACGTTGGTAACATGCAGGTAATCCAGAGTGAAGGAAGTATACCTTCAGTAGTTCGAGTCGGTGTCATTGCTCTGATACGTAACACTCGGGGGGAGGGGGGGGTGAATGTTTGTTGCTTTTAGTTATTGATTATTTCAGGTGTTGAACTTTAATTTGTTTGTTGCTAAGTATGCATTATTTTGAAGTTGTTGTAATTGTTGGACAAAGATGTTATTATGATTCCACTGCGTAGATGTTCAAGTTGTTGAATTAAGAGATTAAATTATTATGCTGATAGTTCATCCGAAGTTTTAAAGTGTTATGTATCCACGTTGAATGCAATGTGTTTTTAAAGTTGAATTTGTGGCATCCTGATTTCAGTTGCATGAATTTTATGACTCTGATTTGCATATATAATTGCCGGGTAGAATTGGGGTGTTACATGCACCATGTCCAGGAAACTTATCTCATGTACTCCTCCTCGGGCCTCCTTTTTCTCTACCGTTTCTTGTTCTGCTCCCCATTGGTAATGATTTTGGGCCATATCTTCTATGAGAGCACAAGCTTCAGGGTAAGGTTTGTTCATTAGTGCGCCACCAACAGCAACGTTGATAGACATCTTCGTGTTATAATGGAGTCCATTATAAAAGGTATGGATAATTAACCATTGCTCCAGGCCGTGGTGTGGACAAGCTCTTAACATGTCTTTATATCTCTCCATGCTTCAAAAAGTGATTCTCCTTGGTTTTGAGTAAATCTAGTGATCAGGTTTCTAAGGACTGCGGTTTTGCTTGGCGAGAAATATCTAGCAAGAAACACTCTCCTAAGGTCTTCCCAAGTCGTTATTAAGTTGGCTGGAAGGGAATCTAACCAATCACGTGCTTTATCTCTGAGGGAGAAAGGGAATAGTCTTAGACGAATCGCCTCAGGTGAAGTACCATTGGTCTTTAGAGTGTCCGCTAATTGGATAAAAACTTTCAAGTGTTGATTCGGGTTCTCTGAGGCGAGACCAGCAAATTTATTTTGTTGCACTAATTATAATAATGAGGGCTTTAGTTCGAAATTATTGGTGGTGATAACAGGGTTTACTATACTTGAACTAGGCTCCTCGTCTGATGGTTGGGAAAATTCCTTAAGGGGTCTTCGGTTACGATCTTCAGCGATAGTTCTTTTTATCCTACAGAGAAAAAGACGTGCTCGGGTGTAACATTCGGGTTCCACTAAAGGATCTAGTAAGTTTCTGGTACTGTGATTCTTGTGCATTTACCAGCTAATAAAGCCTTAGTCTAAACAGGATAACAACAGGGTACGAAATTTGATGATGTTTGGTCCCTGACAACGGCACCAAAAACTTGTTCGGTCTGTTTATAGAGTCTAAAATCTAACTGCAAGTGCACAGCCTATCAAAGTAATATAAAGGATTATCGAACCAAGAGACCAATCGTCAATCTATCAACTCTATTATTAAGTTGCTTATTTAAGGCATATCAATTCAGTTGAGGGAGTATAATGAAAAGGAAATAAATAGATAAAGTAAATTCAGACAAAAGACAAGCTAGAATGTAAATCACATTGGTCAAATAATATTTCAATTTGTATTTAATAGAACTACTCATAGGGCAATATTTTCCACTCTTGTAAAGGAACAAATTGACGGGAACTTGCCGCTTTCGCTAACTAAGAACCGAGTTTACTCTCTAATAAAATCATTCTATTGTCACTTATAAAAGGGCGCTTCAAGCGTTAAATCAGCAAACCTTTTTAAGAAATTAGTTTCTTAACTTAGTAAAAAAAGTGGTTTCAACTCAGAATGATTGACATAAAGAGATTCTTGACTTTCGCTCGAGAATCGGATTGTAAACCTATAAACGCGTCCGAAAATAGTTTCAAAATAATTTTTTAAAAGTGTCAAAGATCCCTAATTAACTAGTCAAAACGCTTTTGCCCTTTTTGAACGATTAAAAACTAACCAAGTTTACTCTTTGAAATGGACGACTTTCGATCTTATCCAAAAATATTAAGTACGAAAAACTTGTGTTAAAAGTTAAAACAACCCCTAAATTGTTTCTACTGATACGGTGTTGAAATGCTATCATGACAATGATCCTTACATTCCAAGGTTAAAATATTTAGCCAAACATGGAAATAAAAGCAAGCATATTAAAGTTGATAGAAATAAACATCGTAATAAAGGCAAGGCAAGGTAATAAAATAAGTAATGCAAGTGCAAGACAAAGCGATTGAAATAAAATTTAAAAAAAAACTTAAATAGAAACTTGCTCCAAATCAGAGTCTTTAAATCTTGGTACAACTGGAAAGTAAATTCTTGAAGTAAAATAGCGGCAAGATTGTAAATAAAAGAGATGCTTCAACCTAATCAAGACTATGGTACAATAATACTCCGATGTGGTGAATTATTACTTTTACACAAGTGAGTATAGGCTTAGCGTTGCAAGATTAAGTTAGATGATGGAAAATGAAATGAAAACTACTATTTATAGAAGTTCTCCATGCCATGCTTTGACATAAATGCCCCCCAACTCCTTTTGAGCGGGAAGAGACTTAACAAAGACTGCGACCGCCGAGGCCCCTCTGTGGGTGCTGAGTGAACCAACAGAGAGATCGTGGGGGACGCGGCAGTTATCCCCTGGGTGGAGTGGGACACATCACGGCGCCCCCTATAGCGGCCGATGAGTTGAACGTCATGTGTAGGATTTCAGTGAAAATCTCGATTTCTTGGCCTTTTCGCTTGGTTTCTTCAAGAAGAGTTGCAAATGGGCATGTTGTCTGAAAACAAGACAAATACAAGCATAACGCAAAAAAACAGTACTAAAAATTATGAAAAACATGTGTTATTTGAGTCAAATATGCAGTGCGATCAAGTGTTATCAGCTACTAGGAAATATTCATTGGACAAAATACGCTTTATGCTTTGGGGTTGGCGAAGATTAACACTGATGACTTTTATATTCATGGTCAATATGCTAATGGTCGTATCATTCACAACTAATCAATCACTTTATTAAAGGGCTTATGCATAACAAAGGAATTTAGAATGCTCTTTTAATAAAGTTAGTGAGTGCTATGTTTTAGGTATTCAAATGGACAAAGAGAAAAATCCAACTCATGTTATATTTTACAAAGACTCTAATCACTTTGTTTCTAAGATATAAAACCATTGCACTCTCATTTTTCATCTCTAACCTATTTTTGTAACAATCATTTCTCTCTTCCATCATTCATGTACGACATCAGACCAAAATATCAAGAAATGAAACCACATAATATAGTTCTCGACGTCTTCGTGGAGTTTAGGAAGGTTAGGGTTTCGTATACTCAAAGAGACAACAAATAATATATGTCATGGATTAGCTAAAAACGCTACTCAAACTGAAAATAGGGTTTCGTTTCAGAAATACCCAGACTATATAAAAATTCAAAATTTACATGATTTAAAGCTTAATTAATGATATTTATTATGTTACTTTTAAAATAAATATAATTCACCATCTCATGTAAGAACGTTGTTAATTTTTTCTAGACCAAATTACCATTTAGTTTTGAAGAGTATTAAAACGACTATTTTTTTAACACTCTCTAAAATACTCATTATCTTATCAAGTCAAACATATATGAATCTCTCACTTTAAAAATAAATCTCATATAAAGTGACAAAACTCACATGTATCTCCTCCAATAAATGAATGAGTGTGTAAAAAATATTGAAAAAAAGAGTGTTTCTAACCTTACTGTTTAGTTTTTTACTATACATTATGAATGTTGTTACGCCTTAAAAACTTAAGTGTTTCTTTTCATGTCGTAAATTTTGACGATTTTCTCTCAACCAAATTACTCTATAATGTTGTTGTTATTATTTCGCCTTCTTAATAAAAATTTAAGTGTAGTTCTCTTTAGGTATGACGTAATTATATATTTTTCTTATATAAAACATTCTTAAATGTGCATCTCCATTTTCACATTATTAAAAAATCCTGTATTTACATGCTATGATTGGTGTGACATCATATTATCTTTTATTTTATTTTTATATATAAAAGTATTGCAATTGGCACCAACGAATGAGAGCCCAAGTGGGCATTGGGATTAGAGCGGTCCCTGATAAATACTTCCTCCGTTGATTGAAGAGAGCATACAAACCAATGCCAGCGGACAATTACTACGTGTCTCCCACCGAATCCAAATATGTTCTAAATTCATTCATTTATTAATAACGCTTCCTTTCCCCGCCACTCCGGATAATGGCGTCCTCACTACCACACTTAGACGACGATTCCGTCTCCCCTTCCCCTCGCTCCGATCACTTCCAAGACGCTCCGCCGCGTGTCCGCTTCATGTGTAGCTTCGGCGGCAAGATCCTCCCCCGTCCCTCCGACAATCAGCTCCGTTACGTCGGCGGCGACACCCGAATCGTCGCCGTTAATCGCTCTATTCCATTCTCCGCCTTAGTCCACAAACTCTCCAAACTCTGTGGTAACAATTTCTTCCAAACCCTCACGTTTTCTCATTTTCTTGTACCTTTATATGTTGGTTTTGAGTTTTGATCGTGTGCAGGCATGAGCAACATAACCGCAAAGTACCAACTTCCAAACGAAGACCTAGACGCGTTGATCACCGTTACAACAGACGAAGACGTGGAGAACATGATAGACGAGTACGACCGCGTCTCACAGAATGAAAACCCACGAGCGGCTCGCCTTCGCGTCTTCCTCTTCCCTGAAGGCGAAGATTCTCGAGCCAACAGTATAAGCTCGCTGTTAAACGGCTCAACCAAAAGAGAAAACTGGTTCATGGACGCTTTAAACGGTGGCGTTTCAGGACTCGAGCGAGGTCGCTCAGAAGCTTCTTCTATGCTTTCTGAAGTACCCGATTATTTATTCGGGTTGGATAATAACTCCGAAGAAACAAACCAAAACCAAAACCTAAACCTAAACCTCCGTGAATCACGACCTAAGGAACGTCACCTTCTTCAACAAGATAACGTTTCGAATTCGGATCCGGGTTCTCCTGCTCCGGTTGTTTCTTCACCGTTTTGTTCAACTTCATCTGCGTTGAGTGTTCCTTCTATCCCGAATCTTCCACCGGTTAAAACCAAACTCGAAAACCCGGTTTCTGATTTCAGAGAAAATCAAAACGAAACGGTTTTTCAACCGCAACTGAAACAGAATCTTTATCAGATTAACCCTGCAGTACACTACCCCCACCCCCAACCACAAGCACAAGCTTCACATGCACAAGAAGCTGCATATTCGGGTCATCATGCACAACCGGTTCCAGTTTACTATATTTCCGGTTCGGTTCAGCCCGGAAATATGCCGATGCAACAGGTTCATTATCCATTCGTTCAACAACCTTATCATGCAGTTATGCAACCTCAGGTTCCGATTGGGTATCATCATATGGTTCCGGGTTCGGGTCAAGTGTATGGTGCGGGGATGAGGCATGTGGCCCCTGTGCAGCCCTACAGTCCCACGGCTCCGGTGGTTCGTGACGGTTTAAAACAGCAAGTGTATCAAGGTGTGCCGAACCCCAGTCCGGTTCCGGTTTACCATCAGATGGCAGTGACGGGTGGGGATGAACCGCAAAGAAGTGGAACGGAGTTTGGAATGGGTCGGGGCACCAACCCGCCGAATAATTGACCTGGTTTTTTTCCTTAATTAGTGTGTTTAATGTAATTCATTATGATTGGGGAAATGGTTGCTTTTGTATGCAGTTTGAATTTTGTTTTTTTTTGGGTGAAGCACTCGGTCATGGTTGATGCTCAAAAGTCCAAGAATTATATATTTGTATTTGATAAAAAATAACTGTGTGGAGGAAATTTAATTACTCAATTTTGTATATATTCAGAAAGACAATATATTAAATAGAGATATGTTATTTGAACATCCATTCTTTTGACAATTTTTGGGACATCTTTTTTCCCATCTTTCTATTGGACAAAAATAATAGAGAGAGGAAGAGACGGAGAGAAAGTAAAAATACAATGAGAGAGAAAGTTGTCACAAAAGGTATTTAAAAATAAATGTTCAAATAATATTAATATATTAAATAATATTAATATATATAAAAATACAATGAGAGAGAAAGTTGTCACAAAAGGTATTTAAAAATAAATGTTCAAATAATATTAATATATTAAATAATATTAATGTACGTTTATTGGATATGCACTGTTACTTTACAAATCAATTAGATTTAAACAACATAGAATTTATTAGATATGCATGATTATTTTATAAATTAATTAGATTTAGACGACGTAGATTATGTTGAAGATATTCGGTTAAAGTGAGCTATATCGTAAAGTTGTTGAAAAATAGGACATAATCAAAGGTTTGATGGTAGAAGATTTGACATAAATCAATTTTTTCAAAAGTGTTTTGTCTCGTATGGAGAGTGTGGAATAGTGAAATCAATATCTCATATTTTTTCGAGTGTTCCATGTTCGCAGGTTTATGGTACTTGATTTGCAATTGGCTTGGTGTATCTACAGTTCTCCAAAGAGAAGTCGTGGCTCACCTCGAACAATTTGAAGCTCTAATCGGAAGCAGAAGATCTAGTGCAACTAGATTAAGAGTGGTATGGTGTGTGTGCATTTGGAACCTGTGGAAAGTAAGGAATGATAAAGTCTTTTAGAACAATGATGTTTGTGTGGATAGAGTGGTCGAATAAACGCGAAGAGACTCGTGGAATTTGGCTAAATAGTAAGTCTAAAAGACTTGTTTTCTTCGAATCCTATTGGTATTTGTCCCCTACAAGATACTTTGAGTAATAAGCTGAAAGGGAGTCCTAGAAGTGAGGTGTAGTTTTCTGCTGCAGTAGGTTGGTTTTTATTGCAGAGGCATCCATTGAAGTCTGGTTATTTAGGAAGGAAGCTTCGGTTTCTGCTTTCATTTGATGCTCGGAAGACTTAGAAGTTCTTTGAATCACTTAAATCTTAAAATTTTCCTTATGCTTCAGTCCAAGCTGGCCCGACTTCGTCTTGTTTTGCTGCCTGATATTGAAGTATTCCTGCTAGCCGGATTGGAATTTGTCAGGTTTGGGTCTATTTTCAGCAGAGTGATATCTAAATTATTGTTGTTAAGTGATCCTATGTGTTCTTGAATCTCGCTTGACAACAACTTCTGGTGTGGCTTTTGGAATCTCTTGTCTGTTTTTGCGCTAGTCATTGGATGCCAGAGGCCTTGTGTTGGGGTGGTAATTTTTGTGTAGTTTCAAGTACTTATTCTTTGAGTAGGTGAATTTTGGGGGTTTGTAATTATTTGATTATGTTTGTAAAACTCTGACTGGATATTTCTTATGTCTTGTTTCTTTTATTAATCATGTATTTGCGTTTCCAAAAAAAATCATACTAAAATTTATGTAAGTCTATTTTTATATCATATTTGACCTATTGAAAAACATACGAGAAATAAGAGATTTAAATTGCATTGACAATTTTAATTTTTGTATACATTATTTTATTTTTTAAAAATCTTTGGTTGATTCCAATATCTATAATTATTTTAAAATTTAAGACATAATAACATTTTTTTTATATAATTCATTGTATAATAGTTTTTTTTTTTCTATTTAGATAAAGAATTGATAAAATATATTGAATATCAGTACAATCCATTGTTGAATTTATTTTTCCTTCTAGTGTGAGATTGATTCGGTGCCTTGATACTTTAGTCTGTGACAAGTATAAAAATTCTCTAACACACAAGTCAATGAGGACTGGAAGTGAGAGGTATTTAGAGTTAGAATAAAGTGTATTTAAACTTTTATAGTAGGTTATAGGTTTTTAGGGCCTATAACCTTTTGTTTTGGTGGCGGTTGTTTAAGGATCCTTTCAAGTAGGATCAATTCTTCCTTCTAATTCTTCTGATCAAGTGTCCTTCTAAGACAAATTCTTTTTGGGGTTTTCGATGCTAGAACCTTCTTGTAGATAACTGCTCTAAAGGAGATACGTCATCATTCTAACAATGGAGAGGGGGAGTTAGTATCATTTGATATTCATATTTGACGGTCCATTGGTCTCTTGTCAATTTGGATCCTAGACGATCATGTGTTGAGCTGGATCAAAGTTAGGTGGGCCATGGCCCATACCAGAACATTATCCCCAAAAGTAGGGTTAGTGAAGTTGTGTCGTGGTTTATTTTGGATCTTTTAGGGTAAATATCATTGAGGAGTCACTATCTTAATATGTGCATTCTTTTAAGTACCGGGAAGTCTTATTCTGTGGATTCGATCAATTTTTTCAGAAGACCATGCAAACTCGTTGATTTGCGCTTTAACTTTAGTCAGATTGCCTCATATTCAATTTATACTTATAATCTTATAAGGGGTATCATAGTCAATATGTCTTTAACTCTTGGTGTCATTACAAGTGACAACATGATTAGTAGGCATGATGCTTGGAACTATAGATTTAAATACATTTAATGTTTTTTCTCCTAAATCTTGATGTGATGATTACAACATGGGAAAACGTTGTATGGTGATTTTTAGTATGGAAAATGTTACCCTATGAAGCCATGTGGGCTTGATTACTTATCTTCGTCATTTCTGAAATTTGAGGTTTTATTTGACCTTTAGGTTTCCTGACTAAAGAAGCACTTCAAAAATAAAAAATCATTGTTTTTTACTTGTTGCGCTCTTCTTTGCTCCCACATTTCCTCTTTCTTTGGATAATTCCTTCGAAGATTTCTTCTCCATGTATGGTTATTCACCCATGTTGGCTCTAACTGATCATCATTGCATTCATCTTTATTTTAAAATTTCTATCTTGGCATGTTCCTCTTTTTCTTATTTACTTGTCTATTTTGTCCAAGCCATGTAATGGGACGCTATGTTGAAAATTGATGATAATGTCTATTTAGTTGTGAAGCATTTTCCTTTTTTGAAAGTATGGGTTTTAACTACCTTTTACTGCATTCGAACTTCATTTTCTGATAAGTTTATGAAATCACAAAGTATATTGTGGTATCTTTTATGTGCTTTAAGTATTTATGTTTTGATGATTCTATCAATTCGATTACTGATTGTTAGTCTTTCATATTTAAAATTCGAATAATATTTTATATGTGTGCTTGTACGCTTTTATCATTTAAATTTTTGTGTAACCACTTCGGCTATTATCATTAGAATGTACCACTAAGAACCCTCTACATTTCAATAATGATATTCATTTGATTCCTGGTTGTCATTTTCTTTTTGAGCCCATGTAATTATTATTTTTACATTTCCATAGACATAGCTTGAATCACAAGTTGGAACTTTTAAATTTGGATGTTTTGGTATTTGATTTGAATCATGTGTCGTTTCTGATTCGAATCACTCACCTTTGTAAATTGGAAAATGTTTCTGTACAGATTGATTCAAATCATATTTTGAACTTGATTCGAATCATAGCCTCATTTTGATTCGAATCACATGTTACATTATATGAACCATGAGCTTTGAAAATGCCCCTTTAGGGCCTGCCCATATTGATTCGAATCATAATTCATTATTGATTCAAATCATGTTTTAAAAATTCTGATTTTCCATCTCTTATTTAAATAGTTGTTTCTATTGGTGAAAGTAACAAGTGTGAAACCTATGGTGATACCTATAGAGATAAAATGTGATATAGTATTATATTCTTTGTGTGTTCATTTCAATCATCATGATTCTTTCTTTTCTTTTGCATTACAGCTTTTTAACTATGGATTCATGATTGAATTCATTCTTTTTGTTGCATCTTGTTCTTGTGAAATTTGTTGTTGTGTTTGTGTGGATTAGATAGGGGGAGTTGATTAATGTTGTATATGTTTATGGTTAATAAATTTATTGATAACAATCAAACCCAAGACCCATCCATCTAGAAACTTGGGATAACCTTATGTGTGTGTTCTTCATTCACCCTTATCTAAAACACTTGACTAACACCTTGTGTTTGTAGATTTTTGGGATATACTTTGGCACTGTTTATCATCTTCCTCCTCAGTCTTGTTCATTTGTTGAGGACTTTCATCTCTAAAGATTGAATGTTGAGGGAAACTAGTGGCACATTAGGGTTACTAATGTTTTTTGTGAAGTTTGATGTTGGTAACAGGTACATGTATCTTTTCTTGGATGTTGATTGGTGTTCATTGTTATTAACCAAGAATAGAGTTTCTATTATACTTCAAGGAATATTTTGGTGAGATCAAGTATCAATTATCCGTAAGGTGAGGATGAAAGGTATCCATCTTTGGTGGAGTTGGAGAAATATTGCTCGCGGACATAGTTTGGATTTGTCCATTAACGCTTAGCTGTGACAATCGCTCAGACAAGTGATCACTGGAATCAGGTGGATTTCCACATATGAATACTTGGAGCAAAATTATTGAATGTAGCGAGGTTATCAGATCAATATCCTTTGGTGACCTTGATTTGTGTTAGCATTTTATAATGTATGCATCAACAAAGAGAATTATTGTATGATAGTTCATTGTAATCAAAATTTTATAATCAAACTTATCAAAATAGTGGAAGATCATGATTATTTCCTGATGGTTTTAACAATATTGAAAAGTGGAGTATGCAATGCAAGGACGACAACCGAATCACTATATATCGTTGTGTATCTTTTCTTATTCTATTACCTATCTTACTTTTTAAGTATAAATTACTATGTGATTGCATCGTTGTATTTTTTCATTGACTGTATACCACATAAGTTAGACTTTTCTTATAACTATTTAATGTATAAGTGTAGGTTTGTGGTGTATCATTCATATTGAAGTATCATAACTTCAATCATGTTTTGTTAAAATCTATGAGCTATGTGTTTTAAAATAACTTTTTTTGAAAATCTACTTGTGTAGTCTTGTGATTGACTTACATTCGAAGCAATCAAATGCATATATAACATTATGTAGCATTTCATTTGGATTGTTTCATTGAGATGCTTCAAATCTCTTTTGTTTTGTGTTTTGCTTATGCGCCTCTTAAAATCTCTGATTTTGTACATGAGACCTAAAATTGTTTTTGAAAAAGTCTAATTGGGAAATGGTCTATTCAACCCCCTCTTCTAGATCTATCAGTGTCCATATTATGACGTAATAATTTATATTTGAGAAGGGCTTTTTATCAAAGTTTTGCGACTCCAAAAGTTGAGGATATGGTTCCTTAAATTCTAGACGAGTTTTTCTAATTGTTTACAAGCTTATGCAATTCAATGAATCACCAATGAAGTTACATTGATTTACTTGTGCCTGATTATTCATTGCAATACTTTACATAGATTATTTAAATAAAAACCTTGATAATATATTCTTAAAACATTAATTAAATTCAAGATATTTCTCTAAGATTTGACTCATCCAGGATTGAACTAACAACTTCTTGAGGTATATGCAGTTTTTGTATTGTGCACTTTTACTAGAAGGTTGTTTCAGATTGATCCTAACTAAAGATGGACATACATTCACATTATTATTCTGGAAATCATTATGAGATAAAAGAAGGAAGAAAAATTATCTTCTAAATGACCTACTCTTCCAAGGTCGTCATAAAAGGAAGGTGAATGCAATGTTATGGCTATTGGAATTGATTCTCTGAAGTTTCAACAACTATAAAAGATTCAAGGAATATACTTGAAGTGCTAATCCATCATCAAGAATTGGATAAGGGTTTTAGGATTGACAAGTTGTGTCAATCAATATTAATCATTTTTTTTTCAGGCTCACCCAAGCCTTGTGAAAGAGAGTTTGATAAATATTCTTCAGACGTGCAAGAGGAGTACTATCCAATTCATATTCTAAAATTTATGTTATTTGTGTTGATTTATTCCTAATTAGTATCACACTTATCTAGTTAAACCTTAGTTCGTCTAATTTGGTATGATCGTTCTAACCCTCATTTATTTCTTTTGTATGTACATAAATGTAATTACTCTTTCCTTTGTGTGTGGTATGATTGAAATATGCTTGTATATATGATATGTTTATGCATTACATACCTTAATTCTTCATTCATATGATGCATCCGTTTGGTTATGTTGTCATTCATTGCATTCATTTGCATCTCATACATTCATGCATTTCGAGAAATTTTTTAGCATTGAAAATATTTGTGCATTCACATCAAACTCATTTGCATTCAAGATCACTTTGAACATTTGCACTAAAATTTCTCAGTTATTTTATCATTCATCCATCTCATTAACATTTATTTTATCATGATCATTAAAATGGGTGTTTATTTCTAAGTAAATCAATGTTTCAAGTCTTAGTATTTCAAAATTTTAAATTTTCAACTTCATGATTCGAATCAGGAATTTTTCAACTAAACTCGTGATTCGAATCAAAGGTATGAGATTTGGGCTGTTGAAATTGACTCAAATCATATTTTAAACATGATTCGAATCAAATTCTATTTCACTTAAAAACAAAACGCTTGATTCAAATAAGTTTTTAAACGTGATTTGAGTCATGAACTGAAGGGTCACGTAGTTTACCCATTTTCAGTTTAGTTTTCATTTTTAAAACCCATTTCACTTCTCATTCTCTTTGAAATCCTCTGAGCAAAATTTAAAAAACTCCATCAAATATCATTTTGAATCATTTAATCATTATCTTTCTCATTCATCATCTTCATTATTATTATTATTATCATTATTATTATTATTATTATTATTATTATTATTATTATTATTATTATTATTATTATTATTATTATTATTATTATTATTATTATCATCATCGTCATCATCATCATCATCATCATCATGGCTTCTCAACTTCAATCCAAGGGAAGATTCAAAAATCAACAAGGCAAGTGTCCCATTTCTTCATCACTTTCACCATCTCCACCAATTCCTAAAAAGGCAATAAGTAAGACTCATGCTAGCAAAGCATCTGATGACGGTATTCTAAAAAAGAAGTCCAAGAAAGGGCCAGGTTCTAGTTCTTCAAACTCTCATCTACCTTTGTTGTGCAACAAGGCAATTCATCTACTTTCAGAGGATTCTCTATCAACATATGCTAAGAATTTTCTGAACAAATCGGTTGAACCGAAATACTATGTCGATCGCACTTGTGAAGCTTAGATTTGAGCAAAATTTCTTTAACCTTTTGCTGGAAATAATTTATTGAATTATATCGGATTGAACAAGAAATTTAATCATGATAATGTGAAGGCATTCTATTTCAACTTGGTGAGAACCAATATTGGTATAGAAAGAAAGTTTAAGGACAAAGTGATTCAGTTTTCATTTAGTGATTTCTGAAAGTATCTTGATTTGAAGGCTGGTGGTGGTACTACTTCATTGAATAAGGAGAAGTTCTATAGGTACAATCAGACTCAAATTGTGATGTCTATCACCAATTCAGTTTTTGATCTAAGCATGGCAAATTTTCCCATCAGTCAGGTAAAATTTGACTTCAGACTGTTGCAGTGGATTTTGGTTACAATTTTATACAGGAAACCGAAGAATTTGAGCAGAGTTGGTTACTTGGATCTCTACCTGATGTGGTGTCTCATTGATGGAGGAATGTATTAGGTTAGATTACTCATTGATAGAATGATCCATTGCAGGGACAACCCAACTAAACCTCTATTCTATTCATCCTTTGTTCAGATGATTTTGGAACACAATGACATTAAATCCAAAGAAGAGGATTTAGTGGGATCTCCAATATATGTGGATGAGTCGGTGGTATCCAAAATGCAATACTACAGAGACTCATATGGCATCTACTTCTACTTGGAGAAGTCGGCCAGAAGAGTGCATGACGGCAAAGTTGTTGAGTCAGGAAAGAAAGCTATTGTGACTGATATTCCTTCTGACAATGAGACATCTTCTTCTTCTTATGCATATACTAATGTGAAGTTTCTCCTTGATGACATGCTCTAGAAGTTGTTGGCTGGCATTCAAGTTAGGGAGGAACTGATCATGGCACGTATTGATGCAATTGCTTGTGATAGTGGGGACAACAAGTCCAGGATGAGGGCTGAAGTAAAAGAGGAGATTTAGACTGTTGAGGTTCACATGACAACTCAGATTCAAGCTTTGAAGACTACTATTGATTACCTTGGTAGTAATAATTTCATCTTTCATCATAATTATGCAGCGAATGTCTCCATTCTAGATCCGGAAGACACTATTGTTACTCCTGCTTCTACTTTTGATCCTTCAGATGTTTTTCCCACTGATCTACCCCGATGTCTTTTCATATCATACATTACATGACATTTTAGCATATTTTAGGTTTGACTATGTCATTTTGGATTGATACTATATTTTATGATATTTTTGTCCGTACTTTGATTATTGTGCCATGTGATTTATCTGGTTTATTTCATGTATTATTGGTATTTCAGTTATTCACTCTATTGTTATCTTTATCTTATATCTTTAAAATTGTGTATTTGTGTTAATTACCACATGCAATTTGTATGATGTGTGTGCTTGTGATTCACTTTAGAATTTATATTTCATAATATGGATTTTGTGTTGTCTTCGTTTCAAGTTTTTGTTTTTTCCTTTTCTCTCCTTTTTAATATTTGATAAAGGGGGAGAAATGCTTGATATATTGTCGATATTTACGCGTATTAAGCGTTTAATGTAGGGGGAGCATTACAACTTGTACAACTCAAAAGAAGTAGTGTACCATAAGTTACTGGATTCTTTAAGATCAATCAAATTCCAAATACTCTGGTTATTTCATAAACGATAATCTCACATGTTTTCCAAACATAAAAAAGGGGGGCTGAAAGTACAAAGTATTATGTGGTATCTTTTATGTTCTTTAAGTATTTATGTTTTGATGTTTCTGTCAATTCGATTATTGATTATTAGTCTTACGTATTTGTAATTTGGATAATATTATTCGAGTCCTTGTACACTTTTATCATTTGAAGTTTTATGTAACTGCTTTGACTATTATAATTAGATTGTACCACTAAGAACCCTATATATTTCAACAAAGATATTCATTCGAATCTTGCTTGACATTTCCTTTTTGAGCCCATATAATTACTATTTTTTCATTTCCGTAGGCATAGCTTGAGTCACAAGTTAGAACTTTTAAATTTGGATGTTTTGGTATTTGATTCAAATCATATGTTGTTTCTATTAGTGATCTTTTCATACTCAATATAGATGATAACGCTCAGCAAGATAGTTCTAGCCTTGTGATAATCTTTATAATCTTTCTTTTGTTATTTTGTCATCAATCTTCTTTCCTATTTGTTACCACTATCATCTACTGGAGGTGTATAGCCATCGACTACCATATCTCACAAATCTACATTGTGATCAAGAAAGAAGCTTTCAATTCTATCCTTCTAGTAGTCAAACTTATCTCCATCAAGGATTGGAGTTTTAGCAATTTAGTTACCTCTTTCAACAATCTATGCAGCAGGTGGGTGGATTTCAGCCAAAGTGTTTCTAAAAACTCTTGATGTTTATCTGACACAGTGAAGTGTTTGATAACAATCAATACCGGAACCAGGATATGATACCAATTGAAGGTGCAAGAAACATAAGAAAGAGGGGGGGTGAATTGGGTTTCTAAGAATAAAATCTTTTTGAAACTAAACACTTGAAGTTAACACAAGAACAAAAATAAATGAACACAATTATTTTTATCCTAGTTCACTGTTAACAGAGTCAATCCAATCCACCAACCAAATTGATTTTGCATTCCCAATAAGGACTTAATCCACTATAACCAAACTAATTACAGACCCAAATAAATACTAAACATTAATGTTTACAACTACAAAGACTAATCGTCAATGTCTTCTTAAGAATCCTGACTAAAGCCCTAGTCTCTCAAGGAACTATCAACCTAAGGTTGAAATACAAGATTGTGTGTTTACAAGGTGCTTCTAAGAAAGCAGATTTACACAAGGTGAAATACACATAAATAACACAACAGTGTTAGAAGCAAGTTAGAGAACAACATTTCCTTGCTAGCAATTTAACGAACAAAAGTTCCTTGCTTTACAAAACCTTACAAAATATTTACAATGAAAGTTCAACAACATTTTTGCAGAATGATTCAACGCAATTGTTGACGTTCCAATTCTTACATGTCTTCTGTTTATAACTGTAATGCGGTGGGAGAACTGACTTCGGTGTTTTGCATTTTATCGCAAATGTTGCGGATAGCAAGAGTCGCCATCGACTTTTATTTTATCCAAAAGGAAAGGCTGAAAAGAACAGGAAAGACCTTTAGAGATGTTTTCTGAGTTCGGGGGTAGATTATGAAAAGGGAAGGTATTAACACCCTTTCCATCTGTAGTTATCTACGACCTCTTAGTTGATTGCTAGATCACTTACTTTTGTTTGAATGTGTGCTTGTGATGCTAGTTTTGAAAGTATTTTAAAAATGTGACTTTGTAATGGTTCTCATTTCTATAAGAACGCGTACAAAGTGTTGTTTTGAAAATAGTTCAAAGAGGTGTTTGTGGAATGTGTTTTTGAAAGTGATTTTAAAAAGGTGTCTTTGTAATGGCTCTCGTTTCTATAAGAATGCGTACAAAGTGTTTGTCTTTTGAAAATGTTTCAAAATGAGAGTGTTGGTGTATAAAATATTTTTATTGTAAGAAAGCGAGCAACTAGGAGCAAATCTACCTACTCAAAAGGTCTTATATGTTCTTTTCCTCCTCCTTTAGATGTTGCTATCTTACCATTGTTTTGGTAAGAAGCCCCATCGTTAGATATGAAGGGACGGGCATGAGATGTTTGTATAGTCATAGATGGTAACCTATGGACATTTTGGCAATGTCGTTTAAGGACTAGATCGTTTACCGAAGGCAACATCAAGGGTCATCGAGGGACTACGATCTTTTTGAAGTAGTGAAAAACACAAGAAGGGGGGGTTGAATTGTAAAACTGAAAATCAATGCAATGAACAAGATATTTTTATCCTGGTTCGTTTGATCTCAAACTACTCCAGTCCACCCGTCAAGGTGATTTCGCCTCTCTCCAACGAGGTCTTAATCCACTATATTCAACTGAATATTACAGACTGCTTTAACAACTGCTAAAGCCTTCTTGATGCAAACCACAACCCGGTTTGTCAAGGAAACACTTTCTTACAAAGAAGATAAATCTAAGTGTGTGAATGTTTTCTACAAAACTGTATCACAACTGTGATGTATACACAACTTAAAGCTTAGAAACTAGATTGCTAAACAATGATTGAATAAGAGAATGTGTAGTGTTTAGCAAACTGAGAGAAGGAAGATTATGATCAGCTTTTTGGCGTGTAAAGATTGGAGAGCATTAGCCAATTCAATCTTCAAATTCTTGTTTATATAGCACTGAGATGTTGAACGTTGGAGCAATATTCTTGATTCAATGCTAATAACAAACTTTCCTTATCGAGCAGATCTTGTCTGGAATGAGGCCGTTGGTATTAATTTGCTTTCAATGCACAGTACCGTTGCTTACTTAATGCAAGTTATGGCTTGGCTCATTCTGACTCTGCTTAGCTGCTGATGAACTGTTGTGTTTCTTTATCAGAGTGTTGAGCGCAGTTTTATTCATCAGGCTTCAGCATATACGTGAGTTAATCTTCTGATTCTGACATTCTGATATGGCAACTTCTGATGCTGATGTCAGGAACCAAATTTCTGATGCTGATTAGGTGTGATCTTGCTTATATCAATCAGAGTATCTGCAAATCAGAACGTAATAATTTAGGCAGCAGATAGTTCATACATGAATCATATAAATAATATATCTTTTCACTTTGTTATCATCAAAACTTAAATATAGGGTAGTAGATTCAAACTTTGTTCTAACACTTTTATCGAGGGTCT
Source organism: Vicia faba (assembly GCA_948472305.1). Taxonomy (NCBI): domain Eukaryota; kingdom Viridiplantae; phylum Streptophyta; class Magnoliopsida; order Fabales; family Fabaceae; genus Vicia; species Vicia faba. The sequence goes on along the minus strand of OX451741.1, from coordinate 889,867,158 downwards.
TTGCTAAAACGCTCATATTCGAGGGACATGACTATTTTTCTGAGGCAACAAGTGAGATTACCCTAAGGGTGCATGTGTGAATAGTGTGTTTAATTTGCATGCATTTTGTCTTGATTTTTAGGTGGTCTACTTGTTGATTTTATCTTGCCATACATCCTAGTTACTAGCATTTATACAAAATCAATAAAGAATGCAAGAAATAAAACCTACATTATTATAACCATATCGAAAGGCATAAAAATATGAAGGCAAAAATAAGATAAAATTAAGAAAAATGAGTGTCTTTCGATTCGGGGGAGACAATCTTCGATTTGCATTCTGTTGGCTTCCTTCGATTGGGGGCTGGCATCAGCAAGGTCATGGCCTTCGAATGGGAGTTTACGCCAGTAAGGTCATGGCCTTCGATTCTGGCATTCTAGGGCTGGGAAGTCAGCATGTGGTGTCCTTCGATTGGACCTGGAAGCAGCAGGTGTTCCTTTCGATTGGGGGATGGCACCAGTGAGGTCATATCCTTTGATTGGTCGGGAAGTCAGTGTGTGGCCAAGCCCAAGGTTCTGCCTTTCGATTTTGCCTGGAAACCAGTGTGGTGCAGCCTGCCTTTTTGTCTTCTTCGATTGGGCCAGTGAAATCAATATGAGCATGCCTCTGGATGGGCCTGAAAGTCAGTGTTGAAGCCAAAGGCTTCGTTTCATACTCCTGATCCTGTTTCTTTTGTTTGAACTTTTTGAATAGCAACATGGCCTAAGGCCATGCTAGTATTGCCTTACAATCAGTTAATACTTTACATATTTAAGTAAACAAGTAGCAAAATGAAAAGGGAGTTAACTCTGAATACATATTAAAGAAGTGGAAACGAAAAGAACCAAAGTGTTATGTACATGCTATTTGAAACGAAAAGCTTAGAGTCAGAATGACTTACCTCAAAGCTGGTGTATGGGCTTCGAGCTTGAACTGCTGGCGCTAGAAGGAGGGGATTCGAGGAGTTGCCATAAAGAGGGGTTTACTTTTGGTTTGAAGAGTTTTCAGAGAGGTTGTTTTTTGAGTTTGAACAAAAAACTTCTAGGTGTGGGGTGCTCTTCATAATCGAAAGAGATGAGTGTATGATTTTGGGTTTGTTTTCACAAGTGTTGAGAACTTATGAGTTTTGTTGTGTTTGAGAAAATTTGGGGGATTCGTTCCTCTGGTCCCAAAGATCCTCCCTTAGCTTTGCAAATATTCCTCTATTTATAGGGAAAAGAATGGACATGTTGTAGTAGCCAGTTTGCAAAGAAATAATAAAATATAGGAAACGTGAAAGGTACAAGTGGGGGGGGGGGGGGGGGACTTGACAGTTGATTAGACTTGTGCCTCTGGCCTTGCTTTTCGTTCAAACGAAATTCAGGTGGAAAGCTGCTTTTGTGATAAAAGCAATCTTTATGAAGAAAGGGTACATGACTTGTTGCCATTTCGTCCCAGAATGGTATTATCCAGTGGATAAGCCTTCGAATCCTCATGTAATGTATCACAAACTTGTGCAAACCTCTGATTATGTGAAGACTTGGAAGCAAAGTAGCCTGATAAGTAAGATTTGGTCTTGGGATTTGTTTAGACTTGCTTCAAACAAGCTTGCTTCAAATGGCCCTGGATGGATTTGAAGCATGTTGATTCGAAAGGAATCAGAACTTCAAATGAAGCTTTGTAGGTAGATACTTTTTGTTCAATTGAAGGCTTGCTTTCCCAGGGGTCACATGTGGCCAAACGAAAGAGTGTACGTGGGGGGTCCATGTCTTGTGATTGTTTATCATGAGGGGAGTTAAATGCCCAGACGAAGAGTTTGACCTTGTGCTGAAGTACTCGTGCCCAAACGAAACAAGCACACATGCAATAAACTTTTTCCAAATGAAGAGTTTGCAGGGGGCACATGTGGCCAGCAGCTTCTGTTGAAGGAATCACATGCCCAAAGGAAACTAACATGATGGGAGTCAAATGCCTTGTGTCTATTTAGCATGAGGGAAGTTCCTTCTGAATCGAAGAGTGTTCCTTCAAGGGAAGCAAGAACTTATCCAAATCTTGCATGAAGATCACTCTTGGCCCAAATGAAACTTGTATGAAGCAAAGTCTGCAAGGGGCACTTGGTCCAAGTGAATTTGAAGGATGCATAGAGATGGTTATTTTGTCCCATCGAAGCTTGCCCCAAATGAAGCAACATGCAGGCAGCATATGCCCACTCGAAGCAGGCTTGCTGGCAGCAGGCAGCAGGCAGCATGTGCCCAATCGAAGCGGGCTTGCAGGCAACATATGCCCAATCGAAGCAGGCTTGTAGGCAGTGAACTTGTCCAAATTGAAGCAGGCTTGCAGGCAGCTAAAATTGTCCAATCGAAGCAGGCTTGCAGGCATCATGCTTGGTGAATCGAAAGGTTTGCCTTACATGGGGCACGTGTGGCCTGTATGTCATGGTCTTCGATTGCAAGCATGCAGGTAACACACTTTTGAGCAATCGAAAGAGGCTGAGAGTTAATCGAAGGATGCCAAATCGAAGGAGACTTGTTTTTCTCCAAATTGTCAAAAATGTTATTTTTATCCGTTTTCTCCCTTTTGACAGTTTTCCTTTTAATTTTGGTACTGGAAAATCCAAATGCACTTGTGCAAGCTTGAACCCTGAGAATCCTTGTGAGAAAACCCTTGAGAATTGAGAGGGAAAATTTTGGGGTACAACAGCTGCCCCTGTTTAATTTTCTTACACCTGAAGAGTTAGATGGGTAATTCTGCCATTCGTGACTTGAAGGTGGAAGATGATTGAATACTAGAGTGCCCAGAAATTTGTAATCGATGATGTGGTGGTTGATTGTGTAGGGAATGGGCTTAAAGATGCCATTTGGAGGAATGATGGATAGTTGTTAGAGATGGGCTTATAGATGCCATCCAAAGGTGACTGTTGACAGAAATCAGACTAAGCCTAAATTCTGACTTTAATTGGAGAAGAATCAGAATAAATCTTGGGGAGATCTATCTGAACCAGGGGAAATGTCTACCAGAAAGAATAAGGATAAACCATTGAGAGATTTAAACTGAACCGACAAAGGTCTTGATTTATCTTTGATTGGATAAGAATCAGAAAAATCTTAGTGTTGATTTAACTGAACTAGTAAAGGTCTTGAATTATCTTCAACTGGAATAGAAATCAGAGAGATCTTAGTGTCGATCTGACTGAAATAGAGGAAAATCTTGAATTAACTTTGACTGGAATGGAAATCAGAAGAATCTTAGGATCACTTCAACTGAACCAGACAAAAGTCTTGGAATATCTTCAACTGGAGTAAGAATCAGGGAGATCTTAGTGTCGATCTGACTGAACCAAAGAAGGTCTTGAATTAACTTTGACTGGAATGGAAATCAGAATAATCTTAGGATTGATTCAACTGAACCAGGCAAAAGTCTTGGAATATCTTAAACTGGAATAAGAATCAGGGAGATCTTAGTGTCGATCTGACTGAACCAGAGAAGGTTTTGAATTAACTTTGACTGGAATGGAAATCAGAAGAATCTTAGGATCGATTCAACTGAACCAGACAAAAGTCTTGGATTAACTTTGACTGGTATAGAAATCAGAATAATCTTAGGGTCTATTCAACTGAACCAGACAAAAGTCTTGAATTAACTTTGACTGGAATGTAAATCAGAAGAATCTTAGGATTGATTCAACTGAACCATACAAAAGTCTTGGAATATCTTCAACTGGAATAAGAATCAGGGAGATCTTAGTGTCGATCTGACTGAACTAAAGAAGGTCTTGAATTAAATTTTACTGGAATGGAAATCAGAAGAATCTTACGATCGATTCAACTGAACCAGACAAAAGTCTTGGAATATCTTCAACTGGAATAGAAATCAGAGAGATCTTAGTGTCGATCTGACTGAACCAAAGAAGGTCTTTAATTAACTTTGACTGGAATAGAAATCAGAAGAATCTTAGGATCGATTCAACTGAACCAGAAAAAAGTCTTGGAATATCTTCAACTGGAATAGAAATCAGAGAGATCTTAGCATCGATCTGACTTAACCAAAGAAGGTCTTGAATTTTCTTTAATTGGAAAGAATCAGAATATATCTTGGAGCGATTTATCTGAACCAGAGAAAACGTCTACAGGAAAGAATCAGGATAAACCATTGAGAGATTTAAACTGAACCAATAGAGGTCTTAGGATGAGTATCAGAATGATATCTGTATCTGGATCGTATTTGGACTGTATTTGAAAGGTATGTTGAATGAGTGACAGAATGACATCAGAATCTGGATCGTATCTGGACTGTATTTGAAAGGTATGTTGAATGATTGATAGAATGACATTCGAATCTAGATCGTATCTGGACTGTATTTGAAGGAATCTGGAGTAAGTATCAAAATGTCAGCCATATCTGGATCGCATTTGAACTGTTTCTAGAAGAGGTATTTGGTCGCCTCAGAAAGATGATGAAGGAATCTTGGACGATTGCTACCTCAGCAGGAGGATGAAGGAATCTTGGGTGATTACTACCTCAGCAGGATGATGAAGGAATCTTGGATGATTGCTACCTCAGCAGGAGGATGAAGGAATCTTGGGCGATTACTACCTCAGCAGGATGATGAAGGAATATTGGATGATTACTACTCCAAAAAGATGATGAAGGAATCTTAGACGATTACTACCTCAGCAGGATGATGAAGGAATCTTGGATGATTGCTACTCCAAGAAGAGGATGACCTTTATCTGTTGACCTTTTCTTGAAAAGGTAAAGAGTTAGTTGTATGCAATGTCACGATGTATGCATTGCGTAATGATGTTCTCAAAATAAATGAGATTTATGTTATATATATTTGTCATGTATGTAATATGATGTATGAAATGCAAAATGTTTATTGAAGTGTATCTTTGTCTGGGAAAATAAATCCCTGACAAATGTTGGGGAGTTTTGGGAAGCTGAATCCCAGACGATCGTTGAAGAGTAAATGTGTCTTCAAACTTTTCTTAGAATGTTTCCACCGGGGATTCTTGTTTTGTTATTTGAGGAGAATTCCGGTGGGGAATGTTGAAAATTCTGTGGAGAGTGTTGATTCTTGATTGGGGAAAAAGAGTTCAGGAGTCTCAGTTGTTCGTTTCTCTAATAGGGAGTCAAAGATTAACTGATGTTTGGTCGGGTCCAGGCTTCACAGTAACTTGCTGGGGATTGTAGAGTATTCTACTAGGGAAGAGGAGTTATGGTCCTTTGATTTGTAGTAGTCGGAGAGGCAAACTCAAGCTGGGGAATCCATAGTTTGTTGGGGAAATAAACCCTGTTGTTGGTATGTTGGAGAGGTGTCTTCTTCACGGGGGAAAATCCTCGAGGATTCTTGAGGTTGACTCAGCTGGTGAGAAGTTTTCAGAGATTGAAACTCTGGCTGGAAGTCTTCCTATGAGAAGGATATTGGGGAGATTTTTCACTGCCTCTAGTAGCAAGTGTTTGTGGCACTGTCAGGAAATGTTTGATTGTACGTAACCCTTTGTTAGGGTTTGCGTTTAATACCCCAAGTGATAGAGACAGAGACCTGCCCCTGGTTATTCAGCATTTCTTGAGAGATATCTCAGAATCTTTACTGGACTGCCCCAGGTGTGCTGGATAGTGACATATCATGCCCCTTTGTTGATAGGAGATTTGTCATTGGAAGTGTCATCCCACTTGAAGTGATTTTGTTCACTGAGAGAGCTTCCGTTCACTGGATATTCGTTGTGTGGATTTATCCGCTGTCAAACAAATAGCCATATACAAACAACGATATTCAAATAAATGCAAAGTTTATGCTTGTCTTGAAGTTTTGAAAATGAGTTTTAGCAAGTAAAGAAATTTTGTAAGAAAATTCAAACTCGGGATTTAGAGTAAAGCCTTACAGGAGTCAGGATACCTTTTATAGCAGTATGCTTTCGAACTAACCCATGCTTCAATTAGGACTTTTGAAGGATTGTAACATGGCTTGGTTCACAGTTTAAGAAACAAAGCATAAAGGCTCAAAGTGTATTTGTAACCGCCCGTTCTTCGTGATGTTCTTCAGTCCTAAACTCAGTTAATTGTATGTTTGATCTCCAATTGAGTCTGGAATGACGTCTTGGTGATGGTCCAGACAAGTTTAGTTTATCGGAAGGCAGTCATTTCTTGCAACATTTTTCATGTTGTTTAGGATTTGTAGCGACCTATTTCTTTTGATTTGTTATCTCTAATTTTTGTCTTACTGTTCTTATTTTGAGATTACAGTCAGCGGGATGCCCCAGTTTTCTTAAGTCTCCTTTGTAGGTTTTGACTTATTGGGCTTTTTTTTCTTGAGATATAATGACTTCCTATTCGGTAGGGAACCATTACTGTCTTTTGATTCCAGAGGAGTGTTTTTGATGTCATTCGTTGTGTTACAAAGTGAAAGTCTGCAACTGAATGCGCATTTGAATTAACTGAGAGACTACCCTGCCCCAAGGTTTTGATTAAAAGGTTTCAATTTGTGTAAAAAAGAAAACTTCTACTTCTTTGGCTCGAATGGGTTGACTAGGGACTATCTTCCTTCTAACTCCAGTATTTAGGATTTGAAAGAACGTCTTTACATCGTCAGCAAGGTCTGTCCAAAAGCATACTGTATGAGATTATGGCATTGTTTTCGTCATCCTCCTTCTAAAGGCTTGTAACTTTTAGCCAGAGTTGAATGTCATAAGGAGAGTAAAAATCATAGTTTAAATATAGTGAAAACAAATGGATGAATTCAAGACAAGCATATGCAATGCATTAATGAAGCAAAGTTTGACATTAATAGATAAGTGTTTGAACAACAAAAGAGATTACAATTGAAAATTCAAATGAACAGAAGCCTCTTTGTCTGGACTTGTCACTTTAGGTGGTGAGCCTTTGAGGGATGGCAGAATAATTCCAATTGACCATCTGGTGCAAATTCTAGCGTTCCTTCATCAATCAGGTCTTAAATTTTATTTCTCAACGTCCAACAACTATTGGTGTCATGTCCAGGACTGTTGGAGTGGTACGCACATCTTGCATTTGGATTGTACCTTGGAGAGGCTGTGTTGGGATTCTGAGGAGGGTCCTTTAACGTAACCAGCCAAGCCTCCAACATGTGTTACAGTGCTTGAGCCAATGACATGTTGACTTCGGTGAAGCGTCTTTCATATGTATTCTGCTTACTCCGATTACCCTGTTGTTGTTGGAGAGGTTGTTGTTGGACCCGTGAGGTAGTAGCAATTTGGAAAGGTCTAATCTATTATCTTCTCGGAGGTTGATCAATGATTTGGTCCCCAACCTCGACTATTTATTTCATATGGTTGCATCCGTCTTGATGGAGCTCATTGACAATGGTCCTCAGATCTTCTTGTCCCTGGGCTAGGCTTTAGATAAGAGCCATCTGCCCCATCTTTTGGATTTTCATTGCTTCCATCTCAACCTGCAGCTATTCAACCTGGTCATCCTTGTTGTTATCAGGACGTTTCTTGGTCAGATTCCCAGCGATGAGTGCTTTCAATTCTTCCCGCCCCTTGGATAGGTTAAGGAACATTTCTATGAACTGAGCCTCTTGGGTTTGAAAATCTTTGTTGTCTTATTAGAGATCCATTGCTGAAATAAACAGCGAGAACATGAGAGACCTGTACTGGATACTACCTGTTATGCAATGACATGTATGATATGCAAATGTTTTCAAGGATCTCGCGGGGTAAATGTTTGTAGTCACTTACAACTTTGATTGGATAACTTTGTATCAGTGGATGTCCTTCCATGAGAATTAAGCTCACCATGCCAAGTGGATTGTATCCCTTGACTCAAGTTGTTGTACTTGATCTTTGGCGGAATTTGGTTAGAGGAAAATAAATCCTCTTGCCTCTTGATAAATGTCTGGTTCAATGTAACCCTGCATCATGGACCCTTGAGATCCTTGAAATGGTTATTGAAAATGCTATGGTATGATGTCATGATGTTATGTACAAGTATGTAAAGTAAGCAAGTTGTAATGTACAAATAATCATATACACACAAAGCAGACAAGTCCTTAGGTTTAGGCTTGCAAGGGGTTTGTAGGTAAGTACCCTCTTGAAGTTTAGTTGGCTCAACCTTTCCTATAAATAGTAACCGGGTTCTAAGGGATCTCAATATCACTGACCTTTCCCACAAGCTTCGTTCGATAGGCGATTGACTCGCAACCAAACAAAACTCAGGAGTCAAGTCTCAATGAGTGTAGCATCGAGTATCTGCCGACTTTGGGAATACACCAAAGACGACCATCTCGCTACGTCCTAATGGCCAAGTTGTTCATTTAAAGGTTCTAAGGTCAGTTGACGCTTCATGACACCACGCAACGACCCCGTATTCTCCTTGATTAACTCAAGGGCTATTGGTACCAACCAAAGTGTCACATCAACGTAGCTATCGCTTCAACCGTATCGGTATACCCCATACAGTTTCCACAATCTATTGCTACTTACCTAAAAAGGTGCCCTAAATCCGGGTGAGGATCAAAACAAACCCAAACAAGGAACCATAATGTAAAGCATGCAAGTCAAACAAGGAAAGCAAGTAAATATGATCTAACCCTAAGATAACCCCACTTTTAAGTATACTTCCCCAGAAGAGTCGCTAGTTCTATAACTCAGTAGGAAAACTGACTTGGGTGTTTTGCGTTTGATTGCAAATGTTGCGGATAGCAAGAGTTGCCACCAACTTTTCTTTTATCTAAAAGGAAAGGCTGAAAAGAACAAGAAGGACCTTTAGAGATGTTTTCTGAGTTCGGGGGGTAGATTATGAAAAGGGAAGGTATTAGCACCCTTTCCATCCATAGTCATCTACGAGCTCTTAGTTTCTTACTAGATCACTTTCTTTTGTTTGAATGTGTGCTTGTGATGTGGGTTTTGAAAGTATTTTGAAAATGTGACTTTGTAATGGTTCTTGTTTCTATAAGAACGCGTACAAAGTGTTATTTTGAAAATAGTTCAAAGAGGTGTTTGTGGAATGTGTTTTTGAAAGTGATTTTAAAAAGGTGTCTTTGTAATGGCTCTCGTTTCTATAAGAACGCATATGTGATCGGTGGAAATAGAACTGACTGTTTTTTGGCTGGTTTGCGAAATGTCGCGGTAAGCAAGAGTCGCCACCGTCTTTTATGTTCTCCAACATGGAAAGGACAAAAGCACAACAAAATTCCTTATTCGAGATTGTTTCTCGGTTCGGGAGGTAGATTTATAGAAAGGGAAGGTATTAGCACCCTTTCTATCAGTGGTTATCCACGGGCTCTTAGGTACTTGCTCTTATGTTTTCAAAATGTTGTTTGCTTTTCAAGTGTGTGTGGGTTTTGAAAAAGTTCGTTTGGAAAACTTCTAAGTAACTCTTGTATCAGTCCTCAAGAGTGTATGAAGTGTTTTGTTTGAAAATTTTTTGAAAGTGTGGGGTGCGAAAAGTTGTTTTTTGTTTGTTTTTTGAAAAGAGCAAGTACCTAGGAGAATCTACCTACTCTAAGGAATTAGGCTGTGTAAGAGTCCTTTAGACAGTGCTATCCCACCATTGAGAGATAGGTAGCACCGTCGTTGGAGGTGTTCGGGTCAATTCGATTAAGGGACATGTGTGGTCACTGAAGCAATAGTAGGACACCTTAGAAGTAACCCTAATGTCTTAGATCCTTTTATCCGAGGCAACCGTTTCGAGGCAACTGGATCTTAGACAGGAGGGCAACCTCTAAGACACCCTATACTTGACGACCACGTTCGAGGCAACCAGTGAGGCGTACGCTAAGAGTGGCATGTGCTTGTGTGTTGTTTTCATGTTATGTTTATCTTGTACATGTTATTTGTGAGCTACGGATTGGTTTTATTTGTCATACATTCTTGCAGGCATATTAACAGTTAGAAGTGCGGAAAATAAATTGCAGAAATGTAAATCTAGCTATTACAAGGCGCGGGTCTATACATCGCCAAAAACAAAAACCCGTTTTGGAAAATAAAGTGCGAGAATTTAAATAAGGCGATAAAATCCTACTTAACTATTACATACTCTGTACAGATACATAAATATAAACAAAATAAATAAATACGCGCGAATAGAAATTTAATCGGGAACGTCCTAAGGGTTTTGACCCTTTTTTAAGAAAGAATTGAATTTTTGTCTTTTTTTTGTAATTAATGAAATTAAAACTAATAACTAATTGATTAATTAATTAAGAAAAAGTTTTTTTGTGTTTTTATGTTTTTAATGAAATAAAAAGAAAAGGAATTAAAAGTTGAAAGTGAAAGACCTAATTCTAAATTAGTTTTATTTATTGCGAAAAGATTAAAATTAAACCTAATTAAATAACTAAGTTAATTAGTGTTAGAATTTATTTACAAAAATAACATGAAATTAATAAATGATACTAATATTAGTTTTTTTTTTGTTTTTTTATGAAAAATATTAATTATGTTAATTTTGGTGGTAATAATGATAATTAAAAAAAATTAATAACTAAATTAGAAAATATAAAACAAAAAAAGAAAAAAAAAGAAAAAGAAAGAACCAAGGGGGGTTTGGGCCAGATTGGAGGTTTAGTGAAGCAATTTTGGCCCAATAAGCTTAGGCCTGCGTTGACTTTGGAATTGTCTGCATGTGCATTGACTCCTGAACACCATAGTCTTCACTCTTTGGCCATTGGATTGAGGGTTGTGGACACTTGGCAAGCTGATGCCTGGAGCGCATGATGGGACACCTTGAGAATGCCTGCATATGATTATATTGGGAAAAATATGAACAAGGAATTTGGGGGACCTGGGAATCGAACCCAGGTCCCAATTGTGAATGTACACCTCACTTTCCACTACGCCATGTTGTTGCATCTGTTAGTATAGTGGGCATTAATTATAATATAAAAAAACTAACGCTTATGCTGGAATTTTACAAAATGCGCGCCATCCTTTGAACCAGCCAACCACGCTTGAACACGTATTGTCTTCTTCGTTTCGCCTGTAAAAAGGAAATCAAATAACGGGGGTTTTAAACCCCCACAAAATACAAAATGCAAAAATAGCGATTAGATGTACACGTTATATAAAAAGGGCGCGACGGTTTCAATGTCTTCGTCTCATTCAGACGGTTCCAACCATGTGCATCTGGAGGTCTAATTTTACAGTACGTGAAAAGCCCTAATTTGAGAGCTCTGAAAACCTAGAATTTAACAATGGTGTTTTGCAATTCTGGGCGCCATAATGCAATTCAATCACACTAATAGCTTCGTATGGGTCCTGTGAACACAATACAATCAATAAAAAATGTTAAAAATGCATGAATCGATGAGTATGATTTTGAAAAAAAGTGATGAACCATATGACTGTGAATGGCGTTTCCTGGAGCTTTAAAGCTTGTTTCTGATTGCAAAATGTTCCTGGAAGGTCCAGCAAGGTGTTTGAATCAAGAAAAGGCTTCCAATTGTGCTGGAAGGTTGATTTCAGATTTGACTTTTGCTTGAGTTTTTTTGGAATTGGTTTGGCCGTTTCAGGGATGCTTTTGGTCGTGAATGAGGCTTGTCACACTTGCATATGTAGGTATGAATGAGAATAAGTCACATTATGAGCCAATGATCCATTGCAATGATGTTTTGAGATTCTTCATAACCACCATTAAAGGAACTTTCCAAGTTTGTTCAAATTTGAATTTTTATGCATAAAATGGCCCTAGCACAAAATTGGTAGGTTGTTCATGACACATAAAAGTCATTCAAATCAAAAGATGTTATTTAATTAATTTTTTTGATTTTATTTGAATTTTATGGATTTAAAATGAATTAAATCAAATAAAATTAAATAAAAATAGAAAAATTAATGTTTAATCTTGAAATTGATCATGGGACACGTGGGTGGCATGACAAGGCTGAATCAAGTGAAAAAAAGTGGGCCCTTTTGTCAAAAATTGAAGTTTCATGGATAGTTGACTTTTGCCATTTCACAAAAATTTCCCAACTTCTCCAATGCATATCTTGCTCAATTTTGATCATATGAACATGTTCTTGGACATTTTGGAAAGGTCTTGAAGTCCTCTAACCAATGCCTTTGGTCCCATGTCATTTTGATTTACCAATCTCAAGTTATGGTCTTTGACTTAAAATGCCTTTTTGTTGACTTTTAAAAATGACCTATAATGTTGAAATTGGTAACTTTTTGTGAGAGCATTTCTTGGACTTGGAATGTGAAGATGAGTTGTAGGAAATGTCCTCCCCTTCAAGATGAGCATTGGATGGGATTTTTCTGATGAACCATGAAAAAGTTATGCCTTGGTCAAGTTACAGTTGACTTTTCAGCTGTCCAAAAATGGAAACTTTTGCTTCTTGATGATTTTTGAGCCATTCTTGTGGAATCATGATCAAGACTTGATCAAATGACCATTTTACCCCTACAGTTGATTGTAGAGCAAATAGGGCTTTTGACTGTGCAATTTGATGTTGTGAGTCTTGCAACTTGACATGGGGATGATTGACAATGTGTATAGGCATATGGGACTTGATTGAGCCCTTGAAAACCTCAACTTCCTTGCAAGAACCAAAACCCTAATTTGACTGCCTTAGGAGGCAATTGAAATGTGCAAACCCTTGAGTAGACCTGAGCAAATTGAGATGATGCTTGACAATTCTTGAAGAATATGGGAGGGAAAATTTTGGGGTACAACAGCGTACAAAGTGTTTGTCTTTTGAAAATGTTTCAAAATGAGAGTGTTGATGTATAAAATGTTTTTGTTGTGAGCAAGCGAGAACCTAGGAGAAAATATACCTACTCAAAAGGTCTTAGATGTTCTTTTCCTCCTCCTTTAGATGTTGCTATCTTACCATTATTTTGGTAAGAAGCCCCATAGTTGGATGTGAAGGGACGGGCGTGGGACGTTCGTATAGTCATAGAAGGCAACCTATGGACGTTTTGGCAATGTTGTTTAGGGACTAGATCGTTTACCGATGGCAACATCGAGGGTCATTAAGGGACTACAATCTTTTATCGAGGGTCTTTGCTAAAACGCCCATATTCAAGGGACATGACTATTCTTCCGAGGCAACAAGTGAAATTAACCTAAGGGTGCATGTGTGAATAGTGTGTTTAATTTGCATGCATTTTTTCTTGATTTTTAGGTGGTCTACTTGTTGATTTTATCTTGCCATACATCCTAGTTACTAGCATTTATAAAAAAAGCAATAAAGAATGCAAGAAATAAAACCTATATTATTATAACCATATCGAAAGGCATAAAAATATGAAGGCAAAAATAAGATAAAAGTAAGAAAAATGAGTGTCTTTCGATTGGGGGGAGACAGTCTTCGATTTGCATTCTGTTGGCCTCCTTCGATTGGGGTCTGGCATCAGCAAGGTCATGTCTTTCAAATGGGAGTTTGCGCCAGTAAGGTCATGGCCTTCGATTCTGGCATTCTGGGGCTGGGAAGTCAGCATGTGGTATCCTTTGACTGGGCCTGGAAGCAGCAGGTTGTTCCTTTTGATTGGGGGCTAGCACTAGTGACGTCCTGTCCTTCGATTGGCTGGGAAGTCAATGTATTGAGAAGCCCAAGGTTCTGCCTGGAAACCAGTGTGGTGCAGCTTGCCTTTTTGTCTTCTTCGATTGGGCCAGTGAAATCAGTGTGAGCGTGCCTCTGGCTGGGCCTGGAAATTAGTGTTGAAGCCAAAGGCTTTGTCTCATACTCCTGCTCCTGTTTCTTTCGTTTGAACTTTTTGAACAGCAACATGGCCTAAGGCCATGCTAGTATTGCCTTACAATCAGTTAATACTTAATGCATATTTAAGTAAACAAGCAGCAAAATGAAAGGGGAGTTAGCTCTGAAAACATATTAAGGAAGTGGAAACGAAAAGAACCAAAGTGTTATGTACATGCTATTAGAAACGAAAAGCTTAGAGTTAGAATGACTTACCTCAAAGCTGGTGTATGGGCTTCGAGCTTGAACTGCTGGCGCTAGAAGGAGGGGATTCAAAGAGTTTTCACAAAGAGGGGTTTACTTTTGGTTCAAAGAGTTGTCACAAGAGGTTGTTTTTTTAGTTTGAACAAAAAAATTCTAGGTGTGGGGTACTCTTCAGAATCGAAAGAGACGAGTGTGTGATTCTGGGTTTGTTTTTGCAAGTGTTGAGAACTTATGAGTTTTGTTGTGTTTGAGAAAATTTGGGGGATTCGTTCCTCTGGTCCCAAAGATCCTCCCTTAGCTTTGCAAAAATTCCTCTATTTAGAGAGAAAAGAATGGACACGTTGTAGTAGCCAGCTTGCAAAGAAATAATAAAATATAGGAAACGTGAAAGGTACAAGTGGGGGGGGGGGGGGGGGGGCGCTTGACAATTGATTAGACTTGTGCCTCTGGACCTGCTTTTCATTCAGACGAAATTCAGGTGGAAAGCTGCTTTTGTGATAAAAGCAATCTTTATGAAGAAAGGGTACATGACTTGTTTCCATTTCGTCCCAGAATGGTATTATCCAGTGGATAAGCCTTCGAACCCTCATGTAATGTATCACAAACTTGTGCAAACCTCTGATTGTGTGAAGATTTGGAAGCAAAGTAGCCTGACAAGTAAGATTTGGTCTTGGGATTTGTTCAGACTTGCTTCAAACAAGCTGGATTCGAAGCATGCTGATTCGAAAGGAATCAGAACTTTAAATGAAGCTTTGTAGGTAGATACTTTTTGTTCAATCAAAGGCTTGCTTTCTCAGGGGTCACATGTGGCCAAACGAAAGAGTGTACGTGGGAGGTCCCTGTCTTGTGACTGTTTAGCATGAGGGAAGTTAAATGCCCAAACGAAAGGTTTGACCTTGTGCTGAAGGATTCATGCCTAAACTAAACAAGCACGCAGGCAGTAAACTTTGTCCAAATGAAGAGTTTGCCCTGCAGGGGGGCACATGTGGCCAGCAGCTTGTGTTGAAGGAATCACATGCCCAAACGAAACTAACATGATGTGAGTCAAATGCCTTGTGTCTGTTTAGCATGAGGGAAGTTCCTTCTAAATCGAAGAGTGTTCCTTCAAGGGAAGCAAGAACTTAGCCAAATCTTGCATGAAGATCACTCTTGGCCCAAAGGAAACTTGTATGAATAAAATTCTGCAAGGGGCGCTTGGTGCAAGTGAATTCAAAGGATGCATAGAGATGGTTATTTTGTCCCATCGAAGCTTGCCCCAAATGAAGTAACATGTAGGAAGCATATGCCCACTCGAAGCAGGCTTGCAGGCAGCAGGCAGCAGTAAGAATATGCCCAATCGAAGCAGGCTTGTAGGCAGCATATGCCCAATCGAAGCAGGCTTGTAGGCAGTGAACTCGTCCAAATCAAAACAGGCTTGCAGGCAGCTAAAATTGTCCAATTGAAGTAGGCTTGCAGGTAGCACACTTGGTGAATCGAAAGGTTTGCCTTGCAGGGGGCACGTGTGGACAGTATGTCATGACCTTCGATTGCAAGCATGCAGGCATCACACTTTTGAGTAATTGAAAGAGGCTGAGAGTCAATCGAAGGATGCCAAATCAAAGGAGACTTGTTTTTCTCCAAATTTGTCAAAA
The DNA here is from genome assembly GCA_948472305.1 of Vicia faba. Lineage (NCBI taxonomy): Eukaryota > Viridiplantae > Streptophyta > Magnoliopsida > Fabales > Fabaceae > Vicia > Vicia faba. Next base: position 889,851,648 of record OX451741.1, on the reverse strand, counting down.
TTGTTATTTTTATCCGTTTTCTCCCTTTTGACAGTTTTCCTTTTAATTTTGGTACTGGAAAATCCCAATGCACTTGTGCAAGCTTAAACCCTTAGAATCCTTGTGAGAAAACCCTTGATAATTGAGAGGGAAAATTTTGGGGTACAACAATAGCCAAAAAGAAAACTTTTGTAAAGTATAATAGGAATTCCATGATTCCAAGTTTCTTCTTGCATAACGGTCAGTGTGAGTGGTAGACAACATCGTACCAATAGCATAGTCCTTTCGCCATAAAATTAGAGTAGTGAAAGAAGGTGATGATGTACTATTTCTCACATAAAAACATTTGATCTTATCTACATAGGCTTCAGAATATGTATGAGTTGGAGCATTTTTAGAAGGATAAAAAACTTGTCTTCAGAACCTTTGTCTTAAGAGTCTTTAGAACTTGTTCATCAGAACCTTGTCTTCAGAGTCTTCAGCATGTTGGTCTTCAGAACTGTAAGTTCTCTATTTTTTGGGTTGGCATTAATTTTTGTAAAACAAATAAGATATCAATATGTTAGATAAGAGGTGTTAACTTGCTAACAGGAACATGTTGAGCAAGAATTCATATCTTATGTTAGGACATGTTGAGTTGAAGTATTTCAATGTTTAGAACAACATGTCGGATAAGATATCCTATGAAGGAGCAAATGACATCGCGCCTGAGCTGAAGTGGACAGTTAGATTTTGTTATGATTTAACTGATGCAGAATATTATGGGAATATTATGCAATCCTATATGGAGTTGATTTAAAGGTCAAGAGAATCAAGTCAGAATATTTGAAGATTATGCATTTTCTAAATATGGAGATTATTTAGGAAACAAATGATTGAAGACCTTGTTTGTAGCAAAAGTTACTGCTGATTGTTACACTTGATATGTTATATTTTGAAGGCCCAAATCCAATTGGGTATAGGTTATAAATAAAAGTGTTTGTAACTTAGGAAATGCACAGGTTCAAGATTTAGAAATCTAGGGCTTTCTCTTTTTGCCACTCTCTAGGAGAGTTGGTGTAAGTGAACCACTCGGGTTGTGAGATGGTCACTTTTGTTCTCACTCAAAAGCTATAAATTAATAAGTTGAGTATTGTTCTTAGAGTAAGCTTTGAAGCAAATCCAAGTTATGATCTTAGGCAAGAGTCTTGGCTAGTGATTGTTATGGAAGTGTGTCTTCCTGTTTGTTCAAAATTGTTGTTGATCCAATCGCTGTCTATGATTGAAGAGGGATTGAGGAGGGCCTCATATCTAGGTGAGTATTAGATAGAAATTTAGCATGGGTAGTGATTAAGTGATTAGGCTGTAAACTGAAGGTTTGTTGTAGGATTTATGAATTGATACTATTTGAGTGGATTTGTCCTTGGCTTGGTATGCCCCCAGAGTAGGTGAGTTGCTCTGAACTGGGTTAACAATTCTGGTGTGTTGTTTATGCTTTTCAGTACTATTTTTATTGTTGATACCTTTCCTGTTTGTTTATGTCAGATCGTATGTCCCAACATGTCATAGGACATCTGAGTGCTATCATACCATAATTTCGATTGGTATCAGAGCTGGCATCCTGTCTATTTTTGGATGAGATTCGTGGGGGATACTTTCTGGTTTATGTGTAAGGTAGAAGGTTTCTACTGAAAAGCTGTTTGAACTTGGATAGTTCATATTTTGTTTGAACAGTCCCTAGAAGTAGAGGATGGATTTTTCATGACAGGGTGTGTATTGGACCTGTTTGTATTGTTTTCAGGCGTGCAGCTTTGGTGGTAAGCTACTATCTTGAAGGTTTGATTTATTTTCAAACCTAGATTAATCTTTTGTACCTGGAGTATGGTGTGTTTGTGTAAAGGTTTACATTGTTCCTGAAGGTGGTTTAGGAGTTTTTTGGTTTGTGCTTCACTACATATATATCTGATGGAAAACTCCTGGTGGTTTTGTGTGTTGAGTCTGCAACACTCTGCTCCCCTCTGAAGGTGTATCTCATGGTGTGGTGATACATGAGGAGAGGTTCAACTAGCTTGTTAGAGTTGCCAAAGATACTTGAGGATTATCCCAAGTCCACTCATAAAGGCACTCTTATATGAGTTTGTTGAAGAGAGATCTGGTAGAGCCAATTTATTTTTGCTTCCAACTTTAAAAGGCCAATCTCCAAGCTTTGGTAGAGGATCTCTTAGTGTGTTCCCTGTGAAGGGAACTGGTGTCCTACCAGATGTTGGAACATTAAACCAGTAGATTATGCAGAATCTTGTTGGATAAAGGTAGGGCATAGTAGATTCTTCGGTGCTGAACAAATGTGTTTTGATCACTTATGTTTGGAACCTACTCCTGATCTGGAAAAGGAGGTATTTTTGTTTTGTGTCTAAGAAGTTTCTTTGCTAGAAACATGTCTTAGATAAGTATGTTGGGCAGGACACGGTCAATATATTGGGCACTCATTAGATTAGTTTATTTCTTATCTAAGTGAGTTAGAGTACAGAGGTTGTGATTTGTTTTCCTGTGGAGGCCTGATAAAGGTATCTCATCCATATCCTTTATATGTGGAGGTCAAGCTCAAATGTAAATGACTTTCTTTCTAGATATCTGAAAGATCCTTCTGATCAAAGAGATGGATTTGTGTAATCTAGTTTATAGCCATAGAATAGATTATGTGTGAGGGATATGGAGTAATCACATGATGTGCAGCTATTGTATGATTCTCAAGGAATTCTTAGCAGTTAATAAGGGGGAGTCCTTAATCTGAATCTAGAAGAACTTGAAGGAGTGTCAAACATAATTTCTTGACATCTTTGTATTGAGAATTTATTTTTCTTAATATGACTGGTGTTTTTTTTCATAATAGGATGGAGTTTGTTTACTCTAACTTGGTACTCTTATCAACTATATGGGAGCATGGAACTCTTGTTCTATTGTTGTGGAAAGGTCTTTCTAGGATTGTCTGCATTGGAGTTGTGTCAACCAGAATTTTGTGGTTGATTGTTGTCTGCGCTATGGAGAGTCATCCAAATCACCTGGGATGAGAATCTCATATGTTTGAAGTAAGGATGAGTTATTATTTTTGGGGCCAAAGGATTATGGTTCCCTGATATGAAAAGTTCATCTCTCTGCTAGGATCAGTTATGTGGTGTCCTCACATAATGGAACAGGTGTTTTTGCAAGTATTGAAAGGGATCCTTGTATGAAGAAGAAGCAGACTTATCATGAATAGTCTGCTTGTGATGACCAGTAAATTCCATTTTTTATACCCCAAAATTCGCCCTCCCATTTTTCAAAGACAAATTGATTCAAGGTGCTCAAGTACTCAAGACTACTCAAGAATTGATCAGATGAAGCCTCCTCCTAAGCAATGGACTTACAACCAGGGTTTCACTTTTCTCAAGAAAGATGGGATTTCTAATTCCTCAAGTGGTTTCCATGGTCTCTTATATGTCTCTAAAAATGCTCATACTAAGTTTCATGTTTTGCACCACAAGTTTGCTCAGTCAATGGCTCAAATGACTGAAAATCAATTGTATTGGACAAAACGTCAATTATGGTCAATATACAGTCAAACTTCAATATTTTTGGTTAATATCAACATTTTAAAGCCATATTTATCATTTGATCAAGGGTTGATCATGATTCATCAAGGAAAACTCTCAAATCATCAAAAATCAAAAGTTGCCAAATTAGGGTTTCCTAAGGAGAAGTCAATTGAAGTTTGACCAAGCATAACTTTTACATGCTTCATCATATTTTCCTCAACCAAATATCATTTTGAAGGAAATTCAGTTCTCTACAACTTTATCTCTCTAAGCTCAAGTCCAAAAAATGCTTCATCTGAGAGATATGAGCCAATACATTATAGGTCATTTCAAAAGTCATTAAAAAGACACTTTTTGTCAAGGCCACTTACATCAAGATAAAGTCTTCAAATGCAAAAATGGTAAACATAGATATTGTACAAGACATCTTGAGATTTCCAAAAATTCTAAGATCATTTTTAAATGATGAAAATTGATAGAGCTATGACCAATGCAAGTTGGGAAATTTGGAGAAAACGCATGAAGTTCAAATTGAGCAAACTTGAATTTTTGAACTAATGGACCTATCTTTTAAGGTCTAAACATGTTCATGACACCTTAGAGGATCTTTAAGTCCATTAATACCTTACCATGATTTGTATTCCTATTTATTTTGATTTTTATTCAAATAAATTCAAAACAAAATTAAATAAATACAAGGCAAATGGATTTAGACGTGTAAGTCTTATTTTGGATCAGATAAAAAGCCCAAAATCACATATCCAAGCTAGAAAACTCGTGATATATCATGAAGGCATGATTGGCTAAAAAAATAAACTTTTCATGCAAGATTGAAAGAAAATATTTTCACCATAATGCACAAAGATATTTTCTATAATTGTTGACCTAATACACTCATATACACGTATTCAACAATATTAGATCAAAGGGACCACACATGCAAGCCTCCTTAAAGAACCCTAAAACTCACAAAATTTTCAAAACTAGGGCACAATTAAACTCTCTTGTCCAACAAGATTCAATCGATTCTAAGCACTCCATCAGCTCTCTGAGACCTCCAGGAGTCATTCCCAATCATCCTTGAAGGTCGTACCCTCTCAGATCACTACAACCAAGCATTACCGGTTGATGGAAATTCCTTGAATCAAAACTTTTATTTCATGCATTATTAATTGATTTCTTGCATATATTCTTGTTTATAATGATGTATGGATTTGTTTAGACTCGTCGCTTATGAGTTTTAACACAGGAACAAAATTCTGCCATTGTTAGGTCATCGAGCTCGTAAATTTTTGAAACCCTAGTTACAGGCTATTTCAATTGAAATAGACATCACCATTAGATTCGTGAGGCCTCAATTAGTGGACAAGGATGATCTTCATCCTCACTTTGCCTTGACTTTGTAGGTTTTGCAAATATCCTCACCGGAGAAGAAGAAGTTGACCACCGGAGGTGATGGTTTGACTCCAAGACATTTATTATATATTGTTTTAATGTTGTATAATTAACGCGAAATAGATGATGTGTCAGCGGCAAGGCAACACACGATAAAGTGTTCATGTGCAAGGGCATGGGTTCAATCCCTGCCTCTTTCTTTCTTTTTCACATATTGTTTTCTATCTTTTGCAGATCCTATGTGCCACATCCCTTGCCTACCATACACTCTCGCTTCTCATCAGCCATCAAATCTCCCTAGATCTGATCCAATGACCATAAACGCGCGATTTATGTTGCACCTCCTGGAGCTGCCCACGCTGGATCCAACACTGACAGCTCGGGCCTCTCTTATTTGGGCCTAATGAATTGCAATTTGCACCCTCTTTTGCTTGTTGTTTCAGGCCCATCTTCTTCCTCTCTTTATTTTTTTCTTTTCTTTTAATAATTTGTTTTAATTAAACTAAAACATCAATTTAGGTTAATTAGTTAGGTTAGTTTTAATTACTTTTTTATTAACTAATTTAATTAATTAATTTTCTTAATTAAAATTAATCAGACTTTTAGGTTTTTTAATTAAATTAATTGAATTTTTCGTTATTACTAAAATAAATTAGTTTTCTTAGTTTTTTTTTAAAAATAAATTCACCACAAACATTTTCCTAAAAATACCAAAGAAAATTTTCCTTTTCTATTCATTTATATTTTTCAGATCACCCGTATTTTCGTGAATGTAATTTATTATTCTCGCGTTTTTTTTTAATTATGTAACTGTTTCCTGGTTTGTAATAATAATTAGGGTTTATTTTCCGCATTTCTATTATGTAACTACCCCGAAGCATTGTAATAATAGTCTAGGGTTTATTTTTCGCACTTTACTGCTTTTCATTATTTTTATGTCTACTGCCTAGTAACTAGGGTTTGCATGGAAAGACTAATAACGAATCGATAGCTAACCCTAATCAAATATGAACATAACTGAAAAACGACACACCTTGCACACTCGCACCTCTAGGGTAACCTCCCTTGCTGCCTCGATAAAAAACAGTCATGTCCCTTGAACGTGGGGACACTTTAGCACAATCCCTCAAAAACAAAGATCGTAGTCCCTCAATAACCCTTTCGATGTTGCCTTCGGTAAACGATCTAGTCCCTTACGAAATTTCTAAAGCGCCCCTACGAGTTGCCTTAGATGAGTGTACGATGACCCACACATGTCCCTTCATATCCAACAAAAGGGCTTCCTGCTAACTAATGGTAGGATAACACTATCTAAAGGAAAGGGGAAGTATAAGAAATACCTTTGATTAGGTAGACCGTTGTTAATCGCTTGCTCACAAACATGTCAAAACAAAAACATCCTTTCACAAACACTCTTAAAAAATATTTTCAAAAACCCTTTGTACGCACTCTCGAGGACAAGTACGAGTATCATTACAAAGTCTTGCCTTACAATTTGCATTTCAAAATATTTTTCAAACACACAACACCAAGAATTTTCAAAAACAAAGTTAGGTAACGATTAAGAGCCCGTAAATAACTACATATGAAAAGGGTGCTAACACCTTCCATTTTCATAACCTGCCCCCCGAACTCAAAAATCTCGAAGGTCTTTCCTGTTCTTTTCACCATTTCCTTATTGGATAAAAGAAGGTGGCGACTCTTGCTATCTGCACATTTGTGATAAAACACAAAAACAAGTCAGTTCTCCCACCGTATTACAACATTATTGTTGAAGTCTGTTCCAGATACCTGTTAGAGGGAATCTTCTCTTTAGGTGCAGAAGAATGGCATCCAACACCTCATAGTCAGACATGAGGTCTGAACATTGTGCTTGTAAGAAGAAATCTTCTTGAGGTATGCATGCTCTACATGTATTTTGGTATGTATTAAAGATTGATCAATTACTGATGGTTGATCCTCTTGTACCCCTTACAAGAGTTATGAATTACTATGGTGTCTCTAGATCATAGTTAATAGTGAAATCTAGGTGTTGGAGACTGATGTTGGATATGATGTTGGAACATCGTCTCAAAGTGTGTTTTATTTCGTTAACCAAGGAAGTATCTATATTGGAGTTTAAGGTCAAGCCACTGACTTAATCTGGAATGTTTTGGGATGTTAATGGATGTCATGACTGTTTTTCATGAAGATGAATAAGCTAGTGCCAAGTGTGTGCAGAAGAAGATTGTCAGACCAAATGTCCTACCTTGTGTGAGAAGGTAATCTTATCTGAGCTATAATGAATACTTTGACGGGAGTTGAGTAATTGTTTATCCTCTAAGGAGGTTGTGCATGAGACTAATGGTAAATACTTTTACGAGAGACTAAATATTTGTCTGAGGAGTTATGTAATTATGTATACTGAACATTGTTGTTCAGAGAGTATTGAGATTTTATTTCTCTCCAAAGCTTTCAGGTGTTTGGAATAACCTGAGTAATCTACACTGGATATTTGTTCTAATTAGATATTCTTAAAGGTATTCTATTCACAATAAGTCCTTTGAATAATGATTCAAGAACCAAAATAACTAGGTTCTGTATTATGAAGCTGATGTCCCACATGATATCTTAACATTATGTTTGTTGATGGCTATTCTGAATGCTTAAGATTATGCATATGGGCTTGGATGCTCGAGCATTATTGTCAGAAGTAGCATTTCTGGCTATGTGGATTAGATGGTGGAGAATCTAATCTTGTCTATAGTAGTATGCTTGGTGAATGCATGACTACTTTGTTAAAAACTCAACTAGTATCAACAACTACTAGTGGATTTAAGTGAAGAAGACTGCTGACAGATACTGAGGTCTGAGCAGAGTATTTTGGTGAGCTGTTTTTCTTCAACTGCAAGTCATTCCAGACGAGTGTTAATAATCTGGATCTTAGTAAATCTTTTAAGCAAACTAAGAATTTTTGGATTTTGTGAGTGACTTCACACCTAGTATACATGACATCTTGCTTATTCAAAAGGTCATGATACAAAGTGTGGTTATAAAAGAACAATGATCAGATATGTACTTATGTTGTGAAGAATTTAGAGTTCTTGGTTGTATTGTCAAGGAGTGAGAGTATCTGACTTTGGTTTGACTCTACTGATGGAGTCGAGGTTTATCATATGCAGGAAATTCTATCCTTCAACATGAGATAATGAAGTCTTTCATGTGTGTTTTATCTAGTGCTCAAGCTTTCATCTTCAGCTGGAGTATTGGTTATTCATGACAGGGGAGTCATGTATTTATCTATGGATTGTTGTTGCAATGGTACAAATATTGGTTGTGTACTGTTCAAGCTTGTGGATATCTTATGCCTCTTATGAGGATTTTATGTCAAACAACATGTTGTGGCATTATGAAGTTTTTGGTGATCTTGACAAGGCATGGTTGGTTTTATCCATGTGAAGCTGGATAACTTTCAGAATCTCACATATCTCTTGAATGTTTAATGGTTGAGTCTGAGAGAATTTATTTTTCTCTGTAGATTTTATGAAGGACTCTCTAAGGGTCTTTATTATTGAGAGGTGTCACAAATGTGATATTCTGATGTCTTGGTGTATGTAACTAAGTCTAAGTGAAATAATAACACAAAATCCAGTGGAAGACAGTGTGGTTGAAGATGTGTTGGTCAATGTGCAAGTAAATAAGACAATGTCTGACTGGATGTCAAGACATTATTCAGAACATGTTTCCTGTATGATCAATAAAGGGTTTTTGTGGCCAGTGTGATTAAGCACGTGGTAGAAAGGAGTGGAGAAAGTATGGGTGGATGTGCATGTGCATGTATTGGGACCTGTTTTGCTTAGAAGAAACAGTCTAGAGTTTTTAAAGGCGTTCAAAGATGTTTTAAACGGTGCACATTGTATTTGGTGGAAGTTTCTCCTCAAATAACGTTTCCTTTTGACCAAGATTATTGCTACATTTAAGGTTCGTTATTTCCCAAGTAAATGACCAGTTATTTATAGAGGGTTCTCCTTTCCTCTTTCACCCCGTGAGTATTTGATGTGTCCATAATTCTTATGGCTTTTGTTCGGGTTTGGGTGAGTTGTGTCTGGGTCTAGTTTTGTGAAGGCCTTCTTTGCCAATTTTCGACTAAAAAGGGAGAGAAAAGATTAGCTCAGATGTTGAAGCCACGTGAGTTTGTTCTTATAGTTGTTAGACAAAGATATAGGATAAGATGTTCGATCCTGTTTTTATCTTGTTTTGTGACATGTGGTATGAGTTATAAACACATTTGTGACCTGTGTTCTGAGTTACCCAGGGTGGTGGTTAGATACTTCTTTAGTTTCCTCTCATGCCATATGTGATACGGTGGGAGAACTGACTTGAAGGTTTTGCGTTTGATCGCAAATGTTGTAGTTTAGCAAGAGTCGCCACTGACTTTTCTTTTATTCAAAAGGAAAGGTAAAAAAGCACAGGAAAGACCTTTGAGATTATTTCTTGAGTTCGGGGGGTAGATTATGAAAAGGGAAGGTATTAGCACCCTTTTCATCCATGGTTTTCCATGGGCTCTTAGTTACTTGCTAGATCACTTGGTTTTTTTTTGAAATTGTGTTTGGTGTGGTTTTTGAAACTATTTTATAAAGAGGTCATTGCTTAGGAAATCTTTGTAATGATTCTTGCTTGTAAGAATGTATACAAAGATGTTTGATCTTTTGAAAATATTTTCAAGTTTGTAAGATGTTTGAAAGTGTAGGTGTTTGTTTTTAAAAATAGCAAGGATGTTTGTTTGAAATTGGGCAAGTAATTAGGAGAATTCTACCTACTCAAAAGTATTTCTTGTTCATTTTTCTTTTCCTTTGACATTGTTATCTTACCATTGATTTGGTAAGTAACCATATCTTTAGATGTAAACGGGGCGAGCGTGGGTCATCGTATAACCATGATTAGAAATATTGCAAGGTATCTTAGCATTCTTTTTAGAGACTAAGATCTTTTGAAAGACAACTTAGATAGCGTCATCGAGGGACTATGATATTGTATTTGCCTGTTCTTACTAAGATACCTTACATGCGTAATATGGCCATTTTGTATAAGGCAACCAAGTGGAATAACCCTAGGGGTGCTTGTGTGCAAGTGTATTATTTTCATGCTTGTTTTTGTCTTAAATTAGGGTCTCTAAGTATTGGTTTTAGTATTTCCATACAAACCCTATTACTAGCATATTATGTATAAAAGCGATAAATTATGGAATTTAAAGTTACTACGCTATTACACCATTTGTTGGAGGGGGTATACAAATTGAGTGGGGATTGCAAGAATGTAAACCTAGTTATTCTATTACAACCATATTGAATTAGTATCAATGTACAAGGAATTAAATGAATATAATGTACAAAAATGAATAAATGTACAAAAATGCAAAATGTGAAGTAAATGTATAATTTTATTTGGATTTTTAGGAGAAAAGAGGTATTTGTTTTAACCTAATTAATTAAAGAAAATAATTAATTAAACTTAAATTTATTAAGAAAAGATTTAAAAAAAACCTAGTTCTATTAATTGATCAAAAAAAAAATAAGTTTAAGAAAAGTATTTTTGGTATTTTTGTCTTAAAAATATTTATAGCATTATAAAATATTTTTGGCCTTTAATATTAAAATAATATATTTTAAATAGTGTGAAAGCAAATAAATAAAAACATAGTCTTAATTCAATTTACAAGATAAATTAGTAAAAATAAATAAAGTATAGTTAATGAAAAATATTTTTTGTGAGAAAAGATAAAATAAACTAAGTAAAAATGAAAATTTAATCTTTTTTGTATTTTTTATGATTTTTAATATTAATAAAAAATAATTAAGAAAATAAATAAAATAAAAATAAGAAAATAAAATAAGTTAGGCCATGGGTGCAAACAGCCTGCAAGGGGGTTAGTAAGCAAAAATAAAACAAAAACAATATAAGCCCAATAAGGCCTAGGCGCTTGCCAAAAAAGTCAGGAATGCAAAACATGTAAAAAAAATGCAAAAGGGTACCACTGGGGCTCGAACCCAGGTCCAAAAGGTTACAGACGCGCGCTTCTACCACTGGGTGGCTATCCATCCGTTAACATAAGAAAAACAATAAATATACAAGGCAAAACGCGCCCTGATGACTTCATCTTCAACCTCCAGCCAAACCAACTGTAACTTGCTCATTTCTCATCAAAAATGAAAACTGTAAACATGAAACTTGTAGCAAATTTTCTCACGGTTTCAGAAATGTAAAGCATTAAAACTATAGATCAAATATAAGCATGAATTTTAATGTCCCTAATCGGAACCCTAAAAATCTCAGAAATTTTCGTTTCAAAATTCTCTAAGCTCAAGCAAAATTAATGGAAACTATGGACATGGTTAGCTTTAGGGCAATGATATCTACATGTTTTGCTCATAAATAAAGTATTGATGATGCATGTATCAAGAGTTCAAAGTTAAGAAAACTTACCTCAAAACTGAAAATCTTGTTTTAAGTTTGAGCTTGTTTCAAGTGATGGTGATGATCAGGTTAGCTTCCTTGAGGTCCCAGGAAGCTAATGCAATGATTAGCTTGAGCAATGGATGGCTGAAATGGTCTGGAGAAGTCAATGTGCAGAACTATGTTTTTAGAAATGGAGGATGGTATTAATGGTGTTACAGTTCTGTAACAGGGTGTGGGATCAACTTTATATGATGTTTAGAAGCTTTAGAAACGAAAAGGTCAAGAAACGCACGAGTAGATTATGAGTTTCAAGTTTTTGGTCAGTTTGTGTGAAAATGAATGTGTGAAGTGTGATTTTGAGTTCTAGCTCCTTTCAGTGGTCAAGCATCCGTGTATTTGTGTCAAATGGTTTGTGTATCTATAAACAAAAGTGTTTGAGAGCTTTGGACAATCAGAAGTACAAGTTTCTAGCTTTTGGCTAGGTTACTTGATTTTGAAGAAAAGATGGAAACAAGTTTCAATAAGAGGTACAAGCATGGTATGGGTGATTGTAAGTGTTTGAAACATTTCTAATGAGTTATAGGACTTGTTTGATCAGAAGAGAACAAGTGCAAGGCTTAAGAACAAGTTTTGTACAAAAAGTCACTTTATCAAAATGGCAATGTAATCTTTCTTCAAAAAATGATTATAAAGCATGTCCATGCATTGAATGCTTAAAGTGAGGCCTCTAACAGTTGTGTAAATCATTAATTATGGAGTGCCTAACAAGTTTGAGGCCTGAAAAGTAGAGTTAATGCAGCACAACTTTGAATTTTAATCTTGTTCATCACTAAAATGACTTGTAATTAAAGTGATAAAACCCTAACTTCATCTCTTTGATTCTCTCTACTCAAGAATGATCTCAAGGAGTTCTTGGACATTTTGGAAAGATTTCAATGTTCTATACAACCCATATTTGAATTTCTTTTGAAGATTCCCCTTGGAACTATATGAAAAAGTGCCATGAAGTTGGGTCAAAATCCTAACCAAATTAGGGCAAAATTTCACTAAGTGTTTAGTTTCATGACCACATATTCATAAAATTATAACTTGAGATCCAAGCACTTTTGGAAGAAGTTGTATGAATAAAAGTTGTATATTTCATAGAGATCTAAAACTTTCGTGTTGGAATTTTCTCTTGAATCATCTTGCATCATGGTGAAAATTATGCTCAAAGTTATGAAAATAAGAAATTTCCAACACTTAGAAAAATTTCTAAGTTTAGAAATTTTGACTTTTCAAAATGAAACCTTGAATTTTTTATTTCTTGATGAATAATTTTCATATTTTGACATGTTTTAATGAAGTGTGATCTTTGGCACTTGAAATTGACCAAAAAGTCGAAGTTTGACTTTTCAGTATACAGTTGACTGAAAAATTTATCTGTCAATCCAATGGACTTGCAATGTTTTGAACCATGTCATTAGTTCAAAATGATGCAATTGGACTCTTGAGATCATGCCTTAAATTAATTGACCATCTGCTAGGTCAAAAATCAGAAATTGCCCTTTCCCAGTCAAAACCCTAATTTTGATCATTTTGCCCTTTTGGAGATTTGATCAAATTTCTTGAGGAGTTGTGGTCCAAACTTAATCAAATGATACATATGAGTCTAAAATGTTGAAGTGGATAAAAAATTGTGAATTTTGACTTTAAATTGGCTTGAAACTTGACATGAGCAATCTTGGGGGTCCATAATGATCCATGAAAGTCATATGGGAAATTGGAAGTTCAAAAATACTTGTGCAAACTCAAACCCCAATTTTGATAATCAGTGCTTAAGGAGGTATCTTAAGCTGATCAAACCCTAGTGCAGTCTTGAGCCCAAGGAGATCGTCTGAGCAAATTCTTGATAAGTGAGAGGGAAAATTTTGGGGTACAACACCACATATTGACTGATGGTTGATTCATGGTTCTCTTTTTCCACCAGTTAAAAGAAATATATATTAATCTGTGACAAGAATAGGTTCCTGAGTTGAGGGGGAGTGTACACCTACCATCTTCCTCATCTGGATTGGGTACACCAAATGACTTCAGGACTTTCCACTCCTTTTCTTGAAGGTGTTGTTCTTTGGTGATGGGTTTGGTACTGCAATGGAACTTATTCAAATTCTAGAAAGGAGATGTTGAACATGATGTCCTGACATCTTATCTGAAGAGTGACTCCATGGTGTTGTACTGCTGAATTTAGTAGTTGCTGAAGACTACTATTGAAGAATTGTTTTTGTTATTATTGTAATATTGGATTGTAACTTTTATTTATTTCTTTTATCCAAAATTTTCCAAAGAGGGAGATTGTAAAGTTCTCTATTTTTAGGATTGACATTAATTTTTGTAAAACAAATAAGACAGATGTAATACGGTGGGAGAACTAACTTGGGTGTTTTTGCATTTTATTGCAAATGTTGCGGATAACAAGAGTCACCGCCTACTTTTCTTTTATATAATAAAGGAAAGGGTGAAAATAACAGGAAAGACCTTTTGAGAATTTTCTTGAGTTCGAGGGATAGGTTATGAAAATGGAAGGTGTTAGCACCATTTTCATCCGTAGTTATCTACAGGCTCTTTATTACTTGATCACTTTAAAATGCTTTGTGTTTGTGTAAGTTTGAAAATATTTTGAAGACGTCTTAGTTTGGAAAACTTTGCAATGATTCTCGTATCGTTGAGAATGTATACAAGGTGTTGTTTTTGAAAATATTTGTTGAAAGGAAGTGTTTGGAAATATGTTTGAAAATGCCAATGTAAGGCTATTTTGTAATGATCCTCGTATCATTGAGAATGTATATAAATGTTTGTTTGAAAAGTGTTTTTGAAAGTGTGAGGTGTAAGTGGTTTTTGTTGGTGAGCAATAAATTACGAGCAATCTACCTACTCAAAAAGTCTTTGTTCTTTTTCTCCTCCTTTAGATAGTGCTATTTTACCATTGTTTAGTAAGGAGCCATATCATTGGATATGGGGAACGGGTGTGGGTCGTCGTATAGTCATAGAAGACAACTTGTAAGATATTTTAGCAATTTTTCGTAAGGGACTAAGACCATTTACCGAAGGAAACGTCGAAGGGTCATCGAGGGACTACAATCTTATAATCGAGGGTCTTTGCTAAAACATCCCATGTTCGGGGGACATGACTATTTTTATCCGAGGAAACAAGTGTGGGTTACCCTAGAGGTGCATGTGTGCAAAGTGTGTTGTTTTCAAGTATTTTGTCTTGAATTAGAGTTGTCTAGTATTGATTTCAAGTCTTGCCATACAAACCCTAATTACTAGCAATAATAAGGAAAGCAATAAATTATGGAATTTAAAGGTCCCACGCTATTACAATACTTTTGGGGATGGGGAATACGAATTTACAAATGGGGGATATAAAGCAATAAATCCCTAATTACTATTACAAACCATGTACATGAATAACAATGCGGAATAATAAAATGCACGAGAATAGTGTAAAGGAAAAGAATTTGTTTTTTGTGGGTTTTTGATAGAAAATATTTTAATTAACATAATTAATCTAATTAATTTACAAGGAAAATTAATTAATTATTTAACAAAAACGTAAGGTCTAATTTATTTACAAAATAAAATTAAATAGAAACTAAGTCTAATTATTTTTAATTCTAAAAAGAAATTAATTAGTTAAGAAAAATGTTTTTTTTTGTGTTTTAGTTATAAAAATAAATAAGATAAAAATAAAATTAAGTTAAAAAGTTTTTTAGTCTAATTATTTAAGAAAATATTTTTGTATTTTAATTAAATAACATAAAATAAATAAAGAGAATATAAAAAAAATATAAAAGAAAATAAAAACATTGGGCCTGGTGTTTGAAAGTAATCAAGAGTGTGTACAAAAAATTTTTGGTCTTAGGGCCCAAAAGAAAGTTTTTGTTTGTTTAAAAATCAGAAATAAAAACAAGATAATGGGTCAGGTGGTTGTAAGCAAATTGGAGGGTGAGAGTGTAGCAAAAATAGACATGCCCAAGGGGGGAAGGCCCGAGCACTGTAAACAACAAAAATCAGACAAAATAATATAGAAAAATTCAAAAGGGTACCGCTGGGGCTCAAACCTCGGTCCCTATAGTTCAATGCCTTATACGTGCGTGCCTTACCACTGGGGTGGCTTGTGCATCCGGTTATGAAACATGTTAAAATAAATTTAAAATAAACCAAGTTCTGAATGTGTCATCTTCTTCTTCCTCGCGCCAGGAGCCATGAACAACATTTTGAATTTTGTAACTTGCTCATTTCTCAACCAAATTGGTAAATGTAAACATGAAAGTTGCTTGAAATTTACCCATGATTCCAAATATGTAAATCACTTAAGTTAACAATCAAAGATGAGCATGAATTTTATATGGTACCAAATTAAACCTAATTTTTTCTATAAGTTCAACTTCAAAATTCTCTATGCTCAGGAAACATAAGTAAAATCTAAGGGCATGGTTAGCTTCAAGGCTATGATGTCTAAATTTTATCTTTTAAAATCAAAGGAAAATGATGCTTGTATAAGGATTTGAAAGATCAGAAAACTTACTTTGAAAATGGAAATCGTGTTTTGAGTTTGAGCACTCCTAGATATGTTGTGATGATCTGAATAGCTTCAATGGACTCCTAAAAAGCTAATGCAAAGCTTACTTTGGATTGAGAGTGGCTGAATCTCTTTGTAGAAGTCAATGTGAAGCTGACTGGTTTTGGAAATAGAGGATGGTGATGGAGGTGTTACAGTTGTGTAACATGGTCCTGGATCACTTCTAAATAATGTATGGAAGCTTTGTGATTGAATTTGAGTGAGAACGCACGAGTGAAATGTGAGTTTGGAATTCCAAGGCAGAAATGGCATAAAAATGGAGTTTGTGTGCAAATTCCAATTTCAGGGAGTTTGACGGAGTTTTTGGGCTTGTAAATTTGTGTCATATGTTGCAAAATAGTGCCTCTATTTATAGGGAAACTTTTGGAGACTTGAAGTGATCAGAATTACAAGATCACATGTTATGGTTTTTTTACTTGTTTTTGAAGCGAGATTGAAACATCTTGTTCCAATGTGAAGTACAAGGCTTGTAGAGTGGTTGAACACTTTAAACATGCTTCTTCTGATCTTGTAGGTTTAGTGTGTGAAGAATAAACAAGTTGGAAGCTCAAGATAAGTTGACTTTGTGATTAAAGCAATTTGTCAAGAATGGCAATGGTGCCTTTGTGCCATAAATGGAAAGATCATGTGGACAATGGCTTAATCACTTGGATCATACCTCAATCAAACGTGTAAACATTAAATTAAGGAGTGGTTGAGAAGTTAGAAGCCTGTAAAGCAATATTTATGTAGCATGGCTTGGGATTTGATCAAGTGTTCATCATCAAAATGACTTGTAATTCAAGAATGGATGCCCAACTTCTTGTCTTCGATTCTCTTAGCTCAAGCACGATCTCTTCAAGTTCTTAGACATTTTAGAAAGCTTGAAACATTGTCTACGACCTTCATGTTGACCACTTTATCTAAATCATCTTGGAACTAGGTGAAAATTCGTCAAGAAGTTAGGTAAAAAATCTGCCTAAACTTGCCAAAATTTTAATTAAGTGTTTTATGAAAAATGTCATGACTTCATGGGCTTATATCTTCAAATCTAAGAATTTTTTGGACATCAACCCACTAATACAAAGTTGTAGAATTCATCAAGATCTACAACTTTCATGTTGAAAGTTTCCCTTGAATCATCTTTCATCTCGGTGAAAAATGTCATGAAGTAATGAATTTATCAAGTATAAAAATACTTAGAAAATTTCTAAGTATTGAAATTTTTGACTTTTTGTGGAATTTCTTGACTTTCTTGATTCTTGATGATCAAGTTTGACCTTCAAAATTCAATGTTGACCAAAAAGTCAAAATTTGACTTTTTGTGTATCAGTTGACTTTTCATCGGTTGATCCTAAATTCAAACATCAATCCATTGATCTTGAGAAATGATTTGAGTTGTGAAGTTAGGTCAACATGTTATGTTTGAGTCCTTGAGATCATACTTCAAACCATTAGGTCATGTACTAAGTCAAAAGTCAATGATCAGTCATTCTCAATCAAAACCCTAATTTTGACCATTTTGCCCCTTTGATGATTTGAATGCTTTTCTTAAGGAATTGTGATCAACACTTGATCAATTGATAAATATGATTTCAAAATGTTGACGGGGACCAAAAATCATGAAGTTTGACTGTAGATTGACCACAATTAACTTTTTACCCAATAGAGTTAATTTCCATTCATCTGAGCAATTAACTGAGTGAATTTGTGGTGCAAGACTTAGAACTTGGTATGAGCAACCTTAGAGACCTATAATGAACCATGAAAGTCACTTGAGACATCAAAAGTCCAATTGTTATTGAGAAAAACAAAACCCTAATTTAGAGGCTCAGTGCTTAGGAGGTGAACTTATCTGATCAAACTCTTGGAACTTCTTGAGCATTTTAGATCTTTTGTGAGAAATGTATTGATAATAGAGAGGGAAAATTTTGGGGTACAACAGCTGCCCATGTTCAATCTTCTTAAACCGAATAGTTAGATTGACTTGTTTGCCATTCGTGACTTGGGGGTAGAAGATGATTGAACACTTAAATGCCCAAATATTTGCACTCACTTGTGCATGGAGTAAGACTGCTTGTTAATTATGTCGAGATTGGGTTTAAAGATACCATTCAGAGGTAATTGTTGATAGAAGTATCAGAGTGAGTCTACACTGGACTGTATCTGAAGAAATATCAGGATAAATCTTTGGTCGATTTAATCTAAACTAGAAAAGGTCTACTGAGAGAAGTATCAGATGAAATCTTTAATCGATTCAATCTAAACCAATAGATGTCTCTGAAAATACTTAACTGAAAGAAGTATCAGAATAAATTTTGTTCAATTTAATCTGAGCTAGAAAAAGGTCTACTGAGAGAAGTATCAGAATAAATCTTTGGTCGATTTAAACTGAGCCAGCAAATGCTTGAAAATCTTTAACTGAGAAAAGTATTAGAATAGATCTTTGGTCGATATAATCTGAGCCATAAAAAGGTCTGCTGAGAGAAGTATCAGAATAAATCTTTGATCGATTTAATCTGAACCAGCAGATGCTTGAAAATCTTTAACTGAGAGAAGTATCAGAATAGATCTCTGGTCGATCTAATCTGAGCCAGAAAAAGATCTGCTGAGAGAAGTATCAGAACAAATCTTTGGTCGATTTAATCTAAGCCGGAAAAAGGTCTACTCAGAGAAGTATCAGAATAAATCTTTGGTCGATTTAATCTGAGCTAGCATATGTTTGAAAATCTTTAACTGAGAGAAGTATCAGAATAAATCTTTGGTTGATTTAATCTAAACTAGTAGATGTCTCTAAAAATCCTTAACTGAAAGAAGTATCAGAATAAATCTTTGGTCGATTTAATTTGAGCCAGAAAAAGGTCTACTGAGAGAAGTATCGGAATAAATCTTTGGTCGATTTAAACTGAGCCGACCAATGTTTGAAAATCTTTAACTGAGATAAGTATGAGAATAGATCTTTGGTCTATCTAATCTGAGCCAGAAAAAGGTCTATTGAGAGAAGTATCAGAATAAATCTTTGGTCGATTTAATTTGAGCCAGAAGATACTTGAAAATCTTACATGAGAGAAGTATCAGAATAGATCTCTGGTCGATCTAATATTATCCAGAAAAAGGTCTACTGAGAGAAGTATTAGAATAAATATTTGGTCGATTTAAATTGAGCCAGCAGATGCTTAGAAATCTTTAACTGAGAGAAGTATCAGAATAGATCTTTGGTCGATCTAATCTGAGCCAGAAAAAGGTCTACTGAGAGAAGTATCAGAATAAATCTTTGGTCGATTTAATCTGAGCTGGAAAAAGTTCTGATGAGAGAAGTATCAGAATAAATTGTTGGTCAATTTAATCTGAGCCAACAGATGTCTGAAAATATTTAACTGAGAGAAGTATCAGAATAAATCTCTGATTGATTTAATCTAAGCCAGAAAAAGGTCTACTGGGAGTGTTCATCATGCATATATTTGCCTTGTCTTGGTCTAAAATCTGTTTTGATGATATCGGTCTGTTGATTGATCTTTCCTGAAAAGGTAAAGAGTTAGTTGTATGCAACGTATGAAATGCATTGTGTAGTGATGTTATCAAAATAAATGAGACTGCGCTATATGCGTTTCGTATGCATATGTTATGATGTATGTATGAATATGAAATGTTGTTGAAGTGTATTTTTGTCGGGGAAAATAAATCCCTGACTATTGCTGGGAATGAAAAGTATGTGTATCTTCAATCTTGTCTAGAATACTTCTGCTGGGGATTCCTGCTTACATGTTTGAGGAAACTCCGTTGGGGATATTGATCTCTGCTCAGGGAATAGAGTTCAAGAACATTGGCCGTCCATTGTTCTATTGGGGAATTTATTTCTTATATAACATGATTGGAGATAAAAGAGATGGTTAAACTTATGACTTGTCAGGGGAAGATAATTTCCATAAATTATACTGATTGAGACTCTGTGGGGAGATTTGAAGAGATTTAAGCTCCTTTATTTGTTAAAGTGATTTGCTGGGGAGATTATGGGAAATGTGCTTTCATTTGTGAAGACTACTCCATGGGGGATAATTTCATAGAAGTGGCTCTGGCGACTTCACTAGGGATAATCTTATGAAAGAGACTCTGTGGGGATTTACAGATAGCTTTAGTGTCATCCAAGCTCCTAGAATTTTGAATAAATGTTTATTCCTGTTCTTATGTATATATTTGTCAACAATTAATCATGCTCATATGCATATGTTCATTCAATTTTAGTCATTGTATGTTTTTGCAAGGAAACAGAAAAAACAAAAAGTTTGGACTTTAAAGTATATTTGTATTGATGATTTTCCTATAAACATGCGAGTTTGTACAAAGAGACAAAAATCCTTGTAAGAGAAAGTCGTCGTGAAATGAAAAAGTACAAAGTGAAAACAAATATATATATATATATATATATATATATATATATATATATATATATATATATATATATATATATATATATATATATATATATATATATATATATATATATATATATATATATATATATATATATATATATATATATATATATATATATATATATATATATATATATATATATATATATCCATGTGGAAGTGATCTCATTGGGTTCCAAAATCTTCTATTTCCCCTATGTCTTCGAGCATCTTATCCCTTGCCATTGGAAGAAGTTGATTGAACCATTTGAACTTTCGACTTTGGTAATAAAGCTTGCATGTAAGTGATCCAACGAGACATAGTCGTACGCTTTAATCCCTAATTTTTGTTTGGACCTCCCTTTCAGGTTTTCAGTCCACCAGGATACTCTTTTTTGCCCAAGCCGCCCTTTCAGGTTTTCGACTTGCCGGGTGTACAATCTTTTGTATATATCCCTTATTTTTGCCCGAACCTTTTTGGTTCACTGGGATGCCCTTATTTTTGCCTAGGTATGTCAACCTAGCGGGTCATTCCAATGCTTAGTATTTTTTTACTATGTTCGTGTTCACAAGGTGCGGGAAATGTTCGCTGTCGATAGTGGTTAGCATCATAGTGCCGCCCGAGAATACTTTCTTAACAACAAATGGCCCTTCGTAGGTGGGCATCCATTTTCCCATGGGATCTCCTTGTGGAAGAATCATGCGCTTTATTACCAAGTCACCAGCATGATATACCCGATGCTTGGTATTTTTGTTGAAAGCTTTGATTGTGCGCTTATGGTATATCTGACCATGACAAACAGCAGCCAGTCTCTTCTCGTCAATAAAATTCAACTTATCCAACCTAGTATGAATTCATTCGTGTTCGTCTAAGTTTGCTTCTTTCATAATCCTTATAGAAGGAATCTGAACTTCGACAGGAAGGACAACTTCCATGCCATAGACTAAAGAGAAAGGGGTTGCCCCAGTTGATGTTTGTGCCGAAGTACGGTAGCCATTAAGAGAAAATGGTAGCATTTCATGCCAGTCTTTATAGGTCACTACTATTTTTTGCACAATCTTCTTTATATTCTTGTTAGCAACTTCCATTGTGCCATTCATCTTAGGTATGTATGGAGAAGAGTTGTGATGCTTGATCATGAACTGCGTGCAGAGTCCAATGATCATGGCATTGTTAAGATTGGTGCCATTGTCAGTAATGATCCTCTCAGGGATACCATACCAACAGATGAGGTTATGCTTGATGAACCGGTCCACAAAATTCTTGGTAACTGAGTAAAATGAAGTTTCTTCAACCCACTTGGTAAAGTAGTCAATGGAGATGAGAATGAAACGATGTCCATTAAAGGTAGTAGGCTTGATCTCTCCAATCATGTAAATGCCCCACATTGCAAAGGGCCAAGGAGCAGTCATGACGTTCAAAGGGATTGGAGGCACATGGACCTTATCGGCATAAATTTGGCCCTTATGGTAAGTCTTTGAGTGGTGGTGACAATCGATTTCCATAGTCGACCAATAGTAACCAGCTCTTAGAATCTTCTTGGATATAGTGTGTCCACTCGAATAAGTTCCAAAGATGTCCTCATGCATATCCTCCATGATCTTTTCTGCTTCGTTGTTGTCTATACAATGAAGCATAATTGAATCATGGTTGCGCTTGTATAAGATCCCATTGCTCAGAAAGAACTTGGTTGAGAACCTCCACAGGAATTTCTTGTTGTTGCCTGACACCCCTTCAGGATACTCTTGAGCTTCGAGATATGTTTTTACCTCGTAAAACTAAGGCTTATCCTCTACACCATCAGTGTCAATCTCATAGTAGTGCGCTGGTTCGTTAAATCTATCGACAGTAATGCAGGGAGCTTCGTTGTCCCATCTGACCTTGAACTTAGAAGACATGGTAGACAAAGCATCTGCCAACTAATTTTCTTCCCTCAGAATGTACTTAAAGGTAATCTCTTCAAAGTATGGGATCAAGGCTAGCATAAATTCTTTGTAAGGGATGAGATTTTGATGTTTTGTATCCCACTCTCTGTTAACTTGACTGATGACCAGAGTTGAGTCTCCATATATACTTAAGAATTTAATTCTTATGTCAATAGCAACTTTAATACCCAAGATGCACGCCTCGTATTCAACCATATTGTTGGTACAATGGAAACAAAGTCTAGCAGTGAAAGGAGTATGGCAACCTTCAGAAGAAATTATCACAACACCAATTCCATTACCAAGAGCGTTGGAAGCTCCATCAAAAACCATAGTCCATTGGGATCCTTGTTCAGGTTCTTCACAATCAGTAATCAACATTATATTCTCGTCCGGGAATTCAAAGTTCATAGATTGGTAATCATCCACAACTTGATGTGCCAAATGATCTGCCAACACACTTCCTTTTATTGCTTTTTGTGTAGTATACTGGATATCATATTCAGTTAAGATCATTTTCCATCGAGCTATTCTTCCGGAGAGAGCTGGCTTCCTAAAGATGTATATGATAGGATCCATCTTAGATATTAATAGATTGGTATCAGTCAACATATATTATCTTAGTCGGCGAGCAGCTCATGCCATAGTGCAGTATGTTTTCTCAAGCAGTGAATATCTTGTTTCAAAGTCAGTAAACTTTTTGCTAAGATAGTATATTGCATGCTCTTTTCGACCAGACTCGTCATGCTATCCCATCACACACCCCATTGAATTCTCTAAAACAGTTAAGTACATGATCAAAGGTCTTCCTTCAACTGATGACATTAGGATTGGAGGTTCTTGTAAATATTCCTTGATTTTTTCAAAAGCTATTTGGCAGTCGTCATTCCATCTTACCACTTGATCTTTCTTCAGCAGCTTGAAGAGTGGTTCACAAGTAGCAGTCATGTGAGAGGTGAATCGGGCAATGTAATTGAGTCGTCCTAGAAAACCTCTAACCTCTTTCTCAGTACGAGGAGCTGGAATTTCTTGGATGGCTTTTACCTTTGCGGGATTAATTTAATACCTTTTCCACTAACGACAAAGCCTAGGAGTTTACCAGACCTTACCTCAAAGATGTATTTGTTAGGATTCAACCTCAGCTTATATTTCTTCAACCTTACAAACAACTTATGCAAATGATCAAGGTGCTCTTCTTCAGTTTGGGATCTTGCTATCATATCATCCACATAGACTTCTATTTCATGATGAATCATGTCATGAAATAACGCCACCATAGCCCGTTGATAAGTTGTGCCTGCATTCTTCAGCCCAAAAGGCATGACTTTATAACAAAAGGTTCCCCACTGTGTGACAAAAGTAGTCTTCTCCATGTCTTTGGGCTCCATATTGATTTGGTTGTAACCCGAGAAGCCATCCATGAAGGAAAACACCTTGTGTTAGGCAGTATTGTCGACTAAGAGATCAATATGCGGTAGTAGGAAGTCGTCTTTCGGGCTTACGCTATTCAGATCTCTGTAGTCTACATAGATATAGACCTTACCATTTTCTTCAGCACTGGAACAACATTTGCAACCCATTAGGGATACGAAGTCACTGCCAAGAAACCTGCATTGAACTGTTTCATTATATCAGCCTTGATCTTCTCAGACATATCAGGGCGCATGCGACGAACCTTTTGTTTGATCGGAGAACAACCTTCTTTCATTAGTAGATGATGAACCACAATATCAATATCGAGCCCCGTCATGTCTTCGTACGACCAAGTAAAGACTTCAACATATTCGTGCAACATTTGTACCAATTTGCTTTTGACATTGTCTTTCAAGTTGGAGCCAATCTTGACTTCTTTCTTATCTGCCTCAGTACCCAAGTTTACTACTTCAACCGATTCTTCGCGCGGTTGGATGGCCTTTTCCTCTTGTATCAGGAGTCTGGTGAGTTCTCCGGGTATCTCACAATCTTCTTCGCCTTCATCTTCAGCTTGATAGATTGGATTTTCGAAGTCATAAACGGAAATAGCAGAATTATTGTCAATGAGATCCGGAGTGGATGTGGATCTGCAAATGTGTGTGTGTGCATGTAAGGTCACATGGCTATTTGAAAATGCAGTAAAGTAAAAGAAAGACAAGGAGCACAAAATTTGAATGCAAAATCATCCAATGTTTTCATTAAATAAGCATATGATATATGAAATGACAAACCATTAACAAATGGACCATTGTGCCCCAAGCAAGGGACATGGTTTAAAATCATTATTTTGAAGGAAATTATACAGAAAAAGTTCTTAAAGTAATAAAAACATGAAATAGAAATTACTCCTGGTTGAAGGACATTGAGATGAAATATTTGGCTTTCCAATTTTTAATCCCTCCATCAGTAGTTGGGAATATCCAGTCGTCCAAGTCACCATCATTATCAATGTCTTCCAGTGCATTGACTTCATTGTTGCTAATAAGGAGAGGTGGTCCACCATCACGAACACGTCAAACCTCTTTCTGAGTCTTTGAAGTAAAATCCAATCCAAATTTGTTATATTTGTAGGGGATGTCATGAAGTTGTCCCCATATAGTGCAACCTTTATCTTTCTACAACATCCATAACATCCTTTAGAGAGGCCATTCTTGGGGTAGCATGCATAGCTTTAGCAACAACAATCGTTAGAGGGATTACTTCAAATGCTTGACAGGTGGTTTCAATGAATTCTCCATCCATTTCAATGTATTTGAAAGAATTCAAATGACTAACCATATATTCTTCCTCTCCACAGACTGTGACAACTTTCCCCTTCATTGGGTACTTCAGCATTTGATGTAATGTAGAGGTAACTGCACCTGCCCCATGAATCCATGGGCGTCCGAGCAAGCATGAATAGGCCGGGCTAATATCCATTACATAGAAAGTTGAATTGAAGACTTGAGATCCCATTTTTATTGGGAGATCAACCTTTCCATGGACCATCCTCTTTGACCCATCGAAGGCTCTTACCACAATATCACTAGATTTTAGTACCAACCCATCACCGTCCAGTATATCTAAAGCACCTTTAGGTAGAACATTGAGGGAGGACCCAATATCTACTAACACATGCGCCATAGTGGTGCCTTTGCATTCAATAGAAACATGGAGAGCTTTATTGTGATTCTTCCCCGCCAGAGTTAAATCTGCATCAGAAAATCCCAAGCCATTATCACCAGTTAGGCTTGCAACACAGTTCTCAAATTGATCAGTAGTGGTCTCTTATGGTACATGGGCATTCTTTATAAATTTCAGCAAAGTTTGAGCATGTGTATCGGAGCATAACAACATGGATATTTTTTAGGGTGTCTTCCCCAGTTGTTCCACTATTTTGTAATCACTTTTTCGTATGATCTTTAGAATTTATTCCATGTCTTGTCTAGATGGGTCTTTAATTGTTACTTCTTTTGGTGGTGCCTTCGTCAGGGCAGGCTCAGTAACTTTCTCTTTACCTCGATTGTTAACAGTTGGTATAGCAGCAGGAATGCGAATAGGTGTTGTAGTAGTTGTTGGAGGAGAGATCTTCGGAGAGAAGACCCTTCCTATCCTAGTGACCTAACTAGTTTCAGCTATGTTTGTAACTTTAGACTCTTCATTTTCATTAATCCATGGCTCTTGGCTGACACCATGATAATAAACTTATGCCCTATAGTTCTAAGGCACGACTTTGTCGGGGGAATAGGGGACTGGCCTCGGTGTAGTAATGAACAAGGGAGCTACTATTGGCTCAGCAGAAATCCATATAGGGCCTTTAGAGGTGATCTTAATATGAGTATTTGAAATGGTGATTATGGAAACATCTTGAGGTAAACTTTTTATGGATAGAGTTTTCTCGAACAAAATTTCATGGCTATCAATCAGGCGTTGAATACCTTTCTTCAGCCACATACAACCATTAGTTTGGGAAGCACAATGGTAACAATTTTCAAGGCAGCCAGGAAATAAACCGGCTCTCAGCAAATTCTTCTTAATAGTCAATAAGGGAGTAGTCAAATCATTGATGGTGGAGACAAAGGAGGCATCTTCAATAGCATTGACACCTTTACCATGACTGGGCATGGGAGAATTAATGACATTAGGGGTTTGTGGAGGGTCAAACTCAATCACTTTGTTATCAATAAAATCTTAGATCTTACTCTTTAAGGCCCAACAATCATTGGTATCTTGCCTAGAGCTGTTGGAATGATAGGAACATTTTGCATTCGAGTTGTATTTCAGAGATGAAGTATTGGGGTTTTGAGAAGGATTACTCAGTGTTACCAAATCTGCCTTCAACAGATGTTGTAAAGCTTGAGACAGTGGCATGTTGATTCTAGTGAATTTCCTCCTTGGGGCATCAGGCCTTTATTGATTGTTTGATTGTTGTGGTCGTTGTACTGGGGTCGAGTTTGAAATTAATACAACTCCTACCGACTGATGACGATCATTATTGATACGACTTCTTTGTCCATAAACAACATTAGTTTCTTTCTTACCAACAAATGGTTTCTTTACAGCAGTAGAGGTTAAGGCCATGAGGATCTTTCCGCTTTTGATTCCACTTTCAACTTGCTCGCCAGTCAAGACCAACTCGGTAAACCCTGACGAAGAACTCCCAATCAGAAAATTAAATAATGGGCCAGTCAAGGGGCACATAAACATGTCCACTAATTCTCTGTCAGTCAATGGGGGTTGCACCCTTCCAACCAGGTCCCTCCACTTTTAAGCACACTCTTTAAAACCTTCATTTGAGTCCATAGCCATATTCTGCAACTGCACACGAGTTGGTGCAAGATCAATGTTGTATTGGTATTGTCTGTAGAAGGCAGCATCCAGATCTTCCCATGTGTGGATATTAGTCCCCTCAAGTTGATAGAACCACTCCAACTGTGACCCAGATAAGCTTTCTTGGAAGAAGTGCACCCATAACTTCCTATCGGCAGTGTGTGGTTGAATCTTGCGGACATAAGACCCCAGATGCATCTTTGGACAGGAGACCCTGTCATACTTGGCAAAGACAGGGGATTTGAATTTATGGGGAATGACCACCCCATGGACCAGGCCTAAGTCTCCATAGTCCAAACCAGATACTGTTTGGAACTCTACAACCTTAAGTCGGTCTTCGAGTTTTTTGTACTTATCATCAACCGGTGGGTATTGTTCCTCGGAATAGTCTTCGTCCTCAGTAGCTTGGTTATTTCCTCCCCTAGCTCCAGTGCCTCTAGCTTCCTCTTCTTGATTGTCTTCTTCCTCAAAAGAAGCCTCTTCTATTTGAGCTAATCGGGAAGGCCCCTTGAACCTTCTTCCCATGTTAAGGATGACAAACCTCTTCTTGGTCTTCTTTTTGGTGGCAAGGAGTGCCATCATTTCTTGCTAACCTTTGGATAGGTTGAAGAGAGTCTCTTGGAACTGTGTGTGTTGAGTTTGAAGATCTTTGACGGTTTTCTCTAGAGCCATCTTATACTAAAATAAACAGTAAAAAGATGAGAAAACCTATATCGAAAAACCTGCTTATGATATGATGCATGCTATGCAAATGCGATGTTTTCAAGGACCTTAAGGAATTTAAGTTTGCTAGACAAAAAGGAAAAAAACACAACAATTGTATTAATGAGTTCAAAGATTACAAATTCCCCTTGGGCTTACAATGAAAAAAGAAAAATGGTCTCAAAGAGACAACATAATAGACCCCTAAAACAAAAGACTTGAGTCTCCCACGGGCGCTTCCTCTTTGGTGCAATGTAGGCATTCATGCTTTGCTCCTCGTGAAGTTGCCTTGTAAGCTCCAACACTTTCTTCTCATTTGCATAGAATCGAGCTTCAAAGGTGTCTCGCTACCCCTTGAGTTGAATCTGTGATCTATGTAATTCCTCGAGGTCGGTAGTCATATCAGGATAGATAATGGTATAAGGAACCTCCCCCTTAATAACAGGCTCCATAATTATTGTTAAGATGGCTGGATATGGCATCATGAGATTTTGAGCACGAGCTTGCACCCATTTGAGATAAGGCTCCATAGGAATAGCGTTCTTATGCCCCAACGTCTTTCTATCAACCTTTTTTACCATGCCTCAATCTCGTACAAACCTTCGACTATAACCTTGGACATCGTTCTCGTAGTCGAATATAATACCTTGAATAAGTGCATAATGAGGACCATCTCTTTGCGCATAGCCAAATTATCATAGAGCCAGAGAAGGGTTATAAGTAATACCTCCCATAATGCCCAAGAGTGGAACGTTAGGAAACTCTCCGCAATGGTCAATGATAGTAATATCCTCTAGAGATCGAGAGCGCCAATGGATATCTATATGAGAAAGCGAAATTATTCTTTGTGACCAATTCATACCTTGTTCATTCTTCAAAACTGACCGGGGGAAGGTGCGAAATAAACCACCTATACAGCAACAGGATGCAACATATAAGATTCCCTCTCTTCCTCACGGTACGGGTGTGAAGACAGTGTAGAAAATCTCCAAGCAAAGTAGGCACGGTGTTATGAGAAAGAAAAACCTTAACAACATTCACGTATATGAGTTGGTCCGGATTAAGGAATAAAACCAAACCATAGATTATAAGAGCCAAGACATTTTCAAAAGCTTGAAAATCTATATCTTCCCAAAACAGTCGATCCTTTTCTAACAGAAACTTGGCAAGAAAACTCTCGACTCCACTCCTTGTTTCCCAATTAGCTACAATGTCGAATCTCTTCAAATACAAAGCCTTGGAAATAACTTCAAATTTTAGAGCTTCTTCTAGACTGGTGAATGGTATTTGATCAAGCACAGGCACTCCTAATAGTTTAGAGAATTCTTCCAATATGGGCACCAATTGGTAATTGGGAAAGGTGAAGCAATGATGCATAGGATCAAAGAACTGAAAGAGCACACACATCATTTCTTCTTGAAAGCTTGAGGTAGCCAAACTGAGAAGTCGACCATATCTTTTGGTGAAGGGAGAATCTTCAGGAACCCTTGATGCTAACTCTTTGAGTTGATGAGGCACTTTTACGAAGTTGACTCGGATGGTATTTCTACGAGCAGAAGCCATATTCTACAAAACAGAACAAATATAAATGACTAGATCCTTGAAATGGTTAATGAGAATGCTATGATGTCATGATGTTTATGATGTCATGAATAATTAATCACAAACAAATCACACAATGACCTTAGGTTTTAGGCCTGCATGGGGTTTATAGATAAGTACCCTCTTGGAGTTTAGTTGGTTCATCTTGTCCTAAAAGAAGTAACCAGGTCCTAAGGAATCTCAATATCATTGATCTTTCTTCATCGGGCATTGTTTCAGCATAATCTATATTTTTTTGTGGCCAAAATATCCCGAAAGTCTGATCTCAATGAGTGTAGTATCGAGTATCAACCAATCTTCAGTTTTGCACCAAAGTCGGCTATCTCACTACTTTTTAATGGCAAAATTGTTCAACTAAGGTTCTACGATCATTTAGTGCTTCATGACACCACTCAGCGGCCCCGCATTCTCCTTGATTCAACTCAAGGGACACCGATACCCACAAATGTGTCGCACTAACATAGCCATCGCTTCAACCATACCGGTTTGCACCGTATAATTTCCACGATATATTGCTACTTACCTAATGTGCCCCAGATCCGGGTGTAGGATATTTACAAGTAATAAACCCAAGCATAACCCACAAATTTAAAGCAAACAAGGAAAAAAAATAAAGCAAGTAAAAGTGATCTAAGACTCTAAGGTAACCCCACTTTTAGTATCTCCCCAGTAGAGTCGGCAGTTCTATAATACGGTGGAAGAACTAACTTGGGTGTTTTTGAGTTTTATCGCAAATGTTGTAGATAGCAAGAGTTAACACCAACTTTTCTTTTATCCAATAAAGGAAAGGGTGAAAAGAACAGGAAATACCTTTTGAGAATTTTCTTGAATTAGGGGGGTAGGTTATGAAAAGGGAAGGTGTTAGCACCATTTTCATCCGTATTTATATATGGGCTCTTAATTGCTTGATCACTTTAAAATGCTTTGTGTTTGTGTAAGTATGAAAATATTTTGAAGACGTCTAAGTTTAGAAAACTTTGCAATGATTCTCGTATCGTTGAGAATGTATACAAAGTGTTGTTTTTGAAAATATTTGTTGAAAGGAAGTGTTTGGAAAGATGTTTGAAAATGCCAATGTAAGCCTATTTTGTAATGATTCTCGTATCGTTAAGAATGTATACAAAATATTTGTTTGAAAAGTGTTTTTAAAAGTGTGAGGTGTAAGTGGTTTTTGTTTGTGAGCAAGAAATTATGAGAAATCTACCTACTCAAAAAGTCTTTGTTCTTTTCCTCCTCCTTTAAATAGTGCTATTTTACCATTGTTTGGTAAGGAGTCATATCATTGGATGTGAGGAATGGGTGTGGGTCATCGTATAGTCATAGAAGGAAACTTGTAAGATGTTTTAGCAATTTATTGTAAGGGACTACGACCGTTTACCGAAGGCAACGTCAAAGGGTCATCGAGGGACTACGATCTTATAATCAAGGGTCTTTGCTAAAACATTCCACGTTCTAGGGACGTGACTATTTTCATCTGAGGCAACAAGTGTGGGTTACCCTAGAGGTGCATGTGTGCAAAGTGTGTTGTTTTCAAGAATTTTGTCTTGAATTAGGGTTGTCTAGTATTAATTTCAAGTCTTGCCATACAAACCCTAATTACTAGCAATAATAAGGAAAATGATAAATTGCATAATTTAAAGGTCCTACGTTATTACAATACTTTTGGGGATGGGGAATACAAATTTACAAAGGGAGATATAAAGCAATAAAGCCCTGATTACTATTACAAACCATGTACATGAATAATAATGCAAAATAGTAAAATGCACGAGAATATTGTAAAGGAAAAGAATTTATTTTTTGTGGGTTTTTGATAGAAAAAGTTTTAATTAACCTAATTAATCTAATTAATTTACATGGAAAGTTAATTAATTATCTAACAAAAACCTAAGGTCTAATTTAATTACAAAAGGAAATTAAATAGAACCTAAGTCTAATTATTTTTAATTCTAAAAAGAAATTAATTAGTTAAGAAAATGTTTTTTAGTGTTTTAGTTATAAAAATAAATAAGATAAAAACAAAATAAAATTAAAAAGTTTTTTAGTCTAATTATTTAAGAAAATATTTTTTTATCTTAATAAAATAAAATAAAATAAACAAAGAGAATATTAAAAAAATATAAAAGAAAATAAAAACATTGGACATGGTGTTTAAAAGTAAACAAGGGTGTGTACAAAATATTTTTGGTTTTAGGGCCCAAAAGATAGTTTTTGCTTGTTTTAAAATCATAAATAAAAACAAGATAATGGGTCAGGTGGTTGTAAGCAGATTGGAGGGTGAGAGTGTAGCAAAAATAGACAGGCCCAAGGGTGGAAGGCCCGGGCGCTGTAAACAACAAAAAAACAGACAAAATAATATGGAAAAATTCAAAAGGGTACCGCTGGGGCTCGAACCCAGGTCCTTGTAGTTTAACTCCTTATACGCGTGCGCCTTGCCACTTGGGTGGCTTGTACATCCGATTTTGAAACATGTTGCAATAAATTTAAAATAAACCAAGTCTTGAATGTGTCATCTTCTACTTCCTCGCGCCAGAAGCCATGAACAACATTTTGAATTTTGTAACTTGCTCATTTCTCAACCAAATTGAAAAATGTAAACATGAAAGTTGCTTAAAATTTAACCACGATTCCAAATATGTAAATCACTTAAGATAACAATCAAATATGAGAATGAATTTTATCTGGTACCAAATTAAACCTAATTTTTTCTGTAAGTTCAACTTTAAAATTCTCTATGCTCAGGCAACATAAATGAAATCTAAGGGCATGGTTAACTTCAGGGATATGATGTCTACAATTTATCTTTTAAAATCAAAGGCAAATGATGCTTGTATAAGGAT
The DNA here is from genome assembly GCA_948472305.1 of Vicia faba. Classification (NCBI taxonomy): domain Eukaryota; kingdom Viridiplantae; phylum Streptophyta; class Magnoliopsida; order Fabales; family Fabaceae; genus Vicia; species Vicia faba. The sequence continues at coordinate 889,819,421 of OX451741.1, read as the reverse complement.
TTGAAAGTTCAGAAAACTTACCTTGAAAATGGAAATCTTGTTCTGAGTTTGAGCACTCCTGGATGTGTTGTGATGATCTAAATAGCTTCAGTGGACTCCTAGGAAGCTAATGCAAAGCTTACTTTGGATTGAGATTGGTTGAATCTCCTTGTAGAAGTCAATGTGCAGCTGACTGGTTTTGGAAATGGAGGATAATGGTGGAGGTGTTACAGTTGTATAATAGGATCCTGGATCACTTATAAATGATGTATGGGAGCTTTGTGATTGAATTTGAGTGAGAACGCACGAGTGAAATGTGAGTTTGGAATTCCAATGCAGAAATGGCACAAAAATGGAGTTTGCATGCAAATTCTGATTTCAGGGAGTTTGAGGGATTTTTTGGGCTTGTTAATTTGTGTTCTATGTTGCAATATAGTGCCTCTATTTATAGGGAAAGGTTTGGAGATTTGAGGTGATCAGAATCACAAGATCACATGTTATCGTTTTTTGACTTGTTTTTAAAACAAGCTTGAAACATCTTGTTCCAATGTGAAGTACAAGGCTTGTATAGTGATTGAACACTTTAAACATGCTTCTTATGATCTTATAGGTTTAGTGTACGAAGAAGAAACAAGTTGGAAGCTCAAGACAAGTTGACTTTGTGATTAAAGCAACTTTTCAAGAATGGCAATGGTGCCTTTGTGCCATAAATGGAAAAATCATGTGGACAATGGCTTAATCACTTGGATCATACCTCAATCAAACGTGTAAACATTAAATTAAGGAGTGATTGGCATGTCAGAAGCCTGCAAAGCAAGATTTATGCAGCATGGCTTGGGATTTGATCAAGTGCATCATCAAAATGACTTGTAATTCAAGAATGGATGCCCAACTTCTTGTCTTCGATTCTCTTAGCTCAAGCATGATCTCTTCAAGTTATTTGACATTTTAGAAAGCTTGAAACATTTTCTACAACCTTCATGTTGACCACTTTATCTAAATCATCTCGGAACTAGGTGAAAATTGGTCAAGAAGTTAGTTAGAAAATTTCCCTAAACTTGCCAAAATTTCCACCAAGTGTTTTATGAAAAATGTCATGACTTCATGGGCTTATATCTTCAAATCAAACATTTTTTGGACATCAACCCTCTAATACAAAGTTTTAGAATTCATCAAGATCTACAACTTTCATGTTGAAAGTTTCCCTTGAATCAACTTTCATCTTGGTGAAAATATGTCATGAAGTAATGAATTTATCAAGTATAAAAACACTTAGAAAATTTCTAAGTATTGAAAATTTTGACTTTTTGTGAAATTTATTGACTTTCTTGATTCTTGATGATCAAGTTTGATATTTTTGAGTATCTTGATGAATCTTGATCTTTGAAATTCAATGTTGACCAAAAAGTCAAAGTTTGACTTTTTATGTATCAATTGACTTTTCATCAATTGATCCTAAATTCAACTATCAATCCATTGATCTTGAGAAATGATTTGAGCCATGAATTCATGTCAACATGTTGTGTTTGAGTCCTTCAGATCATACTTCAAGCCATTAGGTCATGTACTAGGTCAAAAGTCAATGATCAGCCAATCTCAATCAAAACCCTAATTTTGACCATTTGCCCCTTTGATGATTTGAATGCTTTTCTCGAGGCATTGTGATCAAAACTTGATCAATTGATAAATATGATTTCAAAATTTTGACGGGGACCAAAAATCATGAAGTTTGACTGTAGATTGACCACAATTGACTTTTTACCCAATATAGCTGATTTTCAGTCATCTGAGCAATTGATTGAGCAAATTTGTGGTGCAAGACTTGGAACTTGGTATTAGAAATCTTAGAGACCTATAATGAACCATGAAAGTCATTTGAGGCATCAAAAGTCCAATTGTCCTTGAGAAAAACAAAAACCCTAATTTGGAGGCTCAGTGCTTAGGAGGTGAACTTATCTTATCAAACTCTTGGAACTTCTTGAGCATTTGAGATCTTTTGTGAGAAATGTCTTGAGAATAGAGAGGGAAAATTTTAGGGTACAACAATAGCAATATGTTAGATAAGAGATGTTAACTTGCTAACAGGAACATGTTGAGCAAGAAGTCATATCTTATGTTAGGACATGTTGAGTTGAAGTATTTCAACGTCTTGAAAAACATGTCGGATGTGATATTCTATGAAGAAGCATACGACGTCATGCCTGAGCTGAAGTGGACAGTTAGATTCTATTATGATTTAACTGATGCAGAATATTATGGGAATATTATGCAATCCTATGTGGCGTTGATTTAGAGGTCAATAGAATCAAGTCAGAATATTTGAAGATTATGCAGTGTTTAAATATGGAGATTATTTAGGAAACAAATGATTGAAGACCTTGTTTGAACTACTGGTTGATATAGATGATATGTTGTATTTTGAAGGCTCGAACCAATTGGGTATAGGTTATAAATATAAGTGTTTGCAACTTAGGAAAGGCACATTATTGTAACCCAAAATTTTCCCTTCCATCTTTGAGACAAATTAATTCAAGACACATCCTCATGCTCATGAAGGTCTCAATTGCTCAAGACTTATCAAAGATTGATCAAATGGACTCGCCTCCTAAGCAATTGACCTACAATTAGGGTTTTTCTTCTCTCAAGTTAAATTGAGTTTCTAATGCCTCAAGTGGACTTCATGGTATCCCACATGCTTCGAAGAACCCTCATACCAAATTTCAAGCCTTACATCACAAGTTTGTCAGTCAATTAGCCAGATGATTGAAAGTCAACTATATTGGACAAAAAGTCAACTTTGACCAATCTACAGTCAAAGTTCAAGATTTTTCGTCAAGATCAACATTTTGAAGTCACATTAATCATTTGATCAAGGGTTGATCATGATCCATCAAGAAAACTCAAGATTCATCAAAAGTCAAAAGTTACTAAATTAGGGTTTTCTTTAAGAGAAGTCAACTGAACTTTGACCAAGCACAACTTTCATATACTTCATCAGAAATTCCTCAACCAAAGCTTATCTTAAAGGAAATTCAATTCTCTACAACTTTTTCTCTATAAGCTCAAGGCAAAAAATGCTTCATTTAAGAGATATGAGCCAAAACATTACAGGTCATTTTAAAAGTCAACAAAAAGACATTTTTTATGAAATCAATTTACATGAAGAAAAAGGCTTCAAATGAAAAATGACCAACATGAAAGATGTAGGAGACATCTTGAAGTTTCCAAAAAGTCCAAGATCATCTTCATATGACAAAAATTGAGAGAGTTGTGATTGGTGCAAATTGAGCAATTTTGAGAAAATGCATGAAGTTCAAATTGAGTAAACTTAAATTTGTGGGCTAATGGGCCTAAGTTTTTAGGTTCAAACGTGATCATGACCTCATAAGGGACTCCTAAATTCATTCATGTATCTTTGTGATTTTTATTTTGATTTTATTCAATTAAAAGCAAAATAAATCAAATAAAATACCAAATAAATGATACAAGGCGTGCAAACTTTTTGTTTTGATCAGATTTGAAGCCCAAAACGCTCACAACCAGCTAGCAAAAACGTGTGAAGATGATTAGCACAAGATTGAGCTTAAAAAAGAAACTTTTAATTCAAAATTCAAATCAAATATTTTAAAATGATTGCACAAGATCCTTTTCATGTTTGTTGACCTAATCCAAGCATTATAACATTCAGATGCCAAAAAACACGCATGCTGCCTCAAGAACAAACCCTAAAAAATCTCAAATTTTTCAAGAACTAGGGAAAACTCAAATCCTTATCTCCAGACTTTATCAATCGATTTCAAGCATTCCATCATCCTCCTGAGATTCCCAGGAAGTCATTCCAATCCTTACTCAAGCTTGAAGCATGCCAAAACTCTCTCCCTCGACTGCACCGGTTTAGTAAACTTCTTGAATTTCAAACTTCTAATTCATGCATTATTGATTGATTCTATGCATATATACCTGTTTATAATGATGTTTGGACTTGTTTAGAATCATTGTTTGCAAGCTTTAATGCAGGAATAAAGATCTGCCATTGTTAGGGCAGCTTGAAACATTTTCTTTAAAACTCACTCTACAGGCATTTTCAGGTCAAACCAATGCCATCATTGGATTCACAAGGGTCAAATTAGGGGGGATATGGTTCATCTTGTATCTCGATTTTACGTGATTTATAGGTTTGATGTTGAAGCCCACTGGAGAAGATGACCGGAGCTAGGGTTTCAGCGTTTTTCTAATCCAGCTGTTTTATTATATAATGCTTAATTTGTGTTTGAATAACACAAAACCAGCGTAGCTCAGATGGTTGGAGATGAAGACCTATGTCATGAGAGCCGTGGGTTCAATCCCTATGTTTTGTAATTATTTTGTTTCTTTTTCAGGATTTCACATGAGTTTGTTACAAATGGATCTGTGGTGATTCTCAATCACAAACAACACTATGGAGCAGTGGATAGAAGGGAAGACCTGTGACCTCATGGGCGTGGGTTCAACTCCCACCTCATACATTTATTTTTTTTAATTTCTTTTACTAACCCTATTTTCATTCCATTTTCTTAATTAGTTAACCTATTTTCTAATTAACCATTAACAAACCTTAACCTTTTTTAAAACTATAACAAATTAGGATTAGATTTTTTTAGTTAGTAATTAAATTTTGACATATTTTGATTTATTAATTAATTTAATTAGTTTTTTTTCTAAATATTAAAATTAATTAGAAATAATTAGGTTTTATTACTATTATTAACTTAAATTATTTTTCTACAAAGACATAAAAACATAAAAACATTTTTCTAACATATTTTCTTATTTCGTTTGCTATTTAAAGTCCTAGAACAAGTGTATAAGTCGCACTCTCAAATGAAATAGCTTAGATTTACATTCCCGCATTTTTTATCTAATCATGTATTTACCCCAAAGTCATGTAATAGATTAGGAATTTTACATTTCGCACTTTAATTTTATGTACTTGTTTAACTATTAGTAACTAGGGTTTGTATGGAAAGACTAAAAGCAAACATAGATAACCCTAATTTTCAAGATAAAATAACTGAAAATACACACTTTGCATACTTGCACCTCTAGGATAACCTCTCTTGTTGACTTACGATACTATTGGTCATGTCCCTTGAAAGTAGGGATACTTTAGCAAAAGACCTGCGATATACAACATCATCATAGTCCCTTTCGAATAAAGATCACAGTCCCCCGATGACCCTCCGAGTTTCCTAAAAAATGATCTAGTCCCTTCGATGACCCTACAAGCAAAATTATGATAGTTCCTTTGATACAATTGCTAAAGCATCCTTACATGTTGCCTTGGATGACCATCTGATGATCCTACTCTTTTCCCTTCACATCCAATAGATAGGATTGCCTACCAACTAATGGTATGGATAATAATATCTCCAAAGGAGAAGGAAAATAACAAGAAAGACTTTAGTGGGTAAGAACTCTTGAATGCTTGCTCACAACCTTTTTCACAAACAAACATTTTCACACTACACTTTCAAACAAATATTAAAAAAAAAACACTTTGTATACATTCTTGAGGACTGATACAAGAATTATTACAAAGTTAGCCTTACTTTGGCATTTCAAAATATTTTCAAACAAATCACACACACACACAAATCAAGTTTTAAAAGTGAGCTAAGAAATTAAGAGCTCGTAGATAACTACGAATGAAAAGGGTGTTAACATCTTCTATTTTCATAACTTACCCCCAGACTCAAAATCTATCAAAGGTCTTTCCTGTTATTTTCACCTTTCCTAAATATTAGATAAAAGAAAAGTCGACGGAGACTCTTTCTAACCGTAACATTTGCGATAAAGCAAAAAGTCAGTTCTCCCACCGTATTACACATAGGTTCAGGATGTAGAAATCTAGGGCTTGTCTTTTTGTCGCTCTCTATGAGAGTTGGTGCAAGTGAACCACTCAGGTTGTAAGATGGTCATTGTTGTTCTCACTCATAAGCTATGAATTAATGATTTGAGTATTGTTCTTGGAGGAAGCATTGAAGCAACTCGAAGTTGTGGTCTTAGTCAAGAGTCTTGGCTAGTGATTATCATGGAAGTGTGTCTGCCTGTTTGTTCATAATTGTTGATGATCCAATTGTTGTGTGTGATTGAAGAGGGATTAAGGAGGGCCTCATATCTAGGTGAGTCTTAGATAGAAATCTAGAAAGGGTAGTGATTAAGTGATTAGGTTGTAAACTGGAGGTTTGTTGTAGGGTCTATAAATTGATATTATTTGAGTGGATTTGTCCCTGGCTTGGTATGCCCCCAGAGTAGGAGAGTTGGTTCAAACTAAGTTAATAATTATGGTGTGTTGTTTATACTTTTCAGTATTGTTTTTATTGTTGATACCTTGTTGTGATACGGTGGCAGAACCGACTGTTAATACTGGTTTACGTTTTTTGTTCACAAATGTGCAGAAAGCAAGAGTCGCCATCGACTTTTCTTTTATCCAAATTAAGGAAAGGGTGAAAAGAACAGAAAAATACTTTTTTCGAGATTTTCTGAGTAAGAAGGGTAGATTATGGAAAGGGAAGGTGTTAGCACCCTTTCCATCCGTGGTTTTCCATGGGCTCTTAGGTACTTGCTCATTTTTAAAAATTTGCTTGTGTCGGTGTGGTTTGAAAATCTTATAAAATGCCTTAGTATGGAGGTTAACTTTATGGTAACTCTTGTATCAGTTCTCAAGAGTGTGATAAAGCGTTTTGAAAACTTTGTTTGAAAAATGTTTGAAAGTGTGGTGTGAAAATTTGTTTGAGCAAGTACCTAATAGTTATTTACCTACTCGAAAAATACTGTTCTTTTCCTCCTATCCTTTAGACCATGTTATCCTACTATTAGTGACTAGGTAACCCTAGTCGTTGGATGTTGAGGGACTATCGAAAGGGGCGTAATGGTCATTGAAGGCAATATGTAAGGATACATTAACATTTTGAAGGGACTATCATCATAATGTCATTTCTCGTAGGCAACTCGGGGGACATTTAGGGACTATGATCTTTATGATGACTTTAAACAGAGGGTCTTTGCTAAGAGTATCCCTACGTTCGAGGGACATGACCATTTTCGAAGGCAACCAAAGTGGGAAATACCATAGGGGTGCAAGTGTGCAATAATGTGCTATTTCAAATATTTTATCTTGCAGTTTAGTGATCTACTAATTGATTGATTAAGCATACACGCCTAGGTTATTAACAATTTATATACAGGTATATAATATAGTGCAGAAAGTAAAACTTACAGCTATTACAAAGCTTTGGGGCATTACAATTATATTGGACTAAGAATGTAAAATGCGGAAATTAAAAACCCTAATTAAGCTATTACAAACTGGGCACAATTACATAAATGATAAAAAAATAATCGTATAAAAAGGTAATGACACGCAAAAATTAAGACGGGAAAAAGTTCTAAACCCTAAAAAATCTAATTGCTCATTGAAAATGTTTTTTTAATATATTTTATGGAAAAAAAATTAGAAGTTGAATCAAATTTCTAACTAATTTTAAATTAAATAAAAAAAGGTTAAATTTTAATTAAATTAATTTGCAAAATTAATTTTATTAAGAAAAACTCTAAATCCTAATTTTTATGATTTTTTTCTGATTTTTATGATTTTATTGGAAAAATGAATGAATAGAAAATATAAACTAATTAACAAAAATTAAATAAAATAAAGGGGAAAAATGGGCCTGGATCGAAGAGGCTTGGGTTTCCCTTCGATCCAGGGGACTGATCGAAGGCCTCGTTCGAGGGTCTTGGGGGGTGCTAGATCTGCAACCAAATACGTTAAAAATTGAAAATGAAAGGCCTAGGATTCGAAGAAGCTTGGGTTGCCTTTCGATCCAGAGGGCTGGTCGAAGGTGCCTGCGAGACTGCACGTCCGAGGAGTTCGATCTGGAGGTGACATCCTTCGATCTGAGATACTGGATCTGCAAGGAAGTTTGTTAGAAAAAACAAAATATATGACCTGGGTGTCGAACCCAAGTCATTTTCGTTGCAACACATCTTCCTCATCAACCCGGTCGAAAGATTCCCATTCATTAGTACAAGCGAAACATCAATATTACGTTAGAAACAAAGACACAGTATTAACTTAAATATCGAATCTACGCGCTCAGTGGCCCCCTATGGTGTTAACCCATCGAAGATGAACTAAGGCTGTAAAAATCGAAGGTAAGCTCAGATCGTGCCTCAACAATGGCACGATCTCTATCCTGCATCTTTGCTCACATGTAACACACTTAAGCAAATATGAACATTAGCAGCAACATGTATGAATTTAAATTATGTTTAACAAGTTTGAGATCAAAGATGGAATTACCAACAGGGGGATTGTATGAGGGATGCTTCTACGTGAATCCCATGAACACGATTCAGGTGTTAGTTTGGACGGATGCTGCTTGCAAAATCATCTTCGAGTTTGACAGGCTTTTGAAATTTCGTGCAACTTTATGAAATCTCGTGGGGCAGGCGGCGTTTTCCTCTGAGGCAGTCTCCGTGTGCCAGTGTCCGCGTGTATCCGTCTCTTTTTCTCTGAGATCATGAGGTTTATATAGACAAGGGAATTTAGGTCAAAATTTGTGTATCAAATCTTGGTTTATTATGATGAAGAGATTTAATTTGATTTCTTCATAAAGACTTGCTATATTTGATTCAATCAAGTACCAATCTATTTCATGCGTTACTGCCAGCCTGTCATGAGTTGTTTGGGCCTCCAATATGATGGAAATCGAAAGTTGACCTTCCCCTACAGATCCACTTCCCTTCGAATTTGCTCTCTTTGATGGCTCTAAGCTCCAATTCGAATTACCCCAGCTTCGATGTTATAGCCCCTTCTATTGAGCTTCCCTCTGCTTCGATTGCTTGATTCGAAAAGAATCACCCTGGTCGAATCAACTCTTGTGGAGTTGTGAACAAACAAGGCAAGAATCTGGCCTTTAACTAAGAAATTGAATCCATAATCAACATTGAATTCTTGCCATATTTGCAAGGAAAACATGCCGTTTTTTCATGTTCAGTGTACTTGGACATGTTTTTCGAGTGCCCTCTTGATGGCCTCTTTCGAATGGCCTGGAAGGAGTTCTTCGAGTGGACCTTGTCCAAATACCAATCGAATGGTATCTATTGAAATTTCAGTCGAAGAGTCTTTTGCTACGCCAATCGAAAAATCTTGTCCATGCCAATCGAAGGACACAATTAACATGCCTGTCGAGGCTGCTTTGACACACTGCTAAATCAAAGGATCCCTTGTCCAGATACCAATCGAAGGGTACTGGTTAAAATGCCAATCGAAAGGCCTTGTTAACAGGCCAATCGAAGGACCTCTATTCATGCCAATCAAAGGGCACTATGTAGATGCCAATTGAAAGGAATTTTGGAAATGTCAATCGGAAGGCATTTTGGAGATGCCAATCGAAAGGCATTTTGGAGATGCCAATCGAAGGAAACTTAAAAATATCACTCATAAATTTTCCTTTTCTT